>JAHLSL010000061.1:3159472-3442551 GCA_025920805.1 Petroica traversi
TTGAGGTCCGTAGGAAAATGAACTCGTTACAGGCCTGGATAGGCCTGGAAGGTTGGCACGTGTATTTTCTGAGTCTTTTTGTAATTTCAATATTTGCTGGATGAGAAGTAAAGAATGTTTGTTTAACAGTACTAACCCTTTTCTCTAAGGAATGCAACTCCTGTGACTGTTTGGTTGAGGTTCTCGTATTTTCAAAGCAATTCAGTGCCAGTTCCCATGTCTTGTTCTTGTACACCAGGGTGTAGCTTAAGCCACAGCATCTAACGCAATGAGCAAATTAACAATTAAAATTGCTGATGACTTAAGGGTGTTGGTTTGTTCTATTTAGAAATGTTTCACTTTTTCTGTTCTTACTCTATCCCTGGATAGATAGAATTTTTCTTTTTACCTCCACAGTAGCAACCCGGTGGGGCATAAAGGTTGACTATTTCACGTATGTTCTGTTTGACAACTAGAATGAAAGTAACAGTGTGTATGACTAAGATAGAAGATTCCTGTATAATAGATGCTCTTTAATATGTGTTACATAAGTAATATGGTGAGGTGGAGTTCAGTTATATAAGAACTGACTGGAGACTTGGGAGCTACTGTAAGTAGTTCATATTGGTCGCATATATAGCCTGCAGGGCATCCCTGTGTTGTGGGAGGAGGGCTAGAAAAACAGGATTGGAAGCATCTAATAGCGCTACATTTTTCCTTTGTAGGTTTATAGAGGATACCAGGGAAGAAAGGGAGAAGGCAGTAATTAGGAATGACAGTGTGAAGGTTTCAGAGGTCTGTAGTCTCATTTGAGTTTAGGTTTTAGGATGTAAGCTCTGTTTTCTGAAAGAGCAATCCCCCCTTTTTTGAGTGTCAGAGTGGCTGTCAGCTGAGCGTTGTGCCAGCCGACTTCTGTGCAGACTACAAAGAGCAAGATTCTTGAGTCCTAGAGATTGTTAAGGTTGTGCCTTTTTTTTGTTTGTTTTTTTAAAGCTTACTGGAAATGGTGTTAGGAGGAGGCAGTTGGTTTGTTGATCAAACATTAAAATGACTGGATTACTGATTCTTCTTGTGTAGGCATCGTATGACACAAGGTAAATACTCCCTTTGTAATGGAAGCTTCCAGAGAGCTTTCAGTGTACAGTGATTCTTTTAATACCGCACTGATTTATGTGTGACTTGACATTGTGACATTCTGAATACTTCTTACAGATGTGTTAAAGGAAAAAGATTAATTTCAACTAAAGATGAGGACAAAAACCATTTTATTAGTACTTGCATTTAGGCATGTGTTCTGTAATTATGGAACAGTAATTGCCTGCCTTACAGTAAGAGAACTGTTTGAATGCTGATGTTAGAGAATAGTTTATATAGAAAATTAGCTAGAGTTTTAATTCTTAAAGTAGCCTTTTAGGTAGCTCACTTTGATAACAGATTTTGCTTGAAAACCAAGAGATTATTTACTTTAAAAGTTCTCTGTGTAACTTGCAGCTTATTACAGCAGTACTTGAATGGAGCTGTTGCTGTGCTTTTATGAAGCTATGGAAATGAAGGCAACTTCTAATGAGCTGGTAATCTCTTGTTTGTTTCAAGGTTGTTTTTATTAGCAGTTCTCTGGGAAGCAGTTCTCTTGAAAAAAGCAGTAGCTCCATCAGTGTTGCAGTGCAGTTTCAAAACAATGTCTTGTGTATTCTGAATTATTCGTGCTGTGGGAGAGGAGTAAAAACGAAATGTGCGTATTTCTTTGAGACAGGGCATTTGCCCTATGGCCAGTCCGATGTGAGCTGTATTGTAATCTCAAGGGAAAAAAAGAGCTCTAGGAGAGGTAGACTGATTAAAAAATGGCGGGTAGTTTACCTTTATGGTTGGTAGTTTACCAGGGAAACTGACAATTTCTACTGAACTACAATTTGTTCCTTAATGAGGCTACTTCAATGGGCTGGATGTTCTCCAGCAGTTAGACTTGTGGTTCTAACTTGCCATGATGGCCTGTCTGTGCATGCATGTGTGGTCTGAGCCCTTCCTAAGACCTGTTATTTAAACACTGCTGTTTACCTTTAGCTGTACAAAGGGACTGTCAGGAGTTCAAGGGTATTTAGGGGAGAAAGGCGAGGGATACTAACAGTGTAATAGATCCGACTGTGCATTAATGTCATAGTTGAGACAGTTGAAGTGCTCGTTCTGAAAGATGATCCTGCACCTTTTTTCAGCTGTTCATTCTTGCTTCTGCAAGTGCTTGTGGGGGAAGTAGAAGAGAAGAATGGATCAAACATAAGCCTAATAGTAATGGATGGTTTTCTAATGTGAATCTTCATTGTGTGGCTTGACAAACATTCCTGTTTGAATGGGAGTAGAAAGAAGCAGCTGCTGGGAAAATGGAGATGTGCAGGTTTTAATTGATAGAGAAGTTAGGTATGCTTTTTCTCAGGAATGCTGCAGTTATTAGGGAATTTTAAAGGGCACCTTTTAAAGGCTTTTGGCTAGTGTAACTAGAATCACTGAGCCAGGCACTCTCAAAAAAAACCAATTCTAAACTTTGAGGATATAAGTCATTGCTAGATTGACCCTCAGTTGTGGGTGGCAAAAGCACTACAAATTCACTGAATTGGTAGCCTGTAAAATTAAATGAAATGTTATTCTCAGCTGCAGACTAGTAAAGTGGTCATAGGATTTTAGATTTACTTTGTTGGAACAGGGTAAAACTTGAAATAAGCTTGCTTTATCCAGACATGGCTATAATCTATTAGCTGGGGTATTCAATGAAGAATTATTTCTACAGGATGAGCTCTTAGCCAGTTGTAAAAAGTGATACCTGTGGGTCCCAGTAGTCACTAGCCAAATGAATCTGCATTATTTGGATGAGGTAAAGGAGTTCTAATGACTGACAACTGATCAGTTTATCCACCTGGATTTGGAAAGACTGTTCAATGCTCAAACAGCAGCAGGACAAGAACTTCCTTCACACACTGCTTCAGGATTTGTGTTACAATAAGCCTTTATGAGAAAGTTGAGATTAGTAAGGTTTTGCTTTAGCAGGAAAATAGGTTATTGGCTGGCACTACGATTCTTAACAGTTGAGTTCCTCACTTAAAGAAGCAACTTTAAAGCTGTTATGTGGCCTCCTAATCCTGGAATTAGTGGGAATTTGCACCAGGTTCATTGCTATGACCTTTGGGTAGTGAAGTGGGGCATTGGTTTGTTTTCTTCTTTCAGCATGACCTTGTTACTTGAAGTAGGGTCTTTCTGATGAGCTACTGGTTATTTTGGAGAGCAGTATTAAGGTCCATGTAGCTACTTGCATAAGTGAGGTAGTGAGCATATGTGATTATAATGCAGCACTAGCCCTGAAACCCTGTCAGTAGCAGTTCTTTGATGAAAATAACCAGTGATTGAATGGTTCCTGAGTGGTTTACGCACAGTGGTACTTTTTGAGAACATTTAGGATGAAAATGGGGGAAATACTGCCAGTTTGGAGACTTGGACTGTGGCAGAGTTGGGAAATTACTGAACTGGAGACTCTAGCATCTCAAAAGTACAGCTGAAGGTGGTCCAATCACAGAAGGCAGGAGTTTGTGTTTCTTGTAAGCTCTGAAACCGAGCAAATCTTAGCTGCTGTATTTTTGTGCTTATTAAGTGTTGGACACAAGAAACGGTACTGAAACTTCTTATTATGACTGTTCTGTCTGTGAGCTTGTTAATGTGGCATAGCCATTGCAGTAGATGTTACTCAAAGGCAGAAATGCAGCAGCTTTATTGCAGCAGTATATCATCTCTATTCAAAGGTTTAGCTTGTGAAAACTGCTGCAGTCCTACTCAGTGTGGTCTATTAAGACTCAAAACAGAAATACTCAACAGGCAGAGAGAGCTGGTGTTTTTCAATGCAGAAAAGAGAAGGCTCTTGGGTGGACCTCATTGCAGCCTTCCTGTGTTTAAAAGTGGCTTATGAAAAATAGTGTCTTTGTACACTCTAGAGTGACCGATAGTGATAGGAAATGGGTTTAAACTAAAAGATGAGAGCTCTGCATTGGATGTTAGGAAGGGATGCTTAGAGGCATTGGAACAGGTTGTCCAGGGAAATTGTGGATGTCCCATTCCTGAAAGTGCTCAGGGGCAGGTGGGATGGTGCCCTGAACAACCTTGTCTGGCTCTGTCCATGCCTATGGTAGGGGCTAGGAACTACATGATCTTGAAATTACCTTCCAACCCAAACCATTCTATGGTGTGTGATAGCAGAAAGGTGTACTAAGAAGGGGTGCCTTTAAACAATGAATACCAGTGGTTATAGTAATGGGTTTGTTTCCATCAGGCTTCAGTAGATTGGTAACTAATGAAGCTTTCTTTGGTGGAGTTCAGTTCTTAGTATTTTATTGGCAGAAGTCAGTATCTTTCTGTCCAGTTGGCTGTCGTATATGGATTTTTTCATAGCTGTTCAATCCAGTGCTAGTACAGCTGCTACAGATGAACCAACTACAAGTCCAAAACTAACTTGTGTGGCAGATATGAAGTGTTAGAACTAGTGTGAAGGGCACAAGAAAGAGGTATCCGGGAAACAGGCATTAGCATCCAATTCTTGTGCTAAACTCCCTCCTTACATGTTACTGCCTTTATTTAGCAGGTTAGTCATAACACAGGACTGTCACATCATTCTCCAAATTTTAGTGAAGTAAGGTTAAAAAAAAAAAGATTGGAGAGTCAGAACTGTGCCACTTGATTAGTGGAGACAAAGCAATCCATCAAAGAGACTGTGAGACTGTAGCTGGTCATGATACTGAGATAGTAATTTAATCTCTAGCCTGAGAGAGGTGTTTTCCAGCTTTATTCCCTGATACGTGCGAAGCGATGGCTGTGCAGCTTCGTTTTGGGCTGCAGTGTTCATGGCCTGGTTTGTCAGGCTGATGATAAATTGTGCAGTATGGTTTTATCTGTTGAGCCAGGGTAAGCGGTCTCAAATTCCATGCAGAACAACTATGGGTCTTCTAAGTAGAGATTTATTAAATACTGCTAAATATCATTGTCACAAATATCCTGATTTAGAAGACTACTCTTCATAAAATGAAACTATTGCTTTTATCAGAGTGGTGCTACTTCAAATTCATCTTCAAAGCTGTGCTCCATTACCCCAGCATACATATGCTGGAAAGAGCTCATAAGCTTATAAAGGCATGCTGGACAGTTGTCAGATCCTATTTTTAAACTGTTTCTGAGAAACACTTCTGCTTCCCTATCTCTGCATGGTCATAGGAAAGGCTATACTTCATGCAGGAGCCACAGTGTCTGAGCTCAGCTAACAGTAATTTTTGAACTTGAGTGTCTCCTCTTTAGAGATAGTAAAATGGAACTGTACTGACTGCTGTTGTGGAGGGGAGATGATGGATCACTAGGATAGTGGTGGTGGGCTATTGACTCCTTGTCTAGGTACCAACAATACAGGTATCGTCACTCCTGTGACTAGTGACAGGGCTTGAGGAAATGACATGAAGCTGAGGCAGAGGAAGCGTAGGTTGGGTAACAGGGAAAGTTTTTCACCCAGAGAGTGGTTGAGCACTAGAATGGGCTCCCCCAGGGAAGCAGTCACAGCACCAGGCTCAGTTTGGACAATTCTCTCAGGCAGGCACATGGTGTGGTCCTTGGGGTGTCCTACATGTGGCCAGGACCTGGACTCTGTGATCCTGATGGATCCCTCCCAGCTTGGCATCCTGTTATGATTCTAGATCTGTGGTGCTTGTCAGCCTAGCCAAACTTTAAAAGGAGTCCTGATGCCTAGTGTCAGAGCACCTGCTTTGCTGTGCTCACGAAAGTACAAGAAGATTTGAGAGCTTTAAATACTTCTGGTGAATCTTGAACATGGCAGGTTTGCTTAATCTCCTATTGATTTGCAGTAACCCACTTACTATAATTGTGACACTACTGTATACCACCTTAAATTTTCACTAACAATGGAAAATTGCCTAAAAATGTAACTGGGTTCTGTAGGCAAGTAGAATTAGTACTTAAAGGCTTTTTCTCCCTGTGTCTGACATTGCCTGCTTTAGTTTAGGCCTGAAGTACAGATGCTACAAATGGGTGTTCACACACTCCTATGCTGGAGAGGGAATTCCAGAATTGAAGGACTACTTCAGAGAATATGTATTACGTACTATGGGGCAAAAAATAAAGAATACCAATGAAGCATTTAGACTGGATTTTGTTTGTCTCTTAAAACTGGCAGGAAAGGATATTTCAAACTGGGGAAACTACTATGAACAGGAAGAAAAAAATCATGCTGCTGTAAAATGAATTATACAGTGCAAAATCAACATACTGAGTTCTGTGTATCTTAGAACTTTTTCAAGACACTCCTGGGACCCTGCAATTGCTGGTGTAGACCTAATTGATGGGAGGGAATGGTAATTTCAAAGCATATTAGGACTGAAGCCTGAGGGCTGTAGCCAAGCCTACTCTACTTCTAGGAGTTGAACAGTGCAGGGTCTTCTGATTTCTCTTTATCTAGAACATGCAGGCTCTCCTTCCACATGTCCCACAGACTGTTTGCTACAAATATTAGTGGCCTTACAAATGCAGCTGTTAGTTAAATTAGTTTGTCTTGTCTTCTGTCTCAGTGGTCTGACTACTTAATAATCCTGTTCTCTTTCAAGTAAATTGAAGTAGTTAACAGAAACCAAGGAGAAGAGCTAAATTTTGCCTTGTTGGCCAAGTGTTTCTGCTTATAGGAAGGACAGGAACTTAGCAATGGACCTATCTTAATCTCTTCTTACAGTGAGCAAAGCAGGATGATCTTTTTGAAGGGTATGATACCTTTTGTCTGTTTGCTTAAACATGCCTTTTAATTTCAGTAATGACACTGAAATGGGCTATAGTACTGGTAACTCATTTAAAACAAACCTGATCAATTCCACATGTTTCTGTAACCTAACAAGAATATACCCAATATACTTTCTGTTCAGTGCGGTGGCTGTGCCTCCCCTTTCACATTTCTCCTTTGAATGATCCTCACAGCTTTCCAATTTATGTTGTAGGTAGCCTATCACAAGTTAGACGTATTGAGCTGTCTACAAATGCTCCTATATAGAAGTGACTTGCTGAAAGGTGGTGCTTTGTGTCTGTAGGTGTTTCATTAAGCTTATTTTTTTTCCTGTGGTCTGCCTACGTATAGAACAAAGTGTCTTGCTCTGGATGCTTCTTTTGCTTGAATAGCATTGAGCAAGATTTGTGTATTGATTGCACTCAGTAAGAGTAAGCTCTATATTCTGTTTTGGATGTATGTATTAAAATGTGTAGAACATCTGTTTCATCTTTTCAGAAATAGTGTGCTGCAGTCTTGGATCACACTTCAAATCTGAAGCCTTTAAGGGATAGCTGAAGTAACAGTTTATGTAGTGGAGTTTTCTTGCAAGAATGAGTATTGTTTTAGTATTGATATTAGCCTTCTGCATCATCAGTCCCTACTACAGAAATATATCAGCAAAGAGGAAAGAAAAAGATGAACTGGGTGTCCGAACTAGCAGTAGACCAAGGTCCAATAGACCTTGTTTTTCTTTGTGTGTTTCTAATATTCTTGATTGAGTCTGAATTTTGGATGTGCCCAGTTTACACTTGTGTGAAGGAGAGGGTTTTTTGCTACTAAGAAATACTTTTACTGTAATTCATAAGCTGAAATCTTGCTCTGTCATACCATAAATAAAGATGAGATGTTTCATTAAGCTCATTCGGTTTTCTCTTATGTGAGTCTAATGTAAGCATTTATTTTAATGTTTTTCTGAGTCCCATTAAGCAGTAGCATGTCTGACATGTGATACCTTTTTGAAACTTCTTTAGTTTTGATTCTCAACTGGACTCCTGGTCCTTTTGGCTGTTCCAAGGAAAAATAAGAATTGAATATATTCTTTTGTAAGTAATGCGTGTATACAAAATATATACCCGAGGTCCAGTTAGCCTGTTTAGCTGTTTTTTCAGCACAGGGAAGCTAAAACAGTGAATATATGTGAACGAGTGTGCTTATAATTACAGATGGCCAAAGGGAGGATGATGGAGGCCTCTACTGGCAACTGCAGCTCTTTAGAGGGGTGGGTAAAACCAAAGGGTGTATTCCTGATGTTAACCTGAGAACAGTTGGTGGCAAAGTATTTTTGTCAGCATTTGTAGGTTTTCGAAGCTGTTGTTCACTTAGTATTTTAAAAAAGGGAACTGAAAAAAGTTGCGTTGGAATACATCATCAGTGGAGGGGTTGCCTCAGCTGCAGCAACAAGATGGACTGTAAGAAAGAAACCTGGCTGAAATCTGTCTGTCCTTGTTGGAAGATAAGCAGGCTTAACCTGTAGTTCTTGAACAGTGTATATCTTCCAAGTAGCTCAAGGCTATGTATGTCTGTAAGCTACTGATAATAGAAATTATGAAAACAGGCATTGAATGCAACTATGGAATTCCGAAAGACCAGTTTAGAGGGGATCTGCATGTGAGTAACATCCTTATTCCAAGAAGTTATGCTACATCCTACATCACATGATTCCTAGCTGTTGTGCAACAGGAAAGCTTAGCCTTTTTCCATTCATCCTCTGGAGCTCGTGGAGGGAAACACAGATTTGACTTGTATTTAACTATAACTTCCTTCCCTTTGGGAGCTCGTGTCTGAACTACTACAGATTTCTGGCCATGTGGTATACTTTGGTTTCCTGCCCATATGTGAAATTTGAGTAACCTTTGGAGTCTCAGGGTGGAGAAACTTCTTTTGTGGCAGTAGAAAGCCATCCCATGGTAGTCTCCTACCCCAGCTTAGAGTATGTGTACTGCTAGGTAATACTTTGTGTGACGTGGTCAGCTGGTAGCATGTATGAGCTGACAATATAGCATGTAAAATTTATTTAAGCTTTCCTGTTTTCAAACTTCAGGACTCCTTCAAAACTTCAGATAGCTTTGCTGTATATGAATGAAATTACTCTTTCTAAATGTCAAAAGAAGATGCTGGACTGAAGGCTAGTTCAAAGAATGGCAATTTTATGCTTAAATTTTCACCTGCCAAAGATTTTGCCAAAACTAGGTTGTTTCTTTTCCATGCAGTGAACAGATTGTGAGAAGTACATAAAGAAATCATGGAAACTGACTGAAGAATGAGGGATTGCAGTACAGAGAGGAAGGTGTTTAACTAGATACATGCTTTCCTTTGAATCTGGAACTAGATGTTCATGCCCAGTCTTCTTTTGTAGCTTTTTGAAAGGGAAGGAAAAAAAAATTCTAACAAAAATCAGATGCCTTTTTAAATGCAGGTGAACTGGAATCCTGTGAGTATGCATGCCTCCAAAATCCTGCAAATGTTCTTTCACTTAAATTTGTCTGAATAGACATAATCAGTCTTGTATTTACAATGCTCACTAGGAATTCAGTTTCCGTATTTATAGGTAGTGTTTTCTATTATTTTGTAATGTAAGCAGTGATTTTCCTAGCAATTTTCTCATACTGTTTAACTTCATTTTTCTAACACAACATTGTACCCAACTTTGATTGAAGCATTTGTTTCCTTTGCTTTCTAATGTGAAAAAGAAACTCTGCTAAACCTGCAGATTTTTTAAGACAGAGCAAGAGGTGCTTGAAGAGGGGAAACAAGTGCTCAAGTTCACAAATCAAAATAGGCTTGTAGTTACAGCTTAGCTGACTGGCAGGAAAAAAGCTATAGTTTAAGAAGGCAGCTGGCAACAGGCCCACGTCTACCCCCAGAAAAGCAAACTTTTCTGCCACAATCTCCGGATCTGTTTGGATAATGATAAAAAGATACTGGGCAAAATGCAAGAGTTCTGTGACTGTTTGCCCACAGTATAAATATTTCAGACTTTGAGTGCTTGTGTGGCTTAAATGTTGCAGAAAGACTGTCTCATTTATTTTTAGGTTGGGGGAGCAGGAAGAGTACTTGTTTCCTGTCTTCCCCTCCCCCAGGAACCTTGGGTACCTTAATGAGGATAAGAAATGTAGCAAGCCCTGAGTTGGTTTACCAGTTTCAATTGAACAAGGTCAGTGCGTTTCCTGACCCGCTTTGTGGAAGGGGTAGTACAGCCACTTTGACAATATTCTCTCTTTTGAACCTACACGAGAGTTTCAACTGAAACAAGTCTGCAGTTTACTTGATAGTTGCATATGAATAGTCTCCAAAACAATGACTACTAAAGCTTATAACTGGAATTAGCCCTTCAGTTGCTGTTATGGCAACTTTGATGCTATGCACAGGCATGACTAACTTGAGAACTCAGTGAAACTGAATACTCCAGTTCCTCTTAGCTATTATAACATTAATATATTTAGGTAATAACCAATAATGTCTTCACATCAGCTGCTGCTTCTCTTGTACATAGCTACAAATTCATCCTACTTGTAGGTATTGGTACATATCCATGCTATAAAACAAAGGAATGTGATAACTTGGTAAGAGTACTTGTCTCTAGTTCAAGCTATACCAGACTGCTTCACTTGACAGTTGAGGGATTTTTTGTTACTTTGATCCATGGAGCCATAAAGAAATCCATAGCAGTGCCTTGGAATTTTTCCTAAGGGGGAGAGGCAAAAAAATGCATATGGTCCTGGTTACTGTAAAGTTGTGTAAGACAATTTAATTGCTTCTTTTCCTGTTACATGAGCATTGGCAGCAGTACACAGGTGTTAACTTTGGGAGGAAAAGTGTCTGGGCCTATTGTATGAATCTCATTATTTGCCATCAGTGTGCACATACGCTTCGTTAAAGTGATCATTCTTCCTGACTAAAACCAGTCTGCAGCAATCAAAGTACAGAGCTGCTTGGCACTGTGAGGCACATGCAGAGCAGGCTTAGAATCACTCAGGCAAGAATCAGAAAAATATGAGCTTTGGCATGCAGAAGTGTCCCCATGTGTGGAGCCAGGATTGAAACAGCAGGCTTGTCCTAGCATGCTCCTCCAGCAGCTACACAGAAATGTAGCTGTGTAGAGCTGTGTTTTTTCTGCAGACTTCTGTGTGTTTTCCACTTTTTTAGTGATGATGATCATGCTCTCTTTGAGGATATTGGTTTGCAGTTAGGTCTAGGGTTTTGTTCCATTTAAAATTAGGATGTTAGAAAACTGAACAGGTCTTGCTGCTTACTTTGATCCTTCCTGCAGAAGGGAAAACTTTTTGCTGGTATTAGCTGCCTTGAGAAACAAACTATGAGAGGATGCCAACTGAGAATACATTTTTTGATATCTTGAATTTTAGAGAAAATGGAGTGTCTGCTTACAGAAACCTGCAATCTCTCACATCTCTAATTAAGCACAGGCAGTCAAATCTTAATCTCCTGATATCTGAATTATACTTATGCAGTTAAAAAGTCATAGTATTTACTTGACTAGTGAGAAAGTTAAGCAATTCCAGTTGGCTTCAAATATATTTTTAATTTGCAGATGAAAAATCAAGAATTTTACTGCTAGGTAAAACTTTTTTGTCAGTAGTTCTATGGTCTTGTGCAGGTTGCTCTGCAGTTCAGCCCAGGGGATTCCCATTTTCTAACAGTTTTATTTAATACAAAATGAATAATAAACTAAAAATTTTGTGAACACGTAGCTTTCAGACGGGGTCTGCACACCACAGACAAGTTCTTTGTGGGTGTTGAAGGGTCTGAACATAAGCAGGGCTGGTGCTTTCTCCTGTTGTTCTTGATGAAGTTGTAGGTAGTAGAATTGAGGCTGCAAGGTGAATCATGCTCCAGTTCTTGGTTTGATGCTTTAGAATAAAGCATTTTGCTGCTTATTTGAGAACTCACCAAAAAACATGTCCAAGTTTTGAACCTTTCATGGGAAAAGTGTATGGGGGGGGTGGGGAGAAGCGAGTTGTGGGTGGGTGTGGTTTTAAGAGGCTTGTGTTTCAAAATAAGCCTTTCACAATTCCTGATTCTGGTCAGATTGTACTTACTATACATGTGTGAAACAGATGTGACTTAGCTAGGTATAGTGTAGCCTGTGGCATGTATCTTTTGCAGGCTGAGAAGAACATTCTCTAGATATAGAGACTGGGGTAAGTTCTTCATATAATTGTCACCCTGGGCTGTTCTAATCTGTGTTTGAGCAGGTATTACTGGTAGTTACTTCTAACTGCACCAACAGCTGATAAGAAAGGAAAGAAGAAGACACGTGGTTACTGCTTTCTGGTGTACTTGAAGTATCCATAATAGGATGCAAGTGGTAGATTGATATATCATATACACAGCAAGGCTAAAGGGCGTGCGTTAAGATGAAATTAGGGACTTCCAGGTAGGAAGGTGGTACTAAAAGCTAGAGAAAAGGGGCTGGGGAAATTGGTGAGGTGAGATGATACCAAGAAGTAAGTGGGGTGAGCTATTCCAAGAGTAAGAGAAGCACCTATGGCAAAGTGAGCCATATTTAGAAACAGTGAAAGAACAGGAAGCCTTACATGAGAACCTGCTGAAAGTTAATGTCTGTTAGCTAATGATACCTGTCATCAAGGAGTCAGTGCAGAAGTCTGGAATCATGGGATGGCCAAAAACAGCACTGAGACAGATGGTGGAGGTTTTCAGCCTGGCCTGTGGGCTGGAGGAGGAGTCAATGGAGGTGTTGTAGGTGGTTGGAAAAAAGACTGTAACTACTTGGGTTCCTACTTAGCAATAGGGCTATGTTCATCCAGGTGACTGGAGTTCAACTCAGCCTTGAAACACTGACAGCTTCTTAATGTGCTTGACCTAGGAAATGTTATATTGGGGCCAGTTGTGGATGCCAGAGGCAATCATGGCTTGAGATAATTCTCTTTAGTTGCTCTTTACCAGTCCTATGGGCTGTTGTTCTGATACCACAGTGTAGTACTCTATCACCTCAGTTGTGGATTGTTTGTGGGACTATGCTATAAAGAAAGGACTAATGTGTTTTATAAGGAGGTCACTTCCTCCTACCTTTGTATTTAATTTTTTAACTGGGGCTGACTGTGGACCTAAGATTTGTCAAAATAGATGCAGAGATTTTGTATGATGTGAAACCCAGTCCCTCCAGGACCATACTGCTGCAGAAACACTTCTCCTTCTCCTTTTTTTCACTGTTTAAACCATGTGCGTAGATTTCCAAAGCACATCATTGCCTCATGTTATGGTCACAGTTGTTATGGTCCTCAAGCAACCATTAGCTTGAGGAAAAGGCGGAGATGGGGCAAAGTCTTGTTAAAGGCATATTGTTAAATATTACCAGGAGAAGCTCTTAGCTGTAGTCTCATTGTTTTGTCACAATTTAACAAAACAATTCCTGCAGGAAATGAAGCAGGCATCTTTTACTGATAACATGACAAGAAATAAATTAGGCCAGGTATATGCAGCTTATAATTACAAGCCATATAAAACAAGGATGTCCAGTGGCCCAAGCAGTCTGTTCTGACTTTTCTCAACTTTCCTTCCCCTTGTTTTCATAATGTTGTAAAACAACAGAGATAAGAACTGGATTTTCTGCAAGTGTGTATCTTCTGAGCATCAAGCACTTTTCATTTTCTTTTCATGGATTAAAACAATGCAGTATAATGAGCTTAATGACAGGGCAATTCCTGCTTTTTCATAGACCTTTTTCTCCTACCCTCCCCTTGTCTTTCCATGGTAACTCTGGTACCTCATGAGTTACTAAAAATGCTGGCAGAGGCTAATGTTTACAACTCGGTCTGTTTTTTGAATACGGGCTTCAGTCTTCCCTAGCAAATTAAAACCAGCTGGAAATGGCAGGGAGCAGAATGGAATTTAATTCTCTTATGTGGCTTGTGATGTTAACAAAACTCTTTGGGTATTTTTATTGTTATTTTGCCTAGAAAATGGCTTGTACCTTCCTTCTGTCCAGTCTCTGTAATGTGGAAGCCTACAGCACTCACCCAGCACACTGAAAGCCTTCACTGAGAGGTGTTGCTGTCCTTCCTCTGCAATGACAGACTATGGTATAATCATATTACATTTTTGTGGAGTGTTTTGGATTTTTCTTTTTCAAGTAAAAAGATCAAAACTAGTTAATCCATCCAGAAATGTTTTTTCTGCTGTTCTTGCATGGATGATGGAGGTGAAATGCAATTGTTTTGCAACATTTAAGAAGTCCTAATCTTTTCTCAAACTACCTTAGGTGAAAGTACACTAAAGGAAGACTTACATAAATCTGAAGAGGGAGACAGGCTCAGTCACTCAAACTCCAGTGGTTCCAGAACTTGTAATGCAGACAGGATGAGGATTTTTTTCTGTGCAGTTAATGCTGTGCTTTTTTTGTTGGTTTCTCAGAGGAAAAGACTCAACATGTTGAATCACAGACGTTACTTCCTGCTGGGTTTTGGGATTTCCTTACTCTCCCCTTCATGGCTGCCCGGAGCTGTTTTTGCATAGTGCGTAGTCTCAGGCTGGACTTTGCTGGAGATGAAGACAGAAGTCAACCAGTTCTGTGCTGAATGTAATAGTTTCTGACTCAAATTGTCAAAATATCATAGGGTGTGGTAGGAACTGCTGTGTCTAACATGGCTCAGTATTTATTCCTTCGTAATTTGCCTAAATGAGTATAATATGCTCATCTCAATTAACATATGAAAGTGGGGGAAAGATTTCTTGATGTTTTCTAGCCACTTGAAACCTGATTGTGTGCAAAAATAAATTTGCTGGAGTGTTCATGGGATTTTTTCCCACTTGCTCAATCTTAACTCCCATTCTTTTTGATTTCCCACGGAAAGAAAGGAGTGCCACTTGCTGTAGCTTCAAAAATACTAACAAAAAACCGAGCACTGGAAATACGATAGAGCTTCAAATTACTATGTGTTTTCACCAGGAATGAAAAACATGTAGTCCTGGAAGTTACAGTAGTAAATTGATATCAAGTATTTTGACATACATACCTTCTTCATACAGCTGGCTTTCCTCATAGAAGTATTCCTAGCAGCTTGTTACAGTACTGAGCTTCAGTGTCGAGTATTAGATTGGCCCATTTACTACCATGACAAACTTTAAGAGAATTCGTGTGAACTCTACTTCTTCTGCAACTGTTCTTGATAAACCAGGTCTTCCAGCACCAAGAGGCAAACAGGAAAGGGATGGAGGGAGGAGTGGTAATCAAATTTTCAGGCAGATCAACTCCAGTTGGAGTCAAGCTCTCTGAATGTGGAATAGTGTCAAACAGTGCCATAATCCTGTATGCTCTTTCTTTGAAAATTACTTCAGATCTGTCTTTTTCCCTGTAGTGCTAGAAGAGACTTTTGGACGAAGCCATTTCTCTCTTATGTTATAACCTGTGCTGTACTTTGTCCAGTCCTTGTTCATAAAACAGTTCCTTTTTGTGGACTGTCCTCTGGTGCTGTTGGAGAAAAGGGTAAGAGTTGATCTCTAGATGAGTATCTGAAATATGGGAGTTCAAAGAACTACCTGAATTTGTTAAACCTAGTGACTTAGAGCATCTGGAAAAGCCACTTCTATAGGATAACCCTTCCGAGCACATTCCATGATAATGTTTCCAGTGCCTTTGAGTTTTTGTCTCAGGGCTCTAATGGTCCTAGGATATGAACTGGCACCTAAAGCACTACCAGAAGTGCAACTTCTGACATAATTTGTAATAAGTGAATCTTCCTTCCCTAAATGTAGTTTTTGTTGGATTAAGTAAGGCTATATATTTTAATTAGGTACAGTCTGTGTGCCTAATTTGGCATAAAAATGCTTTAAAAATTATATTAATTAAAATCTCCTTTAATGGTGAATGACAGATGTGTAAACTACTGTTAGACTCTGTGTGTGTGTGGCTGACTGTTTGTTAAAGGAAAAGCATGTTTTCAGAGTGTGGTTTTTGGGCTTCCAGACAGATTACACAAACTCAACGAGGCCCAGCCCACATCCTGTGTAGAAAACCAGCTCACAGAAATGCTCATTGTTCTTCAGGGTTATAAGTCACTGTATTTTGTGCCTCCCTTCTGTTTCAAAATACAGTATGGAAAATACTAATGCAAAGGAACCACAGCAGCTTAACAAGTGCTTGGTCCTGCCTGGTACTGAGCACTGTGCTCTTACCAGAAGGCTGGGGGACTGGGATTAAATCATTAGGCTCCCCGACTAGAGAACAAAGGTTTTGTGTTGGTAAAAGTAGCTGAGAGTATTTTTCAGGTGAGTAAATCAATTGATAATTGACATACTTTCAACCTGAAAGTTGTTTGTGTGTGGCCATGGCAGTAATTATGATCTCAGAGTGGGAGTTACAGGATATAAAGTTTCCTTCAAGCAGGGTGAGTTCTCCCTGACACTGATTTACTTCTGCTCAGTCTTTACTGCAGAAAGGGAGAATGTGGGGTATCCCCAAAGGAGCTGTCAAGTCAAAAACAGTAAAACCTGTTCACTCTTCCTTGTTTTTAACAACCTACATTATCATCTTGGAGGTTATTTTTTAAAAAGCTGAGGTGCTTTCATTTTTAACTTCTAATCAGGAAAAGTGTTCCAATGTTAATTTTAAACCCCTTGTGTTATGTTTTTCTTACTTGAAAAAAGCAGTATCTTATATTTTTTGCTAGAGTTCAGTACCCATTTCAGACTAAAATATTTGTTACGATAATACAGAGGTAGCTAGGCAGAAAGCTGACATGAGAGTGTTTTAAGTTGTGTCTTGCCTTTCTACAGTTCTCTGAAAGGAATCACTTCCCTTTAGTCTTTGCCAATCTCCTGACTGTGCAGCATTCCCAAAACATGTGGCCCATAAAATGGGATTATAAGGAAGGCATTCAAGTAAACAGAAATTCCCTCGGGATGAGATTTGCGTTTTCATGCGGAGCTCCTGTGTGCTGTAGCCTGGCACTGCAGCTTCGTTCTCTTGTCAGGAATGAATTCTCTTCTTGCTGACCCCAAGGGTGGGAGAGCACCCAGGCCACCCTCATGTTTTGTGGATCGTGTTCTCCTGGCTGGCACAATAAAGTCCCCCTTTGCAGTGTTTTTGGAAGGACACACCCAATTACAAGTTTCTTTCTGTGTCTCTTCAGTGTCTCTGTGTAACAATAAATGACCAGTCTTGTGATGTGGCTATAGCTGCCAAAAATCTGCAGTGAACGTACAGCTGCATCAGTCATTAATTGTACAGTATTGCTGAAGCAGCCTAATGCTTTTATGAGTTGTGTTCAAGGGTAAGTACCTGCTTAAAGATAAAAACCTTTGTGCTTCTGTGTGCTCACAATTATATTGGTGGATAATAGTATATTTCTGTGATTGCATGGCCCTGGTCAGCTTGTTTTGTTGAAAGTATGCAGCCTGGGAGGCTCAGTCTGCAGTTCAGGTTCTTTTGAGTTCTTTGTTGAGACTAAATTGTATTGATCTCAGCAGGGAACATTTCCAGACCTGTTCCCTGCATCCATCCTGGCCTAAATAACTCAGGCTCTCATTGCTGCTCCACAGGATGACGCTGTGTGGGATATCAGGGCACAAAGCCCTCAGAATTGTGTCATTTCACTGTAGCTATTTTAATATTTTTAAAGAACTTGCCACAAATGGATGTTGTCCTTTTACCTCTCCAGTGGCTGCTAGTCACCAGAAGAACGATTGAGTCAATTTTGTTCTCCTTATCACAGATTCTTAGAATGGTCTGGGTTGAAAGGGATTTTAAAGATCATCTAATTCAACCCCCTTGCCATGGACACGAACACCTTCCCCTAGACCACATTACTTAAGGCCCTTGCACACTTCCAGAGAGGGCACATCAGCAGCGTCTCTGGACAATCTATTCCAGTGTCTCACCACTCTCACAGTAAAATATTTCTTCTGATATCTAATCTAAACCTGCTCTCTTTCAGATTGAAGCCATTCCCCCTTGTCCTACCACTACATGCCCTTGTAGGAAGTCCCTCTCTGGTTTTCCTGTAGGGTCCCTTTGTATACTGGAAGGCTCCTTATTGCCAGTAGCAAGGCTTCAGATCCTGGTGGCTTGTCATGCTCTGTACCACAGCATGGCTGCCTTTGTGCAGGGGAAAGCTGTACTTGTAAATGCTATCCTTAAAACAGCAGGAATTCATAAATTCCCTTAGGTGACTGTATTCCAGACATGGCTTGTGTTTGTCATGTCCTTGATGTGCTACTGGGCATTAGTTAGGAATATGAGGAGAGTTCCCTCCAGACTGGAACACTGCTCTTTGCATTTGTTCAGCACAGCCTTATTTGTACTGACTTTGCCTTTCTTCAGAGGTGACTGAATAGAAATGGTTAAACTTCTTGTAATTGTGAAGCTTTGAACCAATAGCAGCAGTGAGAATTTTCAGTTATCTGAAAAAATGTACATCAGAAATTCTTGGTTTTTATTTCTGCGCCTGTTACAAAGAAATAGAACAGCCCTGGGAACAGCCAAGACAACCCAGTTCCTGCCACTGTCAAAAGCAGCAAATCCATTCATTTGTGTACCTCCTATTGTAACTAAAGCAAAGAATTATTTGCTAAGGATTCTAAATCAGGAGTTGCTATTCTTTCTAATTTGGTTTCTTTTGAAAACCTTTACAATGGGGAGCATACTTAAAAATTAAGGGAGGTAAATTTGGGGTCTGTGTCTCTCACCACAGGTGTAGTGTCTTTGCCACAGCTTTTGTTTCTAGGGGTCAGATTCTCTGCTATCATCTATAGGGGGCGTATAAATGAGAGAAAGGCTGACTTAATTTGATGGCAGATTGTTGATAAGATTGCTTAATCCTATTTAAAGTTGGGACTTTTTTGGAAAGCCTGATTTATGGGTGTGTTTTGTACAGAAGCCCATTTAAGAGCTAGGCCTGAATAAATCTGTCATTTGCTACATCTCCACTGGTGTATTCATCATATTTCAACAGTATGAGAGTTGAACAGGATTATTATATAAAATTTTATGAAGGTCGAGGAGATTAAGTAATGTTTTTAATACCTGCAGGTTTTAGGAAAACTGCTGAATTATGAGGGGAAGTAACTTACTTAATAACCGTATTTTTCTAATAAATATATAGATGATATAGCTTTAACTGCAGGGAACTGAAAATGTCATGTAAATAACAGTTGCACTTGCTTGTATTTAATTTCTTTGTGGGATTGTTTATCTTGTAGAAAATGGCAGTTTAGGAACAAGCTTTTGAGGGGAATGATACATTGCTAAGGCTGCAGTATTTTGTATTATACTGTACAGATTCTGTATCATAACTCAAAGTATTTGTGAGCTTCCTTCCTTTCCCAGTCCACCTGCTTACCAGCACTGTCAGGAAGGTGAAGTTGCAGTGAGCTGGTTCAGCAGGAAGAACCTCACTTTTCTTGCAGTGTTTGATTGATGCCAGTGTAGCTCTGTGAATTGCTTGTTGCAGAGTCAAGTAAGTGCCAGTGCAGGGGAAGGAGGAGGGGGAATCTCCTGTTTTGGCAGCAGCTGGCAGTCAGATTGGCTTTATAGTTTATGAAGTTCTACCTGTAAGTTATGGCCACATCAGTAACTATCTGGCAAGCTGTGGTTGTTGAAGGCTTTGCTTCCCTGCTGCCAAGTGCCACCCTTCTCCTGAGCACTGCCACTGTCAGCTGCTTGTCAAAAAGGCAGGTAAGGGACACAACCTTGGCTGTGAGCTTCTAGGATCTGGTTAGAAATTTCTAGGACTAGAGAACTATTTAACACATCAGGTTCAGATGGGCCTATATGTTCACATTACAAGATGAAATAGGTGACTTTTGGGTGGCTATAAAGCATTAGCTCAGGCCTGGGCAGCTGCAATTTTCTGGAGAATAAAAGAATCCACATAGTAGAAAGACAGTATTGGTAATGCAGTAGTATAACTTGGGGGGGAAGGGGAGATGTAACAGTCCCAGCCAGTTTATCTGGATCATTAGACTGGTGTCAAAGTACTGAAATTTGTGGGCTGCAGTAAGACAGTAGGTCACCATCAGCTCAGAAAAAAAAGGCCCCAAGCAGTGTCTCTCCAAGGACCTGGTTTTTTACTATCTACTGTTACAAGCGATACCAGAGATTACTAAAACTGGAAGAAATTAGATGAACCAAACCCTTTTCTTGTTTTCTGGTTAGCACCATTGTTAGCATTCTTGGCAGAACTTCACAGACACTTTCCGTGGTTTTTCTGCTTGGTTGCACTTCCTGTCTCATTTATTGGCATAATGATGTCATTCTCACACACCACTGGGGAGGAGCTCAGTGGTGTGCTCTGCCCTGCTCCTTCAAGAAAGGCTTTCTCATGCCCCAACAAGAAGACCTTGCTCCTGCTCTGATGGCTAAAATCCAAATGGAAGTTCCCTTTTCTGATCCCCCCTGGATGGAAGTGGGAAGCAGAGCAGGAGGAGGAGAAGTGCCATGTGTCGTGCCATCTTCGGTAGGAAGCTACTGACAGGAATGTCTGTGTTCACCTAATGCAGGTGAGCACCTGGAGCCTGCATGGCTCTGTGTGTGCCTCCAGAGCCTGTGTGGAGCTGTAGAGGAGAAGGCAGGGGTAGGGGGTGCTTTTCCAGAGGAAACAATGCAGTTAAAAGCAGGAATGGGAGCTTCAAACACATCCCTGCTCCTCTGGCCAGGCACCCCTGCTCATGGAGGAAAGCACTGGGAAAGTCTTATTCGCTCAGTGATCTTTCACAGACCCAAAGAGCAGCAGGGTTTTTCTCTGTTTTTCCTGCCTGTCCCAAGAAGGCAGCGTGGATGGAGCAGTTTGTCCTTGGGGATGGTGCTGCAGGAGAGGGAGGGATGTGGCTTCAAGATGGGAAGCAGGTGGCCCTGCAAGCCCGGGGAGCAGCCTGGGCCTGCTGCTTGGTGAGGTCTGTACCTGTGCACAGGCCAGGCTCTGCTGTGCAAGCTGCAGTTATGCTGGGAGCTTTCAAATGGTAGAAATCAGTGTGTTAAAATGAATTTGGGAAAACTTCTTAAATCTGGCTCAAAGGGGCTCTTCCACCATGAGTCATCTGCAGCTGTGGAGAAGCCCTGGGCAGAGCCTTCCTCCCCACTGCTGAATGGAGCTGTCAGAGTGCTCAGAGCCAAGGCAGGGAGAAAAAGTACCCCAGTTCATTTCCTAATGAAGTGTGCATGGGTGAACTCACCACAGGGGCACCGGGGGGGGTTTGTACCTCTGTGTTTTTCAGTCTCTCTGCTTGACATAAGAACGTTGTGCACACAGAGCACTGAAACACCCTGAGCCCATCCCCAGGAAGCAGACAATAGTGTTGATACGCCTGTTGCTGCAGAGGAAGTGGCTTCTGTTACAACCAACAAGCAATCTTGCCAAAGTCCGTGGTTTGGGTGGTTGCCAGAATAAATTTGACATAAAATTATTTTGCTTCTTTGGCTTTTGTCTTATTGTCTGGAGATGTTTCTCTTGCTTCCTAATATTTGAATCTCACATATGGCAGGATTTCCACACCCTTACCCCCCCACAAAAAAAAAATCCTGAAAAAGCAGACTTTGAAATTGTTAATAGAGAATCCAGTCTTTATTTAATAGATGATGAAAATACTCTGAAATGCTTTCAGTAGGGTAGCAAAACTGAAGCTAAGCCATATGTAGCTGTGATGTTGCTCAGGGCTTTGGCATGCCGTTGGAAAGATGACATACTATTGCAGAGAACACATTTGTGGAAGTTGCAGTTGAGATGCTGGAGGCACCAGGCGCCCTCTTGTGCTGTGTCTCTGGGAGCAGCGTAAGGTGAGCAGCTTCCTGGGAGCAGAGGCTGAGCCAATCTTCAGCCTTGGTTTTAGTTTAGTTTGGGGGGTAACTGGTGTGTGCTTTGGCACCTAATTGTGATCCACTGTGGTCCTGATGTATAGGAGTTACTTGTTGATGTGTCCACAAACCTCTCTAGCTATACAGTGTGGCCATTCAAAATGAAGCTTTGAACGGCAAAAAGAGATTTAGACTTACATCTTCCAAAAGACAAAAATAAAATCTTTAGATTCACACAGACGTAGCAATGTCTGCTAAGTACTGAATCTCTGATGGGCCAGATTTTAAGTTGAATTTCAAACGTCATTGATTGTTAATAATAAGATGCAAGTTTAGAAGTTTTTTGTTTGTTTGTTCATTTAGATTGTGCTGTATATTTATAAACATTCATCTCTTTGTGCTGTTACAGTATCAGGAAAATGTGCTGCATTTCCTTGCAAGTCAGGTGTGGGTCTGGTAAAATACTTTTTCACACTGCTCACTGCTACTGTCTGAAAATACCTACTTTCTCCAGCTACCAGACCATAATCAGAAGTGCAAACTCCAGAGTAAAAGAGGTACATAAATTTGCAAAGTTAACTAAACAGCTGTCAGATCAGAAAACATGAGTCTTTGGTGACTTAAATAAGTTTCACTATTTTTTGATATGCTGTACTGAAAGTCATTCAAAGAACACAAATATCATCATTCTTCTGGCCTGATGCAAAGTCTCAAACTTACTGGTACCTCTAGGATGCAAAAACAACTAAGCATAACATGTGCCTTGCCAGCACTTTTTTGGCTCTTCAGAGATTAAAGATGTTGCTTATTTCAGGCTTACTGACCCAGAGCACTTACAGAGTGGGGTACCTGCCATTCTATTACAACATTGATAGCAAAATAGTAGTTTCTACCAAGTTTCTCTCTGCATGAAAGCTCCTGAGGATTATGAACCCTTCACAGAGCAGCAGCTAGAAGATAAAGGAGAATGATTGTGCTGGGCCTGGCTGAGATCCATCCATCTGATACTGATCCCATCTGCAGCAGACACTGTATGCAGGTGCCTCAATAAAAGCCTAAGAGAGCAGGTATAAATGCTTCTTCCTAGACTGCTATCCCAGCTTCCAGCAGTTTTCACGTCATGAGCTGAATGTGGAGTTTGTGCATTTAGCAAACCTTGAAAGATTTAATTCCCAAAATTTTTTCCAGTCCTCCACTGAGTCAATACTAAATTTTTGCATTCACAGCAACCTTGTTGCGCTGATGAACTCGATCCATTTTGAGCACTGACCATCTTGTCTCCTGTCTCCTGTTTTTAACAATTATTTGCCTCAGAAGGACCATCTCAGGACTGCACCTGATGCCATGTGAAAGTCCAGACTGACATTTGGATATCTGTGGAGTACTACTGAAGGAAGAGGGAGAAGGGAGTTACCCTTCCTTTGCCCAGTGAAGTCTTTGTACTTACATTTTGTCTCCACGAAGAGGATGGAGAAAGTCTTCAGAGAGAGATTAAGAAAAAACAGTTTTTCTGAGTGCAGTTTTTCTGGGTATTTTGCAGAGTATTGGGTGAAGCTCTTCAAAAGGAACAGGACTTCCCTTGTGTGGCTTGCATAGCTAAATAGCTAATGTAAATTAATTCAGAGACAAATCTCCCAAGCAAAATCAGCCATTCCTGAGAACAGAATATTGTCAATAATTTGAGCAAAGTGTGTGGACATTGTTGTCTTTTGTTAACCTTACTATCTTAAAATATCAGCAAAAGGCTCCTTGTGGCTGTGCAGCTTTACATCAGTGTTTAAAAATTTTACAGTCTGATGTAGCTGCTGGGAAAAGATCATTCACAGATTTAGTCCTACATTACTCAGTGAAATGAAGCAAAATATGAGAAGGAGGAAAGAATGCTCAAACAAATCCAGCAACTTGGGAGTAAGTAATCTTTGTAATTCTGAGCATCTGAATTACTGCTCAATGAGTAATGGAGTAACAATTTGCAGAAGACTGCCAGCTATACTGTAATGTTTTGATACAACAAACAAATGCATGTATTAGCATAGGCCTGATAAGTGTGTGGATTCAAATGTGTGCACTGAGCATGTACAAGAACTGACATTGCTGAAGTACAAGAGCAAGTCTTCATAAAAGACTGAATCCAAATTGCTGCTTCGCATCCTGTTCTTCTGCTGTTTCACAGTAGGTGTGTATAAATGCTTTTCCCTAAAATATACAAAGTATTTCTATGTATAGGAGACAAGATGGACTGTGCTCACAATGGTCCAAGTTCATCAGTGCAACAAGGATGCTGTGAATGCAGAAGTTTAGTATTACACAATTTATGACATAACTGAAAAGTGGCATCTTGCATTTACAGGAAGAAGGTGGGGGCAGGTAAGAATGTGGGTAGCAGAGCCGCTGGCTTGCAGCAATCCTTATTCAGTATTGCAGCAGTTAACTCCTGCCTTTTAAAAAATTAATTGTATAATTCCATATAAAATACTTTTCTAGATGTGTCCAGGAGCCAACTCTGAGCTCTGACTATTGCCACATTCTGTCCTTGGCATGCAAGATTATATTTCCAGATAAGCATGAATAGAGCTCAAATGAATCTATCAATAATCAGTGGAAAGGATGTCATAATGCAAAGCCTGATAGTGTACAAAAATATACAAGTCCTTGAAAATGCGTTTGGAAAGGAACTGCTTTATTCTTAACATAGCTGCAGGTCTGGCAGCAGCAGCTCATGAAGAGGTGTGGGAATTAGCTGAACAGACTCCCTGCTGGCAAGGAGAGCTGGGAGGCTGCATGCTACCGATAGGAGACTGACTCCTCATTTTTAAGTCCCTTTGGGTAAAGGAAGGTAAGTGATTTTTCTTTGCTGATGAAACACATCAGCAGAATCGAGAAGGGAAAAAAAAAGTGTTGAATGGAAATAAAATCTCTAAACTCAAGTGAACTAAGGTAAGTAAAATTCCAATTTCTTTTAGGTTGTCATAATCTCTTAAATTCATCACAGTGAATTCAGCTAAAAGAAGATGTATGAGGAAGGTGGGGAAAGGAAGAGATGGCTGAAGATGAAACAGTTTTAATTGCTCCATTGCTAATTCTCTGATTCAGATCTGCTTATAATTAGGCTAAACTATTTTCAATAGAATTTTTCTTTGAAGTATTTGCAGCCATGCAGAGTATGTGTGATACCGTGCTGAGTCTAAGGAAAGGGCAAACAGAAATATTCCCTTGTCCTGTGAATGCCACAGTCTCTCTAAGGACTCCCATGACTATTAGCAGGCACTTTTCCCAAAATCTACTTTCTTACTGCAACATTTATAGGGAACTTAAAAAGCGCTCTGTAATGATGCCCTCTGGTGACTCCAAGAATTTTTACACTAGAATGAAATAAAAAACAAGATGGAATTTGGCCTGTTAAGTAGTCTGGCAAGTTGGACTGTTCATTAAAGATTAATGAGCAAATCTGAGCTCCTAGAGCTAATCAAGCAGTATATGTAAGCCATACACATGCAGGGGTCCAGGACTACCTCCAGGTGTTGTAGGAGCAGAGCTGTAATGTGTAAGATAATCTCTCACCCTACCATGCAAGTAATCTCTTGTACATTAACGATAAAATGAAACCCGCCTTTTGGCACTGCCATCTGATAATTTATTTTCTAGTGATTGGAGAAAAGATGAAACAAAAACCACTTGATCTTTTCTTGCTGCAGAGAATGTGGAGGATATTAGTTGATTATATGAAATCTTAGAAATTAAACAGCTGTGCAAAGAAATGTCACTTGTTTATTCTACTGTTCCTGTGGCTGTCATGCAATCTCTGGCAAGCTGATTTCTTCCATGCACTGTTTCCTTCCTTTCCTGGATATTGCTTTTTATATGCACAATCTGTCTGCAGCATCTAAAGTCTGTTTACTGCCCATCACTTTCCCACCATACAGGCACACGTGACTAGTATTGTACTGACTCTGGAGCTTGTGTCGTCTTCCTCTGTTCTGGTTGAAAAGAACCCTCTTTATCTGCAGGGTTGTGTTATTTTACAGCCAGATCTGTGGTCATACAGAGTCTGCAGATTAGTGCACATGAAAGGAAATGTGTCCTTGTGACTGGGAATGGATGGAATAGGTGTGGGCATCCCCTTCAGTGTTGCTTCTGTTTTAAATCATGACTATGAAGCTATGTCGTGATCCATATGGATGCAACACTGGCAAGATAATGACACAATCGAACTCTAGGGCAGTTAGCCCAACAGAAAGCCATCCACAAGCAGATACAAGGTTATGAATAGGGGGGTAAGCAAAAAAACCCCAACCAAACCAACTAGCAAAAAACCAAACAAAAACCCCCCCCACACCCAAAACTGTGTTAATAACTTTGTATGAGGTATGAAGTATTAATTAATGACTTCATCTTTATTAAATGAATTGTCAAATTAGGCACATATTCCCAATAACTGTATCAGGCTAAGTAACTCCTGCTTTTAAGCACTATTCCCCCATGCCATTCTTGGGAGAGGATGCATCTCTTCCCATTCATGTCCTTTGCCAAACAGCCCCCTAGGCACAGTGTAGATCAACTGGTTTTTATGCATATTTTCTCTATGAAAAACTAAAGGAGTAAACAAAATATTTGTTCTGACAAGATGCCTACTTTGATCATAAATGTTAAGATCAGGAGGTACAAGTATGATTTTATTCTTACTTCCCAAACAGTGTAATCTGTAGAATCTTCTTCACTAACTTCTTCATTAAGTCAGTAATTTCCCTTTCAACTGCAGTTTGTATTTCAGGAAAATAGCCTATCTTGATTTTACAGGCCATTTAGTATCTGTAGAGCAGTTTGTGATATCATTTTTAGGTCTGATAATACATCAGGAAAGGGCTGTTTTTCTATCCTAGCATTTGCAGTGTTTCGTGTACGTGTCTTGCAGTCACATAGTGCTTTCTCCTGGCCTGAACAGTTACCCAGGTTCTCCAAGGAGCAGAATAAACCCTTTGATAAATTAATACATATTAGTGCACTATCTCTGAATATAGCACACCAAAATTAGTACTTTTCTTAGTGGCCATGCTGAGCCTTTCATTTCTAGCTAAGCTGATGTTTCAAAAAGCCTGTTTCCTTCATGATCAAAACTGGAGTTGTTTACTCTGTCTGCTGGCCTGCTGATTCTTTCACAAAGGCTCATGCAGCTCGACCAGTTTTCTTCAAACTCCTCTTTCTATTGCAAATTTATGTCCCATGTGCTATACTTGGGCAGTGATTTTTGCTGTGTTCAACCATCTTCCTCCATAAAGGATCTTCGTTGCTCTTCAATTTAGCCTCAGTGCAGGGTAGCTGTCAGGCTCACCTGTCTTCATCAGCTGGGGGCTTATCAAAGGTATGTGTGATTCCTTGTGATTTCCACAGTCTGACAGCCTCTGAGATCATGAAAATAGCAGAAGAAGGAGACAGGGGTTTTGGTATGGTTGTATGACTGGTTGTAGAATATTGTCCATTTGTACACATCTTTTCAGATGTACAGGAGGTCTGTTCTACAGCCTGCTATCACAACATAAGGAATGTGTGGAACAGAGCTGATTTGAGTACAATGTCCATTAAGTGGTCTGTTTTTATTTTTCCAGTCTTCTTCATCCATGAGTTACTCTGGTTTAGCAGCTGGAGTAAGACCTAGAAAGGAACATGTATTCTGCAAGGTTTTCGAGGACAGCTCTGAAGCTCATAAGTTTTTGGATGTAAATATGCTTGAGTATTTTTTCTCGTCCTATGCAGAGAGAACTCTAAGGCAGCATTTTCAAGATTAGGCCTTTGGGTAAGCTTGTATAGAGATTGCTGGTGTATAAATAGCTCCTTAGGGGAGGCTGCCAAAGGGACATTTTTGCCTCAGTTAATGATTCAGATAATTTGCCCTCTTACTTGTCAGTATGTCAGTCCCCCCTCTCTATTGTTACTTGCCTGCTCTCCCTGTGGCTTGTATGTTTGTACTTGCTCATAACAGCGTTGGGGCAGTTTTCACGTAGGCTTTCACTACACTGGGATTGTTTCCTACACAGGTGAGAGAGCTGCTCCTACAGATCATCGTCCTGGGCAGAAGCAGCAGCCACTTAGCCCAGGACAGGACATGAAACATGTCAGCTGAAGTTGCTGTGCAAATCAGGTCACCATATTCCACTTCTCTCTGTGCTTTCTTATGGTAGGTTTAGGAGTTTTAAACAGAGGTATTGCCTACAAGAGAGGGGTTGTAGAAATGCAGAGAACCACGCAGAGCTACAGAGAAGTTTCACATCTGAGGTGTGTGGAGAATTATCCTTCGATCTCATCGATGAGAGGGAGTCCCCAGTCAGACAACTCCTCCAGTGATGTGTTGGGGCAAGTGACTTAGCTCTGCAGTGGAGAAGAATGTCCCCAGTGCAGCTTTCCCAGAAGCAACTTCACCTGGAGGTTTCTGGCTCAAGAATTAATTTGCTTGTGAAAACTCATCAATCCACAGAGCCTGGGGTGACAGAGTTGCGGGCAGATTGCTCTCATGGGGATGAGGATGCACAGCTGTAAGCGAGCCTAATTAAGGCCTCTGACGAACTTTCCAGTGTAACTGCACCAGTAATTGTCAGGATCTATGAAGTAAATAAAGGTTAGTTGTTCTCTCAGTCCTGAGAGTTGAAGTTTATAATCATCCTATCTTATCAGGAATGAAATACACTGAGGCCTATTAAAGGAGGCAGTGGTTGCTATTCACTGGTGATTTGTTAACAAATAAAAGCTTTCAGAAATAGCACAAGATGAGTCTGGCAGCAATCAACTGACCTGTAATTTTAAGATTGGGGAAATGATTAGAAAAAGGAAGCCCAGCGTAGCAGAACTCACAGCCTGGTAATTCCCATGAGCTTATCTGGAGCTTGAGCTGCTCTCACGAGTGAGAGCCTGAGTATCTGAGTCTCCTGAACTACACAGGTTTGTACTGCAAGTCACCCTTCTGGGAAAAAGAAAAGACATGAACGTTTCTGACAGAATAGTTTTGTGAGCGGCTTTTTTTCTTCCAGGACATCAGCCTTATAAACAGCACTGATACCGAGGTCTACTTACTCTATAGACATTATACTCTAACCTTTTTTTTTATTAAAAAGTAATTTGCTTGAAGATGATCATTGCAGGGAGTGGCTCAGTTATGAAGATACTGGGGCCAAATCTCCTGTAATTCCTGTAAACAAGTTTTGCTTGATTTTGGCAGGCCAAAGCAGTTTTAAACCTGGTTTGAAATGGCTAGCATTTGTGCAAGTCCACTGTATATGGCAATGGTCAGAAAAAAAAAAAGGTGCCATTCCAACAGGTACCTGCTATCAGAAGCCCAGTTGGCAAGCATTATGTAGGAGAAGCAGTCTGGAGTCAACACATGAAAGTTGACTTTTCATGCAGAACAGGAAATTGTTGACTGTCTGGAATATCTGGTTTATTTGCTGTCAGCTTTTCAATCTCCTAAACAAGATAAATACAGTGACACATGGAGTTTGTGAGTCCCTGTGCTGGCATTGTGCATAGCAGGGGGTGGTGAAGCAGAATAATTAAGGCATCCCACTGTGCAGCCAGATGTGCAGGTTTATGTCTTCATTTGCTCGCCCCTCACCAGTGAAGGTGAAAGAGGTCTTTTGGGATCAGTGAAGTCCAAGGAAGCCAGGTGGTATATTAACCTCTTTCCTCCAGTACAGGTTTAACTGCAGAAATGGAAGTGCCCTGGCCTTGTTCACCTGCTGGATTACTCCAATTTAGCAAACCTTTGAACTTTCCAGCCTTTCATTCAAACTCTTAGGTTAGTATAAAAGGATGGGTCTATTGCCACGTACCCTTTGGATGCTGCTTTATTTCTCAGGATCATCTGTCTTACAGTAATACTTTCAACATGTGCTTCAGAGTGATGCACAAGCCCAAAGGGATTCACTGGTTGTGTGACTGCAAAGGCACATTCTTTCCTGGCTCTGACATATATACCTTGGGGAATATTTGATTGATGCATATGGTAAGATATCAGCATGCATTGATTAAGTGTATTCAAAAAAGGGTGTTCAATTGCTATTGCATAAGAAAAAATTCAGCTTGTCCTTTTGAAACACCCTGGCATGGTTGGATTCAAGAATTATTTATTAGGGAGACTTTAAAGTAGGATGAAAGTAAGAAATCCTAAGAGAAAAATTTCTGTTTGTTTCTTACATTTTCTCCACCCCTCCCTCACCCTGAACTGTTCAATATGATTAGAAGGAAAATGCTTTCTAAACCCTTTCAATCTAAAATATCATCAGATGGAGCAAAAGGAAAGCTCAACTTGCCCCAGAAGCATTCCCACACTGAAATGTTAGATGTTGCAGCCCCAGAGCTTGGGATACAGAGAAACTACAAGTAGCAAGATGTCCATGCTCTTTGTGGAGGGGGGAATCACAGAGTGTCTCACGCCTTGGATGCTTCAGGGAACAATCTGGCAGAGCAGAAGTCATCCTTCAGTTCGATGATGTGATTACTCTGGTGGCAATACACCCTACAGACCTCTGCCTTGTTCTCTGACCCTCCTTGCATGGTTTTCATGCTATGGGGCACAATACTTGTGGCTGGATTAAGGCAGTTCCCTACAAACAGCACTGAAGACCAGAACTCTCACGGGGCAGGGTGGTGGTGTCCTTTAAAGCCCAGCACTGGTGGGATTCACAGCGTGACTCCATGGGTGGTTGCATGTGGGTGAAGGCCTCTCCCATTGCTGGGGTGATAAGGTGCACTGTGCTGAACAAGGTCCTTGCTTTAAACCTGTAGGTATTTTGTGGAAGGCTCTGTTCTGGCTTCAACTCCATCAAATCATGATCCTGGGAAATAAAACATCATAAAATGTTGTGTCCCTGTGCTTCAGAGCAGCTGAGGAGGCATAGGGAAGGTTCAGATGTAGGTAATAATTTGCTGTCTGAGCTCCACCAAAACTGCACAGTACTGTCACAACACTGCATTCAGTAACAGGAATTGGAGGAGAGTTTAAATTCAACAAAGATGAAAATACAATCTACTAAACAGCTATAACTTTTCCTTGTTGTACTGTACAGGAGAGGAGATAGAAACCATTTCAGGTACTGCAAGATTAGGTGAGATAGAGCTATCTCAAGTTTTGTAACACAAGTCTGGATTTCTAACAGCTTGCTAAAAAAAAGAAAAAAGTTAGGCTTTTACTCTAGTCAACTATGAGTACAAGCAATTGAATAAAAGCTTATTTTTCTATGACATTTATTGTTACAAAGAAAAGGAGAGAAACTGCATGCCAACATTTATTATAATTTCATTAGTATCCAAGTAGATCTAATTTATGTGGAGGTTCTGTTTCCAAGATGATGATCAAATGAATCTCATCTGACAGACAATTGAGTTATAAAGGCTTCACATGAGAACTGTTCTCCAACAGAATGTAAACAAGACATATTGATTAATAAGGTCAGACATACAATAGGGAGCTAAATTATGGCAGGACTCATCAACCAGCAACACATGCTAGATCTTCTCAAATGGTGCAAGTTAGCATGCAGTACAGCAAAAGTTTTAAATTAACCCTAGTATTTTGCCCTCTGGGCAGTAGAACTAGAAGTTAGAGGAAATAAGTTTATAAACTGTAGAAGTAATATGACTCCATATGGCAAGTTGTAAAGACTTGAATTTCTCCCAAAGACTCACAGATTTTTACAGTGTTAAATATCACTGTAATTATTAAATCTTGCATGAAAACCCCAAGGAAACAAACTGTAGCATAAATGTAACATCTGAGACTTAAAATTTATGTTCTGGGAACTGGCTGAAACCGCACAAGGAGAAGATTCATGTAGCAAAATGTTGAAAGGGCATCCCTGTTAAATGCCTTTGGAAAGTGCTAAGCAAACTGGAATAGTTCCAAAATATGTAGGTGGGATTGCTCTTCACAATGCTGGGATTTACTCCATTATTGTCCAAGTGACTCAGCTGAAATTACCCACAATCTACTAGACATATTTTAATGTCAATATATTTTGCCCTGGCCTTTCCTCTCTGTGGCTACATTGCCTTAATTCATCTAAATTTCTAAAATGGTAGGGCCAAGTGGTCCTGATAACACCACTGCACTTTCCATATCCAAATATTATGTAGACTCATCTGCATTTTCAGGACAGTGTGTCATTGCCTTGTTAGTCTACTACTTTGTTAGTCTACTGCCAAGAGAAAGATACTGCCTTCTCTGCTTTTGGACTGAGTTCTTTTTCTTCTGTGACATTGCCAGTTACTAAATAACCTTGAAACTGATTCTCAAATGTAGAAAAGCACTTATTTGAAGCCATGATGCTTAATTAAACAGTCAATCCATGAATCTTGTTGCCCTTACTGTGGCAGAGCAAACAGGCCTTTTGTCATTCAAAGATGGATTGGGCTATATCAGCTTTGTGCAGATAAAGACACAAGGTTCCCGCTTCTGTATCTTATATCTGTATCTACCAGGATGATATCCCCTGATGCTGTAGTCCACCACTCTGACAGAAAACAGGCTGTTCTTCCTGCCTTTTTATCTTGAATACTGTTTAACTTAAATATTGGATCAGGATTTAGTCAATTCACAGCAGTTTATGTAACCTCAAATGGAGATTAAAATCCAATACAATGCATGGATTGCAGTATTTTTTTTAAGGGCAGCCAGTGCTTCAGCAGAAGGTTTAAGAAGCTCCTTTGAGAACAAGTATCAAATATTCTTGAATTCTACCTCTGAGCATTTGAGGGATGGGGCTCTGAAGCACAGTGGTTTATACCTCTAGCAATTTTTCAATCCTGTCTAAAAAATGCAAACATCCTCATTACCCTCTCAACATCCAGTGATGTTTTGGATCCTAACTCTAAGCAATTCCTATTGACAAGGATTTTGTAGGTTAGCTTAAAGTGTCACCTTCCTCTGCTCTTACAAATCTGCCATTCATAATTGGCTTGCTTTCCATTTCACTGTGTTTCCCTTATTCACCTGTCGTACCAAGACTCATACTGGAGCTTCTAAGCACTTTTCATCTTCTGGTTCTAGTATTTCACTCAGTAAATGAGATGTCTATGCAATAAATGTTCTCCTCCATCTCTCGTGGCTCCACAGGGAAGGAAGCCTAGGCATGTCGGCCACCAGGAGATGCTTTGGCCAGGTACCATGCAGGTCAGAGCATCCAGTTCCCCTAAGTCTAGGTGCAGCTCTGCTGTTCTTTCTACATATTCTGTTTGGGTACAGTTGTCTGTATTATATTTTATTTTAACATAAATTTATCTGTTTTGATAAATAATTAATTCTCAAATAAATACCTTACTATGCTCTTTAAGATGAAGCAAAACATACCATTGCTCTTTATTAAATCTTCTTAAGCACATTGGATATCCCAGTGCCAAAAGAGCTGCTCTTTTCTTTTGGATGAGGGCGACAAATCCTAAAAACTCTGGAAGCACGTAATTTCTTTAAAAAATTTAGTCACAAAAATATATTCTAAAGTACTTGACCACTTTTAGAAATACAGGCGAAACAAAGCATACTGAAACTTGGTTCTTTGGTTGTGAATTTGCAAAACAAAACAAGATAATCTCTGTGTCTCACAAGGGTTCCTATAACAGGCCAGAATAAGGAAGAGGCCCTTCCTGGAGCAAGCAGCCAGGAAGAGACAGGACCTGACAGCTAACAGGGGAAGAAACCTAGAAACTGAACTCCATTAGTGCTAGTAAGCCAAATTGTAGGGACTGTGGAGATGATGGGGGACTGCAGGAAGAAAACTAGTGGCTGAATTTTGAGGCATGTGAAGAAATTTAAAAAAAAATCTGTGTTTTATAGGATACTGAATGGCGCAAAAGAAGTATTGGACCCCAGGCTAACACTTTTCAAAACACTATACTGACAACATGTCATAACCAGGCCAGAACACAACTACAAATAACAGTAGGAAATCTACCTACATCATGCCAAGAGAGTGAGTCAGTGTTAGTCATTTGGTGTTTTTTTTAATAATGGGGGTTTTGCTCAAATACTACTGAAAATCATTCATCTCCTCCCTCTGTAGTACCAGAGGGTATTTGGTATATATATATATGTGTATATTTTTTTTCTCAGATTTCATGCCATCACTTTGCCTGCCCACATTTACCAAACTTCTTTGCATCCTTATTAAAAATTAAACTTGTTTATTAAAATAAATCCCCTCAGAAACTTTCCAGCAAAGTGTCTCTGCTCTATGCAAAGCACAATTAGCACATGGGACAGAAAGCTCTGTGGAGAAAAGGGAGAACGTGCTGTTTTGGTGACATTCCCTTCATCTTTATACCTGTGTAATCACTGGAATACAGAAAGGATGTTTAACACTGATCTAGCAGCATCCTTTTAGTATTAAAGTATGCTCTGCACAAAACAGTGAATATAGACCTTCTTACATTCTTTGACTATTTTTTTTATTTTCAGGCTCTTAAAGCACTTCTTCTGAGATTTATAATAATAAATTGAATAACTATCAATATATTTAATATTGCAACCCATTGTTACACTTAAGCATTTTAGTTTCTCAGCATTCAGTGCTTTGAAAGTCTGTACTGCCATTTGAAATAAAATAGGAATAGCTCGTTTAGAGGATTTTGCTACAAGATCAATTGATAACACTTGTAACTTACTTGAAATGATTTATCATGCCTCAATTAAAACCAGCCTTTCCTAATGGGTAACAGCTTTCTGTGGCATTGATGCTACTCCTTCTGCAAGCAAAGTCACATGTGTGGGGAGCTGCCTACGGGATGGAGCAGAGCCCAGGGGAACAGAGGGCACCACAGGCCATTCTCAGATCTGTTGTGGCAGGTCTGCACTCCCAGGGACTGGTTTCGGGCGAACCCAAACAAGGTGTAAGTTAATAACATGCTTTATAGGTAGGCTGCAAGCCTCTTTTGTCCCAAATGTGGAGAGCACCAGGTGGGTTGGTTTATATGTAAAGCAGTATATTATGGGGAAGGCAAGTTTGGTCACACTGATTGATTAAATTGGATTTTTTAAGATCAAGGTTGACCTGAGAAAGCCACAAAGAACCTACATCCATAGAAATGCCTACTCTTCATTAAGGATAGTCAACTAAGAGGGTCACTGAATTCAGGATCAAACCTCATCTCTGTAGGTGTCACGGTCCACTAGGGAGGTAAATTTGGTTAAGAAAAATGTCCTGCCTCAAAATGAGTACCATCAGGGAGCTTTTTGTGTGGCATGGAGCTAAAGCATCTATACCAGTACAGTGGTTCCTCGCCTGGTTTTGGCCTAAGGCAAAGATGATCACCAGATAAGGCTGAGCTAAAATTTGGGAATTAGCATGTGCCAGGTGCCCTTTCCAGTGGGCAGGCTGGATGAAGCCATGCTGCTCTGGAGGCTGAGACTTCAATAATAAAGGGTGTGGGCCATTCTCTGCCAGAGAGTGTTTCAGACAAGTTTAATTTACTTTAATAATTAATTTTAATTTATATACATGGAACTGTGGAGTGTGGGTGAAACCTTAGAGGGACAGGCATTGCAGCTACATTGGCTTTTCTCCTGCCCAAGGGGATTCAGATCTTGGTGTTCATGGATGATCTGCAGCTGCACAGCAGGAGAGTGTCTCCTGCTCCCAATTTCAAGCAGTTTGGTAGCAAAAGGAGGTGTGAGGAAGCAGGGTGACCATTGCAGGAGTGGTAACAATACACAAATGCATTAATGTTACCCTGTGCTGTTGATTTCCTGCCAGAGGCCCCAGCTACAGGTCAGTTTCTATGAGGGAAGGGAAACCTTTCCAAAAGGTGTAGGACAGCATGTAAAGACTTGCTGTCCTGTGACTGCTGCTGGGGACCAGCTGTGGACCACGTGTCAATGACTGATGAAGGTCACTCATGAGGCATATTTTAGCTTTATTCTCTGTGATAATCCAATCACAGGTTGGCAGGATGGGAAAGGTTGCAGTGCCTATGGCTGCATATGTGCATGTAAGCACATGAACTGTTTGGCAGGTACAAAACCCCAGCTACTTTCCACTGCTGTACCTTTGCAGTGGCTGTTTTGAGTCAGGATTAAGAAATCTGCAGAGGACCAGCATCCCTTGTGCAAACAAACATGCTTGAAAGCAGGCACTGGGGCCCTATCAGAAAACAAGATGGTTGTAATGATAAAGTACCAGTATAGTCTTGAAGGAGCTGGGTTTGCTAAGAATGTGCAGCTTCATTAAGGAGTTTTTGTGGGTTAAAGCATGTTTGAGCTGGTGAAAGTAAATGAGGGGTAGGCCCTGATGCCCAGGCAAACACCCGAAATGGCTGCGCTCCCAAAGCAAAATCTTGGAGCTGACAGAGTTCCTGCAGGGTGAAACTGCAAAGCAGAAATTGCTAAAATACTTTAATTAAACCACAGAGAGGAGGAGAAGGCAGATATTTCTCAGGGAGGAGAGCATCTTGTGGTGTTTCCTCATGGGACTTGACTGCAATGGATCAGAGAGAAGTCATTGCTTCAGACAGGAGCTCTGGCCCATTTGTCAGCCCCTGGCATCTTCCTGAAAAGAAGAATAAGGATGCAGAGTAGTTACAAAAAAAAACCTACCCAGAGAAATGGGGTTGTGGGGCTGGTAGTTCCCCCTTGCCAGGGCAGCCCTCACTCCTGCGGTGGCAGGAGCCTGGGTGGAGGGGTGTCCCCAGCACATCCAGACCCTGCTCTCTTGATTAGTTTTTATACAACTAATTTCTTTGGGAGTGTTCAGCTGATTTAAAGTGCACATCAAGGTGGCACAAAGTGCAAACAGGTTCTCCACAGAAATCCTGTGAATTGTTGCTCAGCCATTCACTGTTGCAGGCAAAAGAGGCACCAGGAGATGCATGAGGGAAATCTTCAAAGTTAATTATTTACAGATTTATAGACTTTCAGCTACTTCAGCCTGGCAGGTTTGATAAGGAGGCCTGGAGCTTCAGCAGAAGCAATTAGCGTGACTTCTATGAGATAATAGTGAGTAATTGTGCCATTGTTTATTTCCTGTAAAGCGACAGACTACTAGAAAGGGTTTGTTTGCTGTTTGTAGATTGTTTGTGTCAGGGTGGATGAATTCACCAGGAGAATGGCAAGTAGGAGTGAGAACACTACAAAGACTTCCTCCGTGACAGTACAAGGACATGCACTTCTCCCTATCTTGTTCACTAACACATCTTCTCTTGCTTTTATTCTGTGATATTAATAATGGTGATGATCCTCAGAGCCAATTTTGTATTGGTATTAGCCCTGAGAAGACCACAGAAGAGGAACAAGACTGCCCTAAGTAAATGGGTGCTGGGTAGGCAAAGGGATAAATCACGGGGCAGATTTGTGCCATCAGTCCTAGAAGATTAGCAAGAAGATGGAGGTGTCCTTGATAATCAGTATTGAAGAAAACAGTGGAAGAAGTAGCAAAGGTTGTATTTCCCTCCATTTGCAAGTAGGTTTCCTTTTCCAGTTTATATCACTTCCTGCCAGACATTAAATTGAACCCCTTTGTATGCAGGAATAACCCAGATCACCTCAAACCAGTCCCTGTCAGCTCTGAAAATGAAACATGAGAACTACTAAAAATAAGCAATAACAGTGCATCAAATAAATAATCTCCCTGCTTTGTCCAGGGAGAATTACTTTCTGACTTGGTCATCAGCAAGTAATTATCCTTGCTGGGACTGGCTAAGAGATTAACATATCTAGAGTGCATAGCTGACCTTGTCTTGGGCAAGATGGTGGCCTGAGATACTTTTGAGGCCATTTTCAGGTATGATTTTAAGCATAATGCTATAGAACTTATTTAGAAAGCCTCTCATTTCAGCAGGGAGTGATTTATAATTCGCCTTTCTTTTTTTCTGCAACTCCTGAGCATTTGGATGCTTCAGAAGTTCTCAAGGCCAATATTCAATTGTCACAACTTTCGGAATCATTGTGAAAGATAAAGACCAATGAACTGAGGATGAATGTGGAATGTACTTTATCAAATGCTTTAGTCCAAATAAATACATAAAATCTTTGAGTACCAGTACAGCCAGAAAAGCAAGTAGAAAGGAAAATTTTGCACACAAAATACTGTTCAGCTTGATGATGGGAAAAACTGATGCTGGGAATCAGCACAGCCATCTGAAACAAACAGGTTATCCCTTATGTGAGAATATCTGAAGTCCTTTGTAAAGAAAAAAAAGACACAATAACTCTTAGGAAATCATGTAAGTTAATATGAACCACCAAAGACATCCCAAGGATGGCATGCAAGGCAAAAAAAAAAGTTAAAAAAAAAAAATAGGGCCTCTCAAGGCACTTTTGAAGTGATGCAAATCTGCATCAGTGAAACTATGATTGCCACAAGCAGCACTGACCTTACAGTCAATTTCAACACTTGTACTTAGGACTTTTAATTCCAAGGTTTCTTAAAGGTTGAGTGGACTGAATGGCAAGAAAAAAGTCTTGTCTGCAGTCACTCCCTGTGTGCTAAACCTCAGCTGGGCTAATTCTTTGCAGCTGCCCAGGCAGAGAGCCAGACCCTTCAGGTAATGGTTTATGGACAGAACAAGAGAAGAAATCCTGGCATCCTCGCAAACAGTACCCCCTTAGGCAGGGGAAAGCCCAGAAAATACCAAAGTGCCCAGTATTGCTCTCCCACATGGGCTTTGCAACAGCTGAGATAAAGAGCATCCAGCAAAGCAGTATAATGTAACAGTGGGACTCCAAAAGCTAGACTGTGGAGAAGAGGGCGGGGTTGGGTCAACTCTGCTCTCTTCAATCAGGACACACCGTTTTACATATATTCCTAGGGATCTCTGATGCATGTGCCCAATAAAATTAGTGTGGATGTTAAAAACCTCTTCTGCACTGTTGTCCTGTCATTCTGTCATCCCTCCATCCTCCCTCCCTCATGCTGACTAAACCTCTAATCCACTGCGGTTCGAGTTCTTCTCTCAATAATTCTTTTTCTATTTGAAAATAGTTGGTACCCTTCTGATTTAACTGCTTTACTATTATATTTCTCTTCAAATAAATGCTCTCTGTTGAAGTCAACCTTTGGCACAGGACCTTCCCCTAAACAGAAGCCATCTCATAAAGTCAAAGAATGGTTTTGATTGGAAAGGCTCTTAAAGGCCATCTATTTCCAGCCCCCTTGCTGTGGATAGGGAAACCTTCCACTAGACCAGGTTGCTTAGAGACCCATCCAACCTGGCCTTGAACACTTCCAGGGATGGAATATCCACTTCTCTGGGCAATCTGTGCCAGTGTTTCACCACCCTGATTGCAAAAAAATTTTCTTCCCTATATCTAGTTTAAACCTACCCTCTTTTAGGTTAAAACCATCGCCCCTTGTCCTATCACTAACAGGCAATTGGAACACATATGTGAAATGTAGAGAATTTAGAAACTATTAAAAAAAATCATTATCTATCACATTTGCCACAGAACTACTGCTCTGCTGCTGTTTACTGGGATTCAGCTGGGATAATCTCTCTCCCAGTATTTTACTTAGCTTTTATGGCAACAGAACAGTGACAGTAGGTTGGATTAGATGACCTTTAGCAGTCCCTTCCAATCCAAACTATTGTATGTTTCTAATTCAGACGGGAATGCTGGTCAGCGCTGGCCGGCACCCAAAGGCAGCCCCAGGGCAGGCAAGCTCCCTGCGTGGATGGCTGGGGCTGTGTGGCAGGAAGGAGCTGTTGTTTCCTGCTTGCTTTGCTAGCTCTTGTTCTGCTTAAAATGTGAGGCCAAAAAGAGAGAGGTTGGGAAAGCGAAGTTTGGTTGGAAAGTTTCAAGTGTTCTCCTTGCTTATGAAGGATTAACCTTGCCCTTGTCAAGCAAGTGACCTGGAGATTTATGTTAGCTCCATCAGGCCTGCCTGTCACCAGCCAGGGTCTAAGTGTTATTTCTCAGATGAAATGAAAAGCCTGTCCTCCTGCAGGGAGGGCTGGCAGTCCCTGCTGTCCCCCTCAGCAGACCTGAATTTGCCCATCGCTTGGGCCAGGCTGTGCTGGATGTGCAGAGGTCAGTAAGGAATGTGGGCTCTGGCCGAGGGCTGCGGGGTGAAAAGGACCTCCCTGGGAACTAGCCTGCCAAAACCTGGCTCTGATAAAACAGCCCAACCCATCCTGTAAAGACTTCTACTGAAAAATCTTGAAATAATCACAGAGGAAATGACAGGAACTCAGGCCTCCCTTCCCGCCCTGCCAGACACTCCCTGGCTTTTCCCTCCCGGCCGCCTGACACGCCGTGTCCCTGGGGAAGGGCCAGGACAGCTGCAGCTCGGCCAGACAGGCTGAGGGAGCAGGGATTCAGGGGATTGCTTCGTGCTCCGCTCCTTGTACGAGCAGGGAAATGTAGGGTCAAGTTCAGGGATTGCAGCGGCAGGAGAGGGAGGAACAGAGCGATTCCTCTGGCCTTAGTGACATTTTGCTTATTTATACCATCTGCAGATCTTATCTGGAATCTTGAGAGACTTTAGTATGGCTTTCCTCATTTGCCTTTAATTAACACAAGTGCCACATACTGAAATACCTGCTTTATGAGGGGGCAGGGCTGAACAGCTTAAAACTACATAGGATTTTGGATTATATTACTTCCTATGGAACAGTTTCCAGCTTTGCTGTATCTTTTCCCTTAAGGGTGGATGAGATAGAAAGAAACCACTCCCACATTTTTATCAAGAAGGTGAGGCCATTGTGTTTGATTTTTTGCCTTGTGGTTTGTAACGTGTCAGATCTTGGTGAGACTGTCTGAATCTGGCATTGGTTTGGCACCTTTGTAAATTGCTGAACATCACAAGAGGATAATAAGGAATATACTGTACATGTTCTACCTGCCCTCCATCCTCTCTGTCTTCCTTGGATGACCCCAAACATTATTTTAAGGGCAACATTAGCTTTCCTTTAATGCTGTTTTTTTTTTTTTTCTGGTGTGCACTAATGTATTCCTGTCCCAAAGCAGCTGTGGAGCAGTGTGTCAGTAGGCTGCAATGTTCATGCGTGTGCATGCACAGTGATCATCAGTCTGCAGGTACAGCTCTCGGCTGAGGAAATTATGGTCTTGGGAGCAATGTTCCTAATTCCCCAAGATTCACCTGGAAAAAACTCCAACATTTAATTTGAGGAATTGCACAGACTGGTGGCAGCAGGACACAAAGCAGGAAACATGAGAAAACAGAAAAAAACCCCACAGAGATGCCGCAATGCTTGGTAGCAAGTAGGTTCCCCCCTTTCCCAAGCTTCCTCCTAAAGGTTGGCACCACCACCTTCTGCTTGGTTGGCCTCACAGACGGTCACCACGCATCCTGGGTGGTGGCAGCAGCCAGCAGGACATTTCCTGCACCTTTGCACAGCTCTAAGGTTCGTAAAGCTGCTCCAGACTCCAGAGAAAGTGTGTGAAGCCAGTTCAGCCTGTATGGACAAGCTGATGTTGCCTCAAGGCAGGGAAGGGACATAGAAACCACCAAGTGATCCAGCCAGCCACGGGAAGAGTCACAGAAAGAAAGAAGTGAGCAAGCTTCGCCCTGGTCTTTGGGCATCTGCAGTCGCTCTGAGGCTGCAAACCACTCGTGGCTTGTCTGTCATCTCCTGCAGTGCAGAGCGGATTGTGCAGGCCACATGAAATGCATGAGTCCCAGTCCAGTCCAGACTGTAAAACTGGTTCAAATGAAAACAGATTCGGGCACTTCTTGGACTGTGGGCAGACATCGTCTCTGGGATGCCACAGCTCCCTCTGGGCCTCTGTCGGTGGCTTGTCCTTTTGCTGCCGTGACGGAGCGCTGGCCTTCCTCCCATCCCATGACACAACTCCCTGTTTTTGTTCCTTCGGTGGGCGGCCGGAGAAGTGAGTGGCAGCAGCCTGGTGACCTCGGGCAGGGCAGTGACAGCTGGGGGGGGGGAATGAGAGGCTCCGGCTGGCAGCGCTCCCGGGGAGAGCCGCCCTGGGCGATTTTGGGAAGACGTGAGCCCTTCTCAGCTGTTCGCTGCAGCTGCGGTGCCAGGGATGCCCTCAGATCCGCGTTCACGTCAGGACAGGCCCTGCAGGCACTCGCTAATCCCTCCAGGAAAGCTCCTGCGGTTTATTCCAAAGAGGCAGCTTGAACTGGTTAATCCGAGCGGGTGGGCCGGTCTGGGCTGACAGTGCTGCCGTGGGTGAAGGTCGACAGCCGCCGCGGGGCAGTGACAGAGCGGCTGCGGCTGCCGGCCCCGACAGCTGCTCCTCCCAATCCTCTGCACTTCTGCACCTTTAGTGCTTTTGTCCTTCCTTAGTTTAAAACAAGACTTCTGTTGCCTCTCTGGTGAGGTTAGTAAAGGCTAGAAGACATTCATGTTGCATTTTCTCTTTACATTTTATTATACACCCGGGCCACAAAGTAATTTATCGTAAAGAAGCAGATGGTATGAAAATATGACTGTTCCCGAATTCCACGGCATCCTAGCAGATGCCATTTTAACTTTGACCTGTGTTTTTCTGTAGCCTGGTTTATCTGGCTCAGGAGAAATTTCAGGAAGTTGTGCAGAGCAAAAGGGTGCAGCTTGGTTTTTCATTGTTTTCACTGCTCCTGCTTGTATATTGCACAGGAAATCAAGGGGAAAATATCCTTTTGCAGGGACTCAATTCCATGTTTCTTGTGAACCTTGAGTTCAATCAAGCTTTGATAAAATGAAAACTGAGGGACTGCAGAACACATTGAGGGAAGCATGGTGCTCAGGCAATGCAGCTTCACATTTGGCCAAAGGTTTGCTTCTCCTGCCTTCTTCAAGTAATTTCACAAGCATCTATACATAAATAACTTGCCATGGCACACATCAACTCTGAATCCACAACTCGATCTTGGCTCAGGAATATTAATCTAGAATACTTTCTTTTTCCTTATAAGCCTAATAAAAGTTGGAAATACTTCTTTTTCAGTCAACTAATGTTAATTATACTGCATTCACATAACATATGTCAGCTGCAAGCCAGGCTACTTTGTGAGCTGTCTGGAGGGCTCTGGAAAATTAAATCAAGTAAGTCCCCTTCCTTCAGTTTAAACTGCTTTTCCCAAGTCATGACTCCTCCCTCCTAACTCCTTTGTGACTCTTCCCCTCCTTCCCAGCTTTTCTGCAGATGTTAATGCTCTCAGAGGAGTCACTAGATGACCCTGTATACTCATCCTAATTGCCAGTTTCTAACAATCATGACTTTTTAAATGCAAGTGGCAAACACACTTCTGTGAGCCCCATGACAGGTTCACCAAGTCCTGGCAGGGAGGTGCAGGGAAGAGCTGGGGCAATTCTTAGCAGGAAGATTTGCTAAGGCCTGTCTTTCAGGGCTGTCTGGGTTTCACATGCAGTGATACACAGTCTCTGTCCACATACCACTGCACTCAGAAATGCCTCCATCCAGGCCAAATATTGCTTTGCTGAAAATCTTGATTCAAAACTTGAAATGGAGGCAGCTTGCTATGTACTAACAATGAGTGACCCTCCTACTTGCACATTTTTGTCATATTTATTTGAGTAGCTTCAACTTCCAAATGTATGGAAGGCTTTTTGTCAGATTAAAAACCTCTGTAGTCAAAGTCATCTCTCTTCCCTGTCTCAGGTAGCATTTTCAGCTGATTCATCTGTGTCTGACTCATCTGATGCCACAGCAATTGCTTTCAGGACAGGCTTGAGAATGGACAGCCAGCTACAGGTAGGAAATTGGGAAGCTGCAAGCAGAATCATGGGTGGTGTTGTCCTAGGAGGAGCTGCCATTCCCATGGATAAATGCGAGATCCTGCTGTGTCTTGGCAGCAATGGGCACATGCAGTGCATCCTGCTGAGTGGTCAGACTCGTCCAGTACAGTCTCTGCACGTTCAGTGGTCTCAGTGGTCGCACAGAGATGGACTTCACAGCAAGTGTCCTTCAGGTCTGACACGTGTGAGGTGTTTTGGGCCACCTGTGCAAGTGCTGAGTGGGTTGTCCAGACTATGCACGGTGTCATCAATGGAACCAGGATGTACCTGACTTATTCTGCACACACAGTCATTGAGGAAGGGGCTTGAATAAAAGGTTTCAATCCACTACAGGCTTCCCTTTCATCCCCAAGCTGGTGCTTCTCGATGCATTTTGGCACTGATAATCGTGTCCACAGAGTGGATTGAAACAGCTCAGTAGTGAAGCTGACTGTGCACACACACAGGCACCAGTATTGATACTGCAGAGGTGATGGGAGCATGCAGGGGAGGGCAGGGCTGCTCCTCTTGACAGCAGCTCATGCTTAGATTGACATAAGCCAGCCACGGCACCACATTCTCAGTGATTCATCTGGGATTTTAGCAGGCTGCATAGCCCAGGTAAAAATATGGCTGAGGCTCATGCTTTGATGAAGCTGATGAAGACTTGAGACCAGCATACAAATTTCTGCTTCTGTCTGGTAAAGAGGACAGAACTGAGATAGTGGTGCAACTGGTAGTTCTGATGGAGCTGTCCTGGACACAGTGTGGGCTAATCCCTGCCACAAGAAAGAATCTCTGCCACAGGATCACCAAACTGTGGGGCTGGACATATGCAGAGACAGAAATTGCACCTGGTTTGAGTAATGCATCTGCTGATCTTCTAGTTAAACTTTCTGACCAGTCCCAAGAAAAGGTGCTGCTGATCTCTCACAGCTGTAGCATACATCGTTTTTTCTAGTAGCACATCTGGTCCTTAACTCAGGCAGTGAAGTCCTGGGTTGTGGTGCTCAAGCCCTGCTAATTCTCTCTCTCTTCCTTCTGTGATGACCCCCAAACCTTTACAAAACTGCAGCATATCAGTGTCTTTGACTGATCCTTCCCTTGACTTTGGGGGCTTGGAGGTATCACTGGGCTTCTCATCTAACAACATGGTGTGCTAAATATTAATCTTTGTCTGGGCTGCACTGGGACTCTGGAATACTCTGTCCTCATAAATATTTCTCCTCACTTGTCCTTTTAGAAAGTCGTTTCCCTTTACTTCCTGTTATATTCAATAAATCTCTTTGCTTAAAAAAAGGACTAATCGTCTGGCATCTGGGAGAGGGGAAAAGACAAAGGAAAGACAACAAAATGAGTGCTGGACTGGGGGTCAAAAGCTTCAACTGTAAAATCCTAATGTGGAAACGGGCTGAAAAAAGGAGGGAACAGGAGTGAGAACTGGGAAGAGTGCTTGAGGCTGTTTTTTCTGGCACAATGCCCAGCAGGCACTGCACCAGGCAGCTCAGAACCGGAGCCTGTTTTCCCTGCTGTGTGCTGCTTCATTTCCTGGCCTGGGACGACATCTGGCTGGCAAACTCCATTCCACACCCATGGATGAGTGCTCTTTTTAGCTAGTTACTGCAGTACTTGGCATTAAAAAAAGGTGATTTAGGCTACAAATTAGCATGAGATTGGCTTAAAATTAACAAGGCTTAGGTGCAGTTGAGCGTTGAGTATTTTTTGTTTGCCTTCTGGGTTGGAAAACTTTACAGTATGTGATGTCCATATTTTCCTGCATTTCACCATGACTGTGAGTGCTCAGAAGCTACCTTAAGAATAGGAAAAAAACCACCAAATAAACTGAAACCACAACAAAACCAACAAAATAAAGCAAAACAAACATAATACATCCATATCTCTTTATTTAGAAGATAAATTATTTAAGCTTTCAGAATAACACTGAAAGTTATAATAAACTCTCAATTAAAAAAATAGGGTAAGTAGTAATAGAAATTAGAAGGGATATGGTGGGAAGAGAAAAATCACAGAGATGGGGAAGAAATTACCTCCAAGAGATTGTTCAAGTCCAGTAAGAAACAGGGACTGTGATGTTGTAACACCACACAGTTGTGTCCAGATTTTGAGTGTTTTCCCAGTGTCTGGAAAGGCTTCTCCCACTAGCAGAGAAGGGTCCCAGATGAACAGAATTCACGGTCTGGAAACAGACACCACTGTCTGTAACACTGGTCTTCTACACCACCAAGCCAGCCTGGGTGCTCCTACATCCACCAGGTTGTACCAGCACAAGGAACTTGGGCTTAACTTCTTTCACTTTGTTCTGTGTTTCAGCGGCACCTTTACATAACAGTGTGTTTCAGTTTTCACTGACAACCTGTTGTGAATCTTCCAACCTATCCCAGCAGTGCAAAACAATTTTCACAAAACCTGGTGTTTTTATACAACATGAAGCAGAGGTACTGTGTGCTGGCAGAGATGTTTCATGTACTGTCCACACTGCAGGCACAGTCTGGGAGACACACATTACTCAACCTGATTTTTTCTAGCTGGGGAATCCTGGAGAAAACACAGCTACAAATGTGAGGGTTACACACCAATAATTTCTCTGTTGGTCTATATACCTTTATTACTTCTCAACACAGCAATAAAGCTTTCTGGCTTTAGTTCTTACAGGTAGAATGGGTAAACTTGGGTGAAATACATCCCTTCCAACTACAGCAAGAATATAATTCAGTACCAATGACAAGTTAGCACTATTAATACATAAAAATCTGACCTCTGTGCACATGCCTACGAATTAAAAACATACTGTCATTTGATTGGAATGGTTCCCCTTAAAAGTGTAGACACACGCATAGCAGCTGCTCTGATATCATGTGTCAGCATCTCCCTGTTGAAATTTACTTAATTATTGACTCATTTGTGAGGTTAACTAAGCATTGGAGCAGCCTGCTCAGACACACCATGTGCTTTCCAGCACTGATGTTTATGGGACCAGAATGGATAGTGTCTGGAACCCATAGAGCAGGAGGTTGCACTTGAGGCCTCCCAAAGCCCCTCCAATATGAGTGCTCCTGCAGTACTGTGACTCCATGCTTCCCAGGCATGGATCCCAGGTTCTGAGTCTCTTCCCTGCACTTTCCAGTCTATAAAAGTTCAGCTGAGGCTCTTCATCATCTGTAATTCTTGTATAAAGGAAAACAAAGAAACACATGCTGCTGAAAAACAGTAAAATGTGGTGTGTTTGTGAGTTTTTTATGGGTTCTGAATACAGATAGGTAAGTATTTTGCTTTTCTACTTCAGGGGACCCTGTAAGGGTAGAGAAGCAGCAAAAACGGGAAGGAATATATAAGGAATGTATCATTAGATATAGTGTGTTTGTAATACAAGTTTTATTTGGTGACAGATGGAGATGTGATCTCCCTGTGAGAACAGTTGAGTGATGACTGGTAACCCTGAGTGTCACCTGCTGTGGTAGTTCCTCAGAGTTCAGCACCAAGCAGTGACTCCTGTCCTGCAAAAGCAGCAGACAGAGTTATTTAAGTTGGCTCACATACATGGAAAGCCATGTTATTTAACAAGGGGCCTTCATTTTGAAGGCCCATTATCTAAGGCCTCTGAGAGTACCAGGTGTCTCAGTTTGAAATACATGAAATATGTGTGTGTCGTGATACTTTCTTATTGCTTTGGGAGCTTCTCTGCAAAAAATCCTGCCCCAACTCCAGTGTTGGCTTTGGACTTTGCTATATCCTCAGCCTTTTCCTTCCTTGGGCTGTGCCTATGTAGGATGGCCCTTCCACTGCTTCCTGTTCTCCAGCTCCTTTGGGAGTGGTAGGGGCCTGGGGACATCACTCTGTGAGGCTGCACACCCTCACCAGGCAGGAAGGGTTCATTGTTACTGGTATGCCTGCCACAGCCTGGGTCTCACTACACCCTCACAGCATGCTTTTTCTCATGGTCAGTGTATTAATGCCTTCCAGAGTCCCTGCATTCTTCCTCTGGGATTAGGGGCTTTAGCTGCTCCCAGCCCTCAGCCTGGTAATCCATAATCAGATTTCACGCTTTTAGCATTTCTCAGAGCAAATTCTATCTAGGATTACCTAAATCTGATGTTTTGTTCCTTTAGGGACATGAATTTTCTATTTTCTGTCACCTTTGAAGGTGCTCATAGTCTCCTATTGCATGATCATAGCTCATCAATGCCACATTTAGTATCATCTCACAGTCATTATTTCAGTGGCCTTCTTAACCTCTGCTTTTTCCACAAGAGCAATTTGAAGGAATGTTGACCAATAATGGTTGTCTCCTGGTACAGGGGTTTGACTTAACTATCTAACTTTTCCATTTTTTTCTGGTGCCTCCTACTTCTGCTGTTCTGTCCCTCCATTCCAGGCTCCCAAACACCACTCAGAGCTTTGATAACTTGTGGCCTGCCTGGCTTATGCTGGAGCTGAGAGTGGTTCTGCAGACACCAAACTGAGTGGTGCACTTGGCACATCTGAGGGACAGGATGTCATGGGGAGGGACAGGGACAAGCTCCAGAAGCAGGCCTGAGGCAAGCTCATGAATTTCAACAAGGTCCTAGTGACAGGGCAAGTGATAATGGTTTAAAACTCGAAGACAGTAGGTTTGATTAGATATTAGGAAGAAATTTTTTACTGTGAGTTTGGTGAGACACTGGTACAGGTTGCCCAAAGATGCTGTGAATGTCCCATCCCTGGAAGTGTTCAAGGCCAGGTTGGATGGACTTTCAGCAGCCTGATTTACTGAAAGGTGTCCCTGCCCATGGCAGAAGGATGGAACTGGGTGTTCTTTAAAGTCCCTTTGAACCCAAACCATTCTATGATTCTACGGTTCTTTGAGGGGGTAGTGTCTGTCGTATCTGGGAAATGCAGAAACTTGTCCCTAGGAAGTGTTGGGCTCAATAGGTCTGGAAAATGCCTTTTAAATGTTAAGCAAAGTTCTCATCCACATTTACAGAGATAAAGCTTATTCTTCTCAGTCTTGAGAAATTCAAACAAAAACTTAGAAGTTCTCAAACTTTGTCTCAAACTTAATGCAGTGTGAATTAATAAGGCGATTGTTTCACCTCTTGGATTTTGCCGTTTCTGGGAGGCACAGGAGGTAACACCTGCACTGGTTTTGTTACCTTGATCTCTGTGAATGCAAATGCAAAGCTGCCTTTAAGTAACTCCTGAGAATGCAGAGGCTGGAGAGCCAATAGATGGCAGCACAGATAAGGACAACATCCATCGAGCCTGGTGCTGCTCCAGGAAAGCCCTTCCACTGCTTTTACTGTCCCCAGTATCTTGTGGGTTAAGAATTTCCACATTACTTAAAGCCAAATAAATTGAAACCTATAAATGAGGAATTTCATATCATATTAAAGCATATAAAATGAAAATTACCCCCTGCCCCCACAGTGATGGTATATATTAAGCCTCAGGTTCTTTCAGAATTTCTGAATTATTTTATTCCTTATCCTTCTCAGGCATACATAAATTCAGCTATACTGACTAAAAGAGCTCCTTTCTTGATGACATGTATAGTAGCTTGTCACCTAAAGGCTCTTCTAGAAAACTCCATCATCAACCATCTCAGCTCATGGCCTCAGGAGCATAATATTTGACATTACCTTCAGTTGCCATTTGAGAAACTCAACAAATACAGCAGGCACTTAGTAGACCCTCAGAATATTCCAATTACACTTTAACTAATGTCTTTTTTTTAATAGAATAAAATCGAAGCAAATAGAGAAGGGATCTAATTTTCATTTTCAGACTGAATATCTAGCTTATTACTAATTTTGCATTGTGTTGGCTTAAAGTTAGATAAAGGAGAATCAAGGTGCTAATTGCATACCTGTTAGCCTGACATTTGTGCTGACGTTCCAGAGTCTTGCCTGGTATCTTGTGAGGAAGCCGTGCTTGAGAGTTGTCAAAGTGGTGAAGTTCCTGGTTTTTGCAATGGCGGAGCAAATCTCCTACCTTCCTGTGCTGGGATCTGACAGGGAAATTCTGAGTCTGTGTAACTGGTAATGTAACTGATGATCTAGACCATCTTCTGGTGTTAAACTGTAGAAATATGTTTTAAAATATGTGGTAATCATATCAAAGAGACTTCATTCTAGCATATCGGATTTGAACAATCTTTATTTCACTTTCCCCCTAAGAAGTTATTAACAATAATATATAATTTTGCCTATTAATAATCCTAACAGCTATTTTAGGCTAATATAAAGCTACCTTGCACTTGAAAAAATAAGGAGTAATAATCCATGTTGCTATAACAATTTAAAACTGGTTTGTGGAGGTTAATTCAGCCCAATCTCCTAGCTTTTAGGAGCATCTTCACTCCCAGGCTGTTTTCCCAGGAGGCTGAGTGTTCTGACACTGAGCTGATGTTCAGACTTGGAGGCTGGTCTTACTCTGGTGATCTCAGGAAGTGCTTTGCAGCAACTTTTGGAGCTGTTTCAAAAGGTGAAGGGCTTTGTGTCTCGTAGACAATTAGGGGCCACATCTCCTCTTGGGAGTTGATGAGCACAATGCATCTGCTCATGCTTTTTCCCCTGGAGATTTGCCTCTTGCAGAGGCAATACTTCTCTCGTTGCTTTGTGAAGTGGAAAGGCAGTGTAACTGCCCTCCCCTCCACACCGTGGGGTTATGAGACTATCTGGAAGCAGGAAGGATATATCACTTTACTTTTTAAAATGCAAAGACATTTCAGAAGGCAGCATAAAGTAATACTAACCAAAATTTTAAGAGAGACAGATGGGAAATAGAAAGCATTGCAACAGTATCTGATCACTGCAAACCTTGGCTTTGTGTTTTCAGCACCATGACACAAATGTTATTTGATCTAAAGGCAAGAGAATGGATTTTTAAATGACAGTTCTGCAGTTCCAGGCTTTCTGTGAAAGTCTATTCTCAAATTATTAATGAAAGCCAGTAAGGATCACAGACCAAGGTGGAATGGCTGCAAGCATGGCTTATGTGTGCAGGTACTGCCAACAGCAGGCAACACCATTCTGTTCTGTACGGAGCACTTTGGGAAGGAGAAATGTGTAAACCTCTTGATTTAGCACATGGGAAAAAAAAAAGCATTGCTTTCTAGCTCTACCTCAGAACCTATTCAGCATATGACTGTATTTTCAATGTGTAAGCTAGTCAGGACAAATCTGGGGTGGGTTTTTTATTTATTTTAAACTGTCTAGGTCTTATTCCAGTTCAAATCCTCAGAGAATCGGATGAAGCTACTAAAACTTTTAAATGTTTGAAGGACATCAGACTAGCAGTGAAAACAGACAGCTGCTGAGCCCAGCTTTACGTTTTCCTCCCTAGAACAGGGAAAGATGGATGGTGTGAGGGAAGCTGATCCGTTACTCCGATCGAAATATGTCAGAGCCAGGGAGTTTGGGCATGATTACATCTCAGTCACAACAATTTCTAGATCATCTCCAAATGCAGATACTGCTGCATCAGCAGCACAGAGGCAAATCCAGCATCTCCTTGACAAGGAAGTACTTACTTGATGAAAGTTGGTGCAAACTCTGGAATGATGTGACAGGCCCTGATGGCTCCAGTGTACCTTCAGGTAGTGAAATTAAGGGGTGATCAACCTCTGAGCTTTACTGTATCATCCAAACCACTTGTTTGGGATTTCCAACCAATTTCTTAATAGCTGAAATGCATTGCCTATAAAAATGAACAGATTCCTACAAACGTGGCAGTTTTCTATTTAACCATAATTAACTTTTAAATAATTTACACTCTTCTTTGTCTTACTATAAACCGAGTTTTATACCAAACAGAGTAATCAGGAACTTTCTATTGTTGCCCATATATGGATATGTAGCCAGGTACCAGAGGGTGGAGATGACTTACCAACAAGATTCTACTAGGAATTCGATCCATGCATACAAATCCCTGCACTCATTAAGGGATCAGATTTTGCTTGGATTTTACATACCTGAGAGATCTCTGTAGGTACAGATGTGAAGGAGGTGTCCAAGCTTGTGTTTAGTAGGGCAGTAATCCCAACAAAAGCTGCCCTTACCACAGATGAGCTGGAGAAAAGCACTATCACACTTTATTTTAGTATGCTACAAAAGTCATTGTTGAACTTTATTAGGTACTTTGATACCAAGCATACTTTGAAGTAACAAAAATTATTGTTGTTATTACTTTTTACAGAAAATCAGGTATTTCAACAGTTTTCTTTACAGTTTGTTTACTTAAAAAGAAATTACAGTTGACAAGTTACAATGGAGTGGTATGGGAAAGTGGTAACATTTAAAAAGATAAAACATACTATTCTTACTGAGTCAAGATTTAATGATGTACATCCTGGTATGTCTCTCCTTCTAACTGTGTACAAATGGTAAATATTCACTGAGCTGCCCTGACAGGGTTGTGATGTCTTGTGATGACACTGTTTTTGCAATGTTTGTGTCTATTTAGAAAGGGCTTTTACATTACACCATCACCACGATGCTAAACAAAATAATATAATACAGAGAAACCCTGTTTTGGTGATTTCTGCCACAGCAAAAGTGCCATGACAGCAATTATATGGGATAGAGGTAAACTCAAGGAGCAAATGAAGGTGGTGATATGAGAGCACATCCAGATAACAAACCCTTTCACAGGCTTTGAGGTGTGAGTGTGCTTGTGAGCCAACAAGAGCAGAGAATGAGGATGGGCTTCACTGAGACACCACTTAACAGGGACTCCTGAATGCATTTGGCCCCTGAGGATGTGCATTTTCCAGCTGACACTGGTAGGACTCATCACAGATTTAAAAACCTGTCTGAAGTTGGCCCTTAAATGAGTTTATGCTGCCTCATGTGTGAACTGCTTGGTTTTTACCTCCATCCCCTTCAGGTCAATAGCAAGAAGATCTTTATGGAGGTTGACTGATTTGGGTGGGGTTTTTGACCCAGCTAGTGCTGGTCCTTTAGAAGTCAGGAGAATTTTCTACATGTACTTACAAGAGCAATTTCAGATTAAAAAAAAAAAAAAAAAGTTTTGTGTATTTTTTTTAATGCTGCCCAGATTCACACATAAATTTACTTGGCTAACATCCATATCAGTATTCAGTCTCTAAGGCAAACAATGCCACATTGGTACCTTGGTAGTTAGATAGAAAAGTTATCTAATTCCCTGTATTTGTTTATTGGCAGTTTGCTTAAAGATAATTTTTCTTTCAAAAATAGAGTAAATTTTTTGAGATTCGTACACTAAATTCTGGAATAATTTCTGTTGTGCACTCAATAGTTAAAAAGCAGTTTTAACTCATGTTTATCTCATGTCTTCAGCATTTTACATTATTTGAGATCAACACTGGCAATTAATTATTACTTTAGCCATTTCCCCTGAAAGCCAAAGAATGAAGCAACAGGCTTAAAAAACCCTGAAGGAAACAGCACTGCGGTGTTCATTTTGTGCTGGATTCACCTGTGATACACAGGAGAACCCAGGGCATGCAGGGAGCAAGGTGCCCATGGCCAGTCCTGAGCCAGGACAGACGTGTGCCTTGGTGGGAGTGTCAGGGAGGAGCAGAGAGGGGTCCCTGCCTCGCCCTGCTGCTCTGTGCCTGCTGCTTGGCACCCAGGCCTTTCACTGAGAGGTCTTTCTTCATGCTCTCCTGTTTTACTTCTCAGTGGCCTCTGGGACTGAGAGTGCCCTTTGGGACCCGGGGAGGGAATCACTCCCCACCAGTGCCCCGGGGTATTTGCATCCAGCCCTCACATGGCTATTTGCAATATGTATTTGCTTATTAGTCTCTTCATTTTTGTATGGAGTTTAAGCTCAAGGGTTTATTGAGTTGTGTTGAGCTTAAACTTAAGGCCAGAAGGTCTCATTAGATCACCTTGTCTGATTGGCATGGGCCAGTTGTATGGCAGAACAGGGAAAAGAAATGCCCTTGAAATGAGCAGCAGTGTGTTACATTTAAGGGGCAATTTACTTTCTTCTGTTATAAAAGAAATCGAGCTTTTATTTTGTCACTTCAAATACAAACAATTCTATGCATCTTGGGAAATTATAGCATTATGATATTCAGTCAGACATACCTTATAGTATATATGCTTCATAGAACTAGAATATAGGTCAGAAATTATTTTTGAGTCTTAAGTTTGTTACAGACATTAATTGAAACACATATGCAGTAAAAATTGAGAAGCTTTACAGTTTTAGTCAACTTATTATACAGTGAAGTAAATGAAGTGCAGCAATGTAGCATTAAAAGTTATGCTTTTTCCACTAGGTGATGGAAACATTCAGAGTCTATAAATGCTAATTTAAGAGAGATGTCCTAACAACTTCTTGGCTACTGGGATAGGAATAGTTTGAAGTTAACTGCCTCTCTACTGTGAAAGGTTTTAAAGCTTTTTGCTTTCCATCTGAATAAAAAAAATGACATTTACAAACCTCTTTAATGCATATATATTACATATGTTTATCTAGCAACAACTACACCCCTTTTAATTTATTCCCCAAATGTGACTTTTCATGCATGTCTTCTGGATGCTGTATTCAGCAACAGTTTCTAATGAGCTGGTGTGTAATCCATGATTGCATTTCTCTTCTGAAATCGCTTCCATGTCTGGCTGATCTATGTTTAGAAGGTGGTGCTTATCCATCAGGCATTTTGCACTTGTCAGCATTCTTCTCTGTTGGAGGCCCCTTCCCAAGCTTCTTCCCATTTTAATGTTGATGTACAAAAGCTGTTATTCATTTGTTTTGTGCTCATTCTAGTGAGGATTGGCTTAGTAGGACTGTGCAAAACAGAGAAAAGAGAGAAGCTGGTTTACTGCCAGCAAACATAAAGATATTCATGCTGTGCTTAGCTCAGAGCAAGCCTTTGACCAATTCTAATGCACTTCATTATATGCATTTCCATTTGTCATGAAAAGTGAAAAATTTAATCTGCAGATAGGATTTGTAATCTGAAATTCTCAAAAATAATTTTTCATCAGTTAATAGACACGGGAAGTCAAAACAATGCGATTGTTTCATCTAAAGTTTGAGCAATATGAAAACAAAGACACAATGCATATGGGGCAAGAATGACATTTACTAGATTAATACCATGAATTGAGTTAAAATCCTGACATTTGTGTTCCGTATCAATAACTTCTTTCCCTTGAGGACACAATCCACATTTGCAAACATGATAAAATAATACCCTGTGCTAAATTTCAAATGAGGACAGAGATGTGGAGGTGTTTTCAAATCAAACTCTCCCTTAAAGGCCACTTTCCATGTACTTTAGTGGAGCTGTGAGGGGACAGGGCCTGCGCTGGCACTGGGAGCAGGGTGACAAAGGCTCCCCCTCCCACTGCAGGTGACAGCCCCGAGTTGACACTGCAGGGGACAGCCACTGGAATTGGGGCTCGATGAGGAAGTCTATTTGCAAGTACCCACACAGCCAAAGGTAAACCTGGCTGCCCCAGGGTTTGGCAGTGAGCAGAGGGATCCTGTGCCAAATGGACTCTGCCCATTCACCATGAGCTGAACTCTCTCAGAGCCCTGAAAACAAATCATGAAGGCCTCTGCCAGGCAGCACCCCCTGCCTCCTGTGGAAGGGTCACTGCTCAGGGGTTCCTGCAAAGCCACAGCCTGGGGAGAGGATGGCCACCATCACCACAACCCCAGTTCCTATGTTGTAATGCAGGGGCCCCTGCAGGAGACTGCTGGAACGCAGAAACAGGGGGAAATCACCTCTTTTGTGACAACAAAAGAAAAAGAATGAATTTCATTGTGAAATGAAAGCAAACGAAGTATTTTACAACTAGAAATACTTAAAAATATTACTGAAAAGAGACCGGAATATTTAATTTCCTCCTCCCCCCCCCCCCCCCCCCTTATTACATGGAGCAGTCACCTTCTCCCATTCCCTCAAATTCCCTACGCTCTTGACTCTTGTGGTCACCGTGGCCTGCAGCTGACCCACAGACCCAGAGACAGTGATGCCCTGAGGCAGGATATTCAGACCCTAGAGCCTGGTGGTGGCAAACCCTTCTGCCTTGGACCCTGGATGCCTGCTTCTCCATCAACTTCCAACAAACTTACATTTTTCAATGTAAGTTTGTTTTGAAGGAAAATTTCTGACTTGTTCAGCATGTATCTATAATCCAGATTTGTTTTACAAGACACTTTTAATTGATGTTGCTGAGACTAGAAAGAAGCAAATTAGTATGCAAGAAGCATAAGGTAAACTAGGGAAGACACTGAAAAAGAAAAATGGGTCAGTTTTGCTTGTGCTAAAAAATGAATATGAAATTTAATGTTCGTGGTGGTAAAAACATTTTTATGATCCGAATGTGTAATGGGATGGTAGTTTCCAATTATAAAAGAAGGTTTGCCATTGATAGCTCCATGAGCTTCCTTTTATCCTTTAAAACACATAGCAGAAATTAATGATAGTGTGGGTGAGAAATGGACATTCTTCTGATAAATAAAATCTATTAAAAATGCTCTGAGTGTGGAATTTTGTTATATTTTATAGATGTGGTTACTAATTTTATTAATGTGGTAATTGGTAATATAGGTAAACAGCTCTACCAAATAAAGTGGATGAAAAAATGCCTGAGCCTCTAATCTGTTTTTTTTGCTAAGTGAGATAAGGGGGTTTGTGAGCCTCTTAAACAATCAGTATTTGGTGAAAATGAAATTCAGAGAGAGATAACGTTGCGTGGAGAGGAGCATGTGCCCTCATACTCCAATGAACAATCAAAGCTTAATAGAACAGAATGAGCCATTTCTTTCAATTATTTTTAACCATAATTTCATATACCTGTATTACTCAACCCCCTAACATTGCTTATTGGATTTCCAGCAGCACTCAGTGTTTCAGCAGTAACATACTAAGACCTTTATTAATTCTTTGGACAAATTTTGCACACAGGTGTTATACACATGGAAATGAAATTTAGTAAATGCCACAGGTGCCTAGTTGACAAGATATAAGTAAGTCATTCACATGCAACATCCCTCTGTTTTGTATCATGACATAGGCTTTTAACTCCTTGAAGTTTGTTTTCTTTGAGCTGCTTACAACCTGTTTCTAGTGCTGTTGCCAAGAAATCAGTTAATGAGCAGTCTTCGTGGAAGCTGCATCACCCAGCCACCCAGGTGCTCTGCTGTTAAGGTCCCTGTTTAAAGTCTTTAAAGGCTGCCTGTTAGGTTGACCTCACCACAACAGGGTTACCACTCATAATTGACACACTCAATTAGGGCAATCACTTCTGCTGACTGAGAGCTGGGGTATAGTCAGCCTGGAGGGATTTACAGCATTTTAGTGTCTATGTATGTTTCTGAAAGAGGACAGTGAGGTTAGTTTGTGGTAAACATGAATCACAGGGAGATTTCCAGGTTGCTCCCTGACCAGGTATAAAAGACATACTGAACTTCAGATGGTCCCTTCCATACTGTTACTGCAAAGTCAGTAAATATAGAGAGAAAGGCAGACCTTCTAGGTCTGGTTATATATTATCTCAGACAACCTTAACACTTTACACCACTAATTGTCACCAGCCATATTGAAATTACCTTCTTTGCCATGTATTTGATTGGCATATGGAAAAGAACACCTTTCCAGGTTTTAATCTTTTATTGCTGACTCCAAACACACACAACTGCTTTGCTGAAGAGCAACTGGCATTCGTGGTCACACCAAAATTGGTACTTTTACAAAACCACATCAGCTGGCAGAAGGCCAAGGGCTAGTGAAGCACCAGAAATTTCCTCCCAGTGATGCCTTTTTCCTGGTGTTAGGAAAATGAAGCCAGACACGGTTAAGGGGGTTGGGGTCTTTACCTCAGTATTTTAATCAGGATCCTGTTTGATGCATCCACTTCACCCAGGTGACAGCGTGGCAAAATGCACACCCCCCATCAATCAAACACACCAGTAATAGACTTTACACATCAGCATATCTAACAAGGGGGCCCAATAATGGGGCTGGGGTGGGCTAACCCCTAGTTTACAGAATCTGTCCTGCTAGGAGACCTTGGCTTCCTGAGATAGTAGGAATGTTTGGTCTCCCTGGCTCTGCAGTTCTGGGGTGTTTAGTCCCATGGCCTGCAGAACACTTACAGAACACTAAGTACTGAACTAAGTGAAGGGTTACAAGTATGCATGCAGTTAATACTTGTGGATACACAGAACTGTGTAAAAGGTATATACAGAAAAGACAAAAATCATTCCGGCATCACCAGCACCTCCACAGAATTCCTCCAGCCTAAACATCATCCCTGCTGAATGCTGGCACTGTGGTTACTGTATGGGAGGAGATGAAAGGTGAGAGAAACATTGATGCTGAATCTCTGCAATTGAAAATAGACATGCTGAGGTACCTTGGATAACACTGCTGCCTGGGCTGTGGGCCAAAAAAAATTGGATGAGTTCAGTTTTAATGAGTTTTCACCTTTTTGCTTATAGAACCACAGAATCATTAAGGCTGGAAAAGACCCCTAAGATCATAAATTCCGACTGTGAACGTAGCACTACCACGTTCAGTGCTAAACCATAACACAAAGTGCCACATCCATACACCTTTTGGACACCTGCAGAGTCAGTGAATCCAAGACTTCCCAGGGCAGTGTGTTCTAGTGTCTGACAACTCCTTTGGTGAAGAAATTTTTCCTAATATCCAATCTTCACCTCCCCTAGTGCAACTCAAGGTCATTTCCTCTCATCCTGTTACTTGGGAGAAGAGACTGATCCCTGCCTGGCTATAACCTCCTTTCTGAAAGTTCTAGAGCATGCTGAGGTCTCCCCTGAGCCCCCTTTTCCTCAGGCTAAACACCCACAGCTCCCTCAGCTGCTCCTCACAGGACTTGTGCTCTGGGTCCTTCACCAGCTCTGTTGACCATTTTGGACACAGTGATCTGGGTCAGCTCCTTATAACCACAGGTAGATGGTTTTGTTGCTTACATCATGGTTGGTGCATTGCTAAGTGTGTTAAAACTCTGCTTGTAGCACTGCAGCCCAAAATTCCAACAGCAAATGTATTTATGACCTGAACAATATCCAGGTGTGTTTAATTAAAAGGCATGAAAGGCAGATAGATGCCCAGCTGCAGAGACCAGCCAATGACCCGCCACCTCAGTTTTTGAAGATAGTCTCTTTAAAACACATAACAAATTTGAGTGGCCTGAGAGAATTATATTGTTTTTTTGTGTGATGAGAGAGAGGATTTATGTGTATTCCCATTTCTCTACCTGCTGTGGGTGCCTTTTCCCTCTTGATGTACTGAGCATCCTTTGCCCTGGTCTCATGGGGAGATGCTTACCCATCACCCGGAGAGTGACCCTGGGGCAAATTGTGCTCTCAGTAAACAGCCAGACCCCAACTCACGTCCTCTCCAAGAATCCTGATGATCCAAGATGAAACTCTAGCACGTGTTTTGGAGAAGCTGTTCACAGCTCATCCTGGAAACAGCTGTGTGGCCAGGAGGAGAATAAGCTGTGCTCTGCTGCCTGCACCTGTGCTGCAGCTGGCACACAGTAAGGAGGGTACAAGGCTGCCCTGTGGAGGTGGGAAGAAAATGGACAGAAATTCCCCAGCTGTTTTGCTAGCAGGTCTCTTTCAGTGTTTCACTGTTCAGCATCTCCTCAACAAAACGTGATAAATGACCACACCGGAGCTGCCCAAGGCGTCTCCTGCTACTCCTGGCAAACCAGCAGGCAGGATCTGGCAACTGCCTGCTCTGCCTTCCCTCACAGCTACCAAAGACTACCTGAAAGGGCAGGGGTTAAAGGGAATGCACAGTAAACCTTGAGGAGTTACTGAAACTTTTACAAAATTTTGGGATTGAAATTGTGTGATGTTTTTATCCATATGGCATAAGAGGAGAAGCTCATCTGAGCAGAAGGTGTGTGAGCTTGCTTTTCTGCTGCAGCACTTCCTTGCAATCGAATCACATAAAAAATGACAAGATTTTTGCCAGTTCAGTATGCAAGCCCTGTGAAACCAGAGCTGAGTGGAATAGTGGTACTTATTCAATCTGCTGGGTGGTATCTTGCACATCCTGTTAGTGGCAGCAGCTGAACTCCTGGGCATGGCTTGTGGGAAGTGTTTCTAGGACTGAAAGGGATGGTTTCAGAGCATTCAGGAATTTTCTAAAAGTGTGACTCAGGTGGTTTTTCTGTCAGAAGCCTCAGTTCATGGCTGCACAAGCACATTTCTAGCATGTGAGAAGATGCTGTGGTAGTGTGCTCCCCTCTGCTTCAGCTTTCCCTGGACTTTGGGGTGGGGGCAGCATGGTAGCCAAGGGCTGTCTGGGATGGTGGGCTGCAGGCCAGGATGTCCCCTTACGGAGGTCACCTCCCAGGGTTACTCCTTGAAGCTGAGAGACTCCTTGCTGCAACAGAATCTTGGTAAGTGGTTAAACTAAGCTTCAAAATCTTAGCTAAGTGATATAAAAGATTAATTGTGGAAATATAATCTCTCAGACATAAACCACTGAACAAGTCTGGGACTAGGACTGGATTCAGCCACACCTACACTTCTCTTTGAGAAGGGGTTTAGAACACAAGGGGATTCTTTCTGAATGTCATGGCCCAATGACAGGGTCTCTCTGGCAGTTTTGTCTGATCTTGTCCTGTATGCAGTGAATAAACAATCTTGCCATTGAATCTTTTTAAACCACAGTCACATTTACCATTGAACTTAGTTAAATCACTGTTTTATATCAATAAAGTACATTGTTTCTTCTCTTGTATATTGTTTCTTCTCTTCCAAGTGCAGTTCCTTCCATCCATGGCAGTTTCAGGGTCGCAGGGGGATGGTGGGCTGGACACACAGAATGCTGTTTTATTACACATCATTTTCCAAAAAGACACAGAAAAATGTTGAAGGATCCAGTCAAATCAATTTTGCCAGATTTCCAGCATCTGTGTACAACAGCCAGCTGGACAGAACTTTGCCATCAACTTATACACTGTCATTCACAAGACAAAACCCAGCACACCGTCAGAGCTAAAGCTACACTCCTTGAATACTTAATGCGCTCAGCAGCTATCCTGCCCTCCCTGAAAGACTCTGGCCAATTCTTGTAGTTTTAAAATCCAATTTAATCTTACATTGTTTTTCTCCCTTTTCTGTTGTATGTTACGACTGAAGAATGGCAGGAAGAAATGGCAGTCAATTCAGAGGCTGTTGGTTGCAGGCAGTGTGCTTTGGGGGGAGACTCATGGAATCATTGAATGGTTTGGGATGGAAGGAACCTGAAATGTCATCTCATTCCTATTCCCCTGCCGTGTGCGTGGTCCACTTGGCCAGGTATCCAACCTGTGTATCCAACCTGGCCTTGAACATATCCATGGACAAGGCATTTCTGGGCAACCAGTTCCAGGGCCTCACCACCCTCACAGTAAAGAGCAAGAATGATGTGGCAGGGACACATTATTTTCTGTGTCATTGATTTCTCCAGAGAGAATGTTTTTTAAGCTATTACAAAAATGAGCAAAAGTCTCCAGGACTAAATGTGGTTGTGGTCTAGACTTCTTAAAGTTCCTGCTTTCTTCCAGATGGAAATTTTGAGAAAGGTGAGAAGACTTTTTGGGAGCAGAGAGCAGATAGAGGTTAGACCTGGAGATGCATCACACCAGTTCCCTCACAGTCAAACATCAGACGTGAGGCTCTAGGAAGTCCTTGGAGCCGGACAGGCCCTCCTGGGGTGACTCATTTAATCTTAGGATGGTTCCCAGGATGGATGACTGCTGTTGGTTCCTGTGGAACTGTAGACCTAGATGAGATGGGAGGCTTAAACCTGGGATGGACAAAGTGAGATGTGGGAATCCTGAAGTTATAATTACCCTGCACGAAGTCATTAACTGCATGCAGGGAAAAAGAGAGAAGCTGCTGCCCATTAATGGAAGATCTTCAACCTGAAATATCAAATGATTATGCAGTTTTGTAACAAAGCCTAGAAGATTAGGCTTGTTTGTAACAAGCTATCAGAGACCTTGTCTGAGCACAGCTTGAGGATGGGTATTTTAGTCCTTTTGGGGTGTGCCATTGTGCACCAGGAGAGGAAATGGCTTTGCAGAAGCTGGGTCTGGGATTCAGGAAGGGCAGGAAGGCTCAGTAAGATCAGTGAAACAGCTTGAGGACTGACCGGGCAGGGAGGCAAGAAGCAGGCCAGCCTGATGGGAAGACATGAGCCAAGCTACATACAGCAGTCAGCTTATCTCTCTTGTCAGTGAGACTGTGCCTGAAGGAGCAGGTGAATTTTGACTGCAAGTCTTGCGAAACAGGGTTAGAACAGCTTAAAGAAGGCACCTCTTTGGAGCCTGACAGTCTTCTTATCTCTGAAAGACCCTCCTTCAACTACTCCTAAATATAGCCAGGTGCCAATGACAGGCTCTAAAACTCTGAATATGGGCAGGCTTCAAGCTTCCCTGCCACCCTTCCTAATCCCTGGCTCGGATGGCTTTCCTCTGGTTTGAATGCAGCTCCAAGAATACAGCATATGTGTATTTATTGGTGAGAAAGACAGGAGGAGATGACAGGCAGAGGGAAGAGAGACCCATCCAAGGATGGATCAAGTTGTAGCTGTCATCTCTGTCATCTGCTGGCACCAGTCTGGGCTGGTGGAAACAGGGCTCCTTTGGATGATGGCTCTGCTGGCCATGCCTCACAGTGATCACCTTCTGGGTTCCTCAGCTGGGCAGCTTGGTGCTCATGGCTGTATCTCCAGGGCAGACATCACCATCCCCTGCTGCTGTCACACACAGCGAGTGTGCCTGACACAGGAGGAGGCTGTGTGTCTGCCCGAGTGGGAACCAACACACTGAGATGTCGGGATCAGATCCTGCTGAACAGTGGGCTGCCTTTTCCTCCACTTCAATATTTGCTTCTGTCAAGAAAAGGAAGATTTTAATCATAATGAACAAACACAGCAAAAAGCCTCCTCTTCTTTCTCCTAAAGAGTTTTCTTTTACTGTGGAACATCACAGAGACGCTCCTTCCTCTGGTGGTCCCTTTCCAGAAGGCTCATCAATATGTCTTTTGTACTTAGTGGTGTTTCTGTCAGGTTTGGGATGGGAGTCACGTCTCAAGACAGGTTTGCTGGCATGGGAGATCTAGTATGTTGTTGGAAGGACTGGCAAGAGGCTGAAATGCCTTCATCAATAATGTCTTTCACATGAAGTAGCTTCCTGCTCTGCAGAGTTGTAGGCTCAAGTCAAGCAAAATCAGTCACTTATTGTTCATCTATTTTTATTTCCTCCATGTGGTTTGCTGCAGTCTTTCTTTGCCCAGATGGTCAAATAAATTGCTGTCACTAAACAGGAGTCTCTGAAGGGTGATTCCTAAACTCTTCCTGTTCTTTAACTGTTAAATGAGAAAATGTTTCACTTTCTTTATATTTTGCCCATTTGCTGTAGCCATTTTCAGTTTCTCCCCTGGAAGCCAGAGGATTTGTAGGTATTTTTGTTTGTTTCTCCAGCCCTCAAGCTGCGTGATCAGACTGCTCAGAAAGCTCTTCGTTTTCTGTATTTAAAAACCGTTACAAACTTGGATGTTTTTGTTTACAGGGAGCTCCTCTAGGGATCCAGCCATGTCAGTGAGGTACCTTGACAAGGTTCTGGGCATATCAGCCAGAAAATGTTTGGATTGGGATTGTACAGTCTTACGTTTTTAATTTTGTTGGTAACATTTTATATCTATCTGTAGTAGCACTGTATCTTCCAAGAGCTTTCCTGTGCGAGGCAATGTTGGATGTTGATGTTGGCACGTTTTTTGGCTTGGAAAAACAAACCTTCCTGCCCCTGATACAGAGCTCTCCTTGTCTGGGCTGGGCCATTGGGGCAGGCAGGAGGCAGAGCCCAGGGCCAGCTGGGGGGCTGTGAGTGAGCCCCAGCCCTAGGAGCCACTCAGTGCCTCTGCTGTGTGCTCAGCCTGCTTGTCTGTGAGCAGGGAGAGAGTGGGAGTGCAGTGCTGGGACAAAGCCAAGACTCTGAAGCAGATTCTTGAAGGTGCCAGCCAGGATCTCTGTGTAAGGAAACTGCTACGATGGGGCTTATTTTAGCGGTGTGACAGAAATGAAGCTCTGCTCTTTTCTCAACAGACTGGATTTCTCCAGATGATTTCACAATTCATATAGTGAGTGTTTCCTCCTAACAGAAACAAAGAGGGCTGTGACAGTTCTCTGGCCATTCCAACATGTTAATATGACATTTCTGTGAATGAAATTTCCTGGGAAAAAAAGCTGATTTTTGAATTTTAACATAATAACTAAAACATTGCAAGGAGTTTAAATGTCACGGAAAACACAAGAAAAATATCAATGTTGATGAAGCTTAAATGTTGCAGAATATCAAAAACATTTAAACTCTCTTGTTTTGGTGTGTGAAATGAATTTTCCTGTTCTTCAGCCAATGCCAAAGCTGTGACCTGGGAAGACAGCAAAAATCCATGCTGAGCAAAGGCACATCCAAGGCTTTCCAATAGTTTTCCAGACTTTGTGCTGATGGGAAGAGAAAATTTGATGAATGAGTTGGGCTGGGACTGGGAGAGGGGCTCTGTCTGCTGGGGCTCTCTGTGCATGGGAAGGGTCCTGCAGCTGCAGGACTTTGTCCAGAGCTGGAGCAGGGTCTCACCAAGGCAAGGCTGTGTCCTTCATCCTGTCACACTCCTCTCTGACTGACTGGCTGCTGTAGTGCTGGTTCTCAACCAAAACCTGCTAATGAGCTGCAAATATTGATCCCATTTGCCTTTGAGACAGATACAGGTGCCAAGTTACATGTTCATGGGCAGCAGCAAGATAACGATCTGGAGCAGCTTTGGTCTGAGATTTCAAAACTGCAGCTTGGTGATTAGCTTACCCAGCCCAGGAATGTGAATTAACTGGCTCTATACTCTCTAGGCAAATAAGAAGTATTTAGAATTGTACATAAGGCTCACAATTGTTTCCAAAGGCATGAAATGATACGTTAAACTACTGAAGAAATCTCTGTGGGGTTAGGTGATACTCAGCTAGAAGAGAGTTGGGATTTGGGCGTTGGCAAAATCAGGGTCTAGGGAGAGGGTGAGCTTTTTGGTGAATACCATCTCTCATGAAAACCTGCCTGATATATAGCAAGGACACTGTTGAATGTTCATGGTCCTGAAAACGTTTTTTCTGTCATCTTCTTTTTCTTGCTCCAAACCCAATTTATGCAGGCTTTGGACAGCATGCAAAGGATTTATTATTGCTATTAATTTATATTATTCCCTTAAACATTCTCTTGAGTTGCTCTAGAGGTGTGAAGGGCACTCATGTAAAGGAAAAAGAAGAGACTCCTTCCCTGAAGAGCTTTCAGCACAGAAGGCAAACTGCAATCAGCATTCCAGAGAAAAAAAAACCAAACCCATCTCAGAGAAGGAAGGGGAGGGCTGTGTTAGGAAATTGCCAGCTGAAGAGCATACAGAGAGGCAAGCTGGTTTTCAGGAGCCCTGAAGGACAGGGGTGGTACAGTGTCCTCTGGGAAGGTGACATCCCAGTATATGCAGCAAGCCCTGTCGTCTCAGGCAGGCATCCCTGTGCTGTAAACAGTCCACCTTATTTCCTCCTCTGGAAGGATCACACCCTGCTCAACATAAGATTGCCTCTGGGGCTTAGAATCCTTGGTCTTTCTCCCTTCTACCCTGCACCTGATTCAGACAGACACATGGACAATTTTCCTGTTGTTTGGCTGTTCCCACCAATGACCACAAGACAAGTCTTGAGTAAAATGCTCCTTTCAATGTAAGGATGCCATTGTAAAGGCAAGAGACAGCAGGGCAGTCTCGAGCAGCAACCAATCCCGTACAAAACACTAACAGGAAAGGGGGAAATCTCCAGCCCACCATCTCAAACCAAACCCCAGTTTCACCAGGATTCCTCAAAGCTCAGTCATTAGTTTCTCAGAGACAGCAGTAGTTCAGAACAACCCATTAGATAAAGAAGATACTGATACAGGTTTGCTCAGAAAGAAGCTCATCTGTAAAAAAGGGGGGGCAGCTTAGACAAAAGGGAAGCAAGTCAGGTCCAATTGCATCTGCACAGCTCTATCTGCAGCAGCACTCCCTGAGGAGCCTTTCTCTCCACCTGCAGCCTTTAGTGGGGGGCATTAATGCAGTCCTGCTGTGTAGCTCTAGAAAAGCTCCAATAAAGGCTTCCACCCTCCCACACCCTAAACAAGTAATATTTGCCCATGCTTCCCTCTCATTCTGGTCCATCAGGGTACAGCCAGGTCAGCAATGGGGGCACAGGAGACCCTGTGTGTCCCCTTGGTGCTGGGCTGCTCAGGGACTGGTGCCGCTGCTGCTGGCCCTGCTGAGCCGAGGGTCCTGCCTGGGCTCCCTGGTCTCCCAGAGACCCAGCAGTGCCGACTTTGCAGTGCAGGTGCTGCCTGTGTTTGGTATCTGGCACGGAGACACCTCCTCGGTGCTTAAATAAAAATGATGGATTTCTGCTCTGGAGTGATAGCTTGTGCAGCAAGCTGGGTTAATGTGTGTCAGCTGTCATCGTCCCTGTCAGCTGCTGCTGTCACTGAGCAGCAGATAAGTAAATCTGTGATGATGCATATCCCAGAGAGAGCAGGGATTAAATATTTCATCACCTCACACACTGAAACATCTCCTAATTTGGTGTCCTTTTCTAGCGGTCAATTCCTCCCGGACCGCCCAGCCCTGGGGCGAGCAGAGGCTGCCTGGGTTTCAGAGGCTGTGGGGCCGGGCATTGCTGCTGGGCCAGTCTGGGCACATTTAAAAATAACCAGAAACTCAGGGGAAAAGAAAAACCTCCTTTTTTTGCCGAGGCCCTGATAAGGCAGTGGAGCCTCTGTTGTACTGAGCAGGGACAAGTGGCCTGGGCTGTCTCTGGGACACTGCTGAGCACCTGGCACCATGGACTGAGTGCCTGCCGTGTGCGGTGGCTCACTCCACGTGGGCAACGCTATGGCTGGAGTTAAAAAGCTAAACGTGCTTTTTTCATGGTGTTTCCAAAGTGATGGGTCACTGAACCCTGGACATGAGCGTGGTGGTCATTCCTACAGCCCTTACATCACTTCATGACCATCCTCTTTCTTCTCTGTGGTGATATGCAAACCCCTTTGCTAGCAAAGGCTCCTATTATTGATTGCTTGGAGACAGGAAAAAAACCCTAAAATTCAGATTTCCTCACTCTCTTGGACTTCTCTGGTGTTACCCATAGGAACTTTATACTGAAGGAATTTTCAGTGCAAAATATCAATTTATTGAGACTGAAATTTTCTCGGATGTTTCTTTTTTTACACATGAAAGGAGCTGTTCTAGGGGGATGTGGAAAATGAAAGAAAATGCTCTGGTAAACAAGATCCTGGCTACTTTTAGACTAACTACCTACAGAAACAAATAAAAATGAAATTGTCTCCTTTTTCTGTTCCACGCTGGAAGAGGCAGAAGACCCATCCTGTTAGTGCTGCCCAGGGAATAAAGTCATTGTTTTCCAGGAAGGCTTAATGAACCACAAACCTTCAAAAACCAGGAAGACATATAAAAAAGAGTTCTGAAAAGCCTGATTTATTTCTTATTTCCTGAGAGCCAGTGTTTTTGTTTGCAATTATGAGGCACAGAAGGGTGGTTTTTGTTTGTGGGTTTGTTTTTTTTTAAAGCTGAGATTGAAGTACCACACGTGATTCAGAATTGGAACTTGGAAAACAGAAACCTTCTGACACTTCTAAACCAGTAGGTAATTCTACAGGCATTTTATCTTCATCCCTTCCTTATTTTTATATGTACTAATCACCTTCCTTTGATATGCTTTTATCTGGACAACAGATAGACTGTATATTCCATATGGGGCTGTTCTCCTATAGGTCTGTGGTTGATCTGACTCTGGGATCAGTAGCTGGACCTCAGCAGGAAACAAACAGGTTTTGCAGGTGGATCCTTCTTCTTCCCTGTTATGTAAGGTCCCCAAATCAGTATTCATCTGTGCACTGCGAAGTAGCAGCATTTCTGTTTCTTTTTGATTCTTTTTTTCATGCAGGAAAAGTATAGTTTGTGCTGGCTTCTTACATAAAAATAGCAAATTTTATGAGATGCATTTCCCTCAGGCCCCATGGAGTAGAATTTGTTCTGTAATAAGAGACCAATGTGTTTTAATTGCTTGTTGTAGACTTTTACTTGTTAAATTTTTCTGACAGCGTGACACCAGCAAAAGTCTTCTTTTCTGTTTTGCTTCCTTCTACTTTAGAGCTGTCAAATAATTTTAACATCTAAGGATAAAGCATGACAGATGACTCAAATATGTGACAGGTCATAAAATATTGATTCTTCATGTTACCTGCTAATGAAACACATGCTATCATGGGTAAATCTTCATTGCTTTGGATTCCTGACTTTTAATTGTTATAATTCCAGTTCAGGTTGTAGTCTAGAATTAGGAAGTAATGGGTTTGGTCCCAGGAAATACTAAAGCCTATAAATAAGGAATCTGTTCTACTTTCTAGTAGAAAAACTAGTGTTTTTTATCTAGACTCCTAGCCACTGTAGTAGCACTATATCTGCTAGAATCAAAATCTGGTGGAAACCATTTTGGACCATTGTGATTCTTTTTTGACTCAGTAGAACCAAGCCAACTCCTAAGATCATATCAGAAGCACCAAGGATCAATCAAGGACTTCCCATTGGGCTTTTCTTCCCCAACAGAAAAACCTTCTCTTGATTATATATGAAATAAATAATATTTACTAATTTTTTTTTCAGTATCTTAGCATTTTTCTGGTTAAGTTTATAATTTTTAGTCTTTTTAGGCAATTTTCAGTCTAGGCTTTCTTGTCTGGTCCTACTGGGTCCTATCTTTCAAATGAAGGCAGCATATTTTTGGCTAGAGATCTCTATGTAAGGTCTTTTGGCAGGAAGAAGAAGATGCTGCCCTACCTTTCAAGGGCACTGAACCTACCTTTCAAGCAAAATCTGGAAAACAGTGTTCAAAATAAAATTTGTAATCTCTTGAGTAGGGGTTGTGTCTGGTACAAATTTTGTGCTTCAGCAGCGAAGTGGTGGGAACTGCCAGCCTCCTGACTCGAGCCTGTGTGAGCAGAATTGTGTCTTCACTTCTAAAACACTTCCCTGTCTGGACTGAAAACTTCCCACAGAAAAGTTAACCTCATCCCTCCTAAAAGGAGCCCTTTCTATTGTGGTGAGACCCCTTTTTAACAGTGAGCTTTCAGTGCAAAGTTATCTGTGGCCAGAGGAGTGCCAGTGCCAGGACATGTTGGAGGCTGGCAGACTTGGCCCTGAGAGCAGGAGGTGCTGGAGTCTGACATGGTCTCTGCTGCTGAGGAGGAGACCCCTGCTCTCCATAACTCCCATGCTTGGAAAACTGAGTAGCCCACAGGTTCCAGACTGGAGCAGCATTCCTGCTCCAGCTGGAATGAAGGTGCAGAGGAGCAGATGTGTTTTAGGCTGTTCTGATGGAAGCAGAAGGACATATCCTCTGTGCAGCTTCGGAGGGATGGACAAGCCCTTCCATGATGCACCATGCAAGTACTCCCAGGGCAGATCCAGCCTTAGGAATGCTGAGAATCATAGGACAACACTTGTAAGCAAAAATACTGCCCCTTTTCCCAGGGTGTTGACATGGCCAGGGCTGGCAGCAGGAGCAGCTGGGTTCCTCCCCGGCACCGTCTGCCACACTCAGAAGATTTGGATGGTGCACCCAGACCTTGAGAGAACCTCTCTGGTTACCAAATTACCAGAACTGGCACTTTAATACTTCCTTCAGGAATGACAGTGAGGTGAGAAGATCAGCCCTTGTATCACATCAGCCCCATTGGGGCAGGATGATAAAAATTCTATCGAACGTTTAGAACAAGGATTTGATGAACATTAGTTGATGTAGCACCTGTGTGTTTGGAAGGTTATCTGTTTTCAACTTATATAAGCCAGACTTCTTAAAGAGTTGAACCATGAATCTGAAAAATCTGAAAAGCATTCTCATAGCATTTAGGAAACATTATTTAGATAAGCTGCTCTGGAAATAAACGCAAAACTTGCTGGAAAAACATGGTGTTAGAGTGGTGATTAGTGGCTCACTGTCCAGCTGAAGGACTGCATTTATTAGAGTTTCATGGGGATCTGTCTTAGGTCTGATGTTGTTAGAATATTTTCACTAACCCCTTAGATAGTGGAATAGAGGATCTCCAATGGAATAGAGGATATCCTCCTCCATTTGTGGGTCACAGTAATTCAGGAGGGGCTCCAATTGTGTTGTAGGTCAGAAACAATATTCAATGTTTATAATGAGTTAGAGAAATGATCTGAAAACCAGGAGACAATTCAATAGCAATACATGCTTGGGCAGAGGAGAGACTTGTACAGGATAAAAGTTACAGACCACATGATGAGAAAGATAGACAAATGCCCTACCATTTTGAAGAAGCAGAAATATTTATATGCAAGATGCACAAAGTGAGTCTGCCAGGCTGCTCAGCAAGGCCTCAGCTGCATGGTTGGCTTTTTGGCACTAGACTGTAAGGGAGAAGTGTACTTACCTGGTGAATACAAGACTGGAGCAACAAAGAGTGTCAGAAGCCTTGGAATTTTTAATGTAAGAGAAAACATGGGCAATTGATCTGTGTAATCTAGAGGAAAGGAGACTTAGTGAACATAACACTCTTAACTATGAAAAAAAGCTGCTGTGAAAATGAAGGGAATAAATCATGGGAATGTGACAAGTAATGACTTAGAGAGCAGCCAGGAAACTTCACAGACATTAAGAAAACTCTGTCCAAGATAAAGTCCCTTGGCCTGTGGAGCAGCTGCTGAGAGAGCAGTGGGAGCTGGTACTGCTGGGGTCCTGCAGTGCTCCCCGCACCAAAATGCCCCCACTCCCTGCAGCCAGGCAGAGCTAGAGGCACATAAAAACCCAGATTGCACCACTGACATCCAGCAGGGAGACAGGCATAGAAATATGTGTTGTCTTCATCTTACACCCTTTGAAACCCCCAGGAGGGACAATGGCCCCATGAGGATGCTGGGCTTCAGGGGCAATTCACAAGGCAGGGCTCAGGTGACAGCAGTGTCTTGCTGTTCACCATCTCTCCAGTTGGAGGGACTAAATTTCTTAGGAACATCATGTTTTCTCCCCAGGTGACTTACACAGAGGGCATTTCCACTGATCAGGGAAGAACAATTCCCCAGCCCATATTTCTGTGCCAACTGTACTGTCTATTTTTAACAGCAAGCTGCCATTAGCATTTGTTTGCTAAAAATAAACACATTTCAAATGCAATTCATTACCTAGAGCATTAGGGTAAAGGCAATTTATTCTTCAGTCAAGAAGAAATATTTTTAAGAGATAAATTGGTTCATGCAAATATCTGTGACTTGCACTCAGGGCATGTGGTACCAGCAGAGACAGTGCTCTGATTTCAGTCAATTGATGGGCTAGATCACAAAATTCAGGAAGCTGCTGAGGGGCGCAGTGCAACATCCTATTTAGCTTAATTAAAAACACAGTCACAATTATGTAAGAGAAAAACCAAAAAAGAGATGTGGGGTGGTAGACACAGTTGTCCCTTAGAGCTGCAGCAAAACAGAAGTGTAACAAATGGGCAATAAGGCTCTTGGAGAAGGGGTGTTCTTTATTATATTGATGGAAATAGCTTCCTAAAACCTAAACATTACTGCTTCTTGCTCACAGAACAGGGGAATATTACAAGGGCACAATTCAGAATCAGAAAATGCCAGTACAAAAGGATTTTTAAATGGGTTTAGATGAGCTGCTGAGCCAGGAGATGATGATGATCTCTGGTGAGCCCGTCCTTCATGAATCCCTTAGTTTCCTTTTTATAAAAAAAACCCAACCAACTGCTTCCAAAATGTTTTGTGGAAATAAGGTACTTGAAACAAAACATGCTGTCTTTCAGCAGGAGGATTTGTAGGGCATGTTGAGGATTCCTGCTCTGAAGATTCACAAGTAGGAACTGAACCTGAGCCTCACATGCCCCTCTCTCCTTCAGAACAAAAATAACGTACCATAAATAAATAATAAACCATAAAAAGAAAAAAAATACTCAGAGTCCTCAGGATATCTGGGGGAAAAGCAAAGCTTTTATATCCAACCACTGCTAATGCAGCATGTCCTGCAAAATCGGCACAGTCTGATTTTCCCCACTAGAGGGGACTGCGGGATCTATAGTTACCTGCTCACTCACAGCACTTCTGGTAACTTCAAAATATGTGGCATTACTAAGAAAATTAATTACTGATACTTGTAATATAATTCAAAACAGTGTAAAATTAGAATCTGTCGGAAACCCTTCTTAAATGTACAAAATGAACAAATTAATAACTTGGATTTAGGTTCCTCCTTAAACAGTATTTTGAATTTACCAGATTAAAAAAAATATAAAAGTCTTCTAGTTTATCTGAAAAATGTGGGGTGTTTTTCTATACTGTTTTGCAATGTACATATGAAATACTTTAAATTTAAATACAGTCTGTTTAACATTGGAAACCTAATCTATAACATGCTCGTGCTGCAAAACCCAACACCTTACTTTCCTGAAACATTTTGGTGGCAGGATCCTTAGCTAATTGCCAACACTTGAAATAAAATGCAGAGAGAGAGAGAGAGATAAGAGCCCAGGTGTACTTCCCATCTTGGACATGCTGCTGGGAATGCCACAGCAGGTGGCACAAAGAAAGCTCTGAACATTGGAGAAAACAAGTTCTGACTTCTCATGGTCTCTTATCCCTACAGTTTTGGCACTTAAGCCTTTCCAGGTGCCTGTTTCACCAGAAACATCCATCAAAGTAGGACAAGTTAAAGCAGATCTGCAGTTGTTGAGGTTTTGAATTCCAGGATAGGGAATCACAGATCATAGAATTGTTGAGGTTGGAAAAGGTCTCAGATCATTGATTCCAACCTTTAACCCATCATCACCACATTCATGACTGAGCCATGTCCCTTAGTGCCACATCCACACACCTTTTGAACACTTTCAGAGACTGTGTTCCTGTCACTTGCCTGGGCAGCCTGTTCCAATTCCTGACCACTCATTCAGTGAAGAAATTTTTCCTCATGTCTAATCTAAACCTCCTGTGCTGCGACTTCAGGACATTTCCTCTTGTCCTGTCACTTGTTACCTCCTGTCAGGCAGTTGTAGAGAGTGAGGTGGTCACCCCTGAGCCTTCTCTTCTCCAGGCTAAACAACCCCAGCTCCCTCAGCTGTTCTTTGCAAGAATTGTGTTGAATGTGCAAGCACTGGTGCCCACTGCCAAGGGCCAAGACTTGGCCTTGAAGCTGGTGGTTCCTGCCAATAGATTCTGTTTTACAGAGCTTTATTTGCATCACTTCTTACTGAGGGAGCAAGAGTGGGACTGGAATATCCCAGCTTCACGAGGTTCCTGTCCATCCATTTCTCTAGTCTGCTGAGATCCCTCTGGATAACAGCACAACCCTCTGCTGCTTCAACACTTCTCCCAGTTTTTTATCTGCTGTATCATCCAGCTGGACTTTGTGCCACTGACCACAGCCCTTTAACCTGGCATTTCAGCCAGTTATTGGCCCACCTCACTGTCTAGTTATTTAGCCCCCAGTTCATCACTTTGTCTGTGAAGTTATGGCAAAATTCCTGCTAAAGTCAAGGTGAACAATGCCCCTCACTGCTTTCCCCTTGACCACTGAGGCAGACATGTTGCTGTACAAAATTTTCAGGTTTTCTCAGGTGTGTTTTTCCCGTTGTAAATCCAGGCTGACTCCTTCCAATCAGCTTCTTGTCCTTTGTGTTTGGAAATGATTTCCAGGACTATTTACTCCATGACCTGCCCAAGAACTGAGGTAACACTGCCATCAATGTTGCTCCCCACATCATCCCTCTTGGAGTGACACTGAATGTCTTGTCTGTGGTATGCCCAAACTTACTGAAATTATTTTGATTCAGTTGGTGAATGGGAAAGTTATTTCCATGGTTATCTTCTTACTATGGCAATGGCAATCTTTTCAGGTGCCTTCCCAAGCAACAGTTTTGATTGCTCCCTCCATTCCAAACTCTCCATTTCCTGGTGTTCTCTTCTCAGGGAGTGTGACCAGGACAGCAGCCCAGTGCAGGAGAGTCACTGGGATGTTTCCTCAGGACTGAACCTCTACCACAAGCCTGATGAGGAAGGAGTGCAGTGGGAACTTAGATGGGCTCAGGGGACAGAGTGGGAAGTATGAAAATCTTTCAAAGCTACCTTTTCTTCTCTCTCTCCCTTTCCTAATCGATTCTTGGTCCTGGAGAAACTCCTGTGGGATGCTGCTGTCAGAAACTTGTCTCCCTTCCCCCCTTATTTTCATTATTCCCTTCGCAGGTGACAGGTAATTTTCTCCCATTTATTAAGGTTATCTTTTCCTATACCCATCAGAGGTTTCAACCTCCTCTGTCCTTTTCTGCTTTCTATTCTCTTCTCTTTTATTCTAAGAAGAGAAAAGGAGGGAGCACTGGCATTCCAATTATTTATATGCAAATATTTCTCTACTTTTGTCCTGATTTAGCAAAATTTAGAGTCTTAAAGGAGCAGGCAAGAGAGTTCCTTTAATTCCCGACAGGCATCCTTGCAGCTTCATCCCTGGCTAGCAAAGCAGTTTACAAGACCAATGGAAAACTGACATTCCTTTATCCCTGCTGAAAATTTGTTTTATAATTATGTACCCTATTCTAAAATGGATATGTAGCCTTAATCCTCCTAATATGTAGAGCTTAATATGTATAAAAAGCCTGCTATGTACATCATCTCAGCACAGAATTTCAATTTCTAGAAAGGCTGAGACAGAATTAAAAAGGAAACACTGTGCATGGCAATGAGCTCATTTTGACAGGCTGAATTAATTTTAAATAATAAGGAAGTAATTTCCATCTCACTAAATGTCTGCATTTTTTTTGAAAAATAAAACACTATAGTCAGAAAGATACTCATGAGAAGTGTCTCTCATAGAGATAAGCAAACCAGATAGCAATTAAAGAAGTAAACATAATAATTACAATAGTAAAAGGTAGTATTAAGTATTAATGCACTTCAAGCTCAGCTATTCTGATTGATTTCTGCTTTATCTCATTAGCTTTATAATCAGAAAAATATAATCATGTGAAGATACATAGATTTAAGCACAGATAAATACCTCCAGCAGTTGACATGGCTGTTTTAAGGGTGCAGTCACAACTGCCTGATGCAAAAGAAAAGACCATGAAAATAAAAGGCATGGGAAGATATAGAGAAAGAGATCTCTACACCACCACCCCTGGTCCCCACTGCCCAAAACCATAACAGGCTTGCAAAGGAAATGTTCTGGGCATGACCAAAAGTGATGATGCTTTCTGTGAGAATCAAGACATGGTTAAACCCATCTGGAAATGAAAAGTGATGCTCAACTCTATCCTCTGGAAGGGAGGATTCACTTCTGTACTCCAGAGCAGTCAGGGGAGTTTTCCCACCTCCAGGCTGGGAACCCAACAGGGCACGTGGCACTGCAGTGCAGAGGATTTGCACCAGAGCCTCAAGGGCCACCCTTGGGACAATTAATTAACCCACAGTTAATGAACTGTGCACAGGTACATCCTGGTAGATCCATGACTGGTGCTCCCCTGCCCTGGGGAGGACAATAACCACCCGCCTCATCTCTCCTTGAACAATGAATTACTTTTTACACAGCATCAGGAGGAGCATGGGTGTCTGATTTTGTGCATTCCCCCCTTCTCTAGCATATTCTGAGACAGGCTGCAGGCCCTTTCCCAGAATCTAGACAAAAATAACCCACCCCCTTTTTTTAACCAACAGCGTGGTGGTTTGAACATCTACCTAGAAATGGGAGATCCTGGTGCAGCTCTAATCCTTGCAATAGCTGCTTGACAACAAAGTATTCTCTAAAATGTATCTTTCTTTGTCCTGTAAATGAAACTGGGAGAAAGGGACTATAAAAAGCAAGATCAAGGATGACATTGTAGCCTGGTGACAGGGGCACTAAGCTGTCGAAAAGGTGATCTGACTTCCCTTCTCTGCTCCCATTAATATTTAATAGTCATTAAATTAACAGTCAGGGACGTGTAGGATTAACTACAGGTCAACATCCTCATACTTATATCTGAATGAATGAGATAGTGTTAGTATGGATGGAAATAAGCTATTAGCAATGAGCACGGCCAGTATGTCACTAACAGGCACGAATTTAAATGATGTAAAGGATGTTTTGGCCCTGAAAACCAAAACAATGAAATGGCTGCTCCAATACAGAGACTTACACAAACCCTGCACCAGCACCAGCGCTGAAACCTCCAGCAGGAACACTCACAGAGATGTGAAACTGGCAAAAATCAGCCCTTTCTCTCTGTGGATTTGCTCAAGGGACTTGCAAGAGACTGACTGTGCTGAGCACAGGGAAAACAGCCATAAACAGCTTTTCATGCACTCAGTAGCAGTGTTCTCAAAACAGCCTGTGAAGGGTGCTGTACCTGAGCCACCTGCACTGCCAAAAGAGAAGTTAAAGACCCCTGCACCAGACCACCAGGCTCCTTTTCAGGGTTGGAGTGGCTGATGGCTGGAGCCACAGGAATGTCCTTCTGCTCCCCTCCAGCCTGGAGGCTGACACTGAGGCACAGAAGAGCCTGACTTCTCTGCTGCAGTTCCTATTTTGGGTGCAGCTTGGGAATACCACTGACGGCAGCTGTCAGTGCAAGATGCCCACATCTATTCCATGCTCTTTAAAATGAAAAGCAGTCTAATCTCAAACCACCTTTCCACTTCTGGATGAACCACACTGAGGACTCTGATGGCCAGCTTGCTCCCTCCGTGGAGAGAAGGACAAGGGGACAAGCCTGTTCATCTATTTTTGTGGGCTTGTTTGCTATCTCCCTGCTTAGGGAGGGCTTGCCAGCAGCTGTGGTTTCCCTGTGCAGATGAGCAGAGAGGAGGAGGGCTGTCCTCCACAGAGGGATGCCTGCTGGATCTGGCCAGACAGCTCAGATCTCAGGCAGCTTCTTTTCCCACAGTTGCTAAGAAACCAAAAACAATCAGCTGCTGAAAGAACTGTTTAGTACATTTTTCCCTCCATTTGTCTCATTCTAGATTACAGCAGCTTTAAGAATTTCTGGGGAGGAGAGTCTGGCATCAGCACATTTTGCAATAGGGCTCCAAGCACACAGGTTGTTTCCATATGTGGCCATCAGGGATTTCCCTCCCTTGAACTGTCTGCAGGGGTCTCAGGAACAGCTCCTCATAGGTGTCATTCCAGAGCTCCTTCAGCTCCCTTTACAGCCACTGTCAGCACATCCACTCCAGTCACCAGCAGCTCCAGCTGTGATTCTAATGAAACCTGTCATGCAATTCCTACTTCAGTGTTTCAAATGTCTCCATTTATCCCTTTGCAGGCCTGGCTCTGGCTATCTTCTTGCCCACAGCCATTCACAGGTTGCCTGAGAGAAGGGACAGTGATGATTGCCCTGCAGGATTTTGGAGTGCCATCAAGAAAGAGACCATGTGGGCATCCCTATGGCTTAGAGCCAGATGGCCAGTGAGCCACTGAAGAACAAAACCCCACAGGAGGCTAATACCTGCTGGCAACATGACCAGGAGAAAGCTCTCACCCACATTTAGCTGCAACAACAGAAACAAATGAGAAAATAGACTTGGGAAAAGCATCCTTAGTCAAGGCAGAAGTAGGTTTCCAGATCTGTTTTGTGTAGTGGTAGCACAAGGCATTTGTCTCTGGTTGAAGGGGACTGGAAGGCTTCCAAAAAAACTTTGGGGAATAACCTTCCCTGCATAAATGACTGTGTGAACTTCACTTCTTTATTTCTCTGTCATGTCAACTCAGCAGCTCAGCTGCATGTTCACTATTAATAATAGGTCCAACTCTGCAGAGACTCGTAGTGTCTTGGAAATGTCACCTATCAAGGTACACAAATAAAGCTAGAACAGCCTCAAAATATTAACTGCTCTGGGTGTTTGCTAATAGTTCTGTGCTGACCGTGAGGGCTGGATTTCTGCTCCCAGCACAATGCCTGTAAATTCTGCCGGTTCCCTGGCGGGCTAGGGTTGTTTTTATTAAGTGGTTACGTGTCATGCTTCCCTTATGTGGAACCTTCTGTTTTCTGATGAAGCTTGTGGCTCTTCCAGCAAGTTACAGCCTTTATTCCTGCAGCCTTGGTAGAAGCTGGTTGTTGTATCAGCTCATATATTTTGTAACTCTAGCAAATAAATCTGTGTGTTGTGCAGGCCAGTAAAACAGAGATCTCCACTGCCAAGAAAGAAGTGACAGTGCTGGCAGCGAGAGGGACCTGGGCTCTGTTTGTGAACTAAGGATGTTGTGCTGAGCCAACACTCCTGGGAGCTCTTGCTCTGAGGTGCAGAAGCATGATGAGGCATTACAGTGATGATATAAATACTGTACTAAGTACAGGGAATGTGAAGGGACAGCTCCACAGTGGCCAGAGGAGCCGAGACAGGCATTCCCCAAGAACAGGCAGGTATGAAAACAAAGTTCTCACCATACATAAGGTCAGACCAGAAGTCCACTCAGTCCATACCTTTTTTCTGGCAGTGGCCAGCAGTGGGCATATAGGGCAGGGCAGGGAAAGTCACAGGGAAATTTCCTCAAAATTATGCACCGTCCAACAATTTGGAGGGGGGAATTTGGGATCCCAACAGAAATCATTGCAGGTAAGGGTCCTGAAAATCTTTCTGCCATGAATATATCCATTTGCTTTGTGCCTTTTTAGCACACAAGGGGAACTGTGGCAAGTGAAGTCTGGATTGCCCAGGACGTGGCTGCCTGACTGTCCTGAAGCTGAAGCCCAAGGCACTGTGTCATCCATTAAACCATCTTCCTCTCCTGAGGGTGAATAAGCACTGACCTCACTTCAAACTCCCGAGGAGACAGCATTCACCCAGTCAGTCATTAATTTTTCAGGTGGTGTATGTGGCTTCAGGTTTAGAAGGGAAAAAAGGCTGTTCCCTCAATCTCAGCAGCATTGTTTGCAGTGACCATGTGTGTGCACCACTCTAAAGAAGAGAGGGAGACTTTTTGAGAATTGTGGAAACAGTTTGCTGCACCTTCTGGTAGTATCATGGAGGATGAGGAAAAATAGGAATGAGGATCACTGACTAGCTGAGTAAATGGCCAAGTTACCTAATTGGGTTCCTCCAGACTGCCGCTATGCTTAGCAGGGTATGTAACTGTATTATTAGCACACAGTTTATCAAATCCTGCCAAAGGAATATATGTACTCTGTTTTTTTATTCTTTAGAGCAAAATACTATCTTTTTTCCAACATGTTTCTATCAGACAATGGTTAAAAACATATTTTGCTGACAGAGTTCACTGTTCCTGAAAAAGGCTGGATTAAATCTTCAGGCTGGTCTAATTAGAGGAACAGCTCCTAAACCATCAGGTAGGAAAAGGACACTGTAGGACCCAGCACATTGCTAGAATGAACTCTATTCAGCCAATTAGTATGATTCTTTTATGTTTAGTTTTCTACCTGAGAAGTGACATTGGCTATTTACTGCACTGATGTGAATCCCCAGGCCAGCAGTGGTGAGTTGCTACCTGGTTTATAGGTTTTACAAAGCTGTTTGAGCATTACCTGTGCTTTCCCCTCACGTGGGCAGCCTATAAATACTGCCTGCTGCCTTTTGTACAACATGCTCATCAAAGGTTATGTGAAGCAGACAGTTTTTGTAGGGCTCAGTAAACTTTACCACTGTCAGTGACAGAGTTGCCTTAAGCTGATGAAAAGCTGTGCACTGTTACAAGGCTCTGGACCAAGAAGAAGGAGAAACGTTTATTATTAGGGGCATGTAACCTACAAATTAATTAAATTCTAAGCATGTGAATTGTGCATCAAAATATTTTATACAAGTTATAATTAATTAGTCATAGAATCTACAAGGAATTCAGTTAAGTAATGACATTATTGAAAACCTGTTACAATTGACTTGACAATCTTAGCTGAAGGATATGATGTCCCTTATGAGTGACTTTGGCAAAATGGATTTAGCCCTTTCAAGCCCTCTAATTTTGGATGCAATTTTTGCAGTGTCTTCATCTTAAAAAACCCAAACATACCAACAGAAAGCCCATGTGAATATCCAGGCTCTAAAAACTTAAACTTTTAAGTCTAATGCAGGGTACCCAAAAATTGCCAGCCATCTACAAGCACTCTGGTTTACAGACTTGAATAAATTACTCTCATATATACTTTCTTAAATCATCAGTACCCCTTTTTTTTTTGTTTATTAACTTTGATATGCAATTGACAAATCTATTTGTCACTCTACAGTGATATACTTAATCATAACTAATTCTTGTTATTAAGAAATCTTTGTGACATCTCTGATCTTTCTAATCTGTTATGAATGTGGTCTTTAAGGAATATGAAAATGGATGTATTAATTATAAACTGCTTCAGAAGCGGCTCCTGTCAGGCAAATAAGTTTCTGTAAAACAGAGAGCTGAGATAGCTGCTTGGATATGGTAAATATTTTTAAGTCTCATACCCAGCCTGAGCACCATACACAAGGTAGAGGTGAATGAATGTCCTCTAGATGGTGGGCAGTGTGCCTCTGCTCAAGAGACTCTGACAGAATCTTGTGGTCCTCATGTCACATTCCTTTATTTTTTTCACTGGGGAAGAGAAAAATAAATCTGGATGTAGACATAGCCAGACACTTTCCCTATCCAAATCTCAATCACAGTTTCCTTTCCAAAGGGAACTTTTTCTCAATATAACTTTAATGTAATGCCAGGTCTTTTCCAGGCATTTAAAATACTCTCCATTTGTAATACCAGAATGGAGGCAGGAACATACAACAGCTGTGTTCCTCCACAGAAAGGATATTTTTGACTCAGGATGGGCTGCAGGTCCCATGCTACAAAAACAAGAGGCAGACACAGAGTGACTCTGATTTACTTGGAGGTAAGTTCAGGCAGGGCTAACTTGGGCAGGAGCATGGCATTGGTTCCTCCTCCAGCTGCCCAATCTTTGCTTGTGCAGAGGACTACAGAGCAAGAGGGTTTCTGCTCGTGTCTCATTGAAGGCAACACCTCAACACCAGAGGCAGGAGTTGTAGGTGGGACATAATAACAGACAAGATTGAATTCCTGAGATTGTCTCAAACCTATGGAAAACTTGGAAACTGGTATGATTTGAACTTTGCTGTGGTGGCACTCAAGGAGGAGGTTTTGTGTTGCAGGAGGCCTGGGAGAAGGAGGCACCACAAAGAGGAAACGGAAAAGAGTCATCTCAGAAGAAAGGAGGAAAAGAGCAGGAAAAGTCATAGAAGTAGTTTTATGGAAACTTTTGAGAGGTTGGACAACAAGCCTAACAAAAAGGATGAAGGTGAAACAGTGAAAGGCTTTAGTGTGATTTGCTAAGGAATTGAAGCTAGGAATTGATTTTAGTTGTGACATTTTGAGGGAAGACAAGGTGAGCATCAAGAGGGCCAGAACAGAGAAGGTCATGAAAACTGAGGATGAAGTTATCATGACTCTACTGTGGGAACAAATAGTAATAGATAATTTCATAGGATGCTCTTGAGGAATGTCAGCAGGGTTAAATGACAGCATCAGTCTGGAGAGAAGAGAGAAGACGGTGATAATGTTGAAAATAGCACTGGGGGTGTGTGCTGCCTGCATACCGAAGCTAATAGGTTTACCAACTACAGTCAAACAGGGTAGGCATGTGAAGTAAGATAAGGGGCACAGTTGTATTTACAGCTTGGCAAAGAGCAGGGAGGTTGGACCAGATGACCCACTGTGGTCCCTCCCAGCGTTTCCCATTCTGTGATTCTGGTTTTTAACCCAGTGCAGCCCTCCATACACATGTACTCTTAGAATCACAGAATCATTAAGGTTGGAAAAGAGTTCTAAGATCATTGAGCCCAAGCATTAACCCATTAACCCTGCTCTGTTCAGAGAAGCTTCCTGGGCAGCATTTGAGGATTTTAGATACTTGTTCTGCAGGTTTAGGAGGATGGAGGTGCAATGTGCAGAACCACCTGCTTATTCGGTCCCGTCTGTATCGCACAGCGATCCCAGGGATGTGTGTGACACTCAGAGGTCACAGTGTCTGTGATCATGCCTGTATCCAGGCTAATTACCCCCTTTCTCTGCTCTCCTAACAAGTGGCCCTTTCCCACACACCTGGGCAGGAGCAAGTTTTACAAACTGAAGGGATTACCTGCTGGATATTGAGCATACAAAAAAATGTACATTTCTGTGCACATCTGATCTCAACAAGGGACCATCTGCCCCTTGTTTTTTTAGTTGGTTTTGTGTGTCATATCTTTGAGTCAGGCACCTGAAGTCTACAGGGATTACATGATATTCAGCTGGAGGTGAGCATGCTCCCCACAGAGATATGCTATTGATAGGAAGATGTAATGACTTAGATGAAATCACTACTCATCCTTCCAGTAAATTGTGTCCTGATTTAGTAACATGTTCCATTTGTAGATCATATTGTGTCTGGTGACACAGCTTTACAACAGCAGTGCAAACACATTAAACAAAGTTTTGATATGCTTTTATCAAAGACTTTTCCCTAGTGTCCTTTGATTTACTTCTTGAGATCTCCTCTGAACTGGAGATGGCATGAACTGGATAGAGGCAATATTTTCTCCCCCTCAAAATGGATCTGAGCTCAACACCTCTGAGAATATATGAGCTGTGCCTTCAGAGCTGGCTTCAGGTAGAAGCCATTCTAGAGAATGACTGCCCTCCCCTTAATACATACTAGACTAAAGACAGCTCTGTGTCATAATTTCAGTGATTTTTTTTTTTTCTGCATTTCCTCAACATTCAGATAGTGGTGCTCCGGGTGTCCCAAACCAGTACCAAAATGAAAAAAACACTATTTTTTTTGCTGGCTGACAATAGGAGTTGCAAAGGTATTTGCTCTCCTGGCCTTTAACCCCACTTGCCTCTCTAGTGAGGACCAAAATTAATGACAGATCAGATTTGTCAGCAGGGAATAGTCTGTTATTCTGCAATGTTTGTAACTATGTCACAGAGGTTCGAGATGGGACTAACCTATTAATTACCCTTTATACCACTTCAAGTCTGTTGAAGATGGGTTTCTAGAACAAGAGATATATTTTTCAGTGCACATTTTGATATGAAACAGAAATCTGTAATGAGAAAAAACCTGGTTCTAAGAGCACCAGGAACCAGGTAGTTCTTTTTTGTCTCTAGTCTGAATTTCAGAGGATCATTTTCTGCTGAAAATGCTGTGATTGAGAAGATGAGTGCTTGAAGTCTCCTGGTACAAGCATGATTGTCAATAGGACTACAAAACAGGAATGTATCTTAAGAAACAAGAAAATGTTCTTACAGATGAGTATGTTGAATGACTGGAAAATCCAAAATAGCTATTCATAAGAAGACAGGTAAGGCAGTGTGTGCAAGAGCATCAGCCTGCTCTAACTCAACTCATGTATAACTTGCCAGTTAATTGCATTGCCAGGTTGTGAGAAGCTACTGGTCTGTCTGGGTTTCTGTCTGTTATATTCTTTGTATAGTCTGCATGCAGAGAAGGGATATCACATGCTGCCACTATAAGGGATGCCTACAATATACAGCAAACCCAGTCCTTAATACTGAATAATTTCTGATCCTTTGGCTATGTTTGATGAGTAGTTAATCTATGGTTTCCAAGCACTATGGTCCCCATGCTACTGACAGCACCAACCTGACACTGGAGCCCCTGTTGTAGGACAGGGTTTTGGGTTGCAAACACCAGCATAAGCCCAGCCAAGCTGTCTTTCATAGCAACTGTGGGAGAGGGACTCTGCTCTGATCTATGAACACCCCCAAGATATTTTTCCTGCTTCAGATCCTCATGGTCTATCTGATGGCTCTTGGTCATAGGGAAATGTTGGCATTTTGGGGACTCATGCTGCAGAAATGCTGGCCAGCCCTAATGAAGGATTAAAACTCTCTGTTGAAGGAAGGAAGCTTGAGGTCTGCTGAGCTTTTCAATGTCTTTGGTAAAGACCTGGCAATTTTCACACATCAGGAGGTCAGACAGTCTTTGGGCAAGAGAGGCATTGGTATTCCACTGGGCAGGTTTTGCTTTTCCAGCTGGCCCACGGGCTCTCAGGAGCAAGTTGGTCTATGGTCCTCAGCCAGAAAAGCACTTAGATAAGAGCACACCTCTCAGTCCATGGATCATCCTGCTGATTTCGTTAGGGCTCCTTGTGCACTTCCAGGAAACAGTGTGCTTTGCTGGGCTCAGTCTCAAGGCCCCATTTGCATAAAGCTCCTCCACATCCATTGAAGCCATATTAATATGTTGGATGGGGTAGGGATGCTGCCCAAGAGTGCTCTCCTTGCTTGAGTTATAACCACACTTTCAGCAGGGAATGAGTGAGCGTGCTTCTGCTTAGAGTTAAAAAGTACCATTCGTTTGGATTGTGAGCAACATCAGCCTCAGGGCAGGGAGAGCTGTGCCTACACACCATTCCAGTGATAAACACAGAGACTCTTGTTTACTCCCTGAATAATATGTCTTTGAGTTCAAAGTTGGCAGTGCTGGAGAGGATCAGCACGTGGCTGAAAACAGCAGGTGGGAGCAGAGGAAGAAGAGGTTTTACCCTTTTGTTACTCCCAGAGCCCCAGAAGTGGCACTGCTACTGCAGCTTGAGTGAGAGGTGGGCCAAATGGAAATGCCAGGACAGAAGACCCTGCAGACACAACAGAGACTACCCTAAGTATCTAGCAGCAAAGGACAGCCAGGGATTAGGACATAAGAGGAGAAATGTCCTGATGAAGGCATGTCTAGCTCTGTGGTGCAGGGAATATCTGAACAACTCAATAGTAGCCAAGTGAGACAGGCAGTGACCATTCCAGAGACCACTGACTTTTGCTCAATGCTCTTGTGGGGCAGATGAAGCAGCAAGCAGTAGCAGTGTGGACATACTCAAGGCCACCCAGCATCAGTGTGAGGAGCTCTGTGCCTGCCGGGGAAGCATAGAGGGTGTCATGGTAACTGAGACTTCAGAGAGAAGCCACTAAGGCTTTTGATATGGTCACAAATATATGTGGCTGAAGGGTGAATGAAATAGTCAGAGACGATTTGGATCGATGATGGCATTCTGTGAGTAATTTTCTGAGGATTTAACCTTCATGCGGGGAATAAAACTGCACTGAAGGTCTCTAGAAAAAACCATTCCTGCCATTTTCTCAGAATGATGTAACTGGCAAAGGTAGTGGTGTTGCAGGGTTTGTGAAGGATGGAGGCTCTGAGGCTCGAGGAGGAAGCAGCTGAGACAGGAGGGTGTGCAGAGGAACCCCTGGGACCATGGTCAGAGGGCCACAGTGCCAGTCTCTGTGTGTGCTGTGGGGTTGGCCGAGTGTGCAGCACTGGCCTGTTCTGCTCAGAGGCAGAAGCAGAGTGCGGCGGGCTTACACCCCTCTGTGTGTGTGTGTGTGTGTGTGTGTGTGTGTGTGTGCAAGACAGAGATGATGGCATCCAACAGTCCCCAGTGGATCTGCAGGTCTGTCCACTCTTACCAGTGAATTTGTGTCCTGGTGTTGGCTGCTCATACGTGCACACAATTTAGAACTGTGATTGTGTTTTTTGGCTCAGGCTTTTTATCATCATTGGAATAACAGAATCATACAAAAACATGCAGGCAGAGAGAACTTCAGGAGGTCATGCCTTGTCCCAAGGAAGGCTACTTGCACCAGAGTCACTTCTGATGGACTTGAATAATATGTTCCTAGAGCTTTCCAACATTGGAAAGTCACAGCACCCTTAGGGAATTGTTTCCTCTGTTTGCTCTCCCCACTGCTGAAAAGGCTGTGGGAATTTTGTTCATCATATCTGATTTGAATATTTCTTTCTAGGATTTAAAACATCGTTGCAGGTGCTATTACCCACACAGAGGTGCTGAAAACCAAAACCACTCTCCTTTATGGACTGCTCCCTCAGACCTATAATATAACAGAACTGAGTTGGAGACATCCTTGGCATAGAAGGAAATCAGTGGGAAACCCAAGCTTCTTCCAGCAGCACTGGGCTTACACAGAAACAAGAGATGGCTGAGTAAGGACATCAGTGTGAAAAACCTGGGTTATACAAACGAATAGGCTGACATGTTGCAGCTCTCTGCCAGAATAGTGTCTGAGACAGCTGGTTTCATCAAGCCTGTAATGGGGGTCAGAGCATTGCGAGGAGGAAGGTGGCAATCAAGAGGATTAGCCCAATTCAGGGAATCTGAATTTTGAACTAAGAATAGTTTAGAGGAAGAAAATGGGAGCAAAAGTGCTTAATAGGGTACTTTGGGAAGATGGGCTATTTCACAAGACTCAAAGACAAATTCATGATCTTTAAGTGGTGCTAGAGACAGATCTGTGAGTTGTGTCCTATAAAATATGGTCTGTGGACATCCATTCACCCAACAACTGTGCGTAGATATTGGCCATTGGTTTGTTTTTTTTTTTTTTATTTTTGCTATGTAGGATGAGGGAAGAGGGGTCTTCTGGCAGCAAGGGGAGGAGGTGGAAGGTTGTGGGGTGGCTCAGCTCTGTGCATGTCATGGCTCCAGGGTCCCTGAGGAGACACATTTCTTTGGTAGCCACACTGAAGAAGGAGCATGGTGACTTTTTGGCAGGTGGGAACAGAGATGTACAATGCTCCTGCCTCAGGGCCTCTGCTGTGTCTCAGAGCTCTGACTGCTGGCAGGAACTCACTGAGGAGAAGGAGGCAGGAAATCACAAACCCCTCATTGATTCCCTTTATTTTCTGCAACCCATCCCCAGCACTAACCATATTTGAAAATACAGCTTCTAGGTTTATTTTACAGTGGTTAAAAAAAAAAATGTAGCTCTAGAGAGAATTATTTTGACGACCCTATTTTTCTCTGGCTTTGAGTTTGCCGTTGATGTTAATTAGGACTTCCTGAGCCTCATTAGCCTGGCATTTTCCTTTGTTACTGAGAAAGCGAAGGTGACCTTGCTCAGTAGGTGGATTTTCTCAGCTCTGACAGTCTAATCATTAATGTCTAAGGAAGAGAGGTAGAGATCTTACATGGGAAACTTGAGAAGAGCTATAAAAACATCATGTAGACAGCTGGCAGTGTCAGCTGGCATAGCTCCAATAATTCAAAAGTAGAGGTATTTCTGATAAGTCATCTTGATTTCACATGACACACACTATTCAACACATATGTTTTGCTGCATAAGAAAACAACAAATATCTATCTGTGTAAGCTCAGTTGCAAGTGGTTGAACTGGGTTTACTGAGAGTAATAACCAGCATTCAATGAGCTCCATTTTATTATCCAGGACAGTGGACCAGTCGCCAAAACACTGATCTCTGGTGACCTGGTTTTGAATGATGGATTAAAAATTATTTTGGTGGCTTCACTCTACTCCCACCTGTACAGTCACAAAACTGTAAAATAATTGATAACTGTAAGTAGGAAGGCACTTCTAGAGGTCAGGTATTCCAATTCCCTTCTCAAAGAGTGTCTAAACAGAGAAGTCAAGTTCTGAGGATCTCCAAGGATGGAGATGACATTACCTTGCTGGGCAAGCAGGTCAGTATTTGACCAGCCTCATGACGAAAACCCACACCAGCATGCTTGAATTATGAGTGAAAATCCCGTGAGAAAAGAAAGGAAGGGAATAACTGAGTTCTGCCTCTCCATACCAGACAGCACCAAAGGACCCATGTGGGTAAGAATGTCTCAAGCTGCTGTGATTAGTCTCACCTTCATAAACTTTACATACACAATGATTAAAAGGACTATAGAAACATAGAAAAACATAATATTTGCCCATAGCAGTCTTTTTTAAACCGTGAAAACAACATTTGTAATTCCGATGTGTCATCTGCCACACGAAGCAAGAGTCTGACAGCAGGAGAGTCCCAAAGCATTCTTGGCAGCAGAGCTGTTCCCATCAGCCAGCTGCACCAGGAGCAGGCTTGACTCCAGGGAAGGCAAACCAGGAGCGGCTGCTTTCCACCAGCAAGCACAGGAGAGTGGATTCTGCTCCTCACCCACTTGAACTGCACACTTCAACATCTCTACCACGATTTCTAAACAGCTGCACCCAGTGAGGTCCTGCTTCTAGCAGGTACCTCTGAAGGTCACTTAGGAATGACACACACAGCTCACAGAGTTGCCACCAGCAGCTGCCACAAGCCACCGAAAAAGGCGGAATACTGAGACTGCACAAAACCAAAGCTGAGCTGGAATATAGATATCAAATGGAACGCTGACATGTTGCTGAACATGCTGCCTAACATCAGAAACACGAGACAAGAGCAGAAAGCCATGCAACGCATTTTGGCAGAAGCACGCAAACATTTCACAGCTTGTCCCCTGATGCCATGCTCACACTTACGTTAGTCTGTGGCATACTACCTTAACTTGTTCTAAGCATTTCCATCATCTGTGAGGTAGGGAGGGAAAAACAGAATAGTTAAGGTATAATCAGGTGAGATCTTGCACATCATAGTATAATTTGTAAACAATCTCATCATTGGCTGTAGTGTGGTGAGTGTAAATGGTTCGAGCTTCTGTCTCAACTTATCCAGACAGGGAACCTTCTGAAAGCCAGGGAAGTGATTCAATGGATCATTAAGGAGGAAGATGAAAAAAACCTGGGATTAACAGAGGAGGAAATAGTGACAGAACATAAATAAACACATAAACAAGTGAAGAATTTTGGTGTCAGTAAGATTAATTTTTTTGCTGTCTCATGTCAGAATAGAAACATCCAGTAATAGCTTTCGATCAGTGAGCAATTTGAAACACTTTGTTAATCTGGCTACTTCAAAAATATTTGAATGAAGATGCAAAATTAAAAAAAACAAGCACCTACAAATAATTACAATGAATTAGACCAAAGATAAAACTGAATCAGTTCTTATCTCAGAGATGAGACAGAGGGACAGATCTGTAGAAATCTTTCTTCTAGGTGAGAAATTACAGTAATAAAATAAAAATGACACATCAAGATCTTGTTCATACATTGCTCCTCATTTTTGGTTATACTTACAGAATCACAGGTACCATTTGAAAGACCCAGCCTACCAAATCCTTTTATGCTTTTCTATTGGCTTAGATTTTAAGGTTAGCCATGCCCTGTGCTTTTAATTATGCACCCACAGAAACCTGCTCTGGTGAGATCTTGTGCCCATGCTACCCTGAGAAAGCCCAGGGGAACCTAACAGCATTTTGGATCTCAAAGTATCTTCAGTCATCTCCTGTAATTACTCCTGTAATTTATTGTGAATTTACAGTACTTTGCATAGTGTATAAACCTTTCTTGTCTGATGAGGAGAGGTACTAAGACACCTGCAAGCTGAAGGATTTGTATCAAGGAAAAATGTATTTGCACTTCTACACCTTACAGTACTGAACAGCTAAAAATCCTTAACAATATGGAGGAAATGATTGTCTCCTGAGAGAATGGCAGATTAATCAATTCTAAACTTCTGCTATTCAAGGGGAGCCTAAGAGGAGATACTAAAATAGGCAGAATTTGAGGCACTACCTCAAAACAGTAATTTCTTAACTAAGGACACAGACCAATGGTTCCATTATCACTTGAAAATTGTTTTGAAAATAAGTTAAGGACTTTACTGTGGTTTTAACATATAAATCCCACAGAGCCAAACTACTACCAGAATTGTATTTTCTAGCTGGGCCTAATGTAGAAGAACTGCAAAATACAGCAGAGAAATTACATACAGTAGGTGGAAATAGCTAAATGCATTGATTATGTGATTGGCATATCCCTGCTGAAAATAAACAACATATTGACTTTTCTGAAGATTCACTGTAGGCAGAAAGGAAAAAAAAATCTGTGTATATGTGTATGTAATTTTTTTTTTTAAAAAAGGAATTTTATTTCTGTCTTTCTTGGAAGCTGTGGCTGTTTGTGTACTGGAGTGCCTCCATTGGCTTATCTCTTCCATTATTTCAACAATGAAAAATGGAATAAATAGAGGTGCTGAAGGATACACTGGATGAGTACTGAGATACAAAGCAGAGCAGCTGTCTCATTTAAAATACTGGGGAAAATGAGGTAAAGTAGCTTATTAAGCAAGTAATAGTGATATCATTTTCCTATTCCCCTATTTTATTTTGATCCTTGAGAGCAAATGATCAGGAATTAGTAGCAATGTAATAATGCCTGGCTCCCTGCCTCCTCTGGCACATCCTGGTTAAGTGGAACTGATGCTGTTTCATGCAGATTAGGTGACATCAGTTAAAATTCAGGAGCATTACACCAATTGGATACACTTGGGAAATATCCTAGGAAAACCAACTCTTCATTCAAGCACTGATGAAGGCTCCCACGCACCTCATGCTCTCCCTTTCCCCAGACACTTGAGCTTCCCCTGGCATCACCCAAGGAGGCCCCTGCCTGTCCAGCCCTGCAAGACACACAGTCTGTGCTGCCACCTCAGCACATGGGATGTGCAGTCCCTTCTCTGGAATGCCATGGAGAAGACTCTTGTCCTTCCTTGAATTCTTCCTTGGCATCTTTCAGTGAAAGATGTCCCTTTCACTGAGCCTTTCTTTCCTCATCAGTCTGAACCTCTAAATACACACACAATGCAGGTTTCCAAGCAGCTCAAGAATATATCACTTGCCTGTCTCCTGAGCGAGCCCAGCCATGGGAATAACCCAGCTCTGGGTGCTGAACTGCAGAGACTGATCCCCTGGCTTTTCTTTGCTAAACCATGATGATGCATGTGAGATTCTGGCAGGCTTGTGGCCATCTGGGGATGTGCCCACATCCTTGTTTCAGCTGGGATCAGGAGAATGTTTCTGAAGTGAATTTCCCAGTTACTGGGGTTGTTCCAGCTGCTGATGGGCAGTGGTGGGGCCAAGCAGGAGCTTGTCTGGAATAGCCACTTGTCTCTCCACCATGCCACTGACATTGGCTTTGGGCCCCAGCACAAGCTGCTTCCTCCTGCAATGCTGCTCCTGCTGCTAATGTAGACATTGCCTGACTGAATCCTGCTGACTTGATTGATTCCATTTAAATCAATGTGATTGTTTGTACGAACAAAGTTGAAAGAACTGGTCCTAAGTGGCTTTTACTCCACCATGCTATTTGGGATATAAATCAGCTCTTTGGGGCAGTGGTAACTGTTTTGTTACCACTGTGAATTTAGGGAAATCTGTTAAAGACAATAAAGAAAGTACATATTTGCAGTGAAATAACTGATATTAGCACTTGACTAGTCTTATTTAGATGAATAGAGCAGACTTGCTCTGGAGGTAGTTTAAAGAGATTTTTCTGCCTTTTGGGATCTTTGAAATAATCAAGTTCATTGTAATGCCTTTCTTCCAAAATATCATATACATTGATGAATTATGCATTTGGTTACATAGCTTCAAATCTGCATATGGCTGTTTGTACCCAGTGCTAAAATATTCTTTAGCTTTTTTTAATGGCTACAGTAAAATTCTGCATGATGTATATTGCAAGTAGTAATTTTCAGTTAGAAATATTGATGACATCTTACCTATGGCAATGAACAGGTTTTTATACTACAGTAAAGCATGTCCTTTCTTCTTAATTAGTCTCCATTGATTAAACATGCAGATTATTTACTAAAAGCCTAACACAATGGAGAGGAAGAATAACTAATGCAATGGCTGTATTCCCAGGATCTCATGCAATTCATCTTTACTAAGCAAGCTGAGTCTCTATAATCTCAAGGCGTTTATGAAATAATAGAAAGAAAGCTTTAGGTTAAGCATATTAGTATAAAAATATTTCTTTAATATGCTTCTTAAGATGAATTTCTCCTATTTTTGTGGGGAAATTAAAGCACTTGATGAGTTAAAGCCACAGACAGCTTGCACTAAGACATAAGAAGCCTTGCCAGATCTCTAACAGAAACAAACTTTATGATGCTGAGATTTTGTAGCTGCAATTAAAAATCACTGTCCAGCCTCTGTAACCTGTATCATGCCCACATACCATATTTTACATATCACAGCAATTAGTGAAGCATACAGGGCACATTTAGAAGAAGGCTTTCTGTCAGGAGCTGGTGATGTAGTGACTCAGCAAGGCATCAGAAAGCTTTGCTTGTGCTAAGGCTTTGTGCACCTCTGGGGGGCCTGGTCCTGATAGATTAATACAAGGGGCTATTTTTGTAACACCCAAAAGGTTTCTGCTGTACATCTAAGTGCACTAGCTGCTTATTTTAGATGACAGCAACTCTTCGATTTGTCTTGAACAATACAGTCTTTAGCACTTTTTTGGTATGTACTTCTCCAAAAAGAAAATTTCCTGTGAAACACTTAGTTGAAGAAGGGCTTCCCATTCGAGATCATCAGAGACATTTTCATCCTGTGCTTCAAGCGTTCCAGTAAATTAACAGCCCCCGTACCGAGGGTAACAGGTAGTCTTGGCACACTGGAGAGTGCTCAGAGCATGTAATTTGGGACAATAAGAACATCTGGATTTGTGCCCTCCTCTTCACATGAGCCTCTTGAAAAGGTTCCTCAATTGGTCTGGTCTTTTATTTGCTGTGTTAATTTTTTACTCCCAGCAACCAAAATCTCACCCTCCTTCCCAGACACTCAGGTATTTCCATTCTTGAAATTAACTTTCCTGAAAGCTGCTCTTTTCCCTGTGGTCATGATGCTGGATCACGTGAATATGGCATGCATAGCCTTCCACAAGCAGAAGGGCTGTGAATTACTTTCCCTTGGCTGCTCTTAAATCTGCCCATGATGTTTTGAGAATTAGTCCGAACATTTTGCCCTGACTCGTGTCTCTTTTCTTGTGCCTGACCTAATGGGATCCTGACTACAGAGGTGTGAAGCAGTGGAAAATGTGAGGTCATAGATGTGTCCCCAAGGTCAGAATCTAGAACTTCAAGCAAGTTCTGGAGAGATAATGGAGATTACCTCTGAAACTAGGCAAATTCACCAAAGATGTCATCATTAACACTTGGCTTTCCCAATGTGCCCCTTGCTTGTGTAAATCTCAGAAGGATACTGTTAACTCTAATGGCACAGTGAAGTGACTTGGAAAAGAGTTGTTGACCAGACAAAGGCACTGAAACTGGAGTGAGCTTTACTGAGTCATGGCCTGACTCAGCTCTCCTTGCTCCTGCTGCTCCAATACCACTGGAGCTGTCTTCTCTGCTCCTTTTCACTGTTGCCTTTTTGTGGTCCCCTCTCAGCTACCCATGCCTGCTCACCAAAGCACTCACCAAAGTCCCTTAGCTGGCGTGTGCTCCCGGGTCTCACTTGGCAAAATTCACCTACATCTGCACTTTTCTAAATGGGGATGGATTAATTGTGTGCTTAAAAGCTTTGCTGGATGAGGACCTGGGCTCTAGAGCCAGACCCACGTTCATTGTGGAGTCTGCAAGAAGGAGGAGAAGACATTTTTCTCCTTTTCACATGCTGCCTGGGAAAGGGGTGAGCGAGAGAAGAGCCATGACTTGGTTTCTGCAGTGCACTGCTGCCAGCAGAGCACTGGGCAATGAGGCTCTGAGCACCCGCCCAGAACCTAGAACATCCGGGGGAGAATTAATAGCAAGGCTGAGCTGAAAAGTAATTCTGTCATATTTTTTAATATAAACATTTGGACAAAAGTTTTCCCCATTGACTTTTGAAACAACAATTTTTATGCAGGCAGGTATTAATAGTAGCATAAATACTAGTTTTATACTAGAATAACTAGTAGCATTATTAATACTTACCCATATAAAAATAATTTTGGGGTTTTTGGTAGGAACTGGATATTACTAATAATAATTTCATTTGAGTAGCTCTGTTGTGTGCAAAACATGTCAATGATTGTATTTAAGCCATACAACACAGAGGTGCTGGAACCTCTTCTACCTAAGCTATTTAAAAGAATAATTGTTGGGGCAGATGAAATAGGAAAGCCTTATAGATATGATTGCCTTGCAAGGGATACTGAAAATTTGGAAAGTATAGTTGAGATTGGGATGAGGACAAGGTTTGAGTTGAAAAGTAACTAAGAAACAATGGTATAGCTGACTGAAGGTAATCCTCCTTCTTGATAGAACAATACCCTCTGCCTAGGCAGGTCCAAAGGTCAGAACAAACCCAGCCTGCCTGGAAGAAGATTCTCAAAAGTAGTTTTTTAAGCTTTAAAATATAACCCTGTATGGTAATGCGATAATTCTTATAGGTTGCATGCAAATATTGTAGAGTTTGTAGCTTGTTTCAGATTGGTTAAAGAGAATTAGAATACTCAATAGAGAAGATGATTTATTGTATTGTAAACGGCAAATTTCTCTCTTTTTTTACCCTCTCTTTTTGCCTCTTTCTCTCTCTTTCTCTGGCCTGCTTTAAGCTGCGTCTTGCAGCCCAGCAGCCTCTCACACCCACGCTCTTTCACAATAAATTCCCATGCTCTAAATCCATCTTTAGAGATCTCTCGCTTCTATTTTACCCTCATAACCAAATTCCACAGAGTTAAATCCTGCACCTAATGTTGTGCCTGTTATTATGAGAACACAGCATTTAACACGCTCTTGAAAATAAAACACATTCTTCTTATGTGTTTTCCCAACTGAACCTTATTTCCACTGTTTTCTCAGAAAAGCAACAAAGCTTGGGCTTAATCTTTTTAACAGCACCTTCAATTTTCATCCCTTTATGTTATTACCATAAATGCATGATTTTTAAAAGTCTGTTCCTGAAGTAATTTCACCCATCAAAAGGCTTGATTTTGCTTCTGAGGTGTATGTCTTATATAGTAAACTTCCCTGTTGTATAAAGGACAAAGACTTTTTTGCTGAATCACTACAGTTAACAGTAATTTCAATACCTAGATCTATAGCAGTTGGGTGAGGTCTCTTTTAGTTTCTTTCCCTTTTAGGTTGCTGCTTTTGTTTTGGGTCTCCCTAGACTCTCAGCATGACAGCATGAGCTGAGGGTTCTCACCATGGCGGCTGAAAGAATCATTGATTTTTTTCATTCAGTAGCAGAAATAGAAAAAAAAAAAATATTTCTGTCAACCTTTTGAAATGCAATTGTGAAAAAAAATAATTTCAGATCAGCAAAATACATGATTTGAGGGACATGATATAAAAGTAGAGGAAAAAAAGCCTGGCATCACAAAGTGGAAGAATCAGGTATGGCAGTTATTCTTCCCTTCCCTGGTGTTCAAAGGAAAAGACGTTCACTGAGGTCAAAACCCACTCTCCTTCACGCAGAGATTTGAGCCAAAGCCCTTCTTTTACTAGAGATGTTCTCTAGCTCCAGCCAGAGGTCACCCGAAATAAGATGTTCTCCAGCTCTCCTGCTGTGACTATTTTATTTTTCATTGCAATGTACAAATGCTCAGCAGTTGAGCAGAGCAGAGCACGTATTTGAGTGAGTTTTCTGCCTCGTATAATCTTTGGTTGAGACACAGCACCATCAGGTTTTAGCTTGGTGGCAAAAGCCAATGAAGCCATTTAAATTGAATTAGATACCACAAAAGAACAGATTTCAGCCACATTCCCCAAAATGTGATGGATGAGCAGCAGCTGCCCTGGAGCAGGGGAGTGGGGGCCCCTGTCTCCAAGGCAAGGGAGGGCTGGAACCACTATTGCTGAATTTGACACAAGTTCATAAGGACTTGTTATGATCCGAAACTGCATTTTTCAATTAATAAAAGAATGAAAAATGCTGTTTCTAAATGCTGTTCACCCTCTGAACATTAGTCATGCACATTGAAAATCCCACTTTTGAGACAGCCCATGTGTGTGATCTTTCCCTGCACAAATAGGAGGGCTGCTGGTGAATCCTTGCGAATCCTTCAGCTCAAGGAATGTGGTGGTCAAGAAAATAATGTGATTTCAACCAACTTCCTTCAATTTCCTGGTCTCTGTCAGACAGCCCTAACCTGAAGGATCTGCACACTGATGCTACCTTATTAATCTCACTGGTTTAGAATCGAAAGTCCCAGGGTAGTATGTCAGCCCTCTCACACACATTATTATTTTTGTATCTAAATCTTCTTTAAATATTGGGTGGGCTTTCTTTTCATAGCTGAGTAGTTATTTCAGTAAGTGTGGCAGTTGATTTACAGTTGGTACTGTGTGCACTTTCTGTAGTGAAGCATAAAATTGAAAAGCTTATGTCAAATTCATTCATACATGGACACGCTCAAGAACAAATTAATTTTAAAGCACTCACAGGGTATATAATGTTTCTATGTCATGCTTTACAAATCTATAAAGTAATTTATAACATAAAGCCTACTTTAGAAAAGAGCTGTAGTAGAACAGATAGCAAAGTGATTTCAATCTAAAATATCCCAGTGCTACACTCCCCCAGATATCTGCAATTCAGATCTGATAGGAACCATGAGTAATCAGTTTCTAAAGCAAAATTATTATACAAGAAAAGGCTCTCAGAGCAATGTCCTCTTGCAAAACCAGGCTATTCTAGGACAAATTAGGTTTTCTAACCATCAGTATGCAGCACAGCAGATACAGTGTCAGATTCAGATCTCAAACTAGTATAAATCGGAAATCACAGCCATGAAGGATCCAGATAAACTCTTAAAGATGCATATTGGGTAAATCAACTCTTAAAGATGGATATTGGGTAAATCTCATGTGTAACTGTAGTACTAGGGCCCTTGTAATTAAGCACTTATCATTAGCAAGTGTGGTAGGCAATCATCAGAAACATTCAAAGACAGCAGTATCTCAAATTCAACCCTGAGGTGAGCACTACATCAGGCTGGCTAGGACAGGAATGAGGGCTGAGAATAAGGAGGTGGAAAAAGCCAACTGGTGTGTCACAGCTACTCCTGCTCCCTCCCTGCACTTTTTTCCAGGGGCATTCCTGCTCTCTGCAAGCAGCAACTTAATATACGAACAGTACAAGGAGTAAAATATTCAGCAATGACTGTGAACTGCTGCCGTGCTCCTCTTCCCACTGTTCATCCCACTTGGCATGTGTGTTGCACCTGGGTAGCTAACTCTGTAATTTGGACACAAGTAGTGCATTCCCTCATCTCCTCAGGAGAAACAGAGATAGAATCAGAATTTAGAGTGACTCCTAAATGGTGCATATTTCAAAGGTAAAACTGCAACATAAAGCATTCATAGAAACTATAAGCCAAGTGCCACCTGTGTGTAGAAGGGGGAAGGAAAATATTCTTCTTTGTAACAGCCAGTGGAGGCAGAAAAAAGGGTCTAACTCATAGCTGTTCCTACTCCTTGCATCAGAGGGAGAAAGCCCTTGTTGCAGCCCCCTCATGCAGTGAACTTTGAGATATTTATAAAAAGTGGAACAGCTTCCAGAGTGCAGGGCAGTAAAGGTCACCCAGCACAGCTGGAGTGGTAGCCAGCCAGTACAGCACAGCCTCAGCAATGTGGGAAGAAACCCTGACTAGGGGCAGTGGGATCATCCTTCAACACAGACTCACAGGCTACCATGGGTGGGGGGATGGTCACACAGGATGGAAGAGCTGAGCCTGGTCCTTATCTTCTGCTAAATGCTGGGACTCAGTTTCTCAAAAATACCTAAGGACATTGGGTGCTTTAAATTTCTCAGCACAGGAATTGGTTTCATTGGACATTCTCTTTCTGGAAGTCAGTTCAAACTGGGTCCCCCAGAAGTCCTTTTGAAAAGATAGACCACTGCCACTCTCCTGCATTCCTCCCCACAGCCACCACATTGCTGACACATGAGGAGGAAGAAAAGTCCATATTCCAGCAGGAAAGGCTGAAAAAGGAAGAACTATTAGTCTGAAATTCTGCTATGAAAAAATGAAGTTTTCAAAGGAAACCAGAGAAAAATTGCATCCAGCTCAGTGGGAATGCCTTAGGTGTAGACTTCACCTATTTCTTTGCAGCAAGCCAGTTAGTTCAGCAACCTTAACAACTGCTTTAAACAAAGGGTCTACTAAAATTTGCTTTATCATCAGGAGGCAGGGCCTGACAGCCAGGAAGCACAAGGAGCAGGGGGGTGCAGGAGAAGCCCTCCCCAGCACCATTACAGCACTGCGCCAGTGCAGCTGTGGGAGTGCCAGCCTGGGGCTGGGCCATTTGCTTTGCACACCCCTGCTTGCAGTCAATAATAAATACCTGCAATGTTAATAACTTGCACTGGAATGTTCTGTGACTTCCTTCTGCCTCAGGTTGCGCTTTTTTCTTTAAAGTTTCAGCACAGCAGTTCAGCAATTTTTGAGAACCTGTGTCATTGCCTAAGGAGTTCCTGACTCCAAGAGGAGACAAAATTCATCAGCTTTTCTGTGGCTGTCATAGTAGTACTGAAATATTAAATAAATGATATTTGGGTTGAGGTTTGTTTTTTTTATTTTTATTGTGAAAATCAGTCATAAAATCCTTGACAATTAGATGTCAGTGCAGACCTATGGCAGCATTGCTTTGCAGGTGCAGAGTGTCTGGAGTGTTAGATTCACAGAGAGGGGATAGTGTGAAGCTGTTATGCTGTTGCCCCCACCTTTCAGGGATCTAATCCTCCTAAAGCAGTCACAAAGAAGGATGTATGTAGGGAGCTTGAAGCTTGAGAAGAGAGATGGGTTCCTAAGTTTGGGATCCCAGAAAGCCCATACAATGCAGAAAGACTGTCTGTGATAGAAAATATAAAGGCCAGGAGGCATTTGAAATGAAAGACTGCTGAGCTCAGCATGGAACACAGAGGAAATGCTCAGCTTTCCTAGTTGGTGGAGAGCTTCTTCTACTCAAGGGCATTTCTATGGACCCCTGCTGTTTCCTACTCTTGTATTCCAGGAAGGCAGTTTTTGTTTGTCCTCCCTTCTACTGTATAAAATCTTTCCAGGTGGCTGTCACGATGAAAAGTCTGCTGGGACTGCACTGGACACCTCTGCAGTGCCAGGAGGGGATGAAGTCTTGATGTCTGTGGTGGGTATTCATTCCTAGCCAAGACTGTCTCTTTTGATGATGTGCTGTCTAAGATTTTGGGTAAGAGGGAACCAAGTCTCCTGTTGAGGCCCAAATAAAAAAGTCTCCTACAGGTAGGTCCTCCCTCTGTGTGGACAAGGGAATTATTGAGTAAATGCCTGTAAAAATGCCAGAAAAATGCTGATTAATAACTTACGTTTGTTTCTCTCAAACACTGCCATAGCTTTCTCAATTAATTGATGTGAAAGGGTTTTTTTCTCTTGAACTGGACTTTTAATTGTGCTGCTAAGGAGGCAGGTAGGGTGCCTGGGTAAATAAGCACTTGCAGGGCTCTTGGAGATTATGGCTGGAGGTTGCCTCCAGCTGCCAAACTAACACAGCAAGAGTGAAGCCTGCAGTGTAGACAAACATTCTGCTACTGCCCCAGATTTCAAGTTAGCTTATATAAAATGTGGACTTATGCAATATATGTGCAACATAAAAGACTTTCTAAGGTGTTTGACTTGATATTTCAGGGCATAGCAGGAGCACTATGTAGGTTTAATAAAGCACACAGGAAACAAAAATGAAGAACTGCTTTTTCTGAGCACCATTTGGCAATAAGCCATCATCATTAAACACGGGGGTTCCTATTAGGGATGTATAGAGATTGTTCCTAGAGCTAAAATCTGCTCATCAGCACTGCAGATGCTACATTGGATCGTGGCTGATAAAATCTGCAGCTTGCAAAAGAATCGATGTAATGTTTAAAAGATGATGAGGAGGCAGCAATACGAGACCTGTTGCTTGGTCAGACGAATCCACTGTTTTCAAGTACAGCCAAATAGAGAGTTAAACTCCCCAGGAAAAGAAATAGTAGCTGCTCTGGTTAAGTGCTGTTTTTTCTCTAAAGGATTTAGAGGCCAAACAAGAAGACAAAACCTCAAGTCCTCTAATAACTCAGAAGGCTAATGAGACCTTGACAGGCTAAACAGGGGATGTTGAGCTGGAGGCAGGAGCTGAGGCTAACAGTGCTATCTGTGGTCTTAGTATCCACTGAGGAAGCTGAAAAACTGGAAAGAGGCAGAGAAGAACTGCAAAAGTGAGCCAAAGACTACAGAAAGCAATGGGGAGAGAGAGGTTTGGAAAGCACTGTCTGTCTAGCTTATCAAAAAGATTGAAAAGTCTTGATTACAGAGAATAACTCTTCACAGAGAAAAATTAGCTCTTTATTTTGGTGGAAAAGAATGAATGGTTAAAAGCCGAAGCCAAATATATCTGGAGTGGAAATTAGGCAAAACATGTTAATAGCGAGGGTTTGAAACAAGCTGCTGAGGGAAGACAAGGAGTCTGCAGTGCTTGATGAAGATGTCTCAATGCTTTTCTGAGAGACAATTTTCTTGAATATGTGCTATGTTTCAGTCCATCCCAAAAAGGACACAAATGGGTGATATTTTACGAGAGGGGATAAAATCTAGTTGTCTTTTCCAGCTTCAAGCTCTGGGACCCTGTATGAGCCATCTGGAGGCCCACAAGTGTGTACATGCCAGCTGGGGGTCCTGCAGGGAGAAGAAGCCTTTCCTTGCTCTTTTTCCCCTTCCAGCAACATGGTCACATCAGGAACCAGAACCAGCAGCCAGTCCTAAAGCCTGGCTTGCTGTGTTTCTAAAATGCCTTGCAGCACAATGAACCGCTTGCTTGTCTGTCCTCATTGACACTGTTCCCAGAGCAGAGGGACAGCAGGGCATTGCAGGGGTGACCACACCAGCTCCCAACTGTCCCAGGCAGGATGGGCAGCTCAGGGAACTGAGCCAGGCTGACACAACTCCAGTGGGCACTGCCTTCATCTGGGGGATCATTCAAGAGAACAACCTGTGTTCTCATCCTGTGATAGTTTCTTGCCTGAAATTCAATACTTTTTCTTCACTAAAATATGTATCCTTATTCTGTTTTCTCTCTCTCTTCATCTTCCAGAGATAAACAATTATTTTCTCCTCAGTGGAGCACCAGCATCCTTCAAATGCCTATTGGAGAGCTTCATCCTCACTTAGCTGGTGAGCTCACCTGTGCAGGCTCTGTGCATCAGTCCTTCAGCCTGGACTAGAAATTCTGTGCTGTGGCTCTGCCTTTGCAAATGGCTCCCAGTATATTTAGAATATTCAGTCTATGGTGGGATTGAAATTAACAGGGCTAAAAGGCTCAAAATAAGGTGGGTATGATTTCACTTGTAGCAAACCAGTAATTCCCACCTTCTTTGAAGCCAATTGTAGCTGCTTTTAATTCCTTTGAGTTGTCAGTCTCATGGCAAGAAGCTGGCAAAAATTAACTCCCATGCTTGGCTTTGCAACAGGAAGGTGAGCGCGTCATGCAATGATGTTTCAGGCTTTCATCAATTTATCTTTGACAAAATGCAGCTCTTTAAAGTGAGGAGATCTAGGCTGGAAAAAAAAGGAGAATGCTGAAGCATCCTCGTACTTCTGTACTTTTTTAGCATGGAGAGTCTTTGACCCAGCATTTAAAGAAATTGTCAAATCTTCATATACTTACTATAGAAGAGTGAAAGTCTGAACAGTGGCAGCAGTGGTGGAGCAGCCCAGGGACACAAAAGATATGGGGACTGAGCCTGAACTAGCCATGCCTTGTGTTGACCCAGATCCCAGGTCTGGGACCGTTGAGTATTCAGCCCTTAGAGGGAGTAACTTTCCTCCAGCTCCTGGGTGGTTCCCAGACAGTATCTCCACTGCCAAGAGGCAGATCATGGATAGTCAGCAGGCAATTGCCTGGTCTCATGGTGACGCAGTAGGAAATTTAAGAACCTGCTCTTTTCCCAGACCATGGTCATTCTACCAGCACCCCCCATATTTTTTCTTTCCATGACTTTCCAGGGAAAGCAGCTGCTGTAGCAGTTGAGTAACAAGGGATAAAGCTATTTCTTGAGAAATATAACTCCTTAATATGTGGTTAAGCATAGAAATATTTCCTGATTGATTTATTTGTTTGTTTGTTTTTAAAGATGTAGAGAGGGGTAATAAATGGGAAAACTAATGTGTCAGCAATGTGTTTTCAGAAGGATGAAGAATGAGTTATTTAATGGAAAATTGAAAGATATGATTGCACTCTGTCATGAGCACCTACAAGTTTGGCCATGGTATAATCAATTAAATTTTTTATAATTGTCCTAACTAAATAGTCAAAAGTGAGGTGCAAATTAGACACAAAGCTCACATTCACAGGCTTGTGAAATAAAGCATAGAATTCTGGCTTATAGAGATAAACATTTAATCAGCTGATTAACAACTATTAAAAAACCCCTTTCTTCCTTGAAAAATAAAGAAATCAATAAAGACATCAGGATAAAATATTTGGAATTGCCAAAGACAAATGGAGAAGTGGAAATTAATCACAATTACAAAAAAATGCAAATCCAAATCCTAAAGGTTTTATCAGAAAAGTGCCTTCTAGAGCAACCTCTCCACAGTAAAGTAGAGGAAAGCAAAACTTATGAAGACATTAATCAAGATACGAGTGAAAAGAAAATGAGATGCTTCAGGGCACAAAGATGACAGGAAGCATATCTGTGGCAATAAGGGATGATAGAAATCATACAGAAGGAAATAAAACAAAGTATACATGAGGACAGGATGCAAGCCCTGCAGAACACCTACTCTGACAATACAGTCTTTTGCTCTCACTAAAAGCAAAAATCAATAAACTCTGTGTAGGAAGAAAAGCTTATTAAATCATTGACTGTCCAAGTAGATATTCCTGTTGGCAAACACATTGCTCTATTTGATGGATGGACACCAGGGTCAAGAGGTCATTCACTGAAGTGATCAGGCTTCATAAAATCCAGATTTGCAAACAGCTGGGGCAGCAGAGGCTCTGTGCAGTTACTGCTGCTGGTTAATTTCCATGGCTGTAACCCTGCAAGTTTGTTTTGGGATCAGTGAGAGGGTTTCAGTGAGAAAAGTGGGAGGCACTCGCACAGCTCTGGCCCTGGGCATGGCCATGAGTGCTTGCCCATGACGAGCCACGCTGCATTGCCTGCCCCTGGAGCAGCCACGGGGCTCTGTTCTGGGTCACCAGAGCTGTGCTTTCCTCCCTCACCTGCTTGCCCAACACGGAGCCTGGGGGTACAAGTGGGATGGAACCATAACACTGTAATTCCTTGTGTGGAGACATGTCCTACCGCATAATCAGCAAAGGACTCCTGAACCCTGGATCATAAGGGTTTGGTTTGAAGGGACCTTCAAAGATCACTCAGTTCAAGCCCAGTGCCATGGGCAGGGACCTCAGGTTGGTGAAGGTCACCCTATGTTTGGCACACACCAAAGCAACAATAAAATGCCTCCTTCGAAGCTACCCTGTGTTTCTCCCACTGCCTGGCAGCAGGCTGCAGCTTGATCCAGTTTTAGCTCTCCCTGTTGGCTGTTTATATTACTGGTGGGTCTCTCAGCCATTAGCATCAGCCCATTTCTTCCTTATGCCCCCTGCCCCATCCCTACACCCTCTCACCCCCAGCATTACTGACCCCTTTGTACAAGGTAAACCCCACAGAGCTCACTCAGTCACCTGTTGAGAGAGAGTAAAGAAAAGAAGCTTACAAGGGAGAGCAGTGGTCTGTAAACTTCAGGAATGTGTGTTTCATCCATAACTGCGCAGCTGAGCAGACAAACCTGGGGCACAAGGAAACCATGGTCCTGCAGTACCAGATCACAAACCCAATGCCCAATCTCCTTCTGTGGCACCTTCTTCTGACCCGAGGTGACAGGACAGTACTCTCAGGGAGCTCAAACACGTTTCCAAGTACACTTCAGGGCCCTATGCACAGTGGGCTGGATTTCGGTGAAGACGTGGGATCTGGAAATGACAGCCATGGAAATGTCACAGGTCCTTCCATAGCTCCCCTCCTTCTCTGAGTTTCCACTTCATCCAGGAAGATTTCTGTTCCAACCAATGCAAGGCATTTGCATTTAAGTACTTCTTCCTTTAAATGATGCCTCATTATGACTTTCTTTATGGGTTAAGTATTTCTTTAATTTTTAAGCATGTTAATGATTTTTTTTTTTCTTTTGGAGGAAGATGGGCATGCTCTGAAGCTCGGGAATTCTCATTTTAGACCTGTGTGGAAGCAGCCTTTGAGGACAGGCTGCAAGCGTCTGTAAATCCCCACAACACTAACACTGTGTGTTTACTGCTGTGGATTGGGATCCACCCAATTTGACCTTGATGAGCCAACTCGTTTTCTGTCTTTTTTTAGAGTTTCGTGTTAGAGAAAGTACAAAATGGGTTTTTTCCTTTTCCTGGAATACAAAGTGCTGTGTCAGGCTGGTGAGCACTTGGGGCTCCTTCTGCTGCAATTCAGTCTGAGGGATGACAGGGGATAGAAATAATCATTGGCCCTTTGGTTATTAAAAATTTATTTTGAGATGTTTTCTCCATCCCAAATTCACAACAAGAAAATCTTATTGTTTGCTTCTTGCAAATTCTGGAGAATTTTTATGTTCCAGCATTTTTTCCTGAATGTTAACTTATCAATAAATAAATAAATAAAATCAAAATGATTATTTACATTAATAATAGAATACAGACATAAAGATAATTTTGAGGTGTCTAAACTTTCTGCATATTCTTTTAGATTGCTGATAGCTTTTGTATGTGAATATATTAAAAACAAGAAAAAAATGAACTAAATTGAAATGTAAATATTTTTGTCTGGAAAAGAAAAATAATTTGTATCAATAAATCAATCACAATTTGTAAACACTCTGTTTTCCACCATCAACAATAATCTATCTGCAAGGAAGGAATTTCTAACCTTAAGTAGCTAACTTACTGTCAAACCTTACCGTAGCTGACACAATGCAAATAAGTTAGAGCTTATAATTTTTTCCTCTAATAGAAAGTAAAGCTTGAATTTATTTTATTGTGCTCAGACAGCATAATTCCCTTGATATTATGTTTATTTAACAAGTGAAATGAAAGTTTTAATTTTTTTCTTCTGGGAAAAATGTATTTGCAGAGAAGAGATAATAAAAAATGATTACAACATAGCTGGCAGGAACCAACGATATGAAAAAAATGTTTCTGTTACTGTATTTTTATTTCTTCTGCATTTTTGGCCATGTTTGGAAGCAATGCTGTCTATGACCCATGTGTGTGACACACTTGTGGAACCCTGAAAACCCATGAAAAGAGAAGGTCAGCAGTGAGCTGTCTCTTCTGTCAGGCAGCCTCAACAGAGTGTGCTGTTTGATGCCATGATCCCTTGCTCAAGGATCCAATTTCTGTGGGAGAACTCAGCCTTTTGGGGCTTTTGACAAGAGCCACATACTGAGAAAACATATCACGTGCAGTGGGATAGCAGGGGACCTTGTCTGAGGTAACCTGTAGAAACCAAACCAAGGCCAGACAAAAAGTTATGGAAGTTATTTTCCAAATTTAGTTATGTAACCAAGATGTACAAAATTTATCTACAAGTTACTCAGATACCAGAACTTTTCAAATTATTTGTGCTCTGACTCAGCTTAAATCAATTACAGCTGTATTGAACTGCCTTCATTAGTAGGTCAAATATATAGTGGGGGGCATTTTCTATGGAATTTGATTGAAATGCTGCCAAGGAGGAAGTTTGCCTTGTAAAGTTACAGGAGGTTTAACTGCTCAGATTTCTCTCTGGACTAGTTATAGATATGGAATATTTAGTAAATGGCATGATCTAACCATTGAAGAAATTTTACTGGGGTTCTCAGGAACTAAAAAGGGCAATAATCTGGTTTTAATGCAATCAGTGCAATCCATGGATGGAACTGCTCTGGGTGCAGCCTGGTGTAATCGCTGCCACCTATGCAGAGTGAAGGCTGCAGTAGGCCAGTGGAGAAAGAATTTCTCTAGACATTTTCTTTGCAGCAATATTGTATGAAAATAGTTTGAACTATCAATCCCAGAATGACAGATTAATCTAATTTTGGGGGAAAAGCAGAACTGACACTGATGGATGAAGGGTGGCAGGAGGGGCTGAGAGCAGCCATGGAGCGGGTGTTAATCCTATTGCTGCATCCAAGCTGGGAAAGAACCTCATCCTCCAGCTCTCATGACTCAGCAGAGGGCAGATATTTAAGGAAAGGTCCGACTCTGTTTACTTAAAAAATTGGCTGTGGGAATTTATTCTGCATGAGGGATGCAGGACCAAGCCCTTGGTTATGGCTGCAAGGAGTTACAGCTCCCCTGCTCCCTCTCCTGCCTGTGGAAAACCCCACAGCAAACAGGAATCCCCAGACAATGTGCTGCATTTCTCATTTGGAGACCTGCCAGCTGAAACTTCATTTTTCAGTTTTCTTTGGAGAAATATATCATCAGATGTATTTGATGATTTAACTTGGTTTCCACATGTCATTATGTTTATGTAATGTCTTTCAGTGAGGCAGATAAAAGCACAAGATCTTGCTCTTTGGCTTAATTTCCAACTAATTGTCACATTTGTTTTTCCAAATCCAGGCCAGCCTGTTAAACATACTTAATAATTTACAGTTTTCAATGCCTATTGGCCTTGCTTGAAAGGCTAGTTCTTTTCTTCCGCTCATTGGGAGCCCTGTAGGGGAAAAGATTGAAAACCGCAAAGGTCAAGAGGAGTTTCAGACTAAGGTTTATGTTGTGCTGTTATTTGAGTAAACAAAGGTAATTTCCAGCAGGAGGGATGAATTTACATCACTTACAGTGTGTATTGACTGGGGTGAGGTAGAGCCGGAATGGAAATCTTTTCCCACTGTGAGGCAGACTGAGAAGGAGTGATGAGAGAGAATATGGAGGAAGATTTAGCAGAGGGGGCTGGGATGGGTAATGAACAGCAGACAGGAACAGCAGGAAAACCCCTGAAGCAGAGGTTACTGCAGCACACAGAGCCTTTGCACACCCTGCCAGAGCAGGTTTTCAGGCTGGCACTGGGGTTGTGTCTACACCAGGATATGAAGACAGACCACGTTCTCCTCTCTCGTTCTGAGGGCAAGAGGCACAGCATGGCAGCAGCTCTCCTTGCCTCCCCAGGCTTGCCTTAAGTGTGGGCACCTCACGTGCATCTCATGAAGGGCAAGTTGACCCCACACTCTGCTTTCCCTTGACAAGGACTGCCCACATCCTCCTCGTCTCCAGAGCTTGGGTACCTCGCGTGTGTCAGCACCCAGCACAGGTGTCTTTGGGGTGTCAGTCCCACCTGAGCTGTGATAGTGGCTCTGTTGTTGTTGGCCATGCTGCTGCAGAAGAGGCAGCCTGGGAATGCGAGGCAAAGCCAGATAAAGAGCTGTCACGGCTACCTGATGAAGTGACAGCTTCTAATCAGGGATATATGGGGATAGCTGTGGCCTGTTTGCCACTTAGTGAGGCTTGCAGCACTGGTAGGTGCCATAATGTAGACATCATTCATCTGTATTTTCCAGCCTGCAGATGCATTTATTTATGGACACATTTAGCCCGTGCCACTCCTCCTCTATTGCTGTACCTCTACAAGCTAGCCAAAGCTAACTGGCCCTTCTGCATGGAGCTTGCTTGCATCTCTGCTCAGATCAAACAGGGGGAGAAGCAGAGCTGACCCTGCTGGATGTGAGAAGTGTTGGCCAAGAGGGACAGAGCTCTAATGAACCTGCTGGTGTGATGTGCCTGAAATCAGGATATTGGCTCCACGTCTGCACCATGTCAGACACTGCTGTCTCAGCCTTGCCTGAACTTGTGGGGGATGAACCTTAGTCACAGTGAGAAAAATGCAGACTGTCTTCTGAAGTTTATTAAAATGTAATTGAACAGAGAGAAATGAGGAGGAAAAAGGAGCAGCTTTTTGAACCGAGCAGTCCTGCTGTGTGAAAAGTAAGGCCCAGAATGGAGTGGGACATGCATACAGGGAAACACCAAAACAGATATTTTAAAATAACCATATGGAATGAATGGAAAGTGAAACTACAAAATGAACCAAAACCAGAACAAATTTACATGAAGCTGAACAAAATCATGGAAGTTAGACTCACTACCTTTATCTTGTGTGAAGGTTTTATTGTGCCTTTAGGATAAAAAGGAGCTTGAAAGGATTATATATCTCATGAAACACATCTGCTGAGCTTCTAATGGTTATGCTGTGGGTAGAAGACATGGCTTATCAAAGCCTAAATAATGTTCTCACTTTTATGCATAAACAGGAGTCATAAAGTCTGGGAGTGGGATTTCCCAAAGCAGGCTCATGCCAGAAAAATACCTACTCATTCACTGCTGACAGGACTGGGAACTTATGACTAATTCTGCATCAATTATGCTGCTGATCTGCTGTTAATCTATACACAAATCCTGTCAGTGCATTAATACCCCTTAGTGTACAGACAGAAATAAAGCAAGATACAGACAAACCAAATAACTTATTGCTTTCTTTTCATTGTGATCATAATGAAACTGTTCCTTAGCAAGGTTTGGCATAAATGAGCTGGTCAAATCCCCTTTCATTCTGGAAGTGTCCCAGGGCTTCCCAGGTGAGTTTAGTGCTTAAAGAAAATACTACATTGAGAGCCTTGAAAAATTAGGTCTTTGTTTCCAAAGAGCAGAAGCACATCCAGTATCAGTAGATTTCTCTACAATTTCCCACCAACGGGCCGCCTGTTGTCCTCTGGAAAATGGGATTTTCCACAGGAGATGCAGCTGTGCCTACTTTTACCAGAAGAATGCCCTTGTGTGTCTGAGCAAGGTGGCAGCTGTGGTGCTGCTGGGCACCCAGACACAGCAGGACAGAGAGGATTCACGGGCACATCTGTGCTCCTGCCCTGCTTCTGACAGCCTCAGCATCCTGTCCTGCTCAGCCTGACTGCACAGCCCAGCCTTGCCTCTGTCACCCACTGTCCCTGGTGGCACCAGAGCTCACAGGCTGTCTGCTTCTGCCCAGGTCTCACAACAGCCCCACTCTGTACCTCCCCTGCTCCCTGTACCTGCTCACAACCATCCTACTTGGTTCCAGCCAATGAGAGACTGGGCTGGATTCCATCCTGGAATCAGCAGCCTCACTCCCCATTAACAACCATCTTTCCCAGGTCTTCAAAGTACCAGCACCACATCTTGAATATAAATAAATAAATAAATAAACAAAATCTTATGCTATAGAGCAACCTGCTAGAAGGCGTTATGAAATTCTGCTCCAGGTACATGGAGCACAAAATGGTTATTTTTAACATTTACCTATGATGTTCCACATTCCCATTCATCTGAGAGTGAAAGAGCACCAAGGGGTTTCTCACAAGACCTAGCAGAGTATCTTCCCATGTACTTGGCTTTGCTTGCTACCCATTGATGGTTTTTTTTTTTGTTAGTCAGTTGCCTCAGTGGGTTTAAAAATAATTTAATTTATCCAAATCCATTCACAACATTTCTGTAATGGTTTTTAATTGTGTAATTAGTGTAAAGACATATAATCATGTAATTAGGCTGTGTAATTACGACATGTAATAATATTGTAGCGCCGTTATGCACCTTTTTTAAACACAGGGAAAGAAAACCCAACATGCATATAACTCCAAAATCTTAACTGTGAATCCCAGAGTGTCTCTAAATATTTCCTTACATATATTCTTGTGCAATCATTGGCATTTAAATACAGCAATATATGATGCCAGGGAGATACCAATTATTTTTGGAAATCAACTCCATTAAATTGTCTGGTGCCAACATGAAATGGTTGTGCACAGGTGGGCACATTTAAAGGCAGGTGCTGAGGAAAGATGAGGGAATTTAGCTGAAGATGTGGTCATAAAGCACAGTTAATTCCTTCATGGATGCCCTTATTGCAAAGAATAATGGTGCTTTATCATGTAGCCTGAGTGTCTTTTTCTCATGGTGGAATTGGATGCAGGACTGATCCAGCTCACACTTCAGGCCAGTGAAAAAACTCCCAGTGGCTTTGGCACAGTAAGCTCAACCCACTGTGTGAAAGGCTCTAGGGATCCATGTACCCATGAAAAATTGGTGCCTTATTCTGCTCCCCTCTGCTCCTGCTCTGGCAAAATCAGCCTTCCTTTAAGAGGGTAATGCACTTTTCTAAGGATTCAAGCACTTTTCTAAGACAGAGCAATGTGTCTCAAAAAGAAAGACTTTGTTGATGTTAAATTTCATCAGCTCCCAAGTGGACCTAACAATCTGTTCCATCACACTGGAAAGTGTTTAACAATTCACAGAATTAAAGTACAATGGGATCAATTGTTAGCAATTACTGACTCGCTTTGAGGAGTTCAGGTGAATGTTTCCAATGCTCATCTACATTTTGCTCATTTTAAGAAAAGGATGGTAAATCCCCAAATGAGGCAGATGTTGCAGGTTTCTCTGTGTGAGATCCTTCACCCCCAGCTGTGAAAACAATACTGTACCTGTCACTGGTTTTGTACAGAATTAATGAACAGCTTGAAAAACATATCACATCCTCGGTAGTTGATGGACATGTTATTAATATCTTATTTAGTGTTTGCAGAAGCATGGCCCAGTTTCATTCACACACTGGCATTGCAGTGAACTACTGTGAATGCAGCATTTTATGCAAACAGGTGCCAATGCTGGAAAACTTCCGTGCATTTACCTGAATGGAAAACCCCTTCTAATCTCAGATGAAACAGCACAACTGGCTAATACTTGCTTTACAATATGTACTGTTCACTTCAGGATGCACCAGTCTTTCCAAAAGGTCTGAGAAACTTTTCAGGTCAGGAAGCAGCCATGTCAGCCTTGTTGCCACTACCAAGATGTTTGTGTGGTACTCTCTGCCCTCACTCCCTCCCAAACATGCCATGTGCTGTGCAGGGACAGCCTGGGTGCCCTGGAGCTGGGGGACACTTCTGAGATCTGATGACTACCAGTACAGGAATATATTCACTTCTTTTTTATCTCTGTTAGCTCCGGCATGCAGCTCAGCAGCCACGAGGAGGAGGATGGAGCCTGCACCCAGGAGCAGAGGTTTGAGGAAAGGAAGGCATCTGGACCGCCTTCATTTGGTGGTGATGAGCTTTTGGATCAGCTGCTATACATCACATCATTAGTGGAGTACCCAAAGCACCTTATTGTGGCACAACACAGTAATTGCTAATGGAGACTATATATTCTAATGGAGACTAAAAGTGAATATAAAAGATTAATAGACTTACAATAAATCCTTACACTAGTTCAGTTACTAGAATGAAAATCTAATTCTGTCTCGCTACTGTTAAGAAAAAGCTGCTTCCCCTCTCCTCAAAGTGAAAATGAGTGGCTTAGACCAAAAGCCATGCTGCAATGTATCAAAAATTATCAGTTTTTAACAATTTCATATTTTTTGGTAACTTCATGTAGTGTGGTTTTTTCCTTCCTGATCCAATATCTGAAACTTTTGGCAAAAGAAGAAAAAGAAAAATGAAAGTTTTCTTACTAACATGATGAACACAAAACCTCAGCATTATGTGCAAGTGTTTTCGTTGGTCTTTCTCTTTCTTGGAATGTGCTGTGTGTTAAATGATCACTGATATGAATGCTTGCAGCAAACAAGGATTGAGATATCAAAGCAATGGCATGGGTTTTATTTGTGCGGATCTTGGTGAATGCTTTTTCCTGCTGCTCTCCAGCAGTTCAGCCAGAGCAGTTGCTCCAACAGCTGAAGTTTCTCATGGCAGTCACTCAGCATGCACAGTCCTGCTCACCCTGCTGATCAGATAGACACATTTTCCTTGTGCTGTACAGATTCAAGGGTGCTGCTAGCACAAGTGGAAAAGGAAAAGCTCTGAGTTGAGCAGAGGACCCTGGCATGGCATTAATGAGAATGTGGCATTAATGAGCTTCAGCCTCAGCCCTGGGTGGATCCTGCCTGGCAGACAGGAGTGTGGCACTCTCCTGCTGAGCCACTCGGCACCGTGAGGGACAGATGTCACCTTGTGCCCCCAGCACTGCCATCATCCCATCTCATCCAGACATGCTTCCTCACCCCAGTGTTTGCCAGAGGAGCACCAGGGGATTTGGGATTTACAGCCACGCTCTGTAGTCATGGCACCTGCAGTTCTTGGCCTTGTCCTTCCGAGCAGGACAAGATTTGTGCTGTTCCTTCTTTGGCTCTCTCTTCTATTATTTTAACAAAACAGCACCTCCTTTCAACTTCCTGAGTTTGATCAGAGTTATTTTTAACAAATTGGTTTTTTACAGTAACATACACTTTTATTTTATCTACTTCAAGAGCAGCTCCAACTATTTCAGACGTGTTAGCTGAGAAATTCTTACAGAAGGCACTGGTGCCTCTGCATAACAGGCAGGAAACTGAGGCATGGAGCAGTTATATGCTTTGTAACTCACACAGAATTGGAAATAGCCTTTTTACTGCCCACTCCTCCTCCTCTAGCCTCAAGGCAAGGACTGGTTCCAGCCTCCTCCTGTTCTGCTTTTAGGGTGCTTTTGAGCAAATACAATGTTCATTTTGAGTCCAGCTAAGTGTAGTTATTTCAGCACTGAATTACTTCCCCGTTCCTCTCCCTAACTGTTTTTCTTTTGGTTGCAGAGAGCTAGACAAGCTCTCCACGAGGCAGACTGGGCAGTGATGCTGGGGGACACTTGTTTGTTCAGCACAAAGTAAGACAACTCAGAGGTCCCTGTGCAGCTGCCTGTGTCAGAAAGGGGGGATGCAGCTGTGACAGGGGGTTAATTCTCCACTCTAGCCCATAAATCATGCATGTCAACAGGGTTTCTTAGCTCAACCAGTACTGCAATAATGCAGCTACAAGACTGTAAATATCTGAGCCAGTCTCTGCCCTGCATGGGCTGCTTGGAGCTCTGAGATCTCTGCTCTGTGTTACATTAAGTGATACATACCTGGACAAGGATAAAAATATTCAAAATGCTCCTATCCAGATGAAAATAGGGAGTTATTGAAACAACAAAGAAAATGCCTATGCAAGTAAGAGACTGTATGGGAAAGGATGGATGCTCGATGGAAGATGCATTCCCAACCAGCGTCTCCTGTGAGTTTGGCCCATTGGTTGCCCTGCTGTCCATCAAGTTGCACCAGGACAGGTTTGGACTGGATATTAGGAAAAATTTCTTCATGGTAAAGGTTGTCAAGCACTGGAACAGTCTGCCCAGGGAAGTAGTTGAATCACCATCCCTGAAGATATTTAAAAAACATGTAGATGGGGCACTGGCAAACACGGTTTAATGGTGGATTTGGCAGTGCTGGGTTAACATTGGACTTGATGATCGTAGAGGTCTCTTCCAACCTAAAGAATTCTGCTGTTCTGTGATCCTATGTAACAACATCTCAGCAATATCCAGAGGAAACAACACCCAGGATTTGGAATGCAGAGACCAAACCAGCAGCTCAAAGCACTCTCACTTGGCACAAGGTGCTGTGCAGATATAGCTGAGTCCCAAACCCAGGATGGCTGTGTCAGCTCCAAGCTGTGCTGACGCAGGAGGCATCAGGAGTTGGTGCTGGTGCAGAGCCACGGTGCTGCAGCTGCCCCCAGGCCTGGAACAGGCTGTGTTCCCCAGGAACAGCTCCAAACCCACCATTGTCCCAGAGCGCTGCTGCAGCCTCCTTCCTTCCCGAACCCAGGGAGTCCTGTGCATGGAAGGACTTGCTGCTGCAGGCCTAGTTTGGATGTACTGATGCTCTTCTAAAGCTGTCTCAGCATGGACAGCCATTGAATTAAGAAGACTTTTCCCTTGGGTACAGTAACTTTGTGTTCTCCCCATTTTTATTTTATTTTCAAATGCTTTGAACCAGGAGTTATAACCAGACTCCAGGTCAATCTCCAGGTTTACTCAGCTGGGCAGAGCACAGGGAGGTTTCTGTTTCAGGAAAAAAACCCCCTGGCTTTATAGTTTTGTTACAACAAAGATTACAGACTTGGTTCAAATGTTGCTCACACCCTGTAAGGACTGAAGTTTATTGCAGCTGCAGCAGAAGTCAGGTGATGCTGGTTTACACTGGCAAAAACTGTCATGCCCCACTGTCTGTTGGAGGTGCTGGGTCTGGGTTCAGGCTAAAACAGAACTGAGGCCTGGACCAGGGGCAGCAAACTCCAGAGCAGAGCTGACAGGCAGCACAGTGACAGCACATACTTTTATCCCACATTTTCCTTAGCCATTAATACAGAAATGCTGCTTCTTCAAAATGCTGCATTTCCCAGACCTGCTCTTCTTTATCTTTTACTCTTTAAAGGAAATTGCTGCACAGGGTTGATTGACAGGATCTGTGAATATAGCTTTTTGCTTATCTACAAACCACTTATACTGTGGGCACTGCTTGCCTATTGCTCATTAGAAACAGATAATACCTATTTTCTGGAAGCTAGGAGTTCCTCAGACATGGTCCATGGTCCATTCAGTTTGTCAGATGCAGCAAATATCCCATCTTTAATGAGTATTGTAGACTGCATTTCATGAACATGGTAGTGTAAGCCCTGGTAGCACTTGGCACATTTGAACCATAATCTGTAAATGAGAATTGATTTTTTTTGTGCTCCAACCTTCAGAAAAGTTTCTTACAGCAGCTGCTAAAACGATAGTATCTCCTAGGAAGATTATCATTGGCAGAGGCAGGTTTGTTGGTTCTACCTTTTTTATCTTCATCTGAACAAGGGTACAAATTCTCCAAAGCACAGGCTGAGATCATATCAGCCAGAATGTAATAGGCAGTGCCAGTTTCCTGGCATGTTTTTTTGAGCTGCCCCCACACCAAAGCTCTGAGTGAAGGGTACTGGCTGTGCCTGTGTTGAAAATACTCTAAAGCATAACTGTTAGGTAAATAGCCAATTTTTCAGTTCAATGACTGAAGCAAGCAGTGGAAAAAATAGTTTGGGGATGAACTGAAACAGAGTTTTTACAGCTTCTATTGAAAAATGGAGTTCCCATGACTTACCATTGTACTGCTTTCTTGAAAGTTAAACTGATTTTTTTCACTAAATACTTTTTGAGTTACTTAGATACTTGAATAACCTTTTCATTGGACAGCTTCAAATAAGCCTAATGTTGCATGAGTGGTACAAGAAATCAGCACCTGCCTTTCAATGAACAGCATGTGTGCTCCTTCTCCCACACGGCCAGAATGTAATGGCCCAGCTCCTCTGTCACAGCCCCACGACACCCCCACAGCATTACCCTGTTGCCTCTGAGGCTCCTGCACCTCCTGCCTATGATTCTTGTTTTTCTCATATCCTCAGATCTCTCACTAGTACTTCCAGCTCCCTTCCTGCCCCAGGCATTTCCAAACTCCCATGCTTCCCACATGCCCCAAATGTCTCTTAGAGCCTCTTTGCTACAGGGCTTGTCTTCACTTCCCTTGCACTTTAAAATATGCATAGATATATATTATATACAGACACACACACACGTGTTCCATGTACTCTAACTACTTCATTTAGCATGACGGATGATCCAGAAAAGGCAGGAAGGGTGGCATATCTGACATGGGATTTATGCTGACTTGGTTAACCAAGTGCTATTAAGAGCTGAATCTCTTTCCTGGCTTTCCCTCAGTGGAATCACATGCTAATTTTTTAATTCATCCATTAATCTTCAAAACACTTCTGGGAGTTTTATGTTTTTATGATTCTACCCTTTGTTAAATTTCATTGAAATTGGACAATGGGTTTAAAGGTTATTAGAGAAGGGAATTGATAAACAAGTGGGCAGATAAGCAATGTAATTGCATAAGGAAATTATTCTGATGGGGAAATTAAGAAGTTTTGCTTTCAGATATCAAAATGAAATGTACCAGCATAAAAAAAAAATCCAACTAAAGCAAAGCATTAAATTCAAGAACCATCCATTAAAAGGCTTTGCTTCCTGAACAATATTGCTCATTGAAATTGCATATTGTTAAAAAAGGGTTTATAGGGTTTATGCTGGTTTAAGATCTAGCTGGTGCATATCATGCCGCAAAGAATAACAGTGAAATTGCTGAAACAAAGTCAAATCTCAGAATATACTGATTGCTGTTGAAATAGTCCTTCTGTCACTAGAAAATGGCAACAAAGGAAAATCAAAACCACTGGAGACTAAATTTCTTGGAAACTTGGAGAAAGAAACATCATATACTGATGTTTGACTAATTAAATAGAATTTAAAAGGCAAGGTGGAGTGGGGATGCCAAGAGACTTCTGTACTCTCCAAGGCAGGGACATGCCATGGAAAGTTGTCCTTTGGCTCTCCCACAAAGCCCTGCCCAAAATGCAGCAGCTTTCTCCTGAGACATTTACATGGCACCCATCACGTGCCCAGCCTTCAAGAACAATCCTGTCAGGAACCATGAACACTGTTCAGAAGAGACCTCCCTTTCTGAGTGCATCATATTCAGTACTGATGGCCTGGTGTTCAGAGACTTGAGAGGCATGGCTGGGTAAATTCCCTTTCTGGAAGTAGGTAGGAGATAGGCAGCAGACCAAAGATGAAGGCCAAAGGTACGTGTTCTGTATTCCTCAGTCTCCCTAGTTAGAATGTTTGCTGGCACAGCGTTAAGATACATGTATTTTTTTGTTGTTAGATTAGTCTACTATCAGCTGTGCAGAAAAGACCTTTTCTTACATACTTCAGCAATCAGTCATTCTCCAGATTCAGTTTTCAGTCAATTTTTTGTCAAATATCTGCTGTACTTGAGTCAATGATCCAGAAATGAAAAGCACCAACTACCTCAAACTGTCAAAGCTGTCCAGTTCACAAAGTCCACTCTTATAAAAAGGCACAAAACATTAACTAGACTGGACAAGTGATGAATTGCTGCATTCTTTTCCTGTTAAAAAATGGAATTAGTCAATGCAGTGGGCTATAGCTAAAGCAGCCCACCTACACTTTTTTGTATGATAACATTCACCTCCTAAAGCAGGCTGAGAGCAACAATATAATTTTTAACACTTTTACTGATAATGCTTAGAAAGTAATATTAGACATACATTTAAAAATCCATTAAAAATTCCTTTAAGTTCTGGTTTTCATCTGCTTAAATGATGATACAATCTTTTTTTCCCTCCCCTTTAATTATGAAAAAATAAATTGAGCAAATGCCTGGTTCTAGGATTATGAAATTTGAAGATCTAAAATAAAATTGAAATGAAGATATTTGCTAAGCAAATGGTATATAAAGACACGCTCAATGAAAAGAGAGGAGAGAAAGACAGAAAAAAACAAGAATAAAGGAGAACCAATGTGGGACTGATGCACAGCCCAGGAAATCTGTCAGGAGAAGAAAACTGAATGTTTAATATTATTTATTAAAATGTCTAGTTTGAAAGAAATTTACTTCCTCTCTCTGCAACTCTTTTGACAGAGACCTTAATTTACATCAGAAGGCAACCTAACTATAGGTCTAGACAAACAAAGGCTGCTAAGTGTGATTTCAATGCTATGCAGAGCTTCAGAGAACATTCTGAAGAATAATGGGACAGAATGCAATGCAGCTGTAGCCGGAGTGGATGGTGCCAACCTGATGGGTTTTAGGTGTAGCTCCAGAATATTAAAAAAGAATCTAAGTAGCACTTGGTGTGCCATGGTGGGACTGATGCCACTGCCACCAGGGTCCCTGGCAGTGCTGACCCATTTCCATGCTGAGGTACCTGTGCCTGTGCTCTCTGTGCTCCCAAGGGCCCTGCCCACTCCAGTGCCCCTTGAACCCCGGTGTTCAAGGCTTGTGGAACACCCCTCAGAGGGTTCTCTGGAGTTGATGGGTACAGAAGCTGAGAAGATGGTGCAGCTGAAAGCACATGTGCTCACAGGCATAGGCATAAAGTAAGGATTTGGGTGGAAAGGGCCAGTATGAAGATGCCACTGACCCTTTCAGGTGAACCAACCAGAGCCAGACACAGACTGCTGGTTGCTGTTCCCCTACTGGACCTCCCAGCACCATGAACTTCCCTTCCCAGACTTTGCTTCATATTTCTTCATTAAGCCAGACCTAATCTTTGCCTAAAACTGAGGCCCCTTCCAAAGCAGACACTTGTGAGAGCCAGAGAACCAAGAAGTGGCCTTTGCACTTCCCCTCGCATGCAGCTCCAGCTTCTCCAGAGGTTCCCAGCCTGTCCTTTCAAAAACAGTTTCCATAGTACAGAGAACAAAGGTCAGTGTTAGCCTGTCTACAGAGGTTTTTTTGAGACTATGCTGGTGAGCACATATTCTGTACATACCTGCTGTGAAAGGCAATGGATGAGCTCCAGTTTGACTTAGGGAAAAAGGTGACACCTTGGCAAATTGTTTGAGACTAGGATCTTAAATAGAAATTATTCTGAAGTATGAAATCCTATCAGTTCATGCTGTAATCCTCCATACTTAGCATTTTTATAACATTTTTATACCTGTATTTGTGTCTGAGTACGACTTTAGTGCCTCTAACCTTTGTGAGAACTGCTTGATAGATGAGCAGACACAGGCTTGAATGGCAGCTGCTCACTAGTGTATAAATGATTGATCAGTTTGTAAACCTGCTCATCTTCTGGCATCATTGTAAACATACAAGTTCTAATAATTTCACAAAGCCTTTTTAGGGATTTATTTAAGGTGAACTTGTCAGTCCTCCTCAGGAAAAAAATAGGGCTGATGGTTATAGGGGAAGATTTATTTTACTTAATAACGTGACATCTTTGTCCATATGGACTAGGAATTAATATCTACAGAGCAGCAGGGAGCGTACATACAAAATTGAGGCAGACAAAGCAGGACAGTCTTGCCCTTCAGACAGCTACTGCCTCTGCTTGGAAGTGCTGGAGCTACAGAGCACTGAATACCCAGAAATTTTCAGCCATCATTTTAAATTCAACAATAGGATTCTTCAGGCTACTTCTGAAAGAACACTGAAATACTCCTTTAACACCGATACAAATTTTTATTCTCCCAAGTAAACTGCTCCTTAACCATTTGGAATGACTTCTTTCCATGTTGCTAAATCCAGATTTTCTATTAAGGATGCTTTTGTGGCTGTGCCTATAAGTACATTTTCATACGTTGCCAGGATGGCTTCTGTACTGAATTTCCAATCAACCCTTTGGCAATTTTTTCTTCTCCTTAACATTTGAAACACATTGAACGATTTCTAGCACACTTCCACTTTCTCTAGTAGACCAATATTTGTCTCTGCAGGATATATGATGTCTGATCTTTATTGCTTTATCAGTTTTACTTGCAAGGGGTCAGCCAGTTGTTATTGTCAGGTATGATAGTTCTTGAAAGGAAATATGGATGTATTTGATACACATCAAACATAAAAACAACTGGAAAATGTTGCTTTGAATCTCTGTCGTCAAGAATTAGTATAAGATTCACGACCATTAAAAAATTGTATGAATTGCCCTAATGACTAAAATTCACTCCTACCCTCTAAAATTTTTTCTGGTTTCACAGAATGAAGCCTGCCCCTTTCCTCTGCATAATCAGATCCAAAACGCCCAGTCGAAAAAAAAAAAATTAGAGGACTTAGGTTCAATAATCTACTTAAGAACAAAAAGAAGTAGTAAAATCTAGTAAACATTTTGCATAAAATGAGTCCATTTTAGTTTCGCCAATTGAATCTGATTTCTGAATGTGCTCTTTTTGAAGTAATCACTAAATAACAGAATTACTGTACTCTGCAGAGATTCCAGATGCATCCCTTTTAGCAGGCATTTACATAATACTGCTATTTTTCTCAATTCTTGTCTGGTGTGCACTCATCTTTCACGTATATTGTTATGGTAGAAATGTAAAAGTACAGCAAACTATTGCTTCTGTGATCAGGAAGCAAAAACATTTCTCCCTTTATGTGTTATTGCTGGTAGCAATGCTGGTGGATTTTCTCAGTACTTTGAGATGGTTGTACACCTGTCAGACCCTAAAGTGGGCACTCAGGGGCTCCAGCTGTGCCAGACAGTGGGGAGCACCCACACTGCAAAGATCTAACTTTGGTGGCTGAACCAAAGGCAGTGAGAAGTTATGGAATCCTTGGAAGAGCAGGGAAGCAAAGCAAAATTATAGGAGGCACAAAGTGTCTGACCCTGTTAGTTCTGAGAACTGGGCTTTTGTGTCTGAATTCAGCACACATGCAGAAAAGAGAGAAGATGGCTCCTGGTCTCCTTTGCATCTTTGCATCTCCTCGTGAGGAAGGAGGAGACAGACCTACAACATCCAGATTTTCTCCAGATTGCTGGGTGCCAGTGGCAGTGTCCAGCAAGGCAGGGTCATGCTGGAGCCAAGGAACTAAAATAAGTGTATGCCTTGCTCTGGGTCTGTCTCAGTGCCTGGCTCTCAGGCATCCAGGGAGAGGTCATTGGGAACAACAAACTGGAGTTTGCCAAGTTTCTTATTCAGGAGAAGATGAGGAACTCAACAGAGAGTCCACATCAACTCTGTAATTGGTCCAGAAACAACATGAACAGTTTTAAGGTTCCAGACTAAAGCCATATATTAATGAGTGCCTAAAACAATCTACACAGTTAGCGCCGATCAGGTCAATTTTTACTGTAGTAACTTGTATTTGTAACAGAAAGCAGAAAGAGCCAGATATCTCAAATATCTCATTAGCTATGACTTGAATGTCTCCTTGAATATAACTTTGGGAAATACGGCTGTTTGCTTTGCTTTCATTTGGATTTTTTTGATAGCTCCTTTATTCTAAAACTACTGACAACAGCCTTTATTTCTGTTGATGCTATGCCCAGAGAGAAGGAGGTTACCTTCAATTATTTCCAGGTGTTTTGCTTGCAGATAGAAAATAATTCTGGCATTAGGAAACTGCTAGAGAAGGATCACAACAAGTTCACAGTGGAATGAGACATTGAAACTAATGACTTATTAAATCATGACAAAGGTTTCCAAGAAAACCACTGGAACTTGCTGCAAGAAGGAACAATTATAACTCAGTGCTACAGGCTACCTCTGTGTATGATGACAAGACATCAGGGCTGGTAGAAACATAAGGACAACCCAGACAGCTCTTGAAAGTAGTAGGCTGGTCTGGACAGAAGAAATGTCCTCTCAATAGCTGTTCCCAGTCATAGCCCAATTTCTTGGCACAAACCTTCATTATTTCATCTGCATGAACGCTTTGTTGAAAAACATTCATGCAAGAGCAGCTGAGTCATGAGCATTCTCTGATGTTCCTCCTACAAATATGGTTCCTGTCAGTAAGGAAGAGGGATAGTGGGGTGTCATAATTTTTGTGTGTCACTAATCCTACCTGGAATGAAGTACATGTCAGCTACGTCCCTTTTTTATTTCTATATTGTGAAATAGCTCTGATTGTTTTGTCCAAACTTCAAAACACCATTTCTAGGCAGCTGCTTGTGATAGCACGTCAGACGTGTTGCCTTCTAGCCCAGTAAACATGGTCTTGCTCATAACAGGGCATAGGTTTCTTTATAAGTTAACAACATAGGTCTCCAGATCTGTCCAGGCTCACTATGGGTTTTTCTTGACCAGGCTGGAGATTTGTTTGTAGCTTGTAGCAGCAATGTCTAATGTCTTTATCCCCCATTCCTGTGCATCCTGTGCATTCCAGCCACTCTCTGCACTGCAGAATTTTTCAGCTAAGCACAGAGCCTGTTCAATGCATTGAGCCACCTATACCTTTTAAGACGCATTTTTGAGGCTGCCTGACTTTTTTTGCTACAAGCTTTCCTATGAGACCCCGTCCTTTCAATCCCTCATATCATGAGCTCACCAAATGAAATGAGAATTTCTTTAAGTGAGCTATTGTATGAGAGTCCTTACAGAGGGTAACAGCAAGGGGGATACATCTTCCTATGAGACAGAAAGCAATTCACTATGTTCTTCCTTCATTAATCAGTAGGGAACTAGGACTCTTTATTCATGGTCTCCAGCTTCTATAGTTAAGTAATTAATGCATGTGTTTAGGACTAATTTTACTTTCTCATTATAGAAAGTAGAGCTGGAAAGGAACTGTTAGATCAGCTGATGTATCAATCAGTACTATTGCAAGATTGACCTTTATTTAATAAGGTATTTTAATCAGCTTTTGACTTTTAGTCTTGATGTCTCATTTGCCTCCCCTTAAGAGTATCATCATTTAGCATACTGGCAAAGTAGTTCCTTGAAAAAATACTTTTATCAGACCTTAATCTTGTAATACATATTTTAAACATAATTCCACCATAATTTACTGAACCACAGCATAACAACAAAGTCAGTCTCATTCCTTCCCATTTAAAAGACACAGAAATGTAACAATTAATTGATAGATCCACTATGGGAATCAGGAATCAAACTCCACTTTCTAAATAACATTCCAAAACTTTTGCCTTGGTTCCATTCAGTACCAGGAGAAAAATCCAAGTAGCTTATTGCATACATATGCATCTACTTCTCACAAGCTCATAAAACCAAAAATAGACATTTTCAAAAGGAAGACCTTGAAGTGTCTTCTAAGTTTGTGTTCAAAACCCCTTGACTTCTGATCTCACTCTTCCATTTCTTTCCCTCAGTTTCTACTAAAACCTCAAAAATACTTTGTCATTAGAGATAAGGGCAGGAATCTGAAAACCTTCTACGTAAGGAGTGAATACCCTCAAACCAAGGTGGGCAGAAGATCAGTGTCCCACGCAACATATTGAACACTGCTGTGGAGGGAACAGCAAAAAATCCTCTGGTTGGAGCTGTTCTGCTTCGTGTGACAGAATTCCACACTCACTGGGCAATAGAGTGCATGGCACTAAGACACTGCACAGGAAGGTTCTGGATGTGGGCCAGTGACCGGTCATACATTCCTTGGATGAAGGTTCATAGTGTGGGCACAGATCCTACAGCTATAACCTCTTCATTCTGGAGAGATTATATTCTGTCTGATGCTGAACATGATAAAATCTCCACATTTATCTTTATATTTTCTCTTTCAGAATATTATTTATATAGTTGAAATCACAGGAAAATGGTTGCTATTATCAGAAGAAGAAAATTTGATGGAAAAAAACATTAAAAATCTGTTAGTTTCGTTTCTAGTTGCAAGTTTTTAGATGAAATATATCTGGTACTACTTTTCTACTGTTCTTTTACTCAGAGCTACTTGGAGCTCATTGTGGAGGAGATCCCTGAAGGAAAATAGGTTGTAATTGAACAAGGGAATTAACAAGTGGATCTAATTGCAGTGGAGCTATGATAGATGAGCCACTTACCAATTAAAGCTGAAAGTGAGGTCTTCACAGCTGTGGCAAAACTTTGTTCATGGCTGACATGGCAGGGAATCATGTTCTGAAGCTAGAAATGAGGGCCAGGAATTCCCAGCCTGGAACCTATGACTGTGGGCTCAAAGAAGAGTCTGATTTTACTTTTGAAAAGGAGGGTACCTTAACGCTTCTTATTTTGAGGAAAGAGGATAAACCTTTTGGCACAGTCCCAGGTTCCTCTGAGCAGCTGCAGCCTGGCAAGAGCATGTGCTGGGCTATCTACAACAACCTATCACAGATCCCTCCCCAATGAATCTCTTGTATATTTCCCATCTCAAATGGGAATTCAAGTGGCTGAATTTTTTCTGAGTTCATAATCACCTTAAGTGCTTTGACCAAAAAGCCACACACGAAAGCAGCAGGAGTCTGAAGTGTGCGCCTCTTGGACTCTTTAGAAATGAAGGAAGGGAGTGGACTAGCATCATGAAGAGAAGCACCAGATTGAAAATGGGAAGAGACTAACAGAAATGTTGCCCTTCATTTCTGAAAGTATTTTTATTATTGCAATGTACATCCTAACTGACATTAAAATGAGTGTACACTGACTTTTAATGTATCAGGAGGAGTTGGGGGTACATAGCTTTACAAAAAAAAGGGACTATAAAATTATACTGGACAGAGAACATGGGTATACAGTGGTATATATGGTGTTCTGTCTGCTTTTGTACTCTTTATTACTATGAGGGCTGCTGATAATTCTTTCATGCTTTGTAGCTATTTGGGAAAACTTAAATTGATTCTCAATAATTTTGTGCAAGTCTACTTTTGAACAAGTTGGCCTGAATGTTTGTGAGTGCATGCCATGGAAAGTACATGCTGACAAGCAGGGCTTTGCAGTTTTGCAGCAGTTTGCATGATCACTGCAACTTGAGCTATTTTCCTTTCGAAGGATGGCAGCTGATGAGCATTCTGTCCTGCCATCCCTCCATGGGGCAGGTGAGCTCCTGTCACTCAGCTTCAGATAGAGCTTGTGCAGAAGGTTTCCTGTTGCAGCAGTGATCTCATGGGCAGGCTGTTCCCGTTTGGAGAAGACAATTCTCTAGCCAAAGGTGCGCAAATCTCTGGGCAATATTACTTTTGTTTTCTTTTACTGAAAGCTGCTTTGTCACCAGGAAACAGTATTCTCTCAGTTGCTGTCTTTAAGCATGTTTATTCTGCAGTGACTGCAGCTCAGATGAATGGAGCCGGCCTTCAAGAGCCTGGAGAATAAGAAGGGTGTAAAGTGTCATCCAGCTGGCAAGTTCTGGGCTGGGCATCCTACACTGAGCTCTGCAATGTGGGAGCAATGGGGTGTATTTGGAGTCCATGAGAGCTACAGTCACTGGAAGGTAGAGGAATCCTTCCGATTTTCTATCTCCCAGCTTCTTTCACAGATTTCAGCTCTAGGTCTGTAACTCCAGGAAATCTTTAATGCAAATCTCTTATTTGTGACCCATTGCTTATATTGCTTACATGGGCCCCAAAGATGAATCAAATGTTAAACATAAACAGCTTGTGAAGCTGTTCTGTCCATTGGAAAAGCCAAAACTGCTCACAAAGTACATCTTCCACCTGCCCTGGCCGATGCTACCAAACAGGATAGTGTCTTCTGAATGCTCTTGTATTTATCACTCATAATGCAGACCATATCACCACTTTCTACCACAACCATAGTTGCCTTGCACTCTCAATTTCTTTTGTAAACTTCTCATTTGGTCTCATCTACCTCTGACCAGAACTTAAATTTATGTCATTAAGACATTACAGTTCAAATACTAAATCATGTAATTACACAACACATAAAGGTTTATGCCTGATGTTGATCGCTCACTCAAAATGGTGTTGAGGAAGCTTAAAGCTAAGATGAATTCTGACTATTTTTTTTTAGTGCCCTGTATGACATTGCTTTAATGACATACAGGCCTTTAGGTCATTATCATTAGTTTCTATAAATTAAAGAAAACCATGCAATATGGTTCTCTCTTCTCCTTTGCTAATGGCATAAAGATAATGGGAAAGTCTTCTTATAAATATCTCTTTCTCCCCTTCAAATGAGGGGAGTTTTTTAAAATAAAAAACCTCATGAATTATTGTTTAAAATTTGCAATATTAAGAAACTGCATTAAAGAGACTATAAGGAAGAAACTCTGCCAAACCTGAGTTACAGTTCTGAGATGTGAAAGCTGCATGGTAGTTTAGTCTCACACCTAAACAAATAAGAAATGAGCAAGTTCTATTTTTATCATATAGTGAAAAAGGAAGATTTCCTTTATAGCTAAAACACAGTCATCTTCTGCCGTGAATAATTTTAACAGTCAAATTCCTTATTTACAAGCATTCATTAACCTATGTAGATATACTGAACTGTAGGCATCAAAAGCACAGAGCAGGTGGGCAATTCAGATGGTAATGAAAACTACAGAGAAGTACAGCTTTTTCTTTTTCAGTCGTTTTCTCACATTTTTACCATCCTGGTGTGTTTCATATACATTTAACTGTTTCCTTGCCAACAATGCACAGACACAGCTGTGGCAACAGGTACTTGCTCAGCTACCTAGACTCATTAATGAGCCTGTGGGAGCTGATCTGCATCAAAGCCACCAGACAAAAATACCTGATTAAGGAAACAACTGCCCAGATGTCTGATCATTGCCTAATAATTTCTTGCTCTTGAAGTTTTTTCCCACATAAATGAGCACTGTTGTGATTCTCATACTTAATTTACTGGGCCTTACCCACTGCTGAGCTAATGCATCACGTCACCCACATGTATGGGGCAAAGTCCCAGCAGCGGAGGATGAGCTGACAGGACAAACACAGGCTCCTCTCTGCTATAGTGTTGGTTGCTTTCTAGGGACATGTAGATGGCCTCCTGTAAGGCCATGAGGGAGCCACAACTGTCCCTTAAGGGGATCCTTTCCTTATCAAAGTTTATGGGAAGTTCAGGCCGATACCACCACAAAGGGGAAGGAGTCACTGGGATCCCACCCAATGGGCAGCCATGACAGAAATAGGTTTTGTCCCTTGGAAGGCAGCAGCAGCAGCACAGGGGTTCCTCCCTAAGGAAGGGATTCCTCATCCGTACTTGCTAATCCAGAAGCAGAAGCCAGCACAAGCCTGAAGGCAGATCTCATGTAGATGAGGAGATGGAAGAAAGGATGGGAGGGTATCTAAAATTGATTGTTACTTGTTCTACAGGCTTTGACTTCACATTGTAGGAGCAGCTTGGAAAGCTGAGGATAGTACTGTCTATATCCATAGTCTTGTCTTTTTGTCTGTGTGGGAGACATGCTAGTGCTATTTGCATATGGCAGTATTTTCACATCCTGACCATTTCCAAGAGATAAACGGATATTCTGCATGTGAACTAATGCTGATGAGTAGTTCTCCACTATCTCTTAAACTGAAAAGGGACAAGGGGACATAGTTTATGGGGTAAATGTCAGAGCACTCAGGCATGTTCAGTGTGCAGGGACACAGACAGATGCCACTGCCATGTTCTGCTGGGTCTCCTCAAGGCTGAAGCTGTGCCTGGTGGCAACACATGCAGGTGGGTAAATGCTGGGGGGGCTCAGGGGGATTTGGACTTGCCCTGTTGTTGCTTAGTAGAAGCTTTTTGTGATAAGAGGGGAGAGAATGTCCTTTTTAGAAGCCAAGTTGACTCTTTTTCATTTAATTTGAAAGGCAGCTTAAAAAGTGGTGATCATTAGGCTTGGTTGTGAAGGGCAGAGTGGGGTAGGTCCCTTTTTTTTTTGAGTTCTGGCTTCTGTTTTGAAGCCAGTGGTGTGGTATGTTTCTGTGTTTATTCCAAGGAAATTGAGCTGCTGAATGTTTTTTTTTCTGACATGCAGAGGACCAAATGTTCTGGCAGGGGTTTGTGCCAGCGATGTGAGAGGTGATGAGGCTCCAGAAGCTGTTTTTTGTTCACAAGGTGCCAAAACAGATGCGTTTCTTTGATACAAGTAGTTGTTGGGTACATGAGCTCTATATGGTATAGACAAGTCAGGCATAGTGGTGATGCCAAAAGCACTTGTGGCATAGCTGTGAAAGCCCTTCTGATAAGAATTTTGATTTCCAAATGCAGATGAATATTATCCTTACAGGAAAGGGTCACAGGGATAGTCCTTGAAGCTGATGGCCTCAGTTTACCTGCAGGACAGATGCACATGTGCAATTGCAAGCAACACACACTTTCCTTAACTCACATTAGATGGCTTCACCCAGCTCTGGAGTCATACATGAAATTCAGTCTTCAAGTCCATTTATCCTTGGGCTGAGTGTGCTGACTGCAATCCAGCAAGCAGGGGCCACTGCACTGGTGCTGTCAGGTATACAGGTGATGGTCCTTCTGGAGCAGGACTGAGACCAGCTATTTTCATACAACATAGACTGCCAAAGAGCAATCTGGTGGTGAAAGGCTCCTGATATCTTTGCTATTATTAGAAGCAGTCCACAAAATTACAAAGGTGGTAAATGAGCTGAATGCAGAATCCTGCTCTTGGGGACAGTCAGTGAAACTAGCAGGGGATCGATTTGAAAGAGATAAAAGAAAGTAGTTCTTTAGCAGTCAGTAGTGAGCTTCAGGAACTTGCTGCCATGCAGTGCTGGAGAAGCTGACAGTATCAGGAGCTTTAGAAGGGATTAGATAGATTCAGGGACAACAGGCCCATTAGAAAGATAAGGCAGGGACATGCCCTCTGTGGTATCTATCACATCAGACACTCAGCTGGGGTGCCGGGGCAGCACAAGGGGAAGGAGCTGCAGAAATAAGCCAGGCTTGCACACACTTACTGAAAAACATCTCTCTTCTTGCAATTGTGTGATAAATTACTGGTCCAAGCCAGTTTCATGTACTTAATCTAGAAATGAGTTTTATCCCCAAAGCACTGCATGAGTATTCAGTTACTACAATATCCTAAATTCCCATGAGCTCACTAATGACCTCAAAGGAACACACTCAGGCAACCAGATTCCAGGCTCTGATCCTTAGTCCACCAGATCCTTGTTGTATGGACAGTCCCATTACACAGCTCACTGCCAGCCCCCAGCACTGCCCCCTTACTGTGTACTGTGCTAACTCATATGCCATGTTACAGACATTCACATTACACTGCAAAATACTAAAGGAACCAAGTGAACAAATCTTGCAGGGGGTACACAAAAAGATGGAGACAGTGAAAATTAAATGCTAATTTATATAAATTAGCTAAATACTGTACAAGTGAGTAACACAATAATATCCCATCTACAGCTCTAAATGCTAGGGTAATTCATGCATAATGAAGAAATTACATAGATTTTGAGCTTTCTTAGATTTTTGGAGGCTGAAATGCAACACTTCCTCTGCCCCTTGCATTTATTCTTTCCCAGCAATGTAGGAAGTAAGCCAGCATGCCAACTTTTAAGCATAAAATAAAATGAAATTGAAACTGATTATTGTTTTAAGCAATTGCCCTTGAGGGCACCCAACAATAGTGTTTCTAAAGCAGTCCTACCTTTGTTTTCCAACTTGAGCTCCTCTGCTAGCAAGCTGTCTTGTCTGTTTCCAAGCACAAATGCCAGAAATGAGAGGATCAGGGCATCCAAGATTCCAATAATTGCCAGGATATACGCCCAGCGGACTGAACAAGCCCCCAGCGTGTACTTGTCTGTCTTTTCACCACACATCCGTTTTACCTCATCTGAATCCCAGCCATCAGGAAAAATCATACAACCCAGGACGAGACAGGCAGCTTGGAGAAAAAAGAAAAGGAGAACAATGGGATAATGAGACCAAGCTTTCATTTTCATGAGAACCTACAAAGTTATCATTAAAGCAATAGACTTTTTCATCCTGAACTCCAAAGCTAGGCTACTAAAAAACAAGTCACAGAATTACATGCTGTGATTAAGTATTCAATATAAAAACCTAAGATGCAACATCAGTTGCACACCTTGCTTAAAAAACTGTTACATCCTGAATCCCTGGTCAGGTTTTGCATAAGTACAATTACATTTTCGTGGTGTGACCAATGTGTTTAGTGCAATAAAAAAGGACCACACAAAACCAAAAGGGAAAATGGTTAATAACGTGGATGTTCAAAAGTAACACTGGATTTCTGTCAAGTCATCAGCCAAACAACCAGTTTAAAAGAGAGGAAAAAAAGCTACCTATCATTTCTGGTAATCTGCCCTTTTATCCTAGCCCATAAACACTGAACTTGCTCACTATGCACCCAAAGACAGAACTTGACACATTCCAAGTATTGCCTCGCAGAAGGGCCTGCTCTGTCCTAAGCACTGTGTAGCCCTTCAGGGTGACCCTCCAGTTCTGGTGCTATCCCCCCACATCTGTAACGGCAATGAGATCAAAGCCCTGTGACTGCACTCAGATCTCCACTTCCTCCTGTTTGTCCTCCACACTGCAAGCATTGGTGTCCAGGCACTTCATGGAAATATTTGATTGTGTCAATATCCCAGCAGGTGTGCAAAGAGTTCCCCCACAGTCCTGTGCTGTGGTTACATCTTTGGCTGCTTATGCTTTTAGATGCTCTCTCTTGAACCTGCTTTTGTTACTGGGGTGGTTGCTATATTTCTCTCCTTCCCACATCTTATGTCTGTCAAGCCTGGCCATGTCCCCATTCTCCTTCGAATCCAGTTTAAAGCTCTCTCAACGAGCTCTGCTAACTCCTGAGATAAAATTCTTTGGGACAAGTGGACTTTATTTGTTGCCAGCAGGTTTGGCATTGTATAAACTGACCTATGATAAAAAATCTCCAAATTCTTCTGGTAACACCTGTCTTGAAGCCAGGTAGAGTCACCTTTGTCAGGAGAGGATAACATACAAAAATACAGTAACATAAGAAAATTCTAAAAATAATGATTGTGTTGAACAGGTTCATTCCTCAGTTTTTACTGCATTTAAGAGAATCAGAAAATCCACAGGCTTTCAGTAATTACCTGTAGTGCTTTTCCTGACTTGGAAACAGGCACATTTCCAGCATTAGCCCTTCTTTCTTAGTATTGCTGATGAGATACAATGGATCCAAATCCATATTTTCTAAGTCTTAATATTAAATTGATGCAATATGCTCAAAATTGCAGATAAATGTGCTAATTGAAAAGAATGCACTGTGTGGCTTTCAGCCTTTTAAGTTTTTGTTCAGTCAGACCTCTGTTTGGAAATGACACTTTATACACCAAGTAACCTGTGCCGCCAACAGCTGCTGTCACTGTAGGATGGGTTTCTTGTTGCTGTGACAGGTTTCTTGTCTTTTCTGGACAAGCATAGGCACTATCATTTTACATACATTTTAATGCCCACAAAATAAAAGCAGGCTCACACTGGATCAATACAATGAAATACTGGAAGAGGGATGTGTAAAGAGAGTTCAGGAATGGCAGTTTCCTTTTGACAGCTACACAATTGCTGTAGACAATGTCTGAAAGCATGTCTGACATGAGTAAAAGATGCACCTGAGGCATTTGACGAGTTCCTCCTGAACAGCTCATTTGTGTGAAAATCAAACACCTTAAAATGCTTTCAAGGACAATTAGGCTTAGAAACATGGGTGATTAGATAAGGAAAAATCTACTCAGAATATGCAGGTTGGACAAATTGTAACTTAATGTATTTCCTGCCTTAACTCATTTACACAATTACATAGGATCTTTCAAAGGACTTAGAGACAAACAGTTCAATAATTTATTTTCTTGAGCTAGTTATATACACTTCCAGAAAGTGGAGTTCCCCTCACACTTAAGAGTTTCCCTCATACTTGCAAGGAACTCCACTCAAATGATGCAGCAAATCTGCAAACTTCTTGTGTTCATGAAAATGTTCATATTTACCCAGCTAAATGTTGACAAAATTTCATTTACTATATAACAGAAACTACCAAAGCCAGTTTACTTTTATTAATCATCCTCAATATGTGAGAAAGCTTAATTCTCAGTTATTGATCAATAGATACGGGATTTTTCTGCTAATTGTGCATGAATAATTAGCAAATACCAACATCTCTGTCATTTTTTATTACACAGCAGATCAAACACATTCTTAGTACTTCCTAAAAGTAATTTAACTTTGTTCTTTTATGCATAGGTAATTAAAAAAAAATGAACCCTTATCTCAGGAATTCAGTGTACAGCTTCCCAGCTGTGTTCCTCAGATTTCCAATTAATTCGTCTTTCCTGAATTCTGTTCCTGCATTCTTTGATATACTTGCTTAAATTTCTGGAGTCATTCTGTTGGCTGCAGTTGGACTTCTCTTGATAATAAGACACACAGGTAAATGGTGGCTGGACAGATTCCTTTGCATAAAGACAGATATCAAGGAAAGGTCATTATGCTTTTCTCTTTTTCTTTTAAGATGCTGTCTCCTAGATGACTACTTTGTCAACATCTTCAGGTGCCTTACCTGTAGAGGGTAACATAACTAAAATCAGTCAATCCTGAGTCTTATTTGTTCAGGGAATTTTTTGCACGGAATGCCTTTAAGAACACAGATTGTCTCAATAATATAAACAGGTAATGATTCTTTTATCAGCTACAAGATTGAAAAGGCAGATACGAAATCCACCTACAGATCTACTTTGCATTGCTAGAAATTCTTACATTTAAATTCTGCTAAAGAGGATTAGAAGACTTTTCTCTAAAAGGAAATTACTTTCAGTTTTATACAAATTTGAAAAATGGAAATAATTTTATGCAATTTCAGTGAAACTGCTAAGAGATGATTTTATAACACTAACATGAGTCCCACATCTTTGTCTAACTTCCACTGTCTATGATGGTAATGTTACTGAAATGGAACTGTAACAAAAGCTACTGCTGTTTTACTAATAAGTAGTAACAGTGTTCTAATGAATTCAGAAAGTTTTGGATTTGAAAAGTTCACTGACAAAATGAAAACCCTTAAATCATCTGTTCCTACAGACTCTTTGATTCAAGTAAGAAAAAAGTTAAATCTGTACTGGTTGAAAGCAGCCTTCTGTGTGTGATGTGGATACAACAGATCAGCACCACCTTCCTGAGCCTGCAGACAGCCCAGCCCAGGACCCTGCAGCTAATCAAGGGCCTTCATGAAAGCAGCAGGGGGAAATTGATAAACGACTGACTTGTGTTACTGACACCATTTCAGAACCATTTGGGCAACTGCAAAACTTACAAGAATCATATCCACATTGTTTTCCCTTTGGTTGCTTGAGAAAGCTCCTGGCAGGATTATTACCTTTGTGATGATGGCCCTGGGTTTCCTCTTCCTCTCCTGTGACAAGGTGACTCACTTCATAGAGGAGGGAAAGGCTCGTGGTGCTGTTTACCTTCACTTGACTAAAGCCTTTGAGACTGTTTCCCACAGTATTTCACTGGATAAACTGGATGCTCATGGCTTGGACCGGCATAATTTTCACTGGGTAAAAAAAGTGGCTGGATGACCAGGCCTGGAGAGTGATGGTGAATTCAGTTAAACCCAGGAGGTGGCTGGTCACGGGTGGTGTTTCCCAGGGCTCAGTACTGGGGCCAGTCCTGTTTGATACCTTTATCAATGACCAGGACAAGGGGATCAAGTGCACCCACTCAAAGGCTGCAGATGACACCAAGCTGGCTGGGAGCGCTGATTTGCTGGATCTGGATCACGGCCTGTGGCCAGTGGTGTGAGGTTCAACAAGGCCAAGTGCCAGGTCCTGCACTTGGGCCACAACAACCCCAGGCAGTGCCACAGGCTGGGGACAGAGTGGCTGGAAAGTGGCCCAGGGAAAAGGACCTGGGGGTGCTGGTTGACAGTGGCTGAACATGAGCCAGGGTGTGCACAGGTGGCCAAGAAGGTCAGTGGGATTCTGGCTGTGGCCAGCAGGACCAGGGCAATGATTGTCCCTCTTGCTGAAACCACACCTGAAACCCCATGTTCAGTTTTGGGCCCCTCACTACAAGAAAGACATTCTTGTGCTGCAGAGTGTCAAGAGAAGAGCAGCAGAGCTGGGGAAGGGTCTGGAGCACACGTCCTTTGACGAGCAGCTGGGGGAGCTGGAGCTTTTCAGTCTGGAGAAAAAGAGGCTCAGGGGAGACCTTATCACTCTCTACAACTGCCTGAGAGAAGGTGTAGCCAGGTCAGTCTCTTCTCCCAAGTAACAAACAACAGATAATAAGGAATGGCCTCAAGTTGACCAGGGGAAGTTTAGATTGGATATTAGGAAAAATTTCTTCACTGAAAGGCTTGTCAGGTATTGGAAGAGGCTGTCCATGGAAGTGGTGGAGACACCATCCCTGGAGATATTTAGAAGATGGGTAGATGTGGGGCTTAGGGACCTGGTTTAGTGGTGGACTTGGCAGTGTGGAGTTAAAGGCTGGACTCAATCTTAGAAGTCTCTTCCAACTTTAATGATTCTGTGATTCTTTGATTCCTATAAGACATTGAGTAACAATCATAGTACACTTGTGCTAGAAGGGACTTTAAAGACCATCTAGTTCACCTACCAGGTTGCTCAGAGCCCCATCCAATCCAGCCTTAAACATTTCCAGGGATGACATCTATAACTTCTCTGGGCAAACTGTTCCCATGCCCTCCCACCCAAACAGTTTCTTTCTCCTACATATTGGAGTCTGGTGAAGCTTTTCAAACTGTTAAAAATAATTAATAAACTGTAGTTAAACATGCCTTATATATTTGCTTGTCTTCTCACGTGAGCAGCTAACAAAAACTGTCACATGGTCCTCTAGGGCTGTGAGTGACAAGACAAATTATTCATACTAGGAGAGAGAGCCCAGGATTTTTACCTCCTGGGATGAAAGGATGCAGATACAACACTTTCAGAGATTGGAAACAGACACTGAATTGTTGCTGGCACTGGCAGACTTGTGACTCTGACCAAGCTAATATTATCCCAGCCTGTGCTCTGTGCATGAGCTCAAATGGTAATTAGCAAACAAGTAGTTCAAGATCCTATGGTTGTGCCAAATGCAGTGACAGATTAATATTATATCATTGCATGAAATGAGGTTCTATTTATAAAAAAAGCTGACTGCTATGCAGGAAACCAGTGCTGAGAAATTCCCGCTGGCAGGACTCCTCTCTCATCTTTATTCTTTTCCTGACAACAGACCAAATTTGCTTGCGTGTAGAGTATGATGATGGCAAGTTTCCTGATAAAGGACTAAAAAAATGGAATGGGAATTATGCTGACTGTCTCTTTTCTTTCCATGCCCACACATTCAAGAGTCTTCAAACCTCTGTGGTTCCAAAATGCAAGAGTTTTTTTGTTTCCTTTCCTCCCACCCTCCAAATGGTATTTACAAAAACAGTGACCCATTAAATCTCCAGTAAACTGAACAGAGTTTTTGCCAGGCATATTGGTGATTAGGATTAGTCTTTCAGGAACTTGTAGCTGGGAAAGAAGGAAATGCTGAGTGGAGGTGGTTGAAGACACACTGGAGGTGGCTGAAGACAGAGTCAAACAGCACTGAGTGAAGTCAGAGGCTACACACCCATCAACAGAGGTTGATCCAAGTGATACAGACTGCACTTCTGAGTGGGATCACAATCCTTTCTGTTCATATTTATGTCACGGCTTGGAAAAAATACGCAATTTTGAAGCAAATGCCATGATTCTCTCCATTTACTGATACCATTCACAGAAACGGTTCTGCTGCATGCAAAACAGTGCATTTCTGGAGGAGCCTGGAAGTTCATTTACAAAAGTTCTTCAACACTGAGTGGGGACCTTAAAGTTCTGGCTCAATGTTTGGACTTCATCACCAAAAAAACCTGTGCCTATGAGAAAGTTCTTGAACTCTGAAGAGCTTTCATAACACCTGAAATAACTTGTACAATACAAAAAGGCAAATGTCATGTATGATTTCTTACTTGATGCTGTGTTTGAAGGCTGCCAGATACAGGGTCCACCTTTGAAATGGCTCTTCAGAGAGGTGCCAGCTGGTTCCCCAAACAGATGACACAGCCTGTTAATTTGGGCATAAGCAGACTGAAAACTCCTGGTGGTGCTCATAGATGGCTGCTATTCACATGACTGCTGTAGAGTTTGAGACAGTCAGTAAGAAAAATGTGATGGAATTTAAGATTCAAGGGCAGTGTTGTTAGACAGCTGGAGTGATAAAATACTATCTGGACTTTGGTTTCCATGTGGGTTTCTATGTGGAATTGCTCCAGGGCATTGATGTGATGCTCCCAGCAACAGTTTGTGGGTTAATCTTCCTACAAGAAACTTCAAACAACATGTAAAATGGGGACATTTGGTCCAGAAAAGAGAACTATTTCTGATTTGAGGCAAAACCTTAGAGCTCCATGTGATGAGGATGTGAGAGGCTTCAGCAGTAGCTACTTTAATCTACTTATTCTCTTATTTCACATCATCTTACTTGGTAATGTCGACAAGCCTGAATCTCTCCACAGGATTAAGAATATTAATAGATGGTGCTAAAGGGGAGAAAAAAGGAGGGTGCTAAAGTCGGAGAATCTCCTCCTGTGTTCCTGTGATAACATTAAAGACATGATGCAATTATGGCCATTTGACTTATAAGGGCCTGGAATTTCTGATGCCAAATCTGATAAGAATATACATATATATATATATATATATATATATATATAAATATATATAAAGAGATATGTGTATTTCACATGCTGATTTTAAGAAAAGGGAAAAGAAGACCAAATATTCTGTGACTAGACAGTAAAGATAAAGAAAATAATATTGTGGAAAGTGGTAGTGAGGCAGGTGCCACAGTCCAGAGAAGACTGGCTGAGCAGAAATGTAGCAGACATTTTGATGCCTGCTAGTGAAGTTTAGGCAACAAAATGGAAAAATTTGATCAGCTTTTGAAAGATGTGAAGCTGGATATAACAGAAGTAGGGGTGACTGACAGCTCTCTCCAAAGATGAGCACTATAGAACATGAATTGTTCAGAAAGGTGGAAACTGTTGAGAAAGTGAAGTAATGTTATATGGAGAAATGTGTTAAACTTAATATGTAGAAAAGAATAGCAATTATTGTGCAATCTACTTCAGTTAAATCAGCTGTAAGAGAAATTTCACTACACTAAGGGGACCTGTTTTAGACCTCATGTGTTGGATTCATGTTTGGATAGAGAATTCTTTGATTTGATAGAAATTCTGTGTGGGGTAGTATCATCTTGGGAGCATTTAACTTCCAAGTTTTGATCATTCGCCACGATAATTAAACTTTGAGATTAATGCAGTTCTATGAATAATTTAGTTAGTACAACAACTGTATTAGCTGGAGAGTAAAGATAATGTAAGAACATCATAGATTTCTATACGTGTGTGGCAGGTCATTCACAAGGTGGGTCCCAATGACTCCTTGTGAAAAAACACAACTTCTGGTGATCCAGACATGGTTATGTGCAACAGGTATTTGTAGTGCCTTGTCCAGGGAAAGTATGGAAGCTGGGGACTATTAATGGATGTGGGTCTAATCACTATGTGGGCAAAAAATCCTTAGAAATGTCATGACAACAAATTGCTGATAGCTGTAGCAGATGTAGATGACTAACTGATGAAGAGTGGATAAACTGAAATCATATACAACAAGAGATAAAAATACTTCTTTATGATGAATCAGGTATAGGAGGTGATACAGCATAAATGTAATTTTTGACATGCACCTTCATCTGGTTTTCCAGCTGTATCACCTCCTGTGGTCTCCAAAGGCCCTGGGATCTAACAATTTTTTTTTCTCATTTTCCTTTAAAGTAGCTGAAATAACATGTGAACTGTGTCATGAGCCACTAGAGTTTTCTGTAATGTGTCTTTGTAGCCCAGGATGGTGTTAGGAGGTCTGAGTGCCAGCTGGGGTCCATGCCCAGAGATCACAGGAATAAATAATGTTCTGCCAAACCCCGTGCTGAGGGCCATGACCTGGGTGCCAGTCATTCAGGCAGCTTGTCTGATGCTGTGACCATGTCCAAAATGCACTTTTCTCACATGCCAGGCTTGCCACTGGAAGTGTTTATTTTGATTGCTGTCACAGAGGAGTGCTATGTCTTTCTAATCTAATGTTAACTTCTCTCTGTAGAACCTGCTCTTCAGCCGAAATGTATCATGGCATACTGACATGTACTGGATATAATTAATTAATTAATTCAACACAAATATTGTGTAGGTTACAGCAGACAGACTGGAGAATAGGTGTTAATATGAATGGTATAGGCTAGACATTTCTTGAGACATATACAGCTGACATTCCACCACAAGTTATTGATCCAAATAGCAAAGATATTTTAAACATAGTTTTAGTAAGACAAGGAAGAGCTGAAAATAACCTTGCTTTCAATGACCATGAGTCAATTCAACTTAAATAAAATGAGAATATGAATAAAAATGTTTCTGAACCTGGGTTTTAATGCATATTTTAGATGGACAAACTTTTAAAAAGGCTTTTAAAAAGAAAAATTACCTAGACTGGAGATGTTCATACTAATTGCAGGGTAAACCTTGAATTTTTTTTAAACAAAGATGTAAATTTTCTGAAGTATCTTGACAAGATAAATGAAATTCCAGGGATAGTTTCATCTCTGTATCAATGACTAACAAATTCTGTTCCAGTCTACCCTCATTACCTATCTTCCCCAAAAAAGCCTTGGGGAAGAAAAAAAAGGTGTGAGCAGAGACCTCAGAAATTCCAGGAAAAGAAACTTATTAGCAAAGAAAGATACATTTTGAAGGTAAGGTAATGCAGGTCGAAAAGTCAGCTTTCTAAAAGTCAAGCTGTGCTAACTCTTAAGACAAATTGAAAGAAATTGTTGAATAATCTTCAGTGAGGTTAATAAAGAAAGAAGAGAAGCAGATAGGGAGTGGGGCTGGGGTTAGGACCTAATTCTTTGCCTCATTTTTCAGTGAGGAGGATGATAGAGAAAAGAAGGATGATGCTGCGACAGCTGGGCATGAGCATTTGGAACTGGAAACTCAAAATCCACAGCACAGAAAACGATCATAATCTGCTCAAACTGCAGGAATGGACCTTCCAAGCCCAAACACTGAAATAACCAACACTCTAAAGAGCAAAGACATTACGAAGGTTTTTAAAATCAAATTTAATGTTGAGATAGTGGTGAAGAGCATATACACTACCTAAATTTTAGGAAAAAAGACACAAAACTGAGAACTGAAAAACAACTAAAGTAACCAGCCACCATTCAGTTTTATCCCAGTTCTTTGAATAATTATTTAATGAAAGAATTTCCTTCCTTCTTTTGTAAGAAGGAACACACTTTTCAGAAAGCATTTGATTCTGTGTCATACAGAAACACTTATTAGCTGGAAAATACAGAGATTAACATGAGAATTTAAGGTGTTTATACAATTTGTTCATGGGGAGCTGTCATTTTTTGCTTGAAAGAAAAGTCTCCAGCTGTTGTGAGGATACATTGGGCACCTCAGGGACCAGCCTGGGTGTCGATGACCTTGTGCTTTCATTAGCAGCTTTGGCAAGAGCAGAGGTTTGGTAGTAAAATCCACTGATAGGAGGCACTACCAGTGCAGTACAAATGATGGAGAAAATGTGTGTGTTGATCATCCCTTGGAGGGCCATGAGACACCAATGAAGTGAACCAATGGAAAAGAGTTTTAGCAGTAGTAAGGAGAGTTTTTAAAGCGTAATGTAAGCACTAGACCCATCTGGTGCTGGTGGTTTCTAAGCTCTAGAAGAGTGATGTTTGCAATGACCACTTAATCAGAGCAAGGTTATTTTAGGAAAGGTATTATATGAAGCTGTAACTGCCCATGATAGGGGGACTAGATATGAGGATTTAGTAGTTCTTTTCCTGGTCTATGTTCTTACGAGTAAGCTGAGAGATAAATATCTTTGAAATTAAGAAAGAATGAAACCTAGGGGAAAAGAGCAGCCAAAGAATTAGGAGCTTGATGGAACTACAAAACACAAATAATGTTCTTTAAATCAATCTCGAATGGAAATCTAGCAGAATAAATGGGGGTAAAAGGCAAAGAAGTAGCCCAATGCTGGGCTCTCTCACTATGGTCTGTATACAGATTTGTCATTCCTCTCCATTAATAAAGATTTTAAAATGTGATGGCAAAGAAGAAAGAAGAGAGGCATAAAGTGATTTTCTTTTTCTGCCAGTTCTCCTCCAAGCTGATCTGACTTCCCTGAAAAACACCATGCATCTGTAACAGCCTGGTTTTAGACTTGGGCAGTGCATGCCTCCAACTTGTTTCTGAAATTACTGCAATTGCAAGCAAATCTAAACATGCTGGCAAGAGAGGAAGTCTGGGAGTGCACCTGCTACTATTTTCAGAATAAAAATGGCAAAATTCTGCAGGCTATCAAGGTAGAAACTGAATGAAGAAGCAAAATATATTAATCTAAAAAGAAAATTTCTACATCTAAGTCTATAGTGGTATCTATAATAAATACCAGGTTTAGTTTTTTGTTTCTGAAAATGAACAACTTCACAGCCAGGAAGCACTCATTTGCAAAAAAGGAGGTGAAAACCTTCAAAAAACCATGGTAGTGTTGCCTAAAAACCAGACCTGCATGCCCTACAGTAAATGGAAGAATTTAATGATTACTCTGTATAAACAAAAGGCAATGGATCCCAGAGAGGGGGAAGAGCTATTTAACTGAAAGGGCAGTCTTGGCATCTGAACAAATGGATATAAACCATCCAGGAATACATTTAGGCTGTAAAGAAGAAAGCAGTTTTGAATTGTCAGGGGATAGGTTCTGGCACAAACTCAGTAGATGTGGCCATGCCAAAGAAGTTTGAAACTGTCCAAGAGCATGCTGTAAATAGTTATTAAAAATGGAGTTAGATCAGTGTGTTAAAAAATTATTAGGATGTGTTTCTCTGTGAGGCTAAATTTGACTACGCTGGGCCTTTGAGATAACTGCAAGAGGTCTTGCATCAAGTATCTTCAGACACCAGAAACTCAGGATCATCACTTTTCTCAGCATATGAGCTTTGCAATAGCTGCAGAGCTGGGCACACAGACAGGGCAAACAGCACTCAGCTCAGCCTCGGGGCAGGAGCAGCAATAAAGTCAAGCTCCAGGCTTGAGCATCCTGGGCATTTTGCTGAAAAGCTCCAGATTTATTTTCCTTTGACCATAAATTTAGCAAACCTGTCTACCTGGCTAAATCCAGGTACTGTACTGCTCTGTACTGTAGTAAGCAAAGCCCCTTGCTGACTGCTCCCCTACAGTTACACTCTGTGAAGCCAGTTCAGCTTGCACTGCACGACCATGGAGTTCACAACCAACAAGGCTTCCTGACACCATTTCCAAACTCTGTGCACACCACTGCAGCCTGGGACTGCAGGGCCTTGTCTGCGTCTCACCTGGAATGTGCCACGTGCCACTAACAGCAGTGGTGTAGCAGTGGTTCAAGCCCAGAGAGTTACATATCCCCTGAGGAATTTTTGGAGGCCTAGAGAGTGAGGCCCCTCTGAGGTAGAGTTAGGTTTGGCCTTGGAAAGGGGGTCGAACTCCCCCCTCCCGTCCTTCAGTTAACGATGATATCTTGTGTCTCCCTCTCTCCTCCCTTACTCCTTCTCGATTAGGCCCTGACCCTCTGACCCTTCACTGTTCCTCCCCTTTGCTGTTACGAGATAAGTTGTAACCCTCAGAATAAAAGTCTGATATTTCGGCTCTCCGGGGTCCTTTCGCCCCTGAACCCAAGCAGAGCAGACCATGGTGTGTCGTGTCTGATTTGGGTTCCAGGCAAGGGAACACTCTCTCTTCAGCTCTCCGACTTTTGGGACAGCGGCCACCATCCCAGGGAAGTCCGGCTTGCAGCAAGGGGAAAAGAAGTCCCTAACTGAAGTTGACTTTGACAAAAAGGAAACTTTCAGAACAAGCCTCCGAGCCGCCGGCCGTCCCTGTGGTCAACTGTCCGGCCCCCACCACTGGCCACACAGTGGCTTATCAGGAATGCATTAAGGAATCCGCCCCCACAGAGTGCTGCTTCAGAGAAACATCTGCTGTGATGTCCTGGTTGTGTTCACAGTTTCATTTACATGACCACTTGAGGGTGTTTGACAGCCATAATTAGAAGTTATTGTGAAGTGGGGTAACTCACCCACATGAAATAGCATAGGTCAGTGCTCAGCAGCTGAGACAGGGAATTCCAAACTGCTGCCAAGAATTCAACCAATTGCTATCTGACCTCCATTTTGCAGTCTTGCCATGAAAGGGACATGAACAATAAAACTATTTGCAAGAGGAAATTAAATAAAAGAAGCTGGGGTGGGGAGTGCAGATTTCTTAAAGCTTCAGAGCCTCTTCTCCCTCTGTAAGGCTGCTCTCAGGGTGCTGGTGCGGAGCTCAGACTCAGCACACCGGGTGGCAGGTGGGGAGCAGTGAAACACCTGCTCACAAACAGCTGCCCGTGCCTGCTCTTGGTGCCTGTCCAGCAGGAGAAATCCCTCCTGCAGGAGCTGATTGAAAGATTCAAGAAATTGCTTGGCAGTGGGTGAGATCATGAGCCACTGGTGAGATTTCTCCATTGTTGCTGAGATGCAGGTTCATGGCCTCTATGACATTCTCTGCCAAAGCATGACTATGATTCCCAGAATATAATGCATTATGATAAGGAAATAAGATTTAATGTTGAAATGAGAAGTGTTTTAAGATTGACAATCTATAGGCATTCAACCCCTGTCTGTGGGCATGACAATCACACCCTGTGCCCTCACTTGGAGCTTTGTGTTCCCTATGTACTTTAGTGGAAAAAGTGACTTTTCAGAAGGAGTGACTAAGTCAAGGAGAAAGATGAGAAGATGGACAAATAAATATTCTGTCATGAGCAAGACAAAAAGAAGCAATTGAGTGCATGGGGGGAGAAAGGGGAAGGCTCTTGCCTCTCTTGTCTTTTGTAAAGCATTAATGTTTTGCTAAAAAATGCCCTACAGCTGAGTCAATGCCATGCTTTTCTTGACATGCAGGCATTGAGACAGAGGGCAGAAGACTATTGGAACAGATGATCCTAGTATTTAATCTGGTCAGGATTCCGCAGTTTCTCCCAGGGCTGGGAAACCTCCCATGTACTCTGCCAGAAGGCCCCAGCTAGTTCTGTATGGGAAGATCTACCTCTAGACTGGTTTAGTCCCTTTTCTAAAATCAGCATCCTTCCCAAAACTAGCCTCCAACCAGCTCCCCATCTCCTCTGAACAAGGGGACCCATCCTTGGACCTCAGAGTGGTTTGTGTGATAGGAAGAAAGTGGGTCAGGGTTTGAAGCACCTTTTAGCTGCAGGCAAGGGTGAGTGGGCAATGCGAAACTAAAGGTTTGCTGAGGAGAGGACCTGAACATGAGGAGGAGACAGGGAGATGGAAGGCAGTGATATGGGGCAGTCTCCCCAGAAGAAAAATGTGGAAGTAGAAGGAGGCAGCCTTGGTATCGGGCTAGAATGCTAAGATTTAACTAAAGTCATTACAATCATTGAAATCTGATTTCCCAAGCAGTGCTAGGCGATATTGCAAATGGGCTGGCAGAGAGGCAAGACAAGTTCTGAACAGATGATAAAGGCATCGACTTTTGTATAGCTCCTTTCAGTGCCCCTGAGGCACCTGCATACATCTTTATGCCTGCACAGCATGTCATGTGCTATTCTTCACTTATCTCTGCTGTAACTCTTCCCAATCCCTTAGCAGCTTTCCTTGGAAGAAATGAGAAATGGACAAAGGCCCCGAGACTGCTCGGCTGTGCTGCTTCTTCATTCAAGTTGACATTTGGCAGCAAGACTTTGCTGCCTTTCAGGAGCTGACGTCTTATGGCAGGAGAGGTTTTGGGGCTTTGCCTCTCCCACTGAGCATCTGAGCCCTGCATGGTGGGAGAGCCCTGGGGACTGAGACTGGTAACACTGGAGATGTTTTCGTATTTTGCATTTTTCCTGTTAGACGGAGGTCTACTCTTACCTAGGGCCAAGCCTATGAGATTGCTGAGACTTCTAAACTCATTGCTTTTGACATGGCAGACTTGATAAATTTTGAAATACTTCAAAAAATATGGAAGAATTCGACATGATTTTTAAAAAATATCTTATTATAATATCTCTATATTGGCAAGCACATCTCATCTTTGCTATCAAGTCAGTCTGATCAGTAATGTCTCCTACTTTGTTCAGTACTACCACAACAATCCTTGCCTCGGGGCTTTGGTAATCCTGATATGCCTACCAGTTCCTAACTGGAAGGGTTAACTTTGGAATTTCACTTCTATACAAGTGTATTTCTGTGCCTGTATTTTTTTTGATTCTTGTTGATTAACCCCAAGATTTGCACTATATGGCAAAGTTTACCAGTACAGTAGTCAGCAAATTCTTGTGTGCATGCACATGCAATTTCAAGTCCTGACTAGGTTTATGATATCCATGTGTAATATCTTTTTGAACATTTTTGTATTCCAGGACATGTACTATTCTAGTGCTGCAATGCCTCTGAGGTAAAATATTTCTTAGTACTTCCAAAGCAGCAAACAACCACAGCAAACAACAGTGCTGATTTTCAGCACTGATGCCCAGAAGTCACAGAAAGTAGGTCTCCCTTCACTTAAAACTTCTAGCATATGCCTATTAATATCCCACTGCTGGTGATTTCTGCCTTAGAAATGATGATGTACGGTCAGACATTGAAAGGACTAGAGCAATATAAGGCAAAGCAGCAATGGAAGGCAAAGGGAAAAACCTGACAAGGTCACAAAGCCCACTGAGACTGACATGGGCTGCCAGAAAGGCTGAGTGGATACTTGCAATGTTGTGTATAAAGCTTGAGGTCTTGCTAGGGGACCTGTGAAACCTCTCAAGGGCATGCTCCCCACTGGCTCATTTAGAAAAATGAACCAGGAGATGTGCTGTTTCCAAAGGGAATAAGAGGATTCTAACCCAGCTGGATCCAGAGATGGGGCCAGAGGAAAGAAGAGTTTACCTGGGATTGCAATAACTGGGTCTTCTTTAAAAAATATTCATAGGTCCTGGAGCTGCATGTCCTTTTCTATAAATAAATAATGGCTGAAAATGAATATAATAAAATTGTTTCCTGAAGCAACTGATTTAGTTCCACTCTGGTAGGCATCTCAAAATGTTCCTGAATGCATCAGGCATCAAGTGCTTCTATCACTACATTGAATGCAATTGAAAGATAGCATGAAAGTTATTAGAGCATTTCAATAAATGTACAGAAAATACAACATCTGCCTTGAAAGCAATCCAGGATCTTGTCATTCAAATTATGTGGTTTTTGAAAATAAATGTCTAGATGAGACATAGCCTCAAGAACTCATCCCATCAGAATCACCACTGGCTTCAGTACCTCTATTACCCATGAAACCCATGAGTTCATTTCTCAGTCTCATAGGTCTATTTGCATTGGAAAGGGGTACTAAAAACTGTCAGAGTTTAAAGCTTTTGACCTATCCCAAACAAATGTATTTGAATTATACCAAATTTGCTTGAGAGTTCATGAAAATTTCTTTGAAAATATTTAGTTTGGAGAGGCACATTCTTAAATCTGCTGACAAACATCACATCCTAATCACAATGATGAAGACATGGGTATAAGGAAATCAGTTTCTCTAATTCTCTCCAAAAGTCTAAGTTCAAAGTATGAGGGAAAGGAGAGGATGGAGTGCTTAGTCCAGTTGAAACACATTGACCCCAGAAATACAAAGGGAAGTGCACAAGATGCCATGCAACTCCAGAGAGATCAAATACAGAGACTGTACAATCAAACTTCCTTAAAAACTGTACAGCAGCAGTCATTCTGTATGGAGTCTGTATATTTGGTATTGAAGACAAAATACCATGTCACAATTTGCATCTCATCAAGCCCAAGAGAAACATAAAAATTGCTGAGACAACCTGTAATTTGTGCAGAACCCTGTGAAGATGCTTTGCAGCAACCTGAGATGTGAGAAATGGACATCTAACAGTGTCAAATAGAAGTAACCTCAGCTGTTGGTATTTATATATTCTGTTGGTATATCTATATATTCTAAAGTGATAAACAAAATACATAAGAACTACGTCACCGACCAGAGATATTGTACTGACCTTGCCCAGTGGTAAACTGGACAATAAGAACAAAGCATTTTTATTTGGATTCATTGCTAGAATAATTTTTGTTTAGCAAGAAAGTGCTATGTTGAATTGTAATAATGGTGTGGCCATGGGAGCAAGGTAGTAAGGTGCTGCTATAAATTTTGTGGAAGTAATTTGTGTATTCAAGAATTATGTTTTCATGTGTTAACTTCTGCGCTCCCAAAACTGAAAGCATGAATTTCTTAAAAGGCACAGTTAAGAACTGGTTCTTTGGAGCTTTACTTGTGTGCCCATGGGATTCCTGTGATGTCCCTGTAGCAGCTTGGGGGTATCTTGCTTCTGCCTAGCAGGGCTATGATAAGCAGGGCAAATAACTATCCTTATCTCACCAGTTCAAATAAAAAAGTCTTTCTGCTTAAGCAAACCATTACTTCTGTAATAAAATCCTTGTGGCCAGTCAGAAACGTAACTTGTAAATGTAATTATTCCAACAGAATATAAGTGACCTGATCTGACTTTCTGTCAGATCCTGTGCAAAGCCATACTTGGAACCTTGTGCAGAGAGAAGAATGGCTTCACTTACTTGGATTTCAGCTTCTCTCAGTACAGAAATGTGGCCCCAATATCCTTCACCAGCCAGGGCTGCCAGTTACAATGCCTTCCCTCTCACCAGGTCAAAGTACCTCTCATTTTTGGTAGTACTGAGAGAAACATTTTGTCTGAAACTTTTGTTGCCAATAAAGAGTGCAGCCGGTCAGTGGAAACATTTCAAACATTCAGGTTGATCAGTGTGAACTCTACTGACTGAATACAACTCAAAAGCATTTCAGAGAAAAACAGTAAGGCTCTGTTTTTATTGAGAATCCATCAAAAATAAAGTGCATTTTCATCAGAGGTAGAAAAGATTTTATTTGAGGTTTACTGGCAATTGATTTTTCTTGCCCAGTTTGCCACCATTCTTTTTTATCAAATTCCTATATACTTCTAAAATTATTTCCACCACTTTTGCTTAACTTGCTGAACTTTCCTGTTCACATGATTATCCATAAAATGGTTTGTAATTCTGTAATATTGCCCCTATTTTCTTGTTCTGTTCATGTTGGCTGATGCAAGGTCTGACTACTTTGTTTTCATATTGGCAGAACATATGGTAATTTTTCCTGTGATTTCCCTCCATTCCTGCATCTTATCCACTGGCATGTCTTTCATCCTCTTATATTTGCTTTATGGATTACAGGTTTCTTCTTCACCTTCTCTCATGCCTTTGGGGTCTTCTTAGTCTTGATTAGGAAACTAATTAGATTAAGGTTATCACTGCTCAGACAGTTATCACTTCACCTGCCATCTGTTGCTCAGGATATTTTTCCTCTCTGCCAATCCTCTTTCCACACAGCACACAATGGGTAGGGTTTATACATTGTCTACAACATGACAGACAGATTATTCCAAGGTTCAACATTTACCTCTGTATTTGTCTGAAATGGGGAAGTGAAAAAAAAAAACCCTCTTTCTTGGAGATGGGTGCCAGTATTAAATATTTTGGGGTATCTGTGTCTTATCTGTGATGGTGAAGACACCCAAGCAGCCTCCAGTGAGAACAAATGCCTGCTGAAGACTGAGTTAACCTGTGTCTCATGGATGAAACCCAGTTAAAACTGGAATTCCAACTTGACATGTCAGGATCCTCTCACATCCCCTCCAGCACAGCAGTGCCTCTGTAATGTGCCCTGATATTAACTGAGGCAGCAGGAGCATGGACTGCAGCTCCCATGCTTTCCACAGTTCCTGGAGTGAGACCTCCATCCCCCCAAGGGAGCTGAATGGGGACATGGAAATGAACAATTTACCATGGTTTTGGTATGAACAACTGTGCCCTGGTGTGGACCCAAGATGTGAGAGATTTAGAAGGGACTACAATAAACAGGTCTAGTGTACAGAAGGGTGGAATAAGAGGTGGCATCTGATGGTCTCCCCAAATGTGGGAACTGCTCCTGAGCTCTCGTTTCTATCTTCTCAGTCTTCCAGTCTGCTCCTTGATTTTTCTGTTCAAATGTTACTTCTAACTTCCCTGCAAGGATTTTCCTCACTTCTCAGTCGACCATTTCCACATGCTTCCTGCAGATATTTCTCCATCTTCTGCCTATTTTCTTCCTCCTTGAACATAACAGCAACATTTGCAGGCTGACTGCTTCCTTGTCAGTCACTCAGACATATTCCTGCTTTCCCTTTCTAGTGAGCTACAGATGCATATTTTTTCTCAAATCTTCCTGTTGGGACCTGGCTTTAGTTGGCTTTATTTGGAGTTTGCAGGGCTTTAACTGTATGTGAATGCTTTACCTGTCTACATGTTTGCTTTATGTGTCTAACTATTCCTAGTCTCTATTATTCATGCATCCAAATCCTCACAAACCATTAACAAATGTAAGTGCTAAACACTTCTCTGCCAGTTTGTGTTAAGATTGCAATTATTTTTTGTTTTGAATTATTAGTGCACAAGAGGCACCTCACTGCCTCACTCACCTTGATGGCAAAAAGGGGTCCCCTGGGGACATCCCTCTTCCAGTGCCAGTAGGCAGGAGCATTGTGTTGTCACAGCTCTGTCACTTCCAATAATGCATCCAGCCTTTGCAGAGCAACAGCCCTTGCTGGTATGAAACTTCTTTGTAACAGACTCTGTAACACTTGGAGATAAGGTCTGTAAGCTTCCATTTGAATAAATGCCACTCTGATGATATTTTTTAAAGAAAAAGAATTTCTTTTGACAGCAAATAAGTATATATTATTTAGCTGCCTACCCCTATTTGACTGTTTAGGCTCCTTTGAAAATCTGCTGGAATGGGTAATCCAAATATCTTTACTGATCTGGTTCTCCACATATCTATGTGTGGACAGTCAAGAAAGAGATTGTAATTGAAAACCTCAGAAGAACATAACGATATAAATTCAGGTGCAATAGGTCAGCATTTTCTCCTTGGATCATTACTCTCATTCCCAAATCCCTACACCCAGTCCCCAGCAGCGGGCAGCAGCACATCCCTTGGGCACTCTGCCAGTCTCACACAACCTGCATTTCAGTGGGGGTATCTTTATACTTAGGGACATTTCAGGAATTTTTTCTTCCTCAATTAATTTTTCCATCTGATTTTTGTTAACTTGCAGTGTCGATAACATCCTGAGGTAAAGAGTTCCACAGCTTAGTTATACATCAGATGACAGAAAAAAAAATAAAAAATTTCACCTGCTAGCTTCTTTTCATGGTTCCTAATTCCTGCATTGGAAATGACAGCGGACAATATTCTTACCCATGTACCTCCCACTTTTATCCAGACCCTATATCTGGTATGTCATGGGTTTTTAAGGATGAAAAGCTCTGGCCTCCTCAGTCTGTCCTGGTACGGTAGAGATTTGCTGTCTCTGCTTTCCCTACTTCCCTTGCCTGAGCATTTTGCAGATCTACTCTACTGAACCATAATTTCACTTCTGAAATCCATGCTGACTATACCCAGTATGTATGTCATGTTTTCAAGTGGCCCCTAATTCAACACTTCTATGACTTTGCCAATACAGCCACCAACTTCCTGTTCTGCAGTAACTTTTTTCTCCTCTAAGCTCTTTGAAAACTGATATAAAATTAACTATCTCTCAACTTCTAGTACTAAAGAAATTTTAAACAAGAGGCTAGACAGCGCTGTGGAAATGTTGAATACTTCATCCTTAAGTTCCTTTAAAACTCTGCTACTGTTGATCCTTTTGATACGTTATCATGCATTTAGTCTATTTTTTGTGTGAACTTTGCTATCTCCATTTCAGTTTGAAAAAGAGCATCTGATAAATCTCCTGGAAGAAGGACTTCCAGTGTGGGAACCTCCTCAAACTCCTCCAAAGTAACTGTGTGTACAGAAGATTTATTTTAGATTATTTTCCTAGAATATCTCTGACTTTTCTGATACTTTTATCAGAGACTTTTCAGACTTTATTCTTTCGTCATATTCCTCTGGCAGATTTCCTCCTTCTGATGTTTTTTTTTGCTGAAGGATTAGTAGTTTTTATGCCTTTTACTAGATGTTCCTCAAATCTATTTTGCTCTTTGTTTTCTCCTTCATTATGCTTGAATTAAAAGCCAGATTGTCAGAGTTTAAAGTTGTCTTTGTTTCTCAAGCTGCAGAATTTGCAGATTATAGCTGTAGGGCTAATTCAGAGGGAAATATTTGAACTTTGTAAGGGCCCAGTGCTCCATTTGCTCTTATGAACAGTCATAGTGAAAGTTTGCAAATTCAGATGCTCTTGAGTATTTGCATCTCCCAAGAAAAATCAGTAAATTTGCTCTCTCAAACTCTGTCCCAGAAGATGCAATATTTTAATCCACAATTGCTGCATTTTATCTCTGCTGATGCAGCAGTCGTGAATTCTATGAGCCACACTGATAAGTGAAATGTTTGTTTTAGAGCACGAGAATAACTATATATTTTCTTCTGCTGGAGAAGGATCATGGTGCCTTCAAACACATGGGAATGCTGTGCAATAGGCCCTCAGGGTTGGCTGCAGCCTTCATTCCACACACTCTGTCTGTGCTGTCAGCTCTCAGGATTCCACTGTGACTCTCACAGTGTGTTTAAACAGTTACTCCCTGGGAAAGATTTCAGAATTTTCTTAAAAAGCAGTATGGAAAGTACACCTGAAGAGTCATATGCAGATAAAATAATTAAAAGTAAACTAAAACAAGTCCAGCACTTCAAGCTTTCTGCTGGGACCCACTCTGAGGCCAATGCACACAGGAGCTGTTCCCAGGGTACTCTCCCAAGGCCACAGAGACATCTGTGAGTGAATCAGATGTTCAGCCCAGGTGCTCAGCACCAGCAGGAGAGCACTCCTGACACTGTGAGCACCATTCCTTCACCAGGCACTAGGACCTGGCATCACACCAAAGGGTCTGCTCCACGTACTACATCTTGTTCCTAAATCCCACTCTTGTTTAGAAATGGAAACCTTCAGGTCCTCATTGTTTTGAAATGTTTTGACATTTATGGTAGGAAAGTTTCTGGATCCAGCATGGACCCATTATTTAAAGACCATATTTCTGTTCTACCCTGGAAAAGCCATCCCTGGAGGCACAGCCTTTTCTCAGGATGGGCAGACCCTGTCACAGCCATGGGGACCTGCTGGTGTCAGCACGCATCAGGCTGGTGTGCAAGACAAGAATCAGGAACAGCGTTATCACAGCTTCACTTTCAAACAGGTGGAATTCACTCATTGTTCTTTAAAAGCACAGTGCACCTGAGCTGTCAGATTTCAGTCTCCACACGTAACATTGTTTCTATGTAAGGAGAAATGTTTAAGCACACACCTTTTTCTTTCTGCAATGTGATCCAACCTTCTGCTGTCAGACTTCTAATCTGGCATATTTAAACACCCTGATAGGTTAATAATAGTGTCTAGGATCATAATGCTTGTAACAGCCTCAAACTCCAGGCAACACTTCCAGATTATCAGCACATTTTGCTTACTGCATAGATAATATTGTGTAATTTGCTCAGGGAAGATTTATATTATGGCTGGCACTGATGAAATACATGCAGGATATCTAATGTTTGCAAATAGATATGCACAAGACCTGGAAACTTGCAAGCATGAATATCGTCAAAACATTCTCTCCCTAATGTACTCCAGGTAATATTAACTACTCAGGCTGTGCTTCAGTGTGACACTGCAGTACTTCAGTACAATTGGCTGGGAAGGAATTTACTAAGTAAAGCTACGTATAAAACATCCCCTTCAACATCAAAGGCTGCACTTGAGCTTAGATTTTACTATGCAAATACATTGTAGAGAAAGACAATGTGTATAAACCAGCCTGAGGTACTGAGAGTACAGTGTCTCAAAATAAAGAAAACAAGGTGGTTTGTTTTTTTTTTTTTAAATCGATAAACATTTCACTGAAAAGCACCTGGGTGTAATTTCCTCTGGATTTGCATTCACCATGGGTCCATCTTAGCTTCTACTGAAGTCAAGTGCAAAATTGATTGAATGGCACCAAGGTCAGTCCCTCTGCAGATGTTATAAAAAAATAGGGAGTTTGATTTATAAACTTTATAAAAAATTTTTTACAAGATGCAGCTTTCTTCACCCAAAAATATTCAAGATGAACAGTTATTCATGGATAAATGTAGGACATTTTTGGTATTTCAGCATCTCAAGCTGCAGAAATATGATCCTTGTCTCAAATGCCACAGCTTCAAAGGCTCAAATGTGACTGTATCCATTCTGACCCTCATGCCCTGCCCAACCAGTGCAGGGAGACTAAAACCTTTTGAGATGCATTTGTTCCATAAGTGGAAGGTTTTGCTGTAGCCTATGGCCACAGCCTCTGCTGGAGGTACATGGCTATGCAGCTGCATTCGTTCTCCTTGTCCATGACCTGCAGTGGATCCATATCTAGTGGTATTAAGGGAAGTGGCTAGAGGGAAGGATGCTTTAAAAAATCTTTTCTCTTGATCTACTGACACAGAAATTATCTCTATTCGTCAGAGATAACCCCAAGTACAGGATCGCTATGGTCCTTTGGTTCTTTAAAAACTTGTGGGAAATAAGGTGGGCAAATAAACAAAATTACAACTGGTGATTTTAAGTGCATCAGTTTAGGGTGCTTCAAACACTCAGGCAGATCTGGTTAAGCAGACTAGGTTACTCCCTAGATATGTAAGAGGTTCTTGCTCATAATATTTCCCAATAAGATTGATTTCAGGATTTCTTTTAGCTCCATTCAGTAATTCAATCTGACTCGGCTAAGAACAACCAGCAATCATATCATCAATGTACACAGAGATTAGGAGAGATAAATTGAACTGTTTACACTTCAACTGCAGTCATGGAGATGTGGTCAATACATCAGTGGTGTCTGGGTGGCAATTCACTGATCAATTGTACGTGCCTGCTTCCAGGTGAGCTGAATAGTTCTTCAGGTCCCACTTGACTGCATCCTCTGTAGCTATTCTGGGACTTACTGGACACTTGAATGCACGTGTACACATGCAGACATGTAAACTGAAGTATTAACTTGCAAGCAGAATCCTGCCCTGTGCATCTCCTCTGCTTTTGTCAACACTTCATATGAACAAATGAGGGGCAGCTCTGACTATATTTGGAACAGAATCAAATTTTTGTCAAGAAAAAGATTATTGACTAGAATACATCCCTGTAAGTTATCTGAAGCAATTAGTAAGTGAGATAAACTTTTTTGAATTATGCCAGTGAATAAGAAGGTACTTTCATTTTCTTCCAGAGTGTATTTTAACTTTTGGTTTTGGTCTAATACAATATTTTTGCAGTGTAAATCCAAAGTGCATGAAGAGCTGTGAAGGAAGTTGTAAGTGCTAAGTGTAGATGATGAAGGCCAAAGTACTCATGGACTACCAACAGCTTTGAAATTAATTAGTAATTTAGTCATCACCCTAAGAGGTTTTTTCATGCCTCTTCTGTATCCCACACCACAATTTAGGGATTTATGTTCCTTTGCTACAGAAACAATAAATGTCTACAAAGGTAGACATTTGCCATCATAAAGAAAACAAATACTTTGTTTCCAGCTGTGTTAAAAATGTTTTCTCTGCTCTGGTAAACAAACTGTGTATAGATGAGTGGGGATTTGGATATTCTTATGCTCTGGGTCGATCATTAATACCCTAATGTGTAAATATAATCATATCAGAAGTCCTTGGTAGCAGAATCTATGTGTCCAGAACCAGGGCAGTGATGCTTTCCCTGTGCTCAGCTGGTGAAGCCACAACTCGAATCCTGTGTTCAATTACCTTAAAGCATTGCCTTTTTTGGCAGTTTACCATTGCTGAATAAATAATTGTTCACCATGTCTAACCTTTTTTAAAAAGGTTTATAAGTAAGCCTACTTAAGCGTTCTTAAATGCGTCTCTTTTTATGTCTTTAGAGTTTACAATTCCCTCAGTATATGTGTTTCCAAAGCATGTGAGTTTCCATTTATTTACCAACCACACATAAATCTGATCTCACAGAGTCCAGTCACAGTGGTTTTAGTCTAATATTTTAAATAAAATAATAAATGTGAAATAAATTTAAAATTATGTTAACAGAATATGGGCGACAGTGAATTGATGTCGCTGGAAGGAATTAGGAGGCAAAAGCTTTAGAGACAGAAGACGGCAGTTCAGTTTTGTCAGCTTAGGGGTAAAGTACCTGAAACACTTTTGCTCTTTTTGCTTTTCTTTGTGTGGAACATGTCCTCTTCACCCACATGCAGACACCTCAGAGGTATTCAGGCAACAATCAGATTTCTGTCACAAAATGCATGATCATCTGCTGTGTAATAAACTGCGTGCTTAAACTCCTGCATTAGAAAAGTTTACATGTTGTGCTCGTGGGAGGCAGTATCAATTAAACCAGATTTTAGTATTTGATTTGGTTAAGCCAGTATTTCTAATACAGAAGAACTTTTTCAGTATAGCATATCTGAAAAAAAAAAACATTACTGCAGGCATTGGCTGGCCCGGCATTTTTGAAACTTTTTTGTCCCTGATGGAGATAAGCAGGATGTATATTAGTGCAAGAGGTATTCTGTTATCCTCCAGCCTTGTTAAAATGCTCAATACGGCCCCCAAAAGACTATTTGCTTCTGGATAACTTGTGTCCAAACATTTAAAATGCAAATGCACTCTGTATGCTAATTTCAAATTCAGAAATATCATCAAAGTTGGAGTGGAAAAATTTTGTGAACTTTGGATTTTCCGTCTTTTGATCTGCCTCCACTGCCCTAGAGCCATTCGTATAATTGTATTTTGTCTTTAATTAGTACCAAACTATCATGGTATCTTGGATACATCACATGCAAATCCTAAAGCAAATTTAAACAATAAAGCACAATGCACTGAAATTGTAAGGGATCTAAGTCTCAGCAGATGGGGAGACCATAAAAAAAATTCTTAACACTTTTTCAGTTTGCATTCTCAAAAATATAATTTTCTTCTGATACATATTTGGGTTTTTTTGATTGGAAAATTATGAATAGAAAGTGAATATTGCAAAGGTAACTCCCAGGAGTGGGACCTAAGGAATAAAAATCACAGAGATGCCAAGCCAAACAGATGTGCCCCTGCTGTCAGTAGTTTGGGAAATAATTTTTTTAAAAAGTAATTATACACTCATTACATCAGTGCTACTTTCCTATTAAAAGATACATTTCCTGTACACAATTCTTTCAGATTGTGAGTGATGTTCTGTTTTCCAGTTGAAAGAAATTATTTATCTTGGCAACAAAGTCTGTCATGCAATTTGTCAAATGCTAGTTTGATGCTAGTTAATAACCACAACATTATGTTTTTGACTGTAATTTAAAACTAGAAAATTAAATGTGAAATTCAAGAAACATCTCCAACTCACCAAACAGAACACACAGATCTTGAGTTACTACCGGCAGTATTTTGCCTGTAGCACCTGCTCAGCTGCACACACATAGCTCTGCTCATGCTGTACGTGTGACATGCTTACTGAAATGGCAAATTTAACCTGTAGATTTGTGGATTTAGCTCCCTTAACTAATAAGGTTCTTTAGTAGGATATTACTGGCACTGATGTCATTACAGCATAATGATACCATTAAAGCTTTACACATAAAAGAATATCATGGTGTCAGTGACATATCCATGTGGTAAATTTATTCTTCAGGGCATCTAGACTTACAATTGAGATTATGAGAAGTCTGAGCAAATTCAAGAGCTGTATTCCTTACAAATAATTTGAAATATCTTTATATAGATGTTTCAGTTAATGCTGTAATGGAAAGAAACAGCTACATAAAGTGTTTTTGGGGGGATGGTAAATATTTCCAATTTGTGATCTCTAATGGGAATAACCAATGAACTCAAGCTTTAGAAGCCACTCTTAAATTTGTCTTCATTAGCACTTTCCAAACAGACTTTTGCCCAAACATTCTATAACTTCTAACACCTACTGAGCTACATCCACTTCCTCTAGCATTTATTCAACTACCTCCAGGTACTAGGGTTTTAGTTTTTTTACAGAAAACACAAACTTGTGCCAATTTTCTCTTTGACTAAAAGAGCTCTCAAACCCCAACACCAATTTTACAATTCTACTGTACCACATGGCTAGCTTTCCTCCTGGTTCCTTCTCTGGCCCAACAAGGGTGGACCCAGAATGAGTTTTGTCCCTGAATTCAAGATCTCTGCCTCAATGTGCAGTGTGCTGCTGGGATCATGTGTGATGACTGTTTATCCCATGTTATTAAGCTGTTGATTAGGCTGCGGGAATTGACAATTGAGAATTGTACATTAGTCAGTTCAAATGAGCTAAGCATCACTTGATTAAACAGTAAAGTCTAAACACACTGTGCAGGGAATAGAAAAAAAATGGGTTTCCCTGTTGTCAATTCATTCAATTCACAGCTTGGAAAATATGCAGTAGTTTGCAGCATGAACTCTCATGTACATTGCTTGTCACAGAGCATTGAAAAGGAATGACACTTCTGCCGATTCAGAGTTTGCTGCAGAGGACTGCACGTGATTTCCTACCACGACAAGGCAGGAAGGTGGTAGAAGGAAAGCTGGTAGAGATAAGGGTGGCAACTAGGTGATGGCATAGTTCAATGGGGCATGAAGATATTACCACATTTGTTTGTATTCTCTCACTTTGCATAGGCAAAATGACAGAAATGAAGGCTCAGGAGGGCACTCAGAGAAGAAAGGAAAATCTGAACTGCTGACAAACCCTTTAAGCTCTGAGAGTGCAGTAGATAATGCTGTTCTGATAGAGCAGGAAGGAGGAGGAGGAGGAATGAGAGACTTTCTTGATGGAGGAAGCTCTGCTGTAAAGATGGAGAGAAAACTGGTGAAAGAAACCCAGAAAGTGTATCCAGGAGAGGTATATGGAAGGAAAGAAAAGAAAAATATAAAACATAATATGCTAACAAGAGGGTACTCCACAAGAACAGCAAAAGAGAAGTAAAACAGTAATGGGAATACCCTGGCAATATCATGGCTCAGTATTTGAGTCAATGGAGAATCCCTGTTTCAAACTGGACAGCAAAATAATGGCCCTTGCTATTAATTTTTATGGAAGCTGAGTCACCATTTGACACTTTCTACCATTCTGCTCTTTTGGCCTGTATTTAACCCATTTATTGCCATTTTTGTGTATTATCTTTGTATAATTCCTGACATTTATTCTTCCATCCAGTCTTATTATTTTGATTTCCATAGTTACAGAATTGAAATTATAATTGTTCAATAGACTCTGTAAATAATTGTAGATAATTACAATGGACTCTGTAAATCATGTTCAACCATTTCAAACATGAAAAATGTTAACAGTTAGATTCTGCTGCCCATTTACCAGATTCTGCTGGTAAATGAGCAGTGCTTTAAGGAATTATGTCCTATAGATGCTGAATTCAGAGAATTCAATGTGAAAAATGTGCATACAGACACAAAAGGGGATAATTCAAGAATACTTTACAAACATCATTATTTTGAGTATTAGTTCTAAGGTAAGTGCTGTGAAGTGAAAATGTTGGTTAGTACTTAATCCAGTGGCATTAAAGACCTGGGCTCTTCAGGGAGTAGCAGAACAGGACAATATTTTTACAGTTTTGTCTCCTGTATCACTGGCTCTTGTGTACAAAACCTCAGCATTTCCAAGTCTCTTATTCCTTCTCTTCAAACTCCCAAAGCAGAAAGAGATCTCCTCACTCCTTTATCCTCTAACTGCTGACCAGATAAAACACAGCAGATGCTGCAACTGGTTGTCAGCTCCATGCTGAGAACCCTGTGTTTATTGGTTTGTCAGTACACAGGTTGTCACCCACCAACCATGAGGTCAAACCAATAACCACTGGATTCTCACTGCTGTTTTTCATTCAGTGTTTATACTAATTTGGGACTCTTTTGTGAAACCAGTCAGTTTCAGACCTCTCAGGAAGATGTGGCATTTGGGTCTCTTCTCTTGTGTTAGATTTGACTGAAGTGTGCCCATTGATAGTAACATTTCTGAGAAGGACATGACAGACAGTAAGACAGCAAGATGGCACATTCAAGGGGAAGGCAAGCTAAAAATCTTGTTATACAGAGAGAATATGGAGTAATTTGGTTAAATATCACACAAAGCTAAACTGAAAGCTCTCTGCATCTCTTTTTTTTTTTTTTTAACATGGCATATCTAAGAGAGCTTCATGTGTTTCTCACAGGCTCAGATGATGTTGATAATACGATGCGGCAGCCTAGGTGGGCACTTGTTGCCAAACCCAAAACAGAGGTTCTCTGAATAAATCACTGTGCAAGTACCTTTCTCTGTCCCTACAGTATTTATTGGAGAGAGCCACCTACACAGATACAACTAGGAAAAAGGAATCTGGTCCAAATTGACTTATGTGACTGAATTGCAAATAATTAGAAAGTGCCTTTAAATTGCAGAAGGCTATTTAAGTGTTAAGAAAGAAACCATGCTATCAAATTTTATTTGGTACAATCCAAATGAATTTTATGTATGCTTTATTTGCATTACTTTTATGTTTATTATGAATTTATTTTATTAAGTCTATTATTTGAGTTTTTAAGAATCTGTAGGGAACTCATCCTGCCAACTAGGTGTGTAAAACTCTCTTGATGCATCTTGAAGACTATGAAGAGAAATTGCTTCCAGAGATGCTTTTGTCTCTACTCCTTGTTCTTCCCATTCCCTCCAGCTTTCCAGTTGAAACTTCCTCTTAACCCCACTTAACACAAAGATATGCAGTCATAGATACCTCACAGAAAGTGGGCCATGTCTGAGAGAAATTCAACCCAGCATAGATGGGCATGCATGGGTTGCCCAATTCCACTGTGCAAATGGCATCAGGTAGGAAAACAGTGACTTTAATGGGAGATGCACTTTTCCTGGCCTGGGCAGGGAAGCTTTGCAGCTGCTTTGCAGCTTACTTGTCAGGAAGCCCATCTACATTGCTCCCAAGGTTGGGAATCCACAGTAACAAAAAGTGCAGGGTTTCCCCAGATAAGGCTGAAGTAGCAAGTTCTGAGATGAGGAGCAACACAGGCTGTCAGTGTGCACCTCTGTGCAGCATCCTGCTGGGTTGTACAGGTGACTTTTGTAGAGATCCTTAAGATGTCCCTAGGATGGAAAGGCTTGTACAGCACATCCATATCCCTGGAGTGCCTACAGAACAGAGGCTCTGATGGACAGTTGGCTTTTCACTATGGTGTCTTAGACAAAACCCCTTTGCTCAGGGGAGAGGAGTTATCTATTAATGATTAGCAACTCCTGATTTATCACATAGAAAAACTTCCTCATGGTTCCTGGACAGGACATTTTTATTTAAACCTAAAAATAAACAGTCATCAGTCAATAACCCCATACCAGGCTAAGATTTTGAAAAACATGAAATGTTTCCTAATCCAGAGAGATCACCTTGCTCCCTTTCAGGTAAGAAAAAAATCCCAAAGTAACACATTCTTTGAAGGCCTATTCATCTTCATTTATACTTTTCTTGTCAAAGCATACCAGACACAAGGAAATTACTTTTTGATCTAAAATGGCAGTTTCTGTCTCCTATAACAGACACATGCCAGGAGAGAACATGTTGGTAATGCTGGTGTCAGAACAGCATGAAGTAGTTGAGAAAACTGAAGAGACTAATTTCTGTCCTCTCTGGGATGCTATAACGTAATTTGATGAAGCTCCTCATAAACTTCCTTTTGCCTTTTCTTTTTTGCACAGCACGAATATCTGTAAAATAAGAAAATTCACAATCTCTAAGTACAAAAAATGTTGCCAGCCAATGCTGTCATGGAGCTATGATGGAAAGAACCACACAGTGCCAACATTTTAGGGTACTTCCTTCCAACCATTCTCCTACAGTGCTGGAGTAGATGTTGTAAAACTCTCCATGTAACCAATTTCATGGTCCAGGTGGAATGAAATGCAATGTATATTAATCATACATTATGAGAGGGGAGAAGGAATGAGATTTGTAATATTTTCAGCTGTAACCTTCTAAAATGGGATGGTCTAAATACAGCCTCAGCTCTAAATACAGGGCAAGAGAAATCATTGCATCCACACCAGCCCTGGAAGAGGCAGTGGGTGGAAGTATAAATCCAAGAAAGTACTTATCCTGCAGGATGCTCTCATTGCTTTGCTGGAAAAGGGGGTTCTGAAACTGCTCCCTAACCACCCCAACCTGTGCTACTATAGGCAAGAAAGCTGCCATCATTCATTTGTTGCTGAAGACAGAAAGTGACTTATGACCCCCTCAAAGTAAAATTTTCTTATGTATTCAGAATACCCAATTACTTTGCTTGAGATTACAAAGATCAAATTTTACACAAAAACTGTGTCTTCAGTACTCAGGCACAATAATTTTTTTCCTGGTTGCACTTCTGTGTCACAAAGTTCTTCTCTGCACTGGCTCTGACTGGGATAGTTACACCTGCCTGCCTGGGAGTAATTGTGAGTAGTGGTGAATTACTTTGTTTTGCTTGTGTGCATAAGTCTTATGCTTTACCTATTAAATGGTCTTTATCCAACCTGCAAGTTTTCTCAGCTTTACTCTTCTTATTCTTTCCTCCATCCCAATGAAGGAAAATGATTGAGTGGCTGTATGAGGATCAGTTTATGCCTGGGGTTAAACCATGGCATTCTCTAATTGTTTAAAAAACACAAACACACATAGTGAAATGTTGCCATTTAAATGTAATTATTAAGGATATGGTTTTTTCTCAGACAAAAGCTCCCTGATCCCCTCTAACCTTTATCACAGTAAAAAAGCAGTAAGACACCATGTTGAATATCAGAAATTCGCACCTGAATCACAGAAAGTCACAGTAACCAGGGAAACTGAACAGTGGCATGGACAGGTTTTCATTAAAGCATGGATGGGAGGAGAATTAATATGATTATTATAGGATACTGGCTTTTGAATAACAGCAGTTCATTGTAACTTATTTTGCTTTTGATGGTGAGGAAGAAAGTTGTGTCTACGGAGAAGCATTAAAAGGCATGTATTTCTGTGAGTTTCTAAATAGGTGGGATTTTCTACAGGTGAAAATGCCTTTGTCACAGACCATGACTGGATGAGATATGCAGGGATGATGCTCACAGCAGAATCCCCTGCTGGCAGACACAGGAGCTGGGCTGTGGATTACCACCATGAGCCATTCTCCTTCTTCTGTGTAACCCTCAGCTGCAACTGAATCATGAGAATGTATTTAAGATGCTCTTGGCAGGTGCTTCTACAGCTGGTAAGGCAGGGAAGGATGAAGCCCTGCTCTGACAGCAGTTTCAAGAGCATTGTCCACAGCTAGTGGTGCTCTGCTGTGCAGACATGCATCCAGGCAGCAATGCTGGCAGCAACCTGACAGCCAGAAAAGCAAGATTAGGAAAAATAATGCAGATTTTCTGCATGTTATTTCATCCTTCTCTTGGTGAACAAAGTGCATTTGCCCGCAGTGATCTGCTGATGTCAGGATGGGGAGGCAAACCCCTCCCAGCAGATTCTTCCTCTCCAAGGGCTCACACGGATCTACATCCAGCCTCCTGCCACCATAGGCTGCCTTCCACCCATCTCACTTCTCAGTCATCAGCTGGTGGAGGGGACCTGACCTGGGCACCTCGTGGTCTGCAGGGGCTCAGCAGTGGCATTTGCCAGTAACTGATGCTGCTGGCAGGAACCAGAGCTCCTGGTGTGGCTCCTGCCATTATGGAGAACTCCAGCAAGGATGATCCTGCCCAGTGGCATCTGTGCTGCCTTGCATGGAGACCCAGGGGCAGAGTTTCTGCTCTAATCCTGCTGTCTGTGACTGAAAAGCAAGAAGAACACCTGGCAAGGGACTCATCCTGAGCAGCTCAGGCACTCACCCCTGCGGCCGGTGATGAGGGCCGGACAGTTGACCACAGGGATGGCCGGCGGCTCGGCGGCTTGTTCTGAAAGTTTCCTTTTGGTTAAGTCAGCTTCAGCTAGGGACTTCTTTTCCCCTCACCGCGAGCCGGGCTTCCCTGGGATGGTGGCCGCTGTCCCAAAAGCCGGAGAGCTGCTGAGAGAGAGAGAGTGTTCCCTTGCCAGGAGACCAAATCAGATACGAGGGTCTGCTCTGCTTGGGCTCAGGGGCAAGAAGACCCCGGAAGGCCCAGTTTTCAGATTTTTATTCTGAAAGTTACAACTTATCTCATAACGGTACAGGGGAGGAAACGGGGAAGGGTTGGAAGGTCGGGGTGCAGTCGGGAAGGAGTAAGGGAGGAAAGAGTGAGACACAAGATACTATTGTTAACTGAGGGGTAGGCGGGAGGAGTTCGACTCCCTTTCCAAGGCCAAACCTAACTCTACCTTCAGAGGGGCCTCACTTTCTAGACCCCCAGAAATTCTTCAGGGGATATGTCATTCTCTGGGCTTGAACCACTGCTACACACCCCAGCGTAGCAAACCCTCTCCTCAGAGGTTCAGACCTTCATTCCCTCCATGGCTGATGAGAAAGCCTAGAAGATCAGTTTATACTACATTAACTTTCTGAAAGCAAGGCCTGGTGAGTTTTCAAATGAGCAAAATATCCTTTAATAGCTTCTTAATTCCCATCAAAATACACAGTATTTACAGGACTGTACAGAGGGCTCCCACAGCCTTTGCAATACATCTGCCCTCTTGGGACATTTACTTGCAGAAAACTGCTTTTTGAGCAAGGCGGGTCAGTTTGCTGCTCTGAGGAAGCCACCGGTCTATAAAACTTTCAAAAGAGTAAAATACATATAATGAAGCCTTTCTGATTTATGTTCTTCTTTATTAGATGAGAGAACAGCAGCTGTATGTCTACCTGATTGTAATATTTATATCACCTCAGAGGGCAGTAGAAGATAAAATAGATTTTTCCCTACTAACACCTGAACAACAAAATTTTCAGAATTAAAATTTTCCAAAGATGTCAAGTATTTGTGTCACCATTAAAATAGAGAAAGAGGTACATGGCAAGGTTTGGACAGGGCATAGGAAAAAAGCAGCTTAGTTTTATTTATTTATTTATTTATTTATCTATTTGCAACCTTTTTTCTAATGTGGAGCTAGAGAGGGGAGAAGGAATTAGAGAGGAATGGCAGAAACCCTGGCCTTTAAAAGGAAGTTATGCATTACAGGACGTGGGTCTTGAACATTTCCTCATGTAAACTGTCTCCCTGGAGCTTCAGTTTCAGTGGAGGCCTTTAATTGCTAAGTGAAAGCAAGTGATATTAATTGAATAGAGTATGTTATCACTTGCTGTGAGTGTCCATGCCAGTAAAACCTCATCACTCAAATGTTCACAAGAACCAAACACTGAGTGCAAGTCAGCCCAAAATGGATTAGTGATTTGAAACTATAAATCAATCAAAAATAAATTTTCTGCAATGTTTCACTAATTTTTTTAACTGGAGTAAATCAAAACGTTCCTCAGGAAGGCAAATTCTTAGTATGTCCTTCCCTATTGAACTGAGATGTTGTAAGGATAACACACCAATACAAGACCTAAACCTTTAAAAGGCTCTTTATACATAAGAAAGATTTGTCAGTTTCCAAGGCAGAAATACATCTAAATTGCTTATTTTTAATTTTATGTGTTTTAAAAACAGTGAGGAGAGGCAAAAAGCCGTTTTCTAAAACATGCAGAAGGATAACAAGGTATTCTTTGCTTGCAATACCCCTTGGAATAATTTGTAGAGATAATTACAGGAAAAGGTCTCTGAAGAGTTAGATTCAGTATTCTCCCAATTTTCAGCAACAAAAAACTTGAAAGTTTCCCCTTATTTTTACCAAGCTGTTAATTTTTATATCAAAGTGTTTTAAAAGTAAAGGAACAGCGGTGTTATTTGCCACAGAAAATGTTTTTAATCTGAATTAATTGTTTTTTTCCTTACTTCTCTTGTCTGCCAACTACACCAACAAAAGCCAACAACTGATCAGAAATGCTAAATCCCTGCAAGTGCTTGGGTTACCTTTCTAGCCTTCCATGAGGCTTCGTGATGAAGTGTATTAATCCAGAAACTGCTGGTTGTAGATTATTGAGCTGAAACTTTAGACTGGTGTGTCTCTAGGAGAATTTAGCGTATGCATCCATTCACCCAGGCCATTCATTAGCCCTCAGTTTATTTTCTGTACAAGGTTCACACAAAAAATTGCATCTCACTCTCTTAGATGTCTGCATGTGACAAAAAGGAAACTCAGTAAGAATCAAAACTACAGTATCCTTATAAGGATGTCCTGGGTCAATGTAATGGCTCATTTTGGCACAGCTTTTATGATGTCTCCACATCGACTTGAGCAAACTATCATGAATTTAACTTTGGCAGAGAAAAACTAAGTTGTTTTTTTTTTTTCAAAATAAAAATTGTATTCAGTCTCAAAGATGGTTCCAGGAGTCAGAGAACCAGCTGTGGTAGCAACATCTCTCATGCTCAGGAAGCAAAGGAGCCTTCTGGAAGCAAGTGCCCTTCAGTGCCACTCCAGTCACCCAGGTAAACAGAGAGAGCTCTGGAAATTACTGAAAAGGTTAAAAAACTGGATCTGAAGCAACAACTCTATGTGGTAGCTTGAAATGTGTGTTCATCTGCTTCCTGCTGCCAGACAACCAGAGCTGCAGATAAGTGTTTCCTACTCATCCTGGAACACTGAGAGCAGCCTGGGGCTCAGAGCACAGCCAAGCAGCCAGGACCCTGCAGACTCAGAGCCTGATTCCTACCACAGGGAGCCAAAGACACACTCCAGTCCAGAGGATTTACTGCCAGATTCCTGTACCTTCAAGTGGTACATTCAGCATCAGGCTTACTAAATAGGCATCAGAATTATGAATGCCACTGTTGAGCTTGTACAGTCAGGCTGGATGTGGCCTAATGCAATGACTGCTTTGCTAGAGATGTCAATGAATACTTTCACTGTCCCCCATAACATCTGGAATTACACTAGGAAGCACTGAACAAGCTGGAATCTCTTTAAAAGGGTCACTAAGGTGTCGAACAGAAGCAGGCATACATTAGTTAGCAGATTTTCTTACCAAACAGGGTCATACAGGAAATCTCAGGTGGCACAGAAGCACAGACTGAATTAAAATCCAAAACCAAACACACCTGAGATTTCTTGGAGTGAATATCTACCCTTACAGTTCCTCCTGTATGGAGGATGTTGAGTTTAGTTCAGGTTTTGATCTGGAGGATGACTGGGGAGACAGCTTGAGGCATTAGGAGATAGCTGCAAGTGATATGATACATTATAATATATCATAATCACAATTCAAAATTGTGCTTCTTCTAGTCAAGACAAAATGCAGATTTTCATCCCATAATTGCTACTTAGAATCGTGAACCTACTTGTTTTTTCTCACAAATCATCCCATTAACCTGAACAGTGCTATTTATATATCTGCAAGGCTTACTAGTGTGAGTATAAATTGCTGGATTAGGCTGTGTGTTTGCAGTCTGATCTTTATTTTAGGTGCGTGGGAGCAGAGAGTGCTCTGCTGTTAGGTGCACAGAGACATGTTGGTGTGAAATGCTGAGGAAAGAGCATCTGCTGAGCTCTCTGAAAAACAGATAAAGAAATAAGGGAGAGACAGAGCAGATGAATGGGCAGAATGATAAAATAGTCTCATAACAAGCCCCAGACATTTGACTATTTATTTTGAATTATTCTAGTTTTGATAGCCCCCAAAGAGCACTTTAAAGTGCTTAATTTGCTTTGCTCCATTGATTTTAATTAATCTTGCCCTAGGCTTTCAAACTTGATGAGCATGGAGAACTTAGGAAAAAAAAAATAGCAGCCTACTTTCTCACCATATAAAATTCTTTAACAGCCTCAAACCATGGGCAGCTGCAGTGCAGCCATGGACATGAGCACTTGTGCCCCGGGCACTGCCCTTGTAGGGGTAATACCTTCACAGGCTGAACTCAAAGCAGAACAGAAATATCCACTGCTGAAGCCTTCTGGATGGATGGAGCTGATCCAGATCCTCTCCCCCCGGCCAAGAAGCCATCAAATACCCACCTGCAGAATGAGTAGTTCTTTCCAGGCTCACAGTTCCACAGTGGCCCAGAGCTACACAGACATCACACTTTTGTATTGTGAAAGGCTCCTGCCAGCACAGAGCAGATGAGCTTTTCACTCCACAGGAGGAGGTGCCTTGGCTTTAGAAAGGATGATTGATAAATGAAAAATTACAGGATCCTCTGTCCTCCCTAGAATGACTGACCCAAGGCAGCCCCTTCAGTGAGAACATCTCCTGGGATCTTTCAAAGGGACCAATAATAACTGGTGACTGCAGCACAGAGAGAGGGGCACTGGCACCAAGTCCTTCTAATGAAGGTGAATTTGACTATTGTCCAGCAGTTGAGTGGTATCAAATAGGTGTTAAGCACTTATGTAATTCAAAAATCTTGTTCCAGAGTTACTAAATTTGAGATTTAAGAGACATTTTCTTTCAGCAACTTCCATTAAAGAGTCAGAAATCCCAGAGAGACAGGGACCTTCTGTCTGGCAGCACAGCACTCCCACCATGCACGGGATGTGTGATGGGATCAGAGCCTGAAGTGCAGATGTGCCATTTTCATGCTTTCTCAACCAAGCAGAAACACCATCAATCAAGTGGGCAATTTGCCATCACTTCTGACAAACTCTAGCTGAGGACATGCCATCTCTTTGTTTCAGCTGAGAGCAGCAACCTCCACAAAAGCCCCCAACCCCCTGTTGGGAAGGGCTGCTGAGTCCTGGGGGGAATGCAGGACTAACACCTCATGGGCAGCCCCTTGGGAGGGAGGGGATGCTCTGGCAGGACCAGGCTGGGGCAAGGGGCCCCAGTCCATTGTGCAGGGGGATAGTAAGGTCAGTCCTCAAGTGGGATTTACACCTTGTCCTCTTGAAGGGCAAAACACTGACCAGTATAAACTAATCAGTGGTAAAACTGTTATTCAGAAGCTGTAATTTAACATTCATGACTTCTCTAATTACTTCTGTCTCATCCTGCATCTTTCCTTTTTGGGAAAGGTTATTAGAAGGTCATATGTTTTAGATAACAATTACTTAAATCTCCTGCCTATGAATAAGCAACCTCAGATTTTTTGTCTGTAATTCTGAGTGTGCTTATCTGTGTCCTAAAAAAAGAGAGGAAAAATAATTTGCTTTAGCAAAGGAAGGTATTGATAATGTATACCCACATGAGACTTACAAAGAAATCCACAAATAGATTAAAGTAATTCATTAAGAACATTAATCAGTTTTGGACTATCCCAAACTGTAGTAATCGATCATTTTAATTAAAAGAAACCATGCATTCTCTCCCTTTTACCTCAGCCCATCTTTGCAACACAGCTGATCAAAGATGTCATATTTCAAAGATGCTGAGTACAGTTTCTATAATCTCCATTAAAGAATTTCACAAAGCAACAATATCCTCTGCATTGAAGTGCCTGCCTTCTTATGGAAGCTTTTGCTTTTGCTCAGGAGAAAATGATCAGATAACTCTTCAGCAGCTCCAAATTCCTCTGCTCTGTGTAAATGAAGAGAGCAGCCCCAGGTACCTTCCAACGAGGTGCACAGGCTCACCCTCATTTCTCTGGGACAAACCTGGTTTTCCACACACACCCAGGCAACATCACCTGAACAGCTGTCCCTCCCACGTGTCCCCAGAGAGCTGGCCCTCACAGAGGTCTCTGTCCTGCCCAGTCCTTTTTCTTCAGCAGTTGCCAAGGAAGAAAGGAATGACTGCATAGGGGAAGTACATAGAGGTATTTCCCCACTCTGCAGAGTGTTACAGGTTAGGGACTTTTTGAGCCTCAGTTTATTGGCCAGAAGGGATTTTTCATGCTATGCATTTCTCCAGTCCCTTTTTGAATCTTATAAAAAGCTGAGATGAATTCCTTCTTTTTAATATTGGTTGCTTTGTTCTGCAATTTTCAGAGCAATCTAACACTAAAAATTATGGGAAAGAATGAAACACTTTGTTTCATAACAGGCAAGGAAACGATTTTGTTCCACTCATCAATGTGCTGCAGTCTTCTAATATCAAAGAGCACTGCTGCTTTCCTTTTAGGAGCACAAGGAAGAATGAAGGGAAAAAAAAAAAGGAAAATGCATTTATAAAGAGGTTGTATCTTTCTTTCCTTAAGTTGATTCTGCTTCTTAGCTGATATCTGCCTCTGCCTATCAGCATGAAGTTTCAAAGGGTGTCTGACTTCAATGATTTCTAATGTTGATTTAATTTAAGATAGAGAAAGACAAGGGTGTAATAGGGAAAATCAGTCAACAAGAAAGGCATAAGTCAAATGTTGTAGCAGGGAAGATTTTTCAGCCATCCTTTTCCAGAATAAGAGAAACAAAAGGCAAATGCATCCGTCACAACTGTGATTCTTGCACTGCTTAAACTGCTCCTCAGAGAAAGGGACTCAGAGAGAATGTTTCATTTTTTACCACCCTACAGATAGCAAATGGAAACAGAAGCAGCTGTCATGGTTCAGCAGCAGGTTCAAAAAGCCACTGACAGAGTTCTATTTGAGAAGATAAGTAAATCACGGCATGAAAGATAAGCAGTGATGTGGCCTGTAAACACTGTAGGAACAGATGGATCAATAAAGGGTCACTTCTCTCTAGACAGAAAGTTACACTTGAGCATGAAGTCCCTGATTGAACCTAGGGGTGTTAATTACTATATTTATATATGACCTCAGAAAAACAGCGTACAGAAAAATAAAAAAGAATTATTTACATTAATCACTAGAAAAAACCCAGGAGGATGTCCTCAAGAGAATCCTGCTGAAACAATGTGACCGCCAGCAAACAGGCAAATGTGAGGGTCTGAATGACTCTTCTGCATTACTGACATGGAAATGCAATGCAGCCATAAAAGCCCTGCATCCATGCTCAGAATGAACTTCTGCTTGCAGACACAGTCAAAACATTGGGATGCAAAAGGAATGGGACAGAAAATTCTTAACTCATGAGATACCAAAGTAAACAAAAAGCTCTCCCTTGCTTTTGACAGTACATCTATTCTGAGCTTCATACCTCAAGAAAACAGAGTTTAACTAGAAAGAGTTCAGAAAGGGATAGTGCAAGTATAATGGACATAGCACAATAAAGGCAGAAAATAAGTCTTGCTTTAGAGACAAACTAAAAAGACTGATTCTTTAGAGAAAAAGTGAACAAAAACAGATACTCCGAAGAAAATTGTTCTCTACCCTGCTATAAATCAAAAGGAAAGTAACATTTGAAGTCTTTAGGAGGCAGCACTTATCTACATCTGAGGAAATGCCATCTTCTAAATTAGAAAACAAAAAGGTTAATAGCCCATGGATATCCTTATTTCAAGGTATCAGGTAACAAAGAGCCTTAAAGAGTAAGCAAGAGGATCAAACACCTGTAGTGCTAGCAACACACAGTGACATTAGACAAAATTAAATAGAAAAATAAACTTCTATGTATTTTTCTTTAAGCTAGCCATTAGATTGACCACTGTAAGATTTTTACAGTTTCTGGGGCTTCCTGGAATGTCCATCACAAGGTGGTGTATGATGGAATGGTGGCTGAAGGAGCAGGGAGCTGTGCTCCTGCTGCACAGTGCAGCAGAGCCTGGACTGGGCTTTGATGAAGGTGCAGCCCAGCCACAGCAAGGCTGGGCTTTGCTGGAGTGACAGAGTGCCCATGTGGCTTCTCACAGCCACACTGAATGTGGCTGCAGGCACTGAAGGCCAGCAAGCCCTGCTCTGGCACCCCTGCACACTGACTCTGCTGGGCTCACCCACCCAAGCACACATGCTCGGGGGGCCTGACAGACTGGGCTACGGGGAAACAAGGACCAGCCTTATCTCAGATTATTCCTCCTGTGATTCCAAGGAGAAATCAGCACAGTGTCAATAGTAATCCTACCTCTGGACACAGGCTGCAGTCAGTCTATTGAGCACACAACCAGAACTAGTCCACCTTCCTCACTCTGTTCTACTATTTTGTCCCTTTACAGCTTATTTTCCTAATAAAAAATAAATAGCATTCCTCACTGCTGCAATCCTCACTGTAACATAGTCAAAATATTTTACAGTTTAAGTCTGTGTTCTTAAAATGCACTAACTTCAGATGATCACATTAATTGGGGCTTCCTCTGAGTGAACAACACAGCATTTGCAGACTTCAGGAACCAGCTCATCTCTGAACTAGGGAAAGACTTGTTAAAGGAGAATTCAAGTGAAAAGAAGAATTACTGTAACAAAAGAGATGGTGAAGACTGACAGCTGTTTTGTTGCTTTGATAGAAATACCATGTGGATGCCCTGAAAGTTTGTTCTTGACCACGGTACTGGCTTGAGAATGGGTGAGTTATATTGGGAGTGAGATCTTACAGAAACTTTTAATGCATTATTTATTTTAAAAGAAACATGATCACCAATTTTTATTCAAATAGACTTGAGACACCATTGCCCTATGGAAATAGGCAGGCTTGTTTAAAGGGACTTTGCACAAAATGTACCACTCTTTAATATTTATGAGACTTCCCAGGTTTGCTAAAGTTCCAGTGCATGTCTCTTTTTATTGCACGAGTCACAATATTTAGAGTTAGTTAAAAATAACTTATTCCCACGAATTCTAATGTGAGCAAATAATTCTAAAACCATACAGCCAGGAAAATCTGAGTAAAAAATGCCCAGCTTCTCACATTCCAGATGGAAGATATGTGGTCCATTGATACTCCTGGCACTGCAGCACACACAGGTAAAAGCCTCCTCAGTGCATTAAAACCATTAATTGAAGGTAACTCTGCTTAAATGTTTGAACCCAGGAAATCCCTGAGAGTCTTGTTTTTCAGTTCTCAGTTCTATTCTTTTGTTTGCAAATGCAATAATTACAAGAACTGATAACAGAAAAATAGTTGGCAGACCTTGAAAAATAATGTATTTTTTGGGTCAAGCCTATCCACTTACAATTTATGGCCAGAGTGTAATTGGAGATCTGCAACAAAAATAATAGCACAGGTACAGTTCCTACCATAAAGATCACCCTTTCCCCAGTACACTCCTTCTATAATAACTTCTCTCTTTCTCCCTCTCCCCACACACCATTTTTGTGATGGCAGTTAGCCAAAGGCATGCAAGAATGAATTGCACTGTTGTGGCATTTAAATTATATCAATACTGAAATGCAGAATAGAGTCCTTTTCTATTTTATCTCTAAATTGAATGCTTTCACAGAGAGGCACTGTTATCTGCATTACAATTTGAGAGCTACATTAGTAAATCTTGAATGCTCTGAATTAGAGTATTCAACTTTTGAGATGGATGGTTGAGCTCAACACAAAAAATGTATTAAGCTGGAGATACGGCTTCTTTTGGAGTGAACATGTATTTTGAAGAATATATGTGAACCAGAAACCAAGCCTAAATTTCTGGGGAGCCTGCAACCAGATGAATGTTACCCCTTTTAAAAGTAAATATTTTTAGATTTTCCTATTAAAAACTATGCCTTCAAATTGATTCTCCAGGTACCATTTCCCTGTCAGATGGGGAAATTATGCACATTCCCACTTTCACACAATCACTGGAGCAGTCTGGAAAGGCTGCCTGGGAGTGGAGAAAGTCCCCATCTCTTTCATGGCACATTGCAAGAACACTAGTAATGCTGCAAATATATTGATGGGTCCTGCAGTTGCTAAACAGTTGTAAGGGACTGAAGAAATGTATTAAATATGTGGGCATATCTCAAAGGTTTTATCCTTAGGACTTCAGTGACAGCAGCCTCTCAGTGCCCCACAGTTACCTGAAGACCCTTTTGACCTTTAACCAATCTGCAGGATTTTGGGTTTCTGAGATGCCACAGCTGCCAGGTGTATCTCTGGGATATGCCTGAAGTGCTGTGCTTGCTGCTCTCCAGGGAGAGTGCAGAAATGAAAAAAATCCCTCCCTTTCACAAAAAAACCACACAGAACAAACAAGTGCATTTTAAATCTATGTTTTGGAAAATTCATAAATAACATGATGATCAAATTGTGTGCCTATCTTGAGATAACAGAAACATGTATTCTGAAGCATAGTCTGTTTCCTTTTTTCATGCATAGGTGATATTTGCTGACAAATATCCAAAGCACAGCTGCACTCCATTAAAAAAAAAAAATACCAACACAGAAAGACTATTTACCTCACTTGGGCTCAAATCTTTATTGCTATGAACCAATTGATAGTGCAAAAGAAAAGGATTCTCACTATTGAAAAAATGAGGTCAGAAATAGTTATACAAAAAAAAAGTTCTTTGCCACTAAAAATTGTTTCATTTGTGAAACTGATATGTTATCTTACTAGTATAAAATGAGCCCTCAGTACCAGGATTATTTGATAATGCTGACCCAGAAACCCATCTGCAAAAAGCAAAGTCCTTCATTCAAAGAAGCTTGAAAAAGACGAAAGGACTTTGGGGAGAAAAACTGAGAAGGGCTGTGTTTGCAACCTCATAACAAGGCAGGTTTGAGAAGAACCCCAGAGATCTCTGGCCATGGCTGGAGATGGATCAAAAGCACTGGCAGCACAAGGAGTCTGCTTTATGTAGGCAAAGGAAGGTCAGGCCTGGAGCTGGAGTCCCACCTGTCCCAGGGAGAGGTGTGACCTGGCACTCAGCTGGAGAGCACCAGCTCTGCCACCTGAACCCAGGCAGAAACTGCAAGGACTCTTGTCAGTATTTTTAGCCCTTTTCCTCAGATATCACGTGCCAGCAGCTGATTTTTCTCCCTTGGTAGCTCCTGGCACAGGAGGAGCCATGATGACCTTGGTGATGTGACTACACTCCAATACCATGCCTAGGAAAGGAAAAGCCTCCAACCCCGAGCAGCACAGTTCAAAACCAGCCTGCAGCTCACCCTGGTCCCACCCCAAGAAATTAGATTATTTTTGCCAGTGCATGAAATAGTGTCATATGTTGAAGTGCAAAACATCCCTTTTTTCCACCTTTAACTTAAAAAATCCTGGAAGGATTCATGTCTGCATTTCAGTTTAATGAAGAGGCGTTTTTTGTGGAATTCTGTCTGCTGGTGATGCCCGTTAGGGAATCTGTTAGAACTTTTAGGTGAAGTCTTGATCACTTTGATCTTGAGTCCATGGGGATAAGGAACAGGTCACATTACTTTGATCTGAAGGAGACAATATGGGATCATATTCATATGCTCTCTGATCTTCCTGTAACCAGAAACGTTGCTTGCAATTTTTGTGCAACATCAGATATGGACTTCTTTCCTCAAACAAATCCATGGAGCCATCTCCTAGGAGAAGGGAATGGTCCCTGCCAGGGTGGGGGTTGCAAGTTGTTCAGTTTCTCAAAGACCTCCTGCCTCACCTCTCCTTCACCTGTTAGAGACACCAGTTAAAAAGCAGGACTTTCAGATGCTCACACCTGAGTCACACAGGAGCCAGGAGAATGCTTTTTCTGAAAGCTTTTCTGCACACTCATTTTCTGTAAGTTTGCTGTATACAAAAAGAACTGTGTTAATGCTGTTTAATCACTGATATAACTGAGCATGTGAAGTATCTGCCAGAAACTCTTGTGTTTCTCTCTCTCTTCCTGACAGATGCCCCTCAGCTGTGGCATTTCTAGTCCAAGCTGGACCCGATAATGTTGTTTGTGAAAGCATATGGAGGATATGATGCATCATTATTTATTTATTTATTATTTAGCTGCTATTTATTTATTTATTTATTATTTATTAGAAACGAATACTTCACTAGGAGAGTGATGCTGCACTAGAACAGGCTGCCCAGAGAATTAGTGGATGCCCCATCTCTGGAAGTGTCCAAGGCCAGACTGGATGTACCATGAGTAATGTGGTCTAGTGGAAGGTGTCCCCGCCCCCAGCAGGGGGTGGGAACTAGATGATTTTTAAGATTCCTTCCAAACCATTCTACGATTCTGCTTGATTTGCTCCATTGCCATTATGTGGCTGATGCTGTCTGAGTCCATTCCTGCAGAAAGCTGAAGTGATGTTTATCTACTTGTGCAGCAGATAAATTTTATCCAGGGTAAAGCACTGACCCTCTTAGCACCTGGGGCCCTACCTGCAGGAGTCTGCTCTTGCACACCTTTTTAACTGGTGGGATAACCTTTATCTGACTACTAAAAGCTGGAGACAGGCTCTAAGCCTGAGCAGACCTGAGCTGGTTTGTTACCCTTTGCTCTGCTCAGAGTCCCTGGAGACAGAGCAAGGCAGGCATCTGGGGGAATTGCTCTGAATCTCTCTGACTGCAAAGTATGAGGCCAGGGTCTTCTATGGCAGCTGCAGGTCTTTAAGGAATAATTTCACAGCACTTCATGCTGTATCTTGAAGGACATATTTTATTATTTGGTCCTTATACAGAGGGACATCTCCCCTGTTTATTCTGAGCACTGGGTGTCGAAGGACCCACTGAGGCCTTTGGGCTTTGCTCCTCACTGCATTCCCCTGTTCTGGTTCCCTGCGTGCTGGGGATCATTCCCCATTTGTGTTGTGGAGCTCAGCTATCCATTCTTCCCATGCTCTTCCCTGTGCTTGAGTTTTCAAATTATTTGCTTCAGAAATAATTGAAGTAACTACCACCTCTCAGCCTTCAAAGTAGCTTTGCCTTCCCTCACTTGCATTAGGTATGACTGAAAAGCTCAATAAAGTGTGTTTGAAGAAAGCATTGTCCCCCAGGCACCTTCTCCTGCACTGGATCCCACCAGTCAGCTGGAGTTTTATCTCTGTTCTGTAAAGGTACCAGGGCACAGTGTGAAATTCAGGTGGTCTGAGGGTCTCTGGCCACTCTCCCTGGTGCTGGTGATGCTCCCAGATGTGACAGATGAGGGAATCACAACATTTTCCAGGCACAGATCCAAGGCATGGCTGCACTTGGGCTCTGTTGGGCTGTGGACTCAGGAGAGGAGCAGTTTGCTGGAAGGATGGGCTGTGTAAAGGGGTACCACACAATTCTCCAGAAAAGCACACCATACATGGGGGTGAAGAAAGAGCCTTCCTTTTGGCTCTGCCTGGTTCCTTGTGTTGCATGCACAGAAATGTGGCAAAACTGAGAGGAAAATCTCTTCCTACAGAAAGCACAACACTTGGATTCAGGCAGACCCAGGGCTGAGGCAGTTCTGTGTTCTGGGACTGTTCATGTGATTCACTTTCATTCTGTACAGCATAGGTAGGCATGAGATTAGTGTGGGGCTAAAAATTGGTTATGAACCTCAAACTGAAATTTCCAGAATACCAGTAGCATTTAGGGGTTCCAGCAGCTTGAAAATGGACAGACACAACAGAGAAGAGAAATGCAGAAATGTGAATAAGTGCACATAAGCACCATAGTCCAGAGAGATAACAAGTCAGCAGAATATAAGGTGAGGTCTAAAGATGAGAGTGATGGCATCGTATATAATGAAAGCCAATCAAGCTCCAGGAACATTTTTTATATTTCTTGTGAACCATCTCACCAAAAATCATACTTATTGTAGCAATTGGTTTATTTAAAACCAGTTTTCTTCCTCCTCTTGACAGCCCCCTTTTGAAGCCAACAAATATCCCTGGATCTCTGTGGAGAGCACAACTTCCTTTTAAATGGATAAATTATAGAGCATAGTATCCTGCTTTTTAAACAGTACTGATGGAATGCTTTCAACTCTGCAAAATATGTATCCTCCTTTTGAATGGATTATGTCAAACGGGAATCTGTTTTAATTTATTATTGCTAAAGGAAGTGACGTATATAAAATTAAGAAGCTCGTCTCTACCTCAGGCATTACCCTGCCGTGGTTCCTACAAAAATACTCCAGCCTGGATTTGGCTTTGTGCTCCAGCAGCTTCCCTGTCCTAGATATCCCTTCTAGGTTGGATCAAGCTCAGGTGTGGCCCAATGGGCCCCATCTGCAGCTGGGACAATGGGAGCAATGGACCTGAAAAACCCAGGATGTTCCAGAGGAACTTATCTAATTTATTTAATTTTGTCTCTTTTCTTCTGAAAATAGAAATGCACCACTTTGTTTAGCAGCTTGATGAAAACACAAATGCATAGTCACATATCCTACACAAACATTTTGTTACAAATAGATGTTTTCTTCATGTGTTCCTTTGATTTAACAAGAAATCTCTTTTTTTGTGTAGGAAATCAGATAGAACTTCTTTTTTTTTTCTTTTTTATTTTTTTCCCCAGTGCAGCTGACATTTTGTAATTCAGGGTTGAGAAAACAAGAAGAGAGTAAAATGTATTAATATTTAAGTATCAGAAGGCATCCCTCTTTGTTTTTATTTAGGCTAGGATCAAGAACAGCCAACAGGCTAATCACACCTGTGGCATTTATAAAGCTGGAGTACTAGAGAGACTTTTGCCTTCAGCCCTTCTCCCTGCTGCTATAAAATTTATGAGCATTATATGCTATCTGGACCAGAAGGTCTCTGCTCTTGCAGCGTTTATGAGCTTTGCAGGAGTGCCAGGGAGTGAGGAACTCTGAAATCTTGCAGGAACTATTGAAATTCCAGAGACATAGACTGAGAAATTTGCAATTCTTATAAGCTTTTTTGCATAGGAAATAGATTTCCATCAATCAGGAGGTATAGGGGCATTCCTATGGGAGTACCAAACTGAAATTAGCCCAACAATCTCACTCTAAAATTATAAAAGCCTCCAGTCTAAGCTAACATAACAAACCATAGTTACTGGTGTAGCTAGCTTTGAGATAAGATTTCTGTTGCTTTTCCTCCAGCTATTAATAGCAACAAAGAAAGATGAAGGTTTATGTTGTTTTTTCCCAAAGGTTGAAAACTCGGGTATGTGCTAGGGATTGTAAATGTTGAAAACTGCTGTAGAGGAGCCCTGAGGTTCCTCCACAGCTTCTGTGACTCTGAGAAAAAATTAAAAGTAATTAATTTAATTTTCATGTGTGTTTAGGTAGATTTGTCATGGCAATAAAAAAAAATAATCCTTATAATCTTAACTGGGAAAGACTTTTTCCCTTTTGCAGCAAGTCTGGTGAATCAATCACAAGGAGAACCTTAAAAAGCAGCACACAGTTCAGTTAAACCCTGCATACACCACATGTTGCAGGCAGTACTGAAGTAAAGCAGACATAATCCTGAAACCCACTCTGACTCTGAAACCTGTGAAGTCACTGATATCCACGGGAGAGAAATAAATTAAAATCTAAACTGCTTCTTGGTTTACTGCAAGCAGACTCTGAAGAAAATCCAAAGCTTACACTGAGTATGCTCTTAAGTAATGTTTTAAAATATCCAAACTAATTTTGTAAATTGAATTGAATATTACATTGGGTCTCCCATGTGATCCAGGGAAAGAAAAATTTTGACTACTTGAAGAAGAGAAACCTTCAGATCAATAAAGTTGTTCCTCCTCAATTAGGTGCTGAGGGACTGGGGCAGTCAGGCCCTGACTAAGAAAACAAACACCCCCCCAAACAAGGAGAACTAATCTTAAGGCAAAGCTTATGAGCTGCAATCTCATCTTCCCTGACATTGAGGAATGAAAGCAGGACTAAGAACACGTCTAGCAGGAGAATCGAGCTGCTAATTGTACAAGAAAGCAGCAGATTCACAGGAGGGAGAAGCACCTTCAAAATCCTCAGCCTGGAAAAGGGTGATGGGGATAGAAAACATTTAGAGACATGAAGGAAGGGAAAGCTTGAGTGCAGTGCTGTCTCCTGTGCTAAAAATGTTTCTAGAGGTATGTCCTCCAAAGGGTGTGTCTGCAAATCCCTTAGGAAAACTGGATGGGTCTTCAGCAGCCCCAGAGCATCATCCTCCAGCAGCAGCCCCTGGAGGAGGAAGTGTGGTTTGTCTGAGCTGGAGCTACACATCTCTGCCCTGGGAGGCCTGGTAAAATGTGCCCTAGTTTTCTGCATCTTGAGTGATTTTGACTAGCTTATTTTTAAACTTCCAGCAGGTCTGGAAAATACTCGTTCTGGAGACCAGCTCCTGGTTATTCTCATATCACTCTGACTGCACTGAAAAGAGCATTTTCCTGGATGCTCAACTTCCTGATCTATTGTCCAGTTCAGTCATGTTGGACAAAAGAGCAAAAGTCACGGGAAGAATCAGGATCCTATGGACACCACAGAAAGCTGCAGGCTATACAGAGAAGACACAGGCTCACCTCAGCCACTTGAGAGTCTTGAAAGAGCTGTGCCGTCAAATGGTTGCCTGCACATTGCTGTCCATACATGCAGGAACAACAAAAAATCTTACTATAAATCAGTCCTAAAGCCAATCAAGCAAGAGACATAAATATATAGACAACTAGACTTCGAAAGAACAGGCGCTTGCGAAACTGTTTTTTACCTTATTAAATTTTCTATCCATTCTCTACATGTTGTTAATAATCTCCATATGAATGTTTATGATCTGCCTGAATCTACAGACCAAAACCAGTAACTCAAAATGCACAGGATAAAGAGATTATGTCAGTACTGCATGTTCCTCCTGATGATGTACTGGAAACTAAATTCATTATTCAGAGTAACCCAGCTGGCTTTTCTTCCTGTACTGGCTCAAACAGGAATTTCCTCTATGAAGTGTCACAATGGGCAGTGAAAGCATTAGTAGTAGCTCAGTAGGGCACTGTAGCCTTGAATTGAAGTTATCAGAACCAATGAGCATGTTCTTAAATGTCTGCATAGGAGTTTGGCTAAAAGAGCTAACGGTCTTGATTATATCCTAAAAAAGGTATGACTCAAAAAAAAAGGTCAGATTTATTCAGGTTATGGGTAGTTAGGGCTGGATTAACAATTAATGTTTAGTCCTTACTTTAAAAAGAAAACTACAACTTGCATTGCTTATTATTGGACTTGGATTTATCTGAAAGGATTCATTTATGGGAAAGCATGTATTGTTTTTTTTGTGGAAGAATCCCAAAATTACTACTGACTTCAGAAAGTCAACATTTTTAAAGGCATCATACCAATATTCAATGATTTTGCTGGCTGACTACTGATGCCTTCTGCAAAGAGAGAAATTAAAGGTTTCATATTCACCAGCAAACAGTTTTAGGAGAGAAAGGAAGAATTTCAGGGAAATTAGGAGAGGTTGATTGCAAAGTCAGGAGGAAAACTATGAAGCTGTGATTTTGAAGGCTGAGTAAAAGTTGAAAAGCTAAAATGTCAAATGACTCCTTTTTCAGACCGTGCAGGTTAATTCCTTGTACAGATTCATTAGGAGTAATTCTCGTGTATGGTAGCAGCTCCCCCAGGTATGAGCACCATAATCAAAACTGTTACTCATAGATGAATTTAATGTAAAAAGAATGGGTATTTTCCCTTCCCCACAAATTTTGAAAAGCTGTCAAAAGGTATTTTATCTGTCCCTTAGCTCTCATCACAGCCCAATTACATCAAATTACATATAGAGGGTCTTTCAGGATTGCATTGAAACAGAAGTCCAATGTTGAAAACAAACTGTGAAAACGTAGAATGAGTACATAATGCACTGTTTCACATACAAAGTAAAATCTCTATTATGCATAAGCATTTTAAAGTTTCTTAGGATACAGCTTGGGACCTTGATAGCTCCTATCTTCTTCCTGAGTCAAAGAATTTAAAATCATTACATTCTCTGTCATTTAAGTGGGGATTTTAAAGAGCCCAAAACTAAAATACTTCATCATTAAATTATCGGCTGCACATTGCAGAATGAAAGGATTTGCCTCCGCATCACAAGAACTTGTTCTGGGTTCTGGTGCAAAGCTTTATGTTTTGGATAACTGAAGGTCAGATCTAGTACAATATTCCTCTTTATTTCAGAGAACCGTGCTTTGCCTTCTTGGAAGCCCAAGAAGGCAGAATCACTATCAATTAGGAGCCAAACTATTTATTATTCTATAAGAAAAAACCCTTAAAAACTCATTAGTAGATATCCTAAAATGTACTCATTATGCAGCTAATTTATTTTGAATGAAAGCTACACGTAATTTTTAAAATGAATATGCAAAGTTTCATTAAAAATTCTTAATTATACAAGTATACAAATACCCTAACATAAGCCTTTGCTGTTTTCTTAACCAAAATAAAACTTTACATGAAAAAAAAATTAATAAGCAGAGTGAATAATTTTTACTGAATATCCATACCTTCTGAAAATGCCCCAAACCAAATATTAACTGCTTGCCATCAATTGTCTTAGATGTGCAAAGGAACGCAATAGCTAAAAAGAATGCAACTGTGAAATGAATTTTTGTGTCCTATTCCTCTGTTAGAGATTCCAGTTGCGTCTTTTGCCAATAAAGGACCTGAAAGTTGACAGGAAAGCGTTAGACACAACAGAAATCCATCACTACAGAAAAGCCTGGGAAAAGGAGATATGACAAATTACATGGGCTAAATCTGAGCAGCCTGGAGTCCCTGCAGATGCTGTGAAAAATGAGGCGTGTGGACTGACAATACAGGCAGCAGAATGTCTCTCTCCTGAAATGTAGACTTGATCCAGCTCCCAACCATTTTTGTGTAAAAGACAAGAGAGGCCAATAGTTGTGTAAAAAACTAGCATGAGTGAGGGGGAAATGTCCTTTGGTTAATTACTGCCCTTTGCAGGATGTACAGACAGCCCATGTTAGTGAGGCTGCTCCAGCACAGCAAAGCTGTGCTGAGATGAGATCTGGGGCTTCAGCTGTTCCTGGGCAGCAAAGATGGGCAAAGGGAAAGTGGGCACCTGTCACTGAGAGGACCAGGGAACCCAACTCACTTCCCACTGAGGAGAGGGATGATGCTCTTACCCTGCCAGGAGAAGTTCTGCAATTACAAATGTGAAGAGAAGCTCAACTTCTACCTGGTATAGAAAAAACCAGGCAAGGAAAGGTAAAAGAGCTCGCTCTGGATGATACAGAAAGCATATGGCAGCAGCAGGCTTTTGGGGAAGGGCAGTTTCCCCTTTAATCCCTTATTTTACTACCTGTTTTGGGCATAAGGCAGCACAAGTTTATACTTTGGCAGTTTATGGTGTGAGCTCTCTTGTGTTGAAAAGGAACTGGAGGAAGGAGCAAATGGAAAGACTTGTACTCCAGAGCAGCTCAGGCAGAAATGCAAACTAATAAAAATGATGATGATGTTAATAATAATACGATATGTGAAATAACTACAGCTGACACATGATCTATTGATTAAAGTCTTTCGTATGACAGGATGTCAGCCAGCAGAAATAGGAAATCAATACCTCATTTAACAGCAAAGAACGACTCAACCTCCTCCAGGCCAAAGAGAGACAGGGCTGTTTGAGCAGACAGTATGAATTTATTTGATCTACTTTTGTGAAAAAGAAAAGTTTAATTATACTAAAGAATGTGTTTCCTTGAATCCAGCAGGGAGGGGGAGTTGTTAGGCAGCTTATGAGCAATTAGTCAATCTAACCAAACTGCAGCAGTGTTCATGCATTTCAATGTATCTTTCTGGGATGTCAGGGTCTTTGGATAAATCAGTGACTGCAGAATCCAGTAAACATAACTTAAGTACATGCAACAAAGGCAGGAAAGGTAATGTTTTCAGGGCTTGCACATTATTATATATTTGCTGCAAAATGCAGATTCTGCCCCCAAAATTGGTTGTCTGCCACTGGGAGTTGACAAGCCACAAAAAAACATGTCCGTGAGGAGGCCCTGATGGAGGAATGTTCTTTACACTGCATATGAGCACCTTCCTCCAGGGAGAAGCACATGGGTGTAGCGGTGGTTCAAGCCCAGAAAGTTTCTTGCCCCCTGAGGAATCTGTGGAGAATGAAGCCCCCCTGGGGTGGAGTTGAAGGTGGTTTGCCCTGGAGGGAGGGTCGGGCTCCCCCTGTCCCTCAGCTCACAATGGTATTTTGTATTTACCTCTCTCCTCCCTTCCTCCTTCCTGGTTGGTCCCTGGCCCTCTGTCCCTCCCCGATTCCTCCCCTGCGCCGTTCCAAGATTGGTTGTAACCCTCAGAATAAAAGTCTGATGCCCTACTGGGTCGGGGTCTCTCACCCCTGAACCCAAGCAGCAGCTGACCACCGTGTGAGCGTGTCTGATTTGGGGTCTGGGCAAGGGAACGCTCTCTCTGCAGCTCTCCAGCTTTTGGGACAGCGTGACTGCCATCCTAGGGAGGCGCGGCTCGCGGCTGGGGGAAAAGGTCCCTGACTGAAGTGGACTTGGATATTCAATGACACTCACAGACGACACTGCCGAGCTGCTGACCATCACTGGTGGTCAGCTGTCCAGCCCAAGCCACCGGCCACACATGGGTGAATTGATTGTTCCTGATGGTCTCCTGGGCCACAGGAGTTTTCTAATCCATGGTTCCAGACATGCACATAATTGGGAGATTTTGTCCCTTTGTGGTTTGTTTGGGTTTTTTTTGTTTTGGTTTTTTTAAGCAAGTATTTTAGTTCTTAGGGTTTTAGTCTTAATTTCTATAAATGGACCTCTGGTGAAAACAGAACTAGAAATAAGTCATGCATTTTTAATGGGCAAAGCAGGATAGCCCAGGAATACAGGACCCATGGATGGAGTAGACACCCATGACATTTTTATAACTGGGTTGTGTACAGAAGATCTGCTGCTTCATGAGCCCAAAGTTACTGAGATTCACAAAGGACTCAAAAGGAGATAATTCTATGGTTTGCAGGTTGTGATTTGTGGGCAGCTTATTAGGAGTCATACTTGCCTTATTTCTCTTCCTAAGAAGAGAATAAAGCAATAAAATAGACATGAATACAACAAAGCAATTTGTAAAACTATATGGAAAGCTCTTCATTGCACCAGAAATATTGCATTTTCATGCATACAAACCACAAGAGAGAACTGACTCTCTACAGTTTCAGAGAAAAAATAAGGTGTTATACATGAAGTTTCACAAGAGAAGGTTTACCACAAGCACGTTTTCCATCCAGCACCTCCCCTACCATTTTTCTTCTCCCCCACAGCTTGCTCCTTCTTGTAATCCTGAAGGAAGAAATCCCTCAAAGGCATGTTTGCTACCCAGGGTGCAGGGTGTGAAAATCTAACACTGAGGGACATGAAAAATGAGCACCTCAGCAATACTGGGTGCTCATCCCTGGAGGGGAAAAGCAACAACCTTGATTAAATTCATTATTTTAACTTTACCCACACCACTTAACCTCACCATAGAGTAGCTACTGCTATTTAAATTGCCAGGATGGTGGCACTTGGGCTCCCAGTCAATGAGAAGGTGTTGAGGGAGGGAGTGAAGAATCTTCCACCACGTTGCTTTTTTCTATGTGCATTTCTCCTGAACACAGAGCTCCTCTCCTGAACAAAGCCAAATTCCAGTTGTTTCTTTTCAGGAACTGGAACTAATATATTTTCTTCTTTCTGTTAAATAGTCTTAAATAGTCTTGTTTTAGCAATTGTACCAGGTGGGTTTCATTTAATATATTATTTACTACCAATACAATGTTCCCCTGATAACATTGCTCTAAGTGATCTTTTCTTGCAGCCTTGTTGACAATCTCAGTGAAGAGCCAAAGATCAAAAGAGCAGGAATGCTAAATAATGTGTTAATCAAAATATTGCAGCTGAAATTGACTGGCAGTGTATTCTGGTGAAATCCACAGAGTCATTGGTAATCCTTGCCAGTTCTCTGTTTTAAAAGAGGTGTTTGTTTCCAGAGCAATAAATGGTTCACAAAAATAAATTAAAAACAGGCTATGAAGAATTAATGAATCCATAATTTCAATATGTAGAGATGAGAATGAAGGCTCAGTGTTACACAAGCATGCATTTTTATTCTGCTTATTTTTGTAGCATGCCTAACAAAGAGTTAATTTATTCTTGGATTAAGAAAAAAATAAATTTAAGCACATATTTTGAATTGAAGTTTTCCTATTAATATAACTGCTTTCTATAACTATCAGTCCCAAGCACCATGTCCAGAGTATTGTACATTCTCAGTATTTGCTACAGTGGAGTAATTAAACCCCATCCCAGACTCCCAGGAATTGCAACAGCCCAACCATGTAATAGGCTCACTAGTTATAAGGACAACACCAGGCCTCTGGGGGGCCCTGGAAAGGTTGCCATATCTAAGTTGTCTTTTCTTAACAAGTGATTAGCTCACAACAATGGTGACCAGAGTACTTGTCCCCTGCTTTCAGGCAGGGCCGTGGCTCAGGGAGTTCTCTCACTGCAGCCACGTGTCCAAGGTACAGGGATGTGAATCCTCATGACCTGCTGGCATGAGCACACTGGAGTGCCATCAGCTGCTCTTTAGGGATGGGTGGGAGGACTCAAGCTCAAAAGGAGCTCTGGAGCATCATTGCCTGAAAACCCACAGCTTCTCTTGGGATTTGCAGTCCACTTACTGCAAAAGAGCAACTCTGGGTTTTTAGCCTAATACAGGCAAGGTTGCTGCTTTCAAAAAAACCCCAACAATACTGTTATTTTTGTATGGACATTTAGAGATTCAGGAATGCACACATTGAAGAATGTGGTGATATTGCCTCAAAGCACATGAGTGTTTCAGTTTCACCTCTACAGCTTAGGCTGAACAAACCAGTGCTGAAGTGGAGGGGATTCAGCCAGGGTGGCTAAGGTTGGGATGCCCCAAACAGAGCTTCCATAATTGTCCTAAGAGTAAGAACTGGATCTGCACGAAGGATGAAAAAGGTGACAATTATTTGGAATAGGAATGAAAACCTGAGCTATTTTTCAAGGCCTGAAACCTGTGAGCTGCCAGCTGAGCGGGTGCTAGCTGGGACGTGGGTGTGCAACTTTCCCTACCACAAACTTTCCCTGCAATAATGTCAAGAAATGCACAATTCAAGAATATTAAGACATGGAAAGCTGTAGTTTGCACAATTCAATGTTCATTTCTATTACAGAAATTCTGTAGTGGGTCACAGTTTTTAAACTCTCCCTGAAATGGAGATACTCTCCTCCTTTTACAGCTGAGGAACCCAAGATATGCAGACTATCAACCCTCTGTTATGTTTTGCTCCAGGCTGTCCAATCTGCCTCCCAAAATACCTGTCTACAGTTGTGATGGGTCTGTGGAAATGCAAAAACCTTTGGACAAGTGCCACAGGACCTGAAAGCCCACCACTGCACCCTGTCCCAAAGACGTCTCTGCTGGCGCAACAGCAGCAGTGGAAGATCCAGCACAGCACCAGAGCTTGGACCAATTCAGAATCCTCCATGCCCCTGGCTACCATCAAACATTGCTATCCTTAAGTCTCCAAGCCTGGCCTGGCAGGTTCCGTAGCTGGGGCATCCAGCCACACCTTCACCACAGAATCATGATCTTCCCAGTGCAGAAATTGGACATGAAGGGAAAAACAGCAATGCCTAGTGAGCAGCTGCCTCATCCTTTGGACCCTTTGTGACTTTCTAGGATTGTTCTTGAAACTGTACAGTTTGAATATTTCATACTGTAACACAGGATACCAGCTGACATCTCAGGAGGAATTTCTGAACTCATATAAATTAATTATCCCTCTTTCCCACAGATCGCTTCTTTGGCAGGCATAGACAGTTTGTTCATTAGCTACCAATTAAAAACCATCTAATTTTCCCCTTCAAATCTATTTCCAGTTAAATGTGTATGAGTATTTTCTGTATTCTTTTCCATAGATCAATTATTTTATTTAAAATTTCTGGAAGCTTAAGTCTAAAACACCAAAGCTAGACATAGAATCACAGAATTACTTAGGTTGGAAAAGACCCCTCCTTGAAGGAGGCTTATATAAAAGATGGGGACAACTTTTCAATAAGGACTACTGCTATAGGACAAATGGTAATGGTTTTAAACTAAAAGATGGTAGATTTAGACTAGCTATGAGGGAGAATTTTTTTTACTGTTTCAGCGGTAAAACACTGGAACAAGTTGCCCAGAAAGGTGAACATGCAAGGTCAGGCTCAGTGGGTCTCCGAGCTACGTGGTCCAGCTGAAGACGTCCCTGCTCCTTGCAGAGTCGTTGGACCAGCTGACCTTTAAAGATCTCTTCCAATCCAAACTATTCTATGAATCTGTGATTCCGACTGATGTCAAAAGGCATATGTATCATATACTAAGAAAATGGACTTTCTGGGTTCAGCAAATGAAAGGCAGCAGAAGCAGCTGCTCAGGGACTGCAGATGGCACTGGGGATGGGCAGGGCTGGGATCAAACACCTGCTGAAAATGAGAAATGGGAAGGTAGAAATCGTATGAGTTTTGCTTTCATTACAGGTCCAGCCCTGGGCAAGATTGACACACACTGTTAAAGTGTTTAAGTGTTAAAAGAACTTACATCATGTTATACAAAGTGTACATGCTGTCATGGCCATGCACATGTCAGAAAGGAATCTGAGAAACGAATAAATCTGAGTGTACCTACTCTGTGTCTGAATAGACAAAATCCCCTCCAGGGCCCTACCAGCACACCTGAACTTTGATAACCCTGTGATGTTCTGAAGAGCACAGGCTTCCAGCTGTGGCAGTGACTTTCTACCAAGCTACAGAACTCCAAGCCAACCATTAAACTCTGTTAGGGCTGATGCTGGATGGATTTTCTCAGGACAGATGTTAACTGTACTTTTCCAATTGCAGCTGAAGGGGAGAATTAGCCAAGTATCAGCTGGGATTTGTGAGCCCTGGGGTGTACTGCCTGCACAGACCTGCCTGAAGTGCTAGGACTGCCACCCTGTAACACACCTGGGATGCACAGAAACTCCCCAATAAGAGACAGAAAGGGCATGAGTGAGAAACACATGGCCAAAAGCCTTCCCTTTGCATTTTCTAAAAAACTCAGGTAATGTCAGCAGTTAAGTCCATAAAGCAATCATAGAAGGCAGGACCTTTTTTCTAAGGCAGAGGCAAATTGCTGCAAGTTTTCTTATTTCCCATGCTCTGAACATAGGGCTGTTGAGGAAAATTTGTGGGGCAGCTGGGGAACCTCTTCAACAAAAGTGTAAGGCTGACTTTAATATATTCCTACAGTGAGGACATTTATTAAAGAGCACTGAACTCTGAAACCTGCTTTAAAGCTGTTAAATCTGATTTAACAGCTTTTAATTTGGTTCTTCAACATGGTTATGAAATACATGAAGCCAACTGGCTGTACAGCAGCTGCTGTGACTTCTCTGCAAGCTACGACCCCGCCACCACCAAAGGGCTTTGTCCTGGGAAAAGCACCATCTAGACAGCAGCAAACAGAAGATGGGCACCATCTGCCAACATCTAATTTCTGGTTGATCAATTCTTTGTGGCTAATGACACAGAAGGAGATGGTTGTGTTTGGTCACCTCACGCCCTGTGATAATATCTGGACCAGAACACCAAACCAACTTGCACTGCGCTGCAGCAGTTTCCTCCATGGCTTACCCATCACAGAACAGTGCAGGGAAGGAGGTGATGTGAGTGGGGAACAGGGAAGGAGGGATTTCTAACTGGTTTGAAGCATATCTAGGGATTAAGCATTAAAATATGGATTTAATTTGCAATTTTGGCAAAAACAATTTCCATGCTTAGTTTTTTTTTTTGAAGAAGGCTCTATGTTGTCTAGAGCCAGTTTTCAACAGTCTCAGCCTAGGTAAAAGGCTACTGCACAATGGTTTAAAGGGAAATCTTGATGAGTCTTACAGGAAGTAATTCAAAGCAGGGCTTTAGACTTGATAGCAGCAATAGCAAATTTTTATTTTGAAAATCTTATTGGATCTTTCAGAAGAAATCATTACAGAAGAGGGAGTTAACCTCTGTCCATATAAGTCACACAAAACATCAACACTTATTTTTAAAACAACTGTCTGCCTATGCTGAATACAATTCCTAATCACAGGACTTTAAAGAGTATTTGTGCACTTGTTCCTTTTGCAAATGTCAAGATCACTAAGGGATTAACTGCAACATTTTATAATCATTTTTGCTTCTCAGCAGTTCATAAAGAAATGCTTACACCATGGGAATTCTACTTTTTAAATTTTTTTATTTGCCAGATTGTGAGATCAAACAGAGCCAAACCAATTATCTGCAATTCTCAAATGACAAACATGCAAACAAAAATATCTGCAGCAAAGCAAAGAAGGTGCCGAATTTCTTTGTAATGCAACAGAAAAACAAGGGCTGCACCATTTTTAAGTGCTTTGATTAAAACTCTCAGTGGGACAATACGTAGATGTTACTGCAAGGTCAGCTCTGCTGAATGAAGCTGAACCATGTTCAGTCTCTGATTTTGCAGTTATGTATGTCCTTATGTCACTTCTTGGGACTACTGAAGCACAAAGCAAGAGTGTGATGTGCTCAATTTGTCCTTCAGTTGCTTCATAAAGCAGGAAAAATGGCCCGAGGTAATGCACAGCCAAACTGTGAGATTTGTGGAAGGCTTGGAAGAAGCTCCTGAGCTCTCTCTTGGGACTACTATTGGAGGACAAAAGCAACAACAGGAAAAGAGTGGTCCCCTGCAGAAGAACATGGACAGTAAAGCAGCTTCCAGAGATTAACCAGAGTTGCAATGATTGTCACATCTGATATGGTGGCAGAGTGGCTGCAAAGGACCTGGGAGTGCTGGTCAACAGTGGTTAAACATGAACCAGTGTATGCCCAGGGGGCCAAGAATGCCAATGGGATTCTGGCTTGTATCAGCAACAGTGTGGCCAGCAGGACCAGGGCACTGATTGTCCTACTCTACTCAGAATCACAGAATCAGTCAGGTTGGAAGGAACCACAGTAGAATCAAGCAGGGATGTCCGAGAGCACAGGATTGCATCCAGATGGTTCTTGAGTATCTCCAGTGAGGGAGACCAAACAACCTCTCTTGACAGCCTGTTCTAGTGCTTGGTTCCCAGCACAGTAAAGAAATTTTTCCTCATATTCAAGTGAAACTTCCTGTGCAGTGTGAGTGTGTCATTTTCTGTGCAGTGACTCTTGCCCTGTTGGTTGGCACCACTGAAAAGAGCCTGGCTCCATCTTCTTGGCACTCCCCCTTTAGATACTTCTATACTTGGCTCTAGTGAGGCCACACCTGGAATCCTGTGTTCAGTGTTTGGAATCCTGTGTTTGGACCCCTTGCTACAAGAAAGACATTCTTGTGCTGCAGAGTGTCAAGAGAAGGACAATGGAGTTGATGAAGGGTCAGGAGCAGCTGGGGGAGCTGGAGTTCTTCAGTCTGGAGAAAAAGAAGCTCAGGGAAGACCTTATCACTCTCTACAACTGCCTGAGAGAAGGTGGTGACCAGGTGGGGGTTGTCTCTTTTCCTGGGTAACAAGAAACAGGAGCAGAGGAAGTGCTTTCAAGATGCACAGGGAGGGTTCAGAAGAGGCTGTACATGGAAGTGGTAGAGTCACCATCCCTAGAGGCTTTTAAAGGACGTCTAGATTTTGGGCTTAGGGACACAGTTTAGGGGTGGACTTGGTAGTGCTGGGTTAACAGTTGAACTCAATGGTCTTAAAGGTCTTCTCCAACCTAAAGATTCTATGATTGCAATGTATAAAGCACCCATGATCATCCTGGGCCTCTGAAAATACCTGCTTTCAGTGCAACTTTCTGGCTGCTGCAAGTGGAGCACAGCTGATCCCAAGAGTGCAATATGTGGTTATGCAGAAACATTGTTTGCACCCTTACAGCCCAATTGCATAATCACAGTGCTATATAAAGAGGTTCTCCACAGGAGACCCAGCAGGCACACTCAATTGTCCCTTCTTACATGCAAAATAAGGATCTGAGGGCTGACATGCAGTGAAGCTTGAAATGTGAAAACAGCACACTGGAAGTTCAATATGCAATTAACCATAAAAGCAACACTGCCTCACTTTTTAGAAGCATTTATAATACAATGTCTGAGCTGATTTAATAGTATGGAGAAGGCAGCAATTGAAAATGTATCTCAGAGGAACAGAACATACAGGTGTATTTAAGTCCCATACATGTGATGAAAGTTGTAAGTAGGAAATAAATTATCAAGATGCTCAAGGTTTTCAAAAGTTGACTATAATTTTGAAGTCATTTGGTGTAGGCAAGTTGCAATAGAGGCCTGTTCTCAGAAATTGCTGAGTAACCCTTCTCTGACAGCAACATCACTGTATAGCATCCCAAACCACATACCCAGGAACTGTGACTAGTTTTTGATGACCTCTACCAGAAGGACAAGGTGCTTGGAGTTAATTGTTTTGGGTCATATGAATGCTCAGCTCCACATTTGCTGGGACGTGGACAGCTACTTTGCCTTTTCTGTGAGACCTGAGTGCAGCCTGAGCTTACCCAGACTCAGTTTAAGCAGGAACACATTGAATTAATTTTAAAGAATGTCCTTTCAGGATTGTTTCACTTTTTTTATTATCAAAAGAACTATGAACTCATGGGAGAGGACAGTTAAAATCCTGCCCTCAACTAATATTTGATAATTTCTAAAAAGGTGGAAAAAACATGCATGCAGAATACAGAAAATCAAAAAGATGAAGAGCCTCAGGGTAAGGGAAATTTGTGGAAATTCTGACTTTGAGTTCCAATAGAAAGACTGAAGGCTTCAAATTTTATGAAATAATCCAGATAAACTCCTGTTCATTCTCTCTTCTCCTTTTCTTCCCTTCCTTTACACCTCTCAGCCTGCCACCTCTTCTCTAGCATAGCTTAAACTTCAAATTCTTAATTTACTTCAAATTCTCACACAAGCAAGTTTATTTCACTCTTCTGAATGGAAGCAAATGAATTTTATTTTCATGGCTCACTCTCCCAATGCCTTCTGCATGGTCTGATACATTAATTCAGATTATCATTCTGTGCACTTTTTGCATTAATTCTCAACTGACTGACCCTCTTCATCTGTAATTATTACCATGAAGGTTTTGAATATCATTAAACTCTTCTCACCGACTGCATTAACTTTAAAAGGTAATTTGATTAATTCTGCAAGCCACTGGTAGATGGAGATTTAACGCCTCATGGAATTTCTGCATTATCAGTATTTTGCAGCAACTAGATCCGAAAGATAAACAAAATCCTTGGAGACCAGATGAAAAAGGTTGGTTGTTTTTGTGAGAGATTTTAAGTAATTTTGTTAAGCTTTAAAAACAGTGTTCTAAATTGTTTTTCCCAGAATTACAAACAGATCATTCCTCTGCATTCCCCCACAGTACTGATTTAATAACTTTTCATTTCCGTGAAACGCATATATTTCCAGAGCTCAGCCAAAGGTTCTTCACTTGGGAAAACACAATATCTGTGAGGCAGGAAAAGTTATCAACTGATAAATTGTAGAACAATATAGCCTGCCAAAATAGTCAACATGTAAAGACTGCACCTAAGTTCAAAACTTCGTGGAGAGCCAAGACGCATGCTAATGCAGCATCAGTGTGCTGCCACATTCAGCTGATGCTGATGTGTTTAAATAAAAGTACTGGAGGATGGAAAGGATGGTAATGATGTCAAATACGGTCCCAGCACTACTGTGTAGCAATGTTGCATTAATGGCCCCATGTAAGCAGCTGCAGACAGCAATTCTCTAGCAGAGATTTCCCCCTACTCCTCCTCAGGCACGTCTGACGGCTGTGCTGGCAGCAGCTCTTTTCTGTGTCTACTACTTCAAGGGTAGCAGAAAGCAATATTCATTAAAATTTCATAAATGTTAGCAAAGGCTCAAATTACAGATTAGAGTAGTGAATTAGGGCTACATGATTCCTTGTATGGCATATATTGAAGGGCAATGGAAATAGAAATCTCCCAAGGAAAAGGAGTTAATGGAGAGGCAGCAGCCATAGAAACCATCCTTCTGACCCCTGCCAGAGATCATCAGCTCCAAAGACAAACTGCTAGCCCAGCGAGGCAGAGCTGCTAGAGAGAGGATGAGTTGAGTGGTTTGTTTGAGGTCCAGCAAGAAGTACAAACTTGTGTCCTTCATGGCACAGGTAGCAGAAAAGGACCATGACTTTATCAAGCACTGTGATGATCTTACACACAACACTGGCTTTTCAGAGGGCAGAAGTTGGGGGCTTTGTCTCTACTTCTATCAGGGATCTCCCTAACCTCTGGGGTTTGGTTGCTTGGGTCAGGCAAGGTTAGAAAGACTGTAGGAGTCCAGCTTCAAAGAAAGCCATGGGAAGCCTTAGCACAGGTCCCTCCACTCTGCTCAGGAGCTGCGTTTAAGCAGAGGATCCCACCCTGGTTCTCTTGTCTGGGCTATGCTGCAGGACAGCCCGTGCCTCATCTCACAGCCAGGCTGGCCACAACACTGGGAATGCTCCTGTGCTGCTGAGACTGATGACAATGTTATCCAGAAGGGCATGAAAAAGGTGCGTAGGGAAGAATATTTTTTATTTTCCTAGTCACACAATTGTGAAGTGAAATACTGGGAAATCATCAAGCAGGATGTTTATAGCACATAAAGGGAAAGACTCTTTTCTCCCCTACAGAATGAGTAATTGAACTGTGAATGCAACACTGCAGAATGCTGTAAAAAATAAATATACAGATTAGAAAATAGACCGGACAGATCAATTTACAGAGGATAAATTCATACCCATATTCCAGACAATTGGACTAGATGATCACTGTAGTTCCCTTGCAACTGAACTATTCTATTACATTCCTTTTTTTTCTTTTTCTTTTCTTTTTTTTTTTTTTTTTGCTATGGAATTGAGTGGGCTAAGTCAGACCAAAATCTAGTTGTTCTATTTATGTTGAACAACTTTTCAGTGGTAACAGGGATTCATGGACACAACTTACCACATTAACTGCTTGAAATAATAGGTATTTCTTCCTCCAGAACTCACTCATTTGCACATGCGCTGTGGTTTGTCTAGGACAATGGGTACCAAGTGCCAATCATCAAGGCAACAGGGCTCGCTAAATGCTGGGATGCTTGACCTCTGGGTCTGCAATGTGAAGGTTCCCACTCCAGCAAATGGACCCGCACTCAAAGCCTTGACGGTGCAAGTTCAACAAGACCCTGAGCTTTTCATGCATGCCCCAGCTGCCCACAGGCAGAATTTCAACTCCACACTCTGTTAGCCTCTGTGGGTGTTATAACTACTCCTGTAGCTGCTATCTCTACAAGCCAATTAAACATCTGCTAATGATGATACTTTCGTTAGATTAATGAGGGAAACCGACCTATGAAAAGCCAGGATTTCTCATCAGTCAGCCTGACTTTGTTCTCACCTCAGGAAATGGCATCACTTATTTGTGCTGCCCTATTCCAAAAGACTGTCTGCCTGCTTCAAACGGTGCTCAATATCCACTTGAATGTAGAGACACACCAGTTGTCATAAAGCAGAGCATCAAAATGCATAATTATACTTATTTATTGTATGCACCTCAGTGGCTAAGCTACATGGTATTATTTCTAGTTGCTAACTGGAGCAGTTTAAATGATGAATTAATAAAGTACAAAAAGCTTCAGAGACAAATTTTTGGATAAATAATGCTGCTTTGTTTGATAAAATGTAATTTTAATTGATATGATTTAGGTCATTAATTTTCTGTGTCAGTGCAGTGAAATGGACCTAAGTCTTCCCCAGGCCTGCATTTCTATTATTCTGAAACATCTTTCTGTCTTGGAAATAGCAATGTGTCAGATTTTTACAGACATAAATATCTACGGCAAATTTGCTCAATTAGAATATCATTATCTTAATTAAACTACAGTGTTGTTTGAAATTTCTGATTTTTTAAATAGTAGACATTGAGAGACCTACATACAGGATATATGACTTAAACAAAAATATGATGATCTTAAGTTTTCCTAAAAACTCTGGATGATATTTGTAAGATCTAATTTTTCAATAAATATCTTAATGAGTGGAAACTTATTTCCAGTGCCAATCAGTCTCCTTTTTTTTGCCAACTCAACTGCATACACATATACATACTTTCAAGCTCCAGCTGTCATGGCACTCAAATTATTTTGCAAAGATTTCCCTTGAACACAGAGGGAAAGAAAATATAAGCAGGTCAAAATGAAACAGCAGACTGCTGCTTCCAATACACATTTCATAAGGTTCTGTATTGAGAGTGGGGTGGAGCAAGACAGGGGATGACAGAGGAGAAGGGTTGGCTGCAGAAGGTGCCACAGCCATGGCTGTCCTGCTGTCACAGGGCTGGTGGCACCCACAGTGACACCGAGAACCCACCCCGTGGCTGACCCCCCTTCACAGAATATGCCCCCATTACATTCCCCTCTTTATCTCTTTCCTTTCCAGTAAATCAGAACAGACACTTTTCAATTTACCTGCCATTACTTCCTGCATTTCTAAAGCCCCCACTACTGCCTGGGCTGCCTCAACACACATCACATAAATTAACCATGGGCCAGTTTCCCCTGGTCACAGAGTGGGTTAGAAAAGGCAGTTTATAATTCTCTCCACAGCCTCAGCATCAGCAATGAATCCTTCCCTTAAAACATCTTTGAGCATCGTTGTTATTTTTTCATGCTATACTGTGAGTTGTGGGTATTTCCAGTGTTACCACACTCTACTCAACTTTAAAACATTTAAATGTGGAATTCACAATGGATGGCTTTTTGTAATGGAAGACAAATGAGTGAGACCTAATTTTAATATTATTTGTTGAATAGATGTAGATGATGGACTGGACAACAACAGTATCACACAGACCATAATACTTTTGATGCATTTTGTGATACATACGCGTGTGTACCTTGCAGACAGCACCAAAATCCAAGCTAGCATATATGGAAGGGAGACAAACTGACATCAAAAATGCCTTTCAAAAATTTGTGTCCAGATGGGTGAGGAAAATAAACCAGGTTCCCGAGGTACAATAGTGTCCCTAATCTTCCTTAAAAGCAGAAGCAATCTCATCTAAAGTAAGAGTTTTTAAGCTGGTTTGATACAAGGCAGATGCATGTAGCTGCTGAGAGAGCCAGAAGCAGGAAAATGAGCAAAATGTTGGAAACAAAGCATTTATGCAGCAGCTGCACTGGGCTGCACAACAAGCACAGGTCATTAATTAGCAAAACATCTTCATCCATGACCAATGCTTTAAAATTTGAGAGACTGTTTACAAATAAATGAAGTATTCAGAATATGCTGTTTGTTGAGATCCATTTTTCATCCTGCTGGTTTTTAAAGCTCATGTGCTGTAAGAGGCAAGCAGATATTCGTTGCACTTCACTATTAGAATCTGTGAGAGTAAAGTATGAATACAAATACCTCCAGCACTAGGCATTCAGAAACGAGAACTCCAAGTCATCTTTGTAAGAGAGACCTTATCAGAGGTGTCACTGGGACTGATTAGACCCAAAATACTTTTAACCCTGACAAAACTCATACACAAACCATGTGGAAATATATGCTGCAAGTTCCCTCAGGTAAGGATTTGGGTGCTCTAAGGGATGCCTTTATTTAGACATCATCTGAAGTAAAAAATAAATGGCTGCATTTACTTCTGCTGGGATGGCTGGTCCTCTCTGTTTCCCCTGAATGCACAAAAGATTCCCATCTTAAGTACATAGGCAGATTCTGATGGGCCACAAAGTGCTCCAACAACCATTAAAAGCTCTTAATCTATACTATAGTTAAGAATGCTGTTAAGCTTAACCTGCCTTTTCTGAATGTTAGATACACACAAAAAACTGGCAAAAATACAGGGAAAATGAAGAAAAACACACAGGAGAAAGTTTGTTCCAAACATAACCCAACAAGTTGAAAAAAAGGGAATGAAGATGATAAGACATATGATAGTATACATGTTAGTGTCACACCATGTCACACCCATCTCTTAATAGTTTTTTTTGCTCTGAGTCCTTCACAAAATAGGGCATTTTCTTATTTGAGAATTTTTTTTTCCCCTAGAAACTTGAAAAAAGGACTCCCTCTGTTTTCCTCTGCATCTTATCTTCTGTTGTATTTACAACAGCTGTTGATATTTCATAATCCAATGGCTAAATTTAGTAACTACTGTCTTTTCATATTTGGAAGCATGATAACAAAGTACCCTGATTCCAAATCTTTGGGCCTCAAAGAATAATAGCATTATCTAAAAATATATAGCTTTTAAAACATAAATGCATTTCACTTAGTCAGCATTTTGCCAGCTTTTTCAATGCACTGACACCAAACTTATTTTCCTTAACAAAGTCTTTGCCAGAATGGAAATCAGTATTCAGCACTAAAAAAAGCCCAACAGCGTGCTGAGTCTCCTGACAATAGAGGAATGCACAAAAATCACATTTTTATTAGTTGTATCTTTACGACAGCATTTAAATACACAGGTGAATTCCCAGTATATAAACAAATATTTATTACTAACACAATAAAATATTTATAGCACTGAAAAGCTATTCAAGAACGTAGAAACTATTGTAAGCTTCAATATCAGGGAGCTTGTAAATGAATACATAAATAGAAAAATTATGCCTTAATTTAAATGCATTCTCTATTTAAATGTTCTGCAGCTTTTAAATATTTTTTTAAAAAAGCTAATTGAAAGCACAGAATATTTTAATAATTTAAAAGGGCTTTCTGATTAATTTATAGGATTTATCTCCTTTCATTTTTGCTGTAAACCTTGCACAGGTGAGCTGTGCAATTTGCTCCACAAATTATTTCAGATTGCTCACAAATGTTTCCTTGTCTGGCAAAATTTGACAAAGCTGATGATCAAATGGTTACCTTGGATCAGATATGGAAAATGAGCAGCTTAGTAATGTAAATTTTTTTTTTAATGTTGGTGGTGTTGCAAAAGAAGCAGAATTTTGCTCGTGCCCATTTTGCAGATCACTTAATGGGAAAATAGCTAGGTTTTGGACCCTAAGACTACCAACACATCTACTCAGTAAAGGTTGCCACCAAATACTCTTGTTGCAGGATCAAATTTTTATAAAAATAAATAGACTGACATAGCCTGCTGCTTCAGATATCTTAGGTATTTAGGCACAACATCATCTAAAGGAACTTACCACATCATCTTCTGAAAATGGGGCAAATCTGAGAAGTCCTTGGAGAGATCTCCACAAAGGGCATTCTCAGCTGCCCTAAGTCAGCTGCAGAAAGGAGCTTGGTGCTGGTGAAGTTCAGGACAAGGCCCAAGGGAGGAAAAGATGGAAGCTGTTGGGATATGTTCTCCTGCCTGTGCTGGAGGTGCAGCAGGGAGAGCGGTGGGGAAGGGGAAAGCAGAGCAGAGCTGTTTGCCAAGGCCAACCACAGCAGGAGACATTCAGTACAGGCTCTGGGAGGTCAGACCAGCCCCTCTTTGTGCAGATGATGTGGGGGGGAGCAGGGAGCACCACAGGGCTTTCAAAGGGATTAGGCTGGATCATGAATCCATGGGGAGTAGGCAGGGAAGCTGGAGAAGCTCAAGGCAGCAGCAGGAGAAAGTGGCCAGGCTCACATGCTCTCCCCATGCTGTTTTGCCACCACAGAGCTCAGAGCATGGGGTAACATAGACCCCTTTTCTGCCTAGGATAGGATTTCTTATGTTTGTATTTTCACACTTGAGATGCCAGAGTGAAATGCTACGGAACAGAAAAAAAATAATATCACAGCCTCCCAAGAACAAATTGGAGTTTGAAGCCACAGAAAACAGCCTGGATATTCAGCAATTTTCTGTGAGAGAGGCATTCACTGAGGCTGGTTAGTTGTGCATGCAGATGAGCAGCATAGCTGGCCTTGGTGGGAAACTGCTCCTGCAGCAATCCCATCCCACTTTCTGCAGGATTACTGGTCCAGATGTCTCATCCACTCGTAGGGAACCATCAGCAGCTCAGTTAGGGGAGACAACACACAAAAAACACTTTTCACTGCCAAGAGAAGCCACGCTGCAAAATGACTCGTGACTTGCCCTGGCTAAGACCTGTCCTGAGCAGCTCACACTGGCCAGAGAGAGACAACTACTATTCTTTGGTCTATTTATCTCCATGGACTACACGGAGCAGGTGATTTAGACAGTTACATCCAGTTACAAACCAGAGCTACAACTACATCATCCAAGCCAGACACAGCAAAATTTTCCTTTCATGGGGGTGCCTTAAAAAATCCAACTTGACAGCAGTAAGGCAATTGATTAACTACATTATCTCATTGCTTTTTGTAATCCTTTGAATACAGTCATCCACTTTCTTGTCTTGTGTTATACCTGGCTGCCTTTATGCCCCATGTTCACACAGTACCCAGTCCTGCTGAGTGATTAGGGCTCCTCTGAACACAGAAAAGCCAAGAAATAGTAACAAGCTGTGGCAGAAACACAGCCTTTTTGCAGGGCAGAAATTACCAGTCATTGGAAACACCTTTTCTGTTATGTCACAGAGCTGAGATCTCTACAGCCTGTGGGTGAACCTGTATTAAGTATAAACTTCCCTGTTGCTGACTTTGCAATCCCCAGAAGTACAGAATGATTAATTTTGTGCAGACAGTTCAGAAGCCTTAAAACCAACTTTCAAAATTCCAGGCGACAGAACAGCAGAGGAACATTCACCCTTGCTGTTACCTTGCTGGGTACAAAGGGACAGATTCTGCTGTTGAATCAGATTTCGTGGGACTCTCTTTGCCTCTCCCACTGCTGGCAGCCCTCCTGCCCAGACTGCACGTCAGAGCAGAGAAGACCTCTGGAGACCACAGAAGGATTTTGATGCTTCACTTTACAGCTTTAATTTCTGTCAGAGAACTTAGGAGTCCCAGACAAGCCTAGAGCTCTTCTTGTGATTTATGACACTGTAATATACTTGTCATCCTTTGGGCTTAAATGCATCTCTGAAGTTATGCAACTGATCTTTTAACTTCTAAAGTCAACTGGGAACTGAAACCTCACGAAGTACCCCATATCCACTTGAATTAAAGAGAAATTATGTATGCTTTTAAGGCTACTTTTAGTTAGTGCAGAATTTATCAGCTGGCCATATCTGTATTCTTAATTTTTTTGAAGACAGATAAACCTCATTTTTTACTTCTCAGAATGTATCCGTCTTTTTTTCTGTATTAATTCAGTAGCAGTTAGTAAGCTGTATTTTATCAGAAAGCTGAACATAATGGGAGCCTTGGAGCAGACTTGAAAAGTGCTTGGTTCTTGGAAAAATTGTTTGATATTGAAGGCTATGGTCAGAGGTGAAGTCTGACCACAGAAAAATAAAGGGTAGAGTGAAATGAAACTCAAGGAAAAGTGAAAAACAGGGCTCTGGGAAGGGAAAATATCTTAACCTATGAATGTGAGTCACAGGAATGAGTGAAGTTATGGGGAAAAAACCTCTACCAAAAGCCTTGAAAATGACAATGTTTTCCTTCCATTTTCACCCTGCACAAATCAATTTATTGCAGCTGGGTTGTTCAAGTGTTAGATTTGCCCTGGAACATTTCTGACCCTCCTGGGCTGCAATTTCAATGTCTTTTTGTCACACTCCTGCACAAACACATACACAGAGATTCAAAAGGATTTCTCATATTGCAGAAATACCAAACTAGCCTTAAGAAACAAGATTCAAGAGTAATTGTAAGGCACAAGTTTCCTTCACCTAGCCCCTGACACCAACTTCCCTCTCCAACATAAATGCCATCCCTATTTGAGAAGCACCAATTTGCTTGGGCTTTTTCCCCCTGTGCTTCCTGACAAGTCATTCCTCCCCAGCTCTTGCCTCCCATGGTAAACCTCAAGTTTTTGCTTCCTTTTGGTAGGAAGTGCCCAACAGGTTTGTGCAGTGGGGTGCAGTCCAGCCAGGTGGCAAAAATACCTCTGTAGTGTGGTGCCTTTGGTGTCAAAGAGAGAAAGCTTCATGTCCCTACTCTCAGGATGCTCTGCCTACACAGAAAAGTCACCCAAAAAGTTACAGTTTTCATATTTTTTCTGGGAAAGCAGCCCAGGCTGTTTTCTGGCAGTAATGTTATGGCTGATGAAATGTCTACAGGAACAGCCAGAAACTCCCTGCAAGGCCCAAATGGTCCCCCCCGAAGCCTCAATACCATTTCATTATGGGCACTAAGTGAAATGGAAATCAAGAGGGAAGTTTCATCTAAGTCTCATCATAATTCAGTGATGTGGAACTTAAGTGTGCCTACAAAATTGACTTTATTCTTTTGCCTTTGCAAAGTCCTTCTTCAATTTACTCAGTTCCCCTCATTTTTTCCCCTACATTTTCCATTTGAAGGTATGTCCTCTTTTTCACCCTTTCATTTTCTCTCTGACCTCTCTTCACAGTCCCACTGCTACTGCAGTTTCTATTAAATTTGAAGAAATATACATTTCATACTGGTTTTTACAGAATAAATTCTGTATTGATTGAGACCTGTGGAAAACTGCATAAAAGAAAAAAGTTTCCAAAAGAAAAAATAGAGGAAGTAGGTTTCAGCTATGATCCTCTGCCCTGTAAGCACAGATTATACACACCAGGAGAGTTTCCTCATCGTCTTGCACAGAGTTGCCTTTGCTCATTAAATTGGATTTGAATTATCTGAATTCAGGGTGATTCTTAATATAACAAAGTCCCTGCAAAGAAGTTGGAAAAGGATGAGGACATTACATGGAAATTTGACAGCAGTATCTGATATAATGGATGAAAAATTGGTTTCTTCATAAGCGTGGTGCTGAACTAGAGGGATAGTAATGTGATCTTTCCTGATTTCTACCTCCTGCAGAGAAATTGTTCTGTTGTACATTATGGTCCTCTCATCCACTTCTCTTTAGAGCAAAGAGAGTTTCCACGGGGAGAAGTGGAACCTTGGGGACATTTTTGTGTAGGTAGAGTGTTAAGCATGTATCTCTTCATGTCTCCTGTCTTGCAAGGCATTGCAGAGGAACTGGAGATACATGGCTGTGCTTTGGACCAAGTTGCCTGGATCATGCACTCTAAAAGGTAAGCACTGTAGCACTTAACTGGTAGATGCTTCCTTCTTTTCTGGATCTGGTCCAAATCCTTCATTACAGTCTCAGTACTGGAAAAGTTTCTTCTAAGATTATAATTTATCTCTTGTAGAAGTTCAGCCTTTAAAGAGTGGTGACATGCATTATTCTAATGCAGTGTCCTTTTTTAGGACACAATTTTAAAGATGAATCATGCTCATGTGCAAAAGGTGAAAGACTCAATTTTCTCTTATCAGTCCTGTAAACAATACACCTTCACTGTGTCAAAAATACCCAATTAAAAGCTTAAAATAAAAATAGATCTTAAAATAGGCATTAGTCTTGCCCAGGGTTCAGTGCTGAAGCTGTTTCAAAGGCCCAGGAGACTTGCCCTTCATGCTCCTCGTGCCAGGGAGGTGGAGGCTTTAAACACAGAGGAACAACCTTTGAAAGGGACAACCAGGAGCAGGTCTCAGCCACAAATATGACCCTGCTGGTAGAGCCCCTCAGGAACCTCCCTTTCATCCAGGGATTGCCTCATGGCAGCAGCCTGTGAACAGCAGGGCACGCATCCCCTCCTCTGGGCTGCAGTGGAGTTCCCTTGGGTCAAATCAATTCTCCTTTTGCTGCTACAAAGCAGCACAGCCACAATGGTGATAGTGCTTGGTGATTCACCCCTCTCCTAAAGACAAAACACCTGAGACTAAGTCAACTGCACAGGAAATTCTGGGACATTGAGCTTTTGGGTGCTTGGATTCAAGGATGGCAGTACTATCTCCTATGCCTGGAGAAAATAAACCAAATGGACAAATGGAACAAATGGAGCCCCTTTGGGACCACAAAAGCAGGTGTACACATGAAGTGTGGGTCACCCTGCAGTCACTGCAGTCACGTGGATTTTATGTATCTCCCATTTTGTACTAGAGATGGGCACCAAACTGCTCAACACTGCTGAGGCTGAAGCCATTCTGGATGTGTTCCTGGCTTCAGTGAAAAAGCATTAAAAACTCAACTGTTAACAGAGAGACTCATAGAAAAATATGAGATGGGACAAGAAGATTTACACTCTCGAACCCAGGAACTTATTCTGCCTAAATCCCCTAAGTTGCCTCTGCATCTTGTGTTACTGTGGACCTACATGAAACAGAGCTTATTGCTTTAAGATACACACAAAATGAGAGAAAAGAAGCTTCTGCCAGGCAGAGAAAGGGCAGAGGACACAGAGGACAAAGGAAGAGGATAAGGAATTAGCTTCAGGAGATGAGAGACACTCCAGTGATCTGAAAAAGCTACAAGCTGTACAAGTGGGACCTGAGTATCACAGAGAACTCCAGCCCCAGTTAAAAGGATGCATCAAAGAAATGGTGGGAACAGATATTTATAAACTGCATTATGTCCAAACTTCTCACGTTAGCTCAGGTAAAGAGGTAAATGCAAAAATTAAGAGTAGGTTAGGCACAACTGGTTTTATTCACAAAGCCTGAATATAAACCAACTAGAACATAAGAGCTATATGATTATTTCGAATATAAACTAAAAACTTCTCTTCTCACTAGCACAGACCTTTTCAGAAACCAGAACTCCAAATATTCCACACTGACACATTTGCCAAAGATGCAAAATATTATAATGCAAAGATCAAAGTAATTTTCCCCAAGAAAAGCCTGCTCTGTCTCTTCTGTAGTTCTGAATTCATTTGCAAGCCATTGTTTCTGCTACAGCTTCCTTCTGCTGTCACAGAATCACACCGTGCTCCTGAGAGCATTGTCCAAACACTTCCTGAACTCTGTCAGGTTGGTGCTGTGACCATCTCCCTGGGGAGCCTGTTCCAGTGCCCAGCCTGTCTCTTTTCCTGATCTGTGAACACAGTGTTTTGTGAACAGTTTCCCTTGTGAACTCAGTGCAAGGGATTGACCTTGGCTGAGATAAGGCTGAAGCAAAACTGAAAGTTTGCATGCACACAAGTGAAGAGAAGAACAGGATTATTCTCTTCCTGCTAGGAAGCAATGCTCAGCCATTTCTTGGGAAGCAGGGCTTCAGCACATGGAGAGGTTGCTCTGGAAAGCAAACTTTGTAAATAAAACTGCCTCCTCCTTTCTGTGGCTTTTGTAACTTAGCTGAAATCATTGGGTATGGAATATTCCTTTGGTTAACTTGGGACACCTGGCCTAGCTGTGTCCCTTCCCAGGACCTTGTGCTCTCCCAGGCTATTGATGGGAGGGAATGCTGGGGAGACAGTGCTGATGCTGAGCCAGAGCTGCTCAGCAGTTTCCAAAGCTCTGGTGTGTTATCAACACCTTTCTAGTTATCACTGCACAGCACAGTACAGCACTGTGAGGGGTACTATGGGAAAATAAACTCCATCTCAGACAGACCCAATACAGTTGGGATGGCTACACTGCTGCAAAACATGTTTAAAGGATCAAGTTAAACTGATTAAAATCTCTTCCTTACCTCTGCTGAGGGGTTTTGTGGGGTTTTTTTGCCTATCTCTTTGACTAGACAAACCAAGTCCCATGGGCAATTTGACACTGAAACTGCAATTGCATGCATAAGACTGAATACCTTTTGGACCTCCTTCCTCTCATGCAAATTCCCACATTACATCACACACTGCTCCCTTCATTGAAATCTTGTTGACAGTAATGCTAAATACCAGATGTTTAGGGATTACCTGCAACGGGGCCTGATGTTGAAGACAGAGTTATGAGATGATCTTTCTCCTTAGAAGCTTTCCTCCTGGCAATGAAAACAAGTCCCAATGCCCGATTTTTTGCAGTTTCCCAACTGTTTGTTGTTAGCCTTAAATTCCAAAGTTCTATTATTCTAAGCTTCATCCATATTAACATGCAATCTGGCTTTGGATCTTGCTAAACTCTTTGCTTCAACGATTTTTAATGGCACAGAAATGTAAATTATCATTCTTTACAACACAATAATGTATTTCCAAGTTTCTCTTTTTAATCCCCTTCTTTCAGGTTCATTGGTTCATCAACTATGCCTTCCTATTTGCCATCTCAACTTCTCCATATTATTCCTTTTTTATTGTGATGCCTACTCTTAAATAAACAGACCTTATAGACTTTAATGCCTTCATATGAGATTTTCCTTAATTGCCTTTGACAGGCAGATCTCCCAAAGGTAGTCAAGGGCAATTTCTTTTAGTAACCTATGCTTTGGCCATGCAGTGACCACCAAATGGTTTGGCAAGACCCATCACCATCACCTTCAGAGTATTTGTCTGCTAGAACCACAGATCCTTTACTGAACCTGCATCATACTTGTTTTCACAAGAATGGAGGCAGATCCATGGTTTTGGGCTGAATATATCAGAGCAGTAGCAAGCTTATTTACCTGATCTCTGGAAAAACAATGTGATTCTCCCTAGGAGAGCCAACCCTGGTACTGGTCTGCTGATTGTTTCTCTGTATGTTACACATCACTAGTGACTATTGTTATTGTGCTATCAAGTACTACCAATAAGCAGTAATAAAAAAGCCAGGAAATATCTTTCCTCAAATGAAAGCCAGTGGAAGCTATCAGTAGACTGTAATGTTATTTCTTTTTTTCTGTTTGTTTTTTGGTATTATTACAGTTTTAAATGAAGGAAAGACATTTCTAGAAATACATTTATCTCTTTTCATAGTTTTTATTCCCAACAGCAATAATGACACACTACACTGGTTCTTTGAAGAACTGGAAAGAGTAGGAAAAAGGTGAATGAGGGTAGTGTGTCCAGATGCTAGACATAATTTCAGCTTCCTAAGAAATAACTCTGTTAATTTATTTTAATAATGGTAATAATACTCTATACTATCTAATGTTGAATCTAGCATCAAATCTTTCCATTTGACAATAATCCCTGCAAAATATGTCAAGGATGGTTCAGTATCATAACCAGAACTTGGGGATAAAGAACTCCAAATGCATGTTTTCCTTCGGCCAGTTTCTACATAAAGGCGAACTAACTATCTCAGAATACTTGATTCTTCACCCAGCCTTCATATAACATGCATTTTGTAGAGAATAAACAGTAGCTTCTTCTTTAATAGCTATTGTATATAACACCTGGAATTTTAGTGCTGGGGTAAAGGAGGATTAGTGGCTCTATTAAAGAGTTTAGGATTTGTGATTTTTTTCAGAACAAGTAATTTGTCTTCCTCAAGCAGTATTTCTTCAAGACTTGCTCAGTTCTTTTAATTTTCTGCTACTTCTCATAGTGCAGTTGCTCTTGAATTTTACAAATTCATCTGAATTTTTCCTTTTGAGTACTCTGTTTTCCTGCAATGTCTTAATTACTCTGCTGGCCTAAACCAGGATTACTGAGAAGCCTGGAAAGGAGGAGGCTTTAGCTGAATCTGAGCGCTTACTACTTGTCAAAATACTCTGTAATCCTTGGTAGGATTACTCTCTGCAGTGTTTCCTGCTGCTAAATGAGAAACAAATAAAATTTTCTGTGTCAGTACAGTGGGAAGTGTCCTTTCACTTTTACTAGACCTGAGGCAATATTTGACAAAGATACCAGAAGGAAGAAGTACAATGAGGAAGAAGAACAAAGGCAAGGGTATGTCAGATTTGTGTTGAGCTTAATCCTGCACCCCAAAGAGTTAGATTACAACAGGTCTAACTGTGACAGGTCTGTTTCATAGAGAATTTTTTCTGATCTTAAAGCTGAAATGTGTCTTTGAGGTGGTCAGATAAAGCTCTCCAAATTCTGCATGCTGGGAATCACAGACAACACTAATTCAATGCCAGAAGAAATGTCAGGGAAGGCAGTGAACATACAAAGCAGCTGAAGAAATCTTTTAAAAGGCAGCCCAGGGTAGATGTTTTGGGCAAAAATTAGGTGTGGAAGACCGACAAGCAATTTGGGAAGTCTGGAGGGTGAAATAATGGATTAATTGCTCTCAGTGCAAACAGCTGTCTTTTTTCTAGGAAAAATTGAGTTGCAACCTACAGACAGGTACTGGTGGGGTGGTGTTTTACCAAGATATGGGGTTATTTTCCCTGCACCAATCCCTGCATAACAGCCTTGGCCAGGTGTACTGACTTCCAGATGAAACTCTGGACCAAGAGGGGCACACCAAAATTTATACCTCAAAATACTTAATGATATTCAGAAGGGGTTATAAAAGCACAGCTATAATTTTATTTCAAATAAGTGCTGTCATGAAACTCTGATGACTTCCCTGTTTTTGTGGTAACAAATAACAGTGATGGATATAATACAAAAATCTACATATGCATGCTACTGCAATCACATTCAGCACATCTTCCAGCTACTTTTATCTCCCAGAAAGCTATAAATGTATTTTTATATGTTTTGACTTAGGGACATTTTACCATTTGTGATTTTGTAGGATTCCAGGCTGAGTTTGCACATATTCCTGGATCATTTTACTGTTGGTTAGTCTGAAGAACACTGCCAGAAGGCATACTCTACCTATTTTCCTGGTTTTCAGGTGCTCTGGTGAGATCTCAGTGCTACACACATCCCTTTCCAGAGTAGTTTGTTGGTATCTGCACCTGTAAGTGCAGCTTGTCTTTCCCTGTGTTAACGCTATCACCATATTTTCCTTTGTAAATTCTTCATATGAAAGAATTACAGGTTTCTTCTCACGTTTTTTTTTTTCCCAGGAATGCACTTCTTGGTTCTCAAGTGCTTGATGTCCTGTTTGTGCTTTGTGGCAGCCTCTTCTAGATCTTTCATTCATTTTCCAGGACCTGCTTCTCACCACTGTACTATCAACTTCTTCCATGACAGCATGTGCCAGAAAATACCATCACAGTGAAGTTTTTGGGATAACACCTAGTTCTTACAATTTCTCCTGACTCTATGTTTTGCCCTTGTAAAGAAAAAAAAAAAAAAAAAAAAAAAAGGAGAAGAAAAAGCGCCACTGTAGCTTTTGGCTCTATTTAAGAAGTATTCAGCATACTAAATATAGATTCCAAGTGCACACGAGTAACATACTGAGTTCATATGCTTTACATGGTTGTGCTCATAAAGCCACAGATTTTTTTTCTTGCTCTAGAGGGGGGGAAGCAAAATGCTTCAGCCTCAGTATATTAATCTGCATTAAAAAAACCCCACAAAATGGTCCTTCTTTCCAACAGCATTTAAATAATAACACCCATAGCAGCAGTGAAGGATAAACTTCTGAAATTCTTTAGATAATACACATCAAGCCTGCTAAATTTTGATCCAATTAATCTGAGTATTTAGAGCAGCCAGCAGGAAACTGTGGCTGTCTCTGAATACTCCTGTTCTGGGTCAGCCTTGCCCGTAGCACCTCTAATAGCCACAGTTACCTGAATTAAGTTAATTCATTCCAGAAATGCACCTGTACTCAGAATCACCTTTTGTTCCTAAGACTGAGGGAGGGAAACCGTTTATCCTACAAATTCTGGTGATGTGCTGACAGTGAAGGGAGGCAAGGCTGAGGCAGTCAGTCTCTTCTTTGCCTCAGCCTTCACCAACAATGTCTGCAAGGTCCCTGTGTAAGGAAAGGGGATCCATGCCAGAACAGTCTGTTCCTGAAGGGCTGTGCCCTGTGGAGGGGACCTCCACTGGTGCAATTTGGGAAGAAATGCAATCCATGAGATGGATTCACATTGGAGAAGTTTGCGGAGGACTGTATCCTGTGGGAGAGACCCCGTGCTGGAGCAGATAAAGAATGTGGAGTCCTCCCCAGGAGGAGGAAGGAGCAACAGAGAAAATGTGGGATGAGCTGACCACAAGCCCCATTCCCCATCCCCCTGCACTGCTGAGGAGAGGGGGGCAGAGAATTCAGGAGTGCAGCTGAGCCCAGAAGGAAGGGAGGGGTGGGGCAAAGGTGTTTTAAGAATGGTTTTATTCCTCATTACCCTACTCTGATTCACTTGGTAATAAATTTAATTTACTTTCTCCCCAAGTCGTCTGTTTTGCCAGTGACAGTAACTGGTGACTGAACCCTCCCAGTCCTTATCCTGACCCATGAGCCTCTCAATATATTTTTTTCTCCCCTATCCAGCTGAGGACGGGAGGGATAGAACAGCTTTGGTGGGTACCTGGTCATCTAGCCAGAGTCAACACACCACAGGAATAAACCCTGACAGGGTTACACAGGGTTCATTGAATCACTACATTGACTTAGGTGGTTGCCAGTTTGGATCTAAGAATATCTGCCCTAAATTTGTTTCAGCACTCCAAATACTACAAACACTCATCCCAATTGCTTTCCAAAGGGATTATTTTTCTCCACTGAAAAGCAGCCAGCCACACAAAGCTGCTTGAGCTCAGTTATGGCCTGAGCCAAGGTGATTTTTAACATTAAATAATGTTTCTAAACTGCTTTGGGGTTCATGGATGACAGTTCTTAGGAATTTGCTAAGAGGGTTTAATTCTGCAAACACCCAAGTCACACACAAGCAGTTCTCACTCAGTGATACTGCCTCTAATTTTCACTGGGACCATGGATTTTTTGTGTGACTATGCAATATCAGATTAGCAGCCTATCAACTCCAAAGCTTTCAAAAACATGAGTAAGTCTCATGAAAAATAATGTCAGCTTAAAAACAATAACATTTTAAAGATTCCTTTACCATGGTAATATTCTATTGATAATTACACTTTATAACTTTTTAAGCACCACCTTGAAAAGAAAAATGACAAAAATCTTCATTTTTTAAAAACTAAAATTTTGCATTGCAATGGCCTGCTCCTTCAAGAAAAAAAAAGCCTCAGGATAAATACAGCAGCAACTTATGTGCTGGTAACACAAGTGTTTTGCTCAGGATGAAGCCTGCTTTCCTGTGGAGAGGGAGGGGAGGTCCTTGAGAAAAGGGCTAATCTCTGCCACATCCAGTTAGGTTCAATGATCCTTAAAATCACTCTCAACACACTGCTATCTTTGACTTTTTATCAAGACTGTCCATCATGGAGATACTGCAATGTTCCTCAGCATATTCCTCTAAAGCTTCAGCATTTTAAAGTAAAACCTTCTTCCCATCTCTCCATTTTACCGAATTGCTTCTTATCCAGCTTAAGGGGGATACAGAGCATCTCATTCCTGGGAGAGGCAGCAGAAAATGGGAGAGGAGATTTCTGCTGTGAATTGACACTTAACCTCCATGGGACATCTCCACAGTGAACTAAACAACCAGTTTTCTCTTAAGCTTTCCTATTAGACTATATTTTCTGAATTTTTAATTGGCCTAATTGTTTGCTTTTGCTGCTCTCCAGTGTAGCCCACTTGTTTCCAGAACAGCAGGGCCCAAATCTGGAGAGATACTCCAGCTAGGTTTCCACTAGTTCTCAGTGGCACATCTCGTTCATTATTTACTTATGTCTTATTTACATATCACGGCTCTGCATCCTGCAAAGGTGGTTGCTTTTGTTTCTTGGAGAATGTTGACACTACTGACTCCTGTTCTGCTTGAAAACCACTGCACCTCTTACATCAGTTTCTGGCACCCAGAGGACCCTGCTGCCACGTTTTGGACTATTTGTGTAACAAAGCCACAGTTAAACAGGATCCTACCTGTGCTCAGTGCTTTGCAAGAGCTGCTGCTGCTGCTGCAAGATACTGCAGCTGTGCAAGTGGATCATGTACTGACAAACTGGATTTCTGTAGTTTATGAAAACCTGATACAGATTTACACAAATATCCCTGCATGGAGGGCCATGCACATGGGCAGTGCTCAGACATCAAGACAAACTGGCCAAGCCAAGCAGGCAATGTGTGGGTGCTGGTAGGGATTGCAAGCTTTAAATGTGGGGAACAAAGACACCTGGCTTAAAAGGACACGAGAGAAATGCACAGTACAGCGTTCATGGAACTCATCAGAACTCATTAGGAAGGGAAGCTGTGGCTGGGGTTGGTTTTGTTTCCTGAGCACTTTGGCTCAGACTGTTCTGGTCAGTCTCCTGCAGAGAGTCAAGCTCGTCACTCACCACACTGCCTGGATAAATAAATCCAAGTGATGGGTCTAGTGCCAAGTCGGGGGGGTGGGGTGGGGGGGTGGCGTTTGTGAGCAAACCTGGAAGAGCTGAATTAGAAAGAGGACCTGGAAAAGGCACCTGAGCTGGAAGGTGTACAACGTGTTGTGCAGCTGGTGGCTGGGATGCTGGGAGAAAGAGTTACAGAAACTTGCCAGATGCATGCTGCATATCTCTGAATTTAGCTCCAATTTAGAAGATCAGTTTGAACTCTAACTTGTTCTCCATCTCCTTTTTTACATGCAGATTTTATAAGCACTCTCCTTAGTTCTCCATTTCTATCACTGATGTAAGCATCAAGCAGTTTTAGGCTGAGGACCACCTTGTGGAGCTCCTTGTTGGAAACTAAACCAATTAAACTTAATTCAGTGAGCATGGCTATGGGAGCTGGTGCTCTCTTGCCCTACCAGTTTCCCCTTGATGAAATTTCCCTCTCCAGCTTTGCGATCCCCATGTAAGACAGCTTTGAAAACCTTATGTGGTGTCCCTTGCTTTCCCCTCTGTCCACAGTCTCCTGCCTTTGTCCTAGGAGGGAATTATTTTGTTTTGACATGATTTGTTCAAGGAAAATTGATGTTGGCTTTTTCCTGATACTCTTTTATCCCTCTGTAATCCATTTCAAACACATGAAAGAACTCCATAAACATATAAATGAATTAACCAAATATTTCCTACCTAATCTTTAATGCAGTCTACTCACAGTTCATAAAAATATTTACGCAGAGACACATTATTGTGTTTTTCTGATCCTTTCTGAGCCTGCGTAAATGCTTAACATAGCTGCTCTCTGCACAAATAAGATAATTCCTTGTAAATGAAGTAAAAAGCTGAGACTTAATTTGCGAGGCCAGTCACTCACAGAAAATCCTAGAGCAGTCTTTTCCAAAGGCTGAGGAGGGTTGGCTCCATAAATTACAACTCAGATTTTGCCCATGAACTCCTTTGAACATTTATTCAAGGGTTGAAAAAAATTTAAATTATAACATCAAGTACTGCATTATGCAGCAAGGACTGTAAATCTTTTCAGTGAACCTAAGAGTTTCATGAGTTTATTCGACAAGTGCATAGGAAATATTTAATAAGTTTACTTATAAAGCATTGTAAAGGGTCATAAATGGTTTATGGGCATGTAATAAGGAGATAAATATGTATTAAGGAGTATATTTATCAAATAAATCTAATCTCCAAATGCAGGGTTTAATTAGCATTTCTACAAAGTTTTCCTGTTCTCTCTGCCATCACATTGTAAGGCTCGGATAAGATGTGGAACTCTTCCTGTAGCATTTATACCACAGCAATAATTCTTAGTTGGGATGCCAGGATGCTGGGACTTTGATTAATGTAACGACATACTTTATGGTCTCCCTGGCAGAAGCTAGGAGAGATCACAATTTATACCGAAAAGTGAATTCAGGATTCTTATTCAGAGCAGAAGGTTTCCAGATAAATGATACACTACCCTAGGGCTTCTTGCAATGGTTACTGATTGTGTTTTATTACAGAGTGGCGTAACTTGACCTTAAGAAATACTGCATACATTCAGGATGTAATTTATCAGGCGGTTTATGCATCAAAGAAAAAAGTCTCATGCCAGCACTCAGACATTAAAACAGCCCTTAGAACCACAGCCAGACATGCACCATGCCCTGGATGCTCTGAGCTCAGGACTGTGAGAAGACCTGCTCCAACAGCTGAGATTTCATCCCATCTCCCCAGAGATGGTGCAGGAGCAGAAGGATTTGTCCTCCAGCCCTCCACAGAGAAGTCACCCAAAAGCCTTCTGCCATGGACAGGAACTTTCAAACCAAAATAACTTCCAGGCCTCCCTCCAACCTGCAAACCAGGTATCTCAAACACAGGAAGGATTTTTGTTTCACAGAACAACACAAATGATAATGGTGTAGTCTGTTTTACAAAAGCAGCTGAACAGCATTATGTCACTGCCAAAGAGATGGGGAGTCATTGAAAACTAACACTGAGTATCATAAATTATTGTTTACCACTAGACAAATAAATGGTTGTCTTTGAAAATGGACCTACTTGTATTGTTAAAGCTTAAAACAGCATTTATGGTAGCAATTTAAGCTCTTAGAATATACACTTTAAAAATAAAGAGACTTACTGTAATGTCCCTCAGCTGCATTTCTGCAGAATAGTCTTAAATCATTCCAATTACTTAATGCAGTCTGTAATTTATCAGCCCAAATAATTCAGGCTTCTCAAGCCCAGACCCAGATACATGTAATTGTTAAATTACATAAACTTCATGTATATTATGAATTATTCAGATATCAAATGGACTCTTTAAAATTAATAAGTGGTTTCTCATATGCAAACAGCATATTGATTACATATATCTGTTTTTTTCCTTCTAAGGTCCAACGTATTTTTGTGGAGTCTAGGAAAAGAGTGATCAAAAGAGGGCTTGGAGCAAATGTTGCAAATTAGGAGTGAAGAAAGAAAGAAAAAAAAAAAGGATGAACCTGCTTGGAGAAAATGTTGCAAATTAGGAGTGAAAAGAGAAAACAAAATGAATGAATCTGCTGCAATACATCCAGGCACACATGAAAATCTCACCCGTGTACGCAGTGAACATACAGAGCTCCCTGTGAATTCAGAAGTTGGGATGTATCTGAGTCATCCCTTTGGCCCACACAGACAGTCTCTGCCCACACAGAGACACTGAAACATTGTACTCCTCCTACGATTTTGGTAACATAAACATTACGATTTAGAACTTGAATGGTATTTTCGTTTTTGTATTTCTTTGCAGGCGTTGCTTAATTAATCCACCCACCAGACCAGGCAAGCATTAGTAGCTCCGTTAATCCCAATGTAATCCCATCAGCAGTGGCCCATTAACATTACACAAGATGTGAGAAGCAGAATTGGAAGATCCCATTGGGATCCAGGTGCTCCAGAGTGCCTTCAAGAACCTGTAAGGGTGTCAGACTGCCAGAGGGCAATTTTGGAGACTCATATTCAGGGGTGATTGTGACTCTGCTGTCAACAAGAGATAGTTGTGATGGTGCCAAATGACATATGACTGACTAAACAAGAGCTGAACCTCAAATTCACCTTTTTGTTCATATTGCACTTACTCTTTCCCTGCTGGAAATCATTATACATACAGACTTTTTTTTTCCAGCTTTCAGGCTGTAATGTTTGAACACCAGATTTTACTCAAGTAAAGAATAAATTTCCATTTGGTATTACAAAATACAATAGAATAAATAATTTCTGTTGTAATAATGAGTTCTTACCAAAGTTTCCTTTGTGCATAAAATGTATTACAGAATTTTAGGAAACACTTAATTTGATTAACAGTCTTCTGCATTAATCCTTTGCTCAGTCACTCTTGAAAGCTGCATTAATTTAACAGAAGTTTTGCCAGGCTCCCTGCATGGCCATGGATCAATATCCCAAAAGGCAACCATGCAGAAGCTTTGATTGTGATTTTATGATCAAGTAAGAAAGTCTATCTATTATGAATACTAATTGAAATACCCAAACATTTACGCCTATTTTTCTAGGCTACAATGTTTAAAAACGAGTTATCAACAGAGCTACAACCTCATATTGCACTTTTGAGATGTTTCTGACCATGAATAGAGAAATATTTTAAGTCTTGGATACTGCCCCAAGTTTTAGGCAACACAGATACACTTGATCCTAGAGGCCATTATGGATTTTATAGAATGCAGAGCAATATTACACAGCCATACTCTGCAAAAATTACACCTCTATACAGCCATCTACTCTTTATAAGGGGGTAATGGAACTGATTAATATGATTGTGCCTCTTCCAAGATCCCCAACAAACACCTCCCCAGGAAGAAGGGGCAGAGCTCCTGGAGGAGCCTTCGAGAAGAACTCTTGTATTTCTCCGTGAGACAGAGAGCTACTGGGCAAGAATAGTGATCTTCCTTCATCAAAAAATAACCTTTTCAGTATAAACAATCACAAATGTACATTCACAGAACCTAACCAACAGTACTGGGACCTCAGGGTCTGTAATTGCTAAATTTAACCCTGCAAGCCCATCATAAAGAGTTCAAACCAATACAGCCAGGTTAAGCACATAGTTAGGAAATTAAAAATAGATGATGGCTATAAAAACAGAAGGGAAAATGATGGAAGAAATTAAAGAAGACCTGATGTTCACAGGAGAGCATTTAGATCCTTTACTGAAAAAGGCCTTGGGGAATATTTGCAAAACAAAGATTAGCATTACTGCCACTGTTCTTGGGATTCATTATTCACGGTGAACCTCTCCATAACTAACACCTATTTAGTAATAAGTTGTGTTTCTTTGATTTGGTTAATGACCGATATAAGAACAATTATTACTATTGAATTTTTTGTTAGGGGTTGGAAAACCTTAAAGGGGAGGGAATGGAGTGCAGGAGAATAGAAATGCTCCGTTTGAATTCAAGTCTTGGAGACTTCTGCTGAGGTGTTTCCTTGTTTTCTGCTACTCTGTTGCACAGATGGGAACTTAAGACGAAGCACGGTGAAAACTTTTAACATATTACTTCAAAATCCAAATACTGAAATTAACTAGTTTGTTGAAAGATTGCCTTCACTGTACAAACTGTCAGTCCCACTGCCCTTCTGAACAGCACTGGATTCTGGATTCAGTATCGTGTCCAGAACCAGGAGGAAGAGTCAATGTTTAAATGAGCTTTCTCAAACTGATACAGATCTGCATGTAAGGTATGTTACTCTAGTTCCCATCAGTTCATTTTACAAGTAAGACATAGTTTCCTTCTGTGCTTTTTACTATTTCTCTCCACCATCTTTCCTTTGTGCTTTGGTCTTGCCTTTTTTTTTTTTTTTCATTTCTTTTTTTTTCTTTTTTTTTTTTCCTGCCCCATTGTCATCTTTAGATTCAAAGCTTGAATTCCATCATATTTTCAGTTTCCATGCTAGGTTTATTTTCCCTTGTGACTGTTTTTCTCTGACACAAGTTGGTTTCTCTCTAACCGACCAACCTAAATCTTCAGTTTTCTTACACAGCTTGCTCAAAGTGAATTTTGCCTTCATATTAAATCTCTATCCCACCTTCATACACTCTCCAACTTGGTGTTCTGAGTGACAAGTAAAAGTCAACCACTGCTATTTGTCCCAGCCAGCTGTCTCATTGCTGCTTTGAACTGCCAATCAGATCAGCAGATCAGCTCCTGCTGCTGGGCAGAGAGAGTGAATGGACAGCTGGGGAGAAAGGTGGTCAATAGGCTGAGCTTCATGGACCAAGATCCTGCTTAGAGCAGATGAAAAAGATACTTGTAACAGGAGAGGGAGAACAGGGCACACAGCAGGATTTGTAGGCCAGAGGACCTGTATGATGATTCTCATGATATGTTCCAGAAATATGAAACTTTAATGTTTCTACAGCTCTTCAATCACTTGACTTCACATTTCAATCAACTGCCTTTTTTAAACTGCAGTAATTCTATCTCACTGAGAACGTACAACTTTTGAATGTGGAATAGATAATTTGATCCATGAAGTTTTATGAGTAGATTTGGCTAAATGCTGTTAAGCCCAGGAATAAAACCAGCTTAAAGATGGATAGCACAGAAATTTCAAACCGTCTGCTCCCTGAATCTCATCACCAAACACTACAACTTCCGGGCAGTGCTCTCTAAAACAACTTGTCCTTCCATGCAGAAAAGCCAGATTATCTTCTACCCTTTGTGCCAGGGAAAAAGTCATGGGATCTACTGGAAAATAGCACCATTATTTCATGTTGTTTCTTTATCCCAAAACGTGACTGTTTTGAACAGCATCCTGTATAATGGATCCAGGCCATCAGATATCCAGCATGAAGAATATCATGGCATGTATCACATCCTCAGAGTGGCAACAAAAACCAATATTATTGGCATGTTGGACTGGATATTTAAACCCTGAAAAAATTCCATTCTTTATCATATAATACACAGCTGGGACATCTAAGGAAAGATTCAGATTATTCTCACACTATAAATGGGTTGAAATATACTAGAGTATTATAAGTTTTTAAGAATAAATTAAACATAACATAGGAAGCTGTTTGATCAACTGAGATGGATGCAAGGCTGATGGGCAAGCACCCAAATGAGAGAGTGAAGCTTCAGGAGCAATGCAGCCCCCCAGCAAGTAAGCAGGACCCTTCTCAAATATTTGGGCCAAAGAAGCATTGACTGCGGAATAAAGACGTTTAAAATTGATGTTTTCCTTGGGATTGACAGTAATGGGTATTTTCAGAAAACTGCCTATTGAAACCTCTTACATGTTTAGGTTTGGAAATCAAGCACAGAGCCTGCATACTGTGTAATACAATGGATGTTTGTACCAACTGTAATTGTCTCTTTATTTGCGTGCCACTGAGTATCACCAGGCACACATAAAGCCAGTAGCACAAAGCTGGGAAGACAATAATACTATGTCAAAACCAAGTCAAACCATGTCAGCACAAATGATACACTGCAAACCAAAATAAATTGAACATGAAGTCTTAAGCCAGCAGGGAAGGCAAGCTTGGAGAGCTCACAAAATCAAGGAGTTCTGAGAAGCCTCCTAATTACTATGAGAAATTCTATGTTAAGAGCATATTTGCTCATCCACGCTTCACCTCACGCTCAACAGGTGAGTATGGTAGGCAACCAAGGTAATCAATGCAGATACAAAAGAGCTCCCAGAGCTCCCATTTTGGTCATAATGGTCAATGCCTTCTAAGAAGAGACAAATGCCACTGAAACAAATGCCTCTATCAGGATTAGCAGACTTTAACTACTTCCTCAGAGATTTCAAAGCTGCTTATTCCCTGCCAGGGTGTGAGAAAGGGAAGCAAATAACCCAGGAGCAGATCTGACATCCAACCTGCCAAACCCCTGCTACCCACCTGCAGTGGGTGCCTGTGATGTTACTCCTGTCCTTGCACAGCCACTGCTCTACCAGACAAGTCTCCTTCTCCCCAGCCACTGAAGCTGGAGTTATTAGTGTTTTCCTCCAAGCTGTGATGCAGACAGCTGGAGCACCTTCCCTTTAAAATAAATACACCTGTCACGGCTTCCATCTTGCAGGGAGAATAAGTACTTTCAGCAGGGAATGTCTCATATTTGGTTTCAGACCTCAGGGCAATATTTTTCTAAACATCTGAACTTTCGATGTTTTTGTTATTTGTCTGCTGGGAGGAAGGGACACAAAAAGACATCCTTTGAATGCTGAAAAAATATTTTTACAACCTTTTGAAAGGGAACAGGTCTGTAGCTTGAGGTAAGAAATCAAATTCTTCCTGAGAATAAAGTATATGCTTCAATTCAGTTAAAAATGCCAATTATCTTCTTTCCTTTTTGTACAAGAGGCAGCCTCCTTTACTGATTTCACTTATAAAACATTTGACAATACATTTTTCATACAGACGTGGTTTGCTAATTGTCATGGTGAGTGATTCAGTTAGCTGCATTTATTCATGAATCTTTAAAGCATATTTTTTCTCATAATCAATTTATGCATCGATTATCATTATATTTCTTAAATATTTTTGTTGGATTGTTTACGCTCCACTGTACATTGGAAGTCATCTAAGAGATTTTTCTTCTTTCAGACAAAAAAATAATTTTAGCTGTTTCATTGTAATTGTTTTATGAAGTTAATAAGCATTCATATTATTGCTGTTGTAGTCGTTACTGTTTTATTGAACTTGCAGCAGTTGTGCAGTATCCTCCTACTTTCTTTGCACAACAAGAGAGAACTAGCTCATCGTTTTCATGCCCATGAGCAAAACCAGGGGAAAAATCCATAATTTTCATGAGAAATGTATTCCAGTGATCAAAGTAGGGGAGAAATACAGCATGGAAAACCCTGAAACATTCACTGGTAAATTGCAGGTGCCCTTGTTAATCCATGTGGAAGTGCAAAAAAGTGTGGCCATGAAAGATTCCTGTTGTTACACATCTGTTGCTTTGCTTGTTCTTCTCCACTGTTGCAAAAATGACTGTTTGACCCCAGGTAATATATTTTTACATAATGGAGGGAAAAAAAATTCCATACAATGAAAATACTAATATCAAGGCTTTGGAAACTCATAATCCTAAAAAGATAAATAAGTAAATCCCATTTCAGCATTAGACCAGCTAAGGAGTACTAAGCTGCCTCATTTTTCTTTTCTTATTAAGTCAACAGTTCTCACCATTATTGTTTTTCATTAATATCTGGCTTGTGGAGTCTTATTACACTGTAAAACTCACTTTCTCTCATTTTAAAGTTTGTTTTCCTCTGAGAGAAAGGAAAAGTAAATATCAGTTCAAAAGTAAAGAGTAATTTATTTTTAAAGTTATTACAAATTTGGTATTATAAATATAATCTCATTAGCCTAAGCAGTGTAGTAATTTTTTAAGTTCCTCAGGGCTAGGCTTAGCAGTCCCCTGAAAAAAGGTATTTCTAGGAAAAGAAACTATTGGTTTGTGATTCATCAAGGCACTAATTTTCAAATGCACATAAAAATAAATCCTTAGAACTATTTAGTACTGAAGTGCTTTTGTAATAAGTGATTTTATTCAACAATAGATGCAGCTATCTGTCTCTATGCTACCATGGGGAAGACAAATGATTACACCCAACATTACTATGTACTGCCATGATTTTGATTTGGTTCCTAAAATCCCCAAGTCTCTTGTGTAGCTGGAAACAGCAACCATTGCAGCCACAGAGCTGCCTCATCTGGGGCACTTGTGCACAGGGACATAGGATTGTTTATATGGAGAAAGGGGGTGAGAGAGAAAGTATTAGGTTTTTTTGTAACAAGAATTCTACAGAAATGTCCTTTACGACCCTGGGTCAAATGGGGACCTCTGTCTAGTAAGTGAAAAGGTTTTGGTCATACACAGAACATTTTATCTGACCAGCCATATGAGAGGCCAACTCTGTCAGACTGAGATATCAGTACAGTAGAATCACTTTTTGTGTTTTCCAGTATAATTTCACACTTTTATTTCCTCCCTAGCAGTTTTAAATCATATCGAATAAATTCTAGCTCCCCAATTTTCCTTTCCTCTCCCTGGGGCCTCCATTCCTTAGGATGATTTCCTGAGGTGCTGAGCTCAGGAAGAAACCTGGAGATCCCCTTCTGAAGGGAAACATTCCAGGCTGGACATTGAAGATGAGGGGCTGAGCCCCATTACTGCTCTATTTGGTGCATCTGCTTTGGAGGAAGGGACAAGTTACCCATCACTTGTAGCACAGAGCCACAGCTCTATCATTGTGCCAGCAAAGCCACTGCACAGCCTCGAGATCACCTGAAAATGTTCACAATGAGGATTAAATGGCCAGTGTGGATAAGAAAGCCTCACATCAGGTCATTTTATTGCTAATAAAGATACATAATATTGTTATTAAATATATTATAAGATAAATAAAACCAGAACTTAGATTTTGTTTTGGTTTTATCTGTCTATAGCAGCTTCCTGGACATACCAGAACAGCAGTTAATGCATATTTCTCCCACTGTCTGCTAACTGTCTGAGTTTCTCCTTTAATTGCTGTGAAACACATAACTTCTTTTCACTTTCTTCTGTTGTTTAGGGAATGAGACAATTCACATCCAGCAAACACAAACCCAGTAATATGCATTTTGGGGCTGAAATTATGTCTTCCATGTTCTGCAGTTACTATGGTTACCATCTCACAGCATCCCTGCATGCATGGCTAAAAGAAACAGAAAAAAACCAGTCCAGGTTAGAAACAAAAGGAGAGTCTGAGCCTATTAAAAAATACAAAGTACAACTTAAGGAATCTAAAAGACTTATTTTCCATGATGACAAAGGAAGATGGATGTCCCCATGGTCTTGTTGATAAATTTCCCTACTTTGGCTTTAAATGCTGGAGTAAATTTTTGTCCCATCTAGAACTGAGAAGATGGATGAGACACTCTCATGCTCCAGAAAGAAGCCGGTGCCAGTGCATGCCTGGGGAGGGAGGACAACTGTTGCTTTATTCCAGTAGAAAGCTGATTCCCTGGAGACGAGAACCAGTGTTAGGGCTCCTGGACAGCCTGGGCAGCTTGCCATCCTCACAGGAATCAGAGGACACCAGGGCTTACACTGAGAGCTGCAAACTCAAGCCCTGCTCTGGATTGGGCACACAGGAACAAAAGGACTTGGTGGCTACAGTGGAATTTTGCTGGAGTTCTGTGTCTCAGACCACAGATGCAATAATCACCATCAGGCCAAAGCATGAGAGGTGCCTGTGTCTGAATTGTCCCCCACAGAGAGACCTCTCCTGGCTGTATTTGATTTACACAGCTTAGTGCCTTTTGTGGACCTAACCATGACCAAGAACCTCAGCTAGGCCTCTGGAGAGATCCCTGTACAGCAGATATGTCCAGATGTCTCTCCAGGAATGTAATTTGTGTGGAGGATCAGGGATATTCCTGACTTCTTCCCCATCCTGAAACATCCTGTGGTGACAGCACTAGTCCTGACCAAGGAGAGACACCTGTGTGGGTGATGGAAATCCAATTCTCAAAAGACAGAAGGTGCTCCACCCCACAGGAAATTCTGGCATTTGGAAGGAGGTGACTGGAGACCGACTGGAGCAGAGAGAGTGACCAAAACATAATCTGTCCCTCTGCTTGCCAAGGAGGAGGTGACCTGAGCTCCCACCTTTCCACAAGGCCAAAGGCTGCACATTGCTGTAAGCACCTTCAGGCAAAGACAGCACTAACTGAAAGCCATGACAACTTTGATCTGAAGACAGACATTAGGATTGAATGCCATCATTTCAACAACTGAGCAACTAAATAAAAAAGATAATCATCCTACGAGTGGAAATAGGATTTAAAAAAAAATCCCCAGTATTAAAAAAAGTCACACATTTTCAACTTTGACACAACACATGCCCTAGAAAATACATCGAGTTAATGGCTGACAGCCCCTTCTTTATGTACCTAACTACTCACTGATAAATAACTGGCCAGAGAACCAACTCCTTTGCTATGTCAGTGGCATCACTGGGAAAGCAAATAAATCATCTCCTTCCAGTCAGTCATTTGGCATGGATGATTTCAGAACAAGTATACATTAGTGAACTTCTGCAGCCAGTAGATTTACATGCACACAACAGTAAGAGTAAGGGAAAGCCTAGGGTCTTCCTGAGTACCAGGAGACAGCTGGAAGCAGAACCTGCACTGTCCTGAGTCACAGCCTTGACTGTTATGACCTACGCTGGGTTTTGCTGCCCACCAGCATGATGAAGGCTTCCATTCCTGGTCTAGCAAATACTCTATTTAGAGCAATGATATTGTGGAATAGTCCAATTTATGTGAAATCTAGACGCTAGAAAGTAATGCTGTTATAATCCTGCATCTTTTTATTTTTGCTGTTCCTATGTGAGCATCATTGTATGAAAATTCTCAAAGTTTTCACTGGGAAAAAATGCAAACTGAATTCTACAGCCTTCTGATGCTGAAGGAGTTCCTAATAATTTTATTCTATGTTTGTTGATTTGAGATTGCAGCACCAAGAAGGTCACTGGATTTCGGGGTCACCTTCTTTTTGTATTTGATCTACAAAGGTTGGCTGAAAGCAAAGCAGCATCTGAATGGTGAGATCTTCCTTCAGTGAATATCTCAGAGGCAAGGTATGATTTCAGAAAGAAATGACAAAGAAAGTGACTATTCTTCATTAACAAATGATTGGCATGAGGTGCTGTGAAAAGTGAGGGAATAAAATAGAATAAAAGTGTGAGAATGCATCCTGAATTCCCCAGCACTTCCCTGCTGTGTCCTTAGGGCATTTCAAGACCTACCTTGAAAAAAGGCTTTGCATAATAATCACTGCTATGATTAGCACAGTGTTTTACATTATATAATACATACAATTCACCTGATAAGCATTGCAAGAATTATTTGCAATTAAAGTTTCAAAATGTTCCCGGCTTTAAGATTTCTCCCTCTCTACCAAAGTAACCCCATCAGTTTTCTCAGCAGCCCCTCAGTAACTCATTTAAAAGTAGGAATACTCTTTAAAACTCCTTCTAAATGATCACAATTTTATTACAACATTGATACTGGCAGACCCAGGGTTATAAGCAATTCACCAGCAGAGGTTTACTGGTCATCCAAGTGTGAGACTGAATGTGGGAGCTGAGTAAACTGGGTTTAGGAGTAATGGAACAACAGCCACACATGAGAGACAGCAAATTCTGACCTGTTGTAGAGTGGCAAGCCAGTGGAGAAATGGCAAACTGTGGTACTTGTTAGTAAAGGCAGAAACGATCCCAAGAGGATCCCAGGAGGAAATCACCAACTTGGGATACTGAGGATGCTCTGTAGACCAAGACTTAAGACACTGGCAGCAGAACCCACTAAAGCAATGGAAGGATGAGCACATCACCAGAGAAAAGGCTGGGGTTTAGAAAGCTTTGCATATGTATAATTTAAACAATTTGAACTAACATTCATTGTGATCATCTTAACTGGAGTAATACTAACTCTTTCATTGGGCTCTTAAGACTTTAAGTAGACAAAATTCTTGGCTTTACATCTAATGTGAGTTTCTTTTGCACCTATCAAGTCTTTAAGTTTAGCAATCTCATAGGAGGATTTCAAGCAACCTTTTCTGTAGCTGGGATGCAGGAGGTTGGTACCAGCTGTCCTGAGGACACTCTGCTAGCAGAGTGAAACATGCAGCTCAACTCCACAGCCCCGTTCTCCTGGGGAATTCTGGCACTGCCTTCCAGGAATTCAGGCTCCCAAGCTGCAGATGGAAATGGGCAAGCCTGGCACCAAGGTCCTAAGACAACACAGGTGCTGAAATAATAAAAGCTAAGAATCTGGTCCTTCCTTTTGTATGCAGAAAGCACCAAAAAGTGATGAGATAGAGTTCAGGGCCCCTCTCTTCCTCATGTTACTGAATTATATTTGGCTGAACGGTATTTAGAATTATTTATATTCCATATATATTCTCCATGAAAAACATGTATATCCTTGGAGTCCTAAATCAAAATATTTAATCATTGAGTATAGTTTTGCAACTCTACCATGTACATAACTTGATTTTTTTCTTTTTAGCAGCATTTATTCTTCTAATTTAAATGCTTGTAAGAAAGATTAATATTCACAGCAGTAAACTGTAATTCTAAAGTCATTAGGGACTAGCTATTGCTCAATACAAATGCTAATGCTAGTTTAAACTTGATATAACCTTTCTAGATTAAAGATATCAGCAAATAAAATGTTAATAAAAACTTCTGGACTGTATCTAGATTTCTTTTTGCATTAGTAAGCTCGCTATTACAGAATGAACAATAATCAAAATATATTTTTCTCAAATGGTTTCTACTAGAGCAAATAACAGTAAGGAAACCAAAAAAAGTTTAAGTGAGAAATACCCATTCATATGAATGCAAAAAAAGACGCTGCATTCCTGAATATAAACAACAAATTAGCAGGCAAATAATGTTGAATACTCTTAAGAAATTTTGAGCTTCACGTTTAATATGTTTACTATCACTGTTTTGTTGTGTTTATTAAAGCAGAATGACAGCGAGTACGTGTATGAAGAACAAATCCCACAGTACCGAATAACCTACAGCTTGGCAAGTGAAATTCAGAGATGAGTGGAAATTTCAAGAGTGAGTGTAATGCAGTCTTGCCAAGGACCATGGTTAGGAAAATCCATACACCTCCCTGTCTGCTTGTCCTTTTACAAAAGTACCCCACATTTCAGTGGAAAAATACATGGGACCTGTAACTTCAATCTGCCAAGAGGGAGACCAAAGTAAACCTGAGGAACACCTTTTCCAGGGAACATTTCCTCTCTCTTTCATGTGTTAGCAGCTTCCCCAGCTGGAGGACCCTGTGTGCTCATTTTGTGCCATCAGCTACAAAGCCCATTTCTGGTGGTGATGCCATATGAGCATCATGGTGATGCCTTTCATGGTGAAGCAGGAGCTCTCCTCACCTTTCACAGAGATGCCATGAAGGAGGTAGCCAAGAGCCGAGCAGCATTTTTGTCTGAAAAGTGTGCTATCAGCCCTTCCTCCAGTGCCAGCTGCAGGGGGAAGGGGTATTTCTGGTCAGGGAAGGAGAGCACTCACAGAAGGACCACATTAGGATAACACTGAAGTTCAGCACTTGTTTTCTTGGTACAATATTAGGGAGAATATTTCATTACTTCTGAAGGGAAGGTTTTGAGCATTTTGAACCCAAGTCATCCCATATTGCATCTCCTTTTCCACAGCAGTAACCTCCATGAAGATGACAGGAAGCTCTGGAGGTCGTGTCCCAGCAACTCCAGGCTGTCACTCCCCAGTTCAGACACAAGCCCTCTGCTCACCATAGCCCTTGTCTGTGGAAACAACTGTGCTGTGAGGTTTAATTGCATAATTGCAGAAATAATTTTGCCTTGTTAATTGAAAATCACTGTAGCTTTTTCCATAGAATGAAAAAGCCTGAAGTATAGAATCAGGGACTCCAGACTATAAATTCTGATTTATATTCACACAGACTGCCTCCTCCTTGTCATATTATGAATACATCCCAGGCATTCAGGATATTTTGTTTGTTTTGGTGAACAAATACAGACTTTTATGTGTGGTTTCTTTTACAACAAACCATACAAGTGTCATTCTTCCTCCAGGACCAGCAAAAACTATCTCATTTCTTTGAGTGAGTACAAACACATGCCCACAAAAAAACTCCCAAAACCTCAACCAGCCAGTATCAGAATACAAATCCCAAGAAATAGAAGTGGTTCAGTAAAATGAAGGGAGGTCATGAGCACCTTTCTGTGAGAAGCTGGTGTTACACCAGAGAGAGAAGTGTGGCTCTGCAACACGTAAATTATTGCAGCAGAGGCAGAATGGTCAGTTCAGTGGGAGGACAGAAGAATGGGGAATGACATTACTGGATCAATAAAATCTTCCTCTCCCTCCCACGCAGTGCATCACCTGCAGTGCTACACAAACTGCCAAGATCAATTTCTTGAGTTTTGCATCAGCTACTGAGATCTGGGAGACACATTGAGTTTTTGCTCGCCAAATCCAGTAATGTAATTAAAACAGTAATGGAAAAATAGCATCCTGTCTGTACAGAATTTTGAATTAAAATATTATTAGTAAATTGACATACAGTTATAATTGCAGCAGACTCTTAGGGCTCCAGTCTGCCAGTGAAGCATTGGCTGGGGTACAATAGAAGAGAGACAAAGGGTTGTCTTCATTTTCAATTAGCCAAATATGGAGTTTGTACAACCATGACAAATCCTTAGAGCAAAATTATTCTGCCAGTCAATACTCTACTTGCTAGTACAAGCAATCATGTATGGACATAATTTCTTCCATATTTTCTTAACTCTACCAACGATGATGGTTTTTATTGTCATAAAGGGAAACTTTTTACAGCAGCACACACTGAGAGCAGGCACACTAACCATCAGGAAGAAGTCAGGATTCCTCATGAACAAGCATTTTCCTCTAAAATGTGCCATTTAATTGCATTCACAACTGTGAAAAATAGATTAGTGTGGTTTCCTTTTGTGGCAGTTGTTTGAGTAATTCTGAGGCGTTTGTTTGAAAACAGTACTCCATTTCACTGCTTCTTGTTCAACAAAGATTTGATTAGCAAGAACTATGTTGCTCTTGCGAAACTTAAAGCTGTATTTGGAATTAGGACCTTTTTTATTAGTATGCATTAAAACCTGTTATTGATCTCCTAGAGGTGCTAATGTAAGTGTCTTTTGCAATGCAAACTCAAATTAGATTCTGATCAGGTTCAGAGTGTTCAATCAAGAACTACCTAGCAGCATTTTTAAATGAAATGCAGTTTGTGTTTGGCATTGCAGATCAGGTATTTGATTGAAAGTCATGAAGAATCCCAACAATGTAGCATCTCTCTTCCTTTGCTGGGCATCTAAAATGCACCTTGCATTCAGCTGCTGCACAATGCTGACATATTGTGTCGTACAGTCTAAAGCACTTTGACATTTAATGTATACCACAGTGGCCAACTAAAAAGGGATCATTGCAGTATATTAGCTTAAAAAACATTTTCTAAAAATTCTAAACCTAACTTCTTTATAACTAAAGACTGACATTCATTTACAGAATGTGAATGTCTAATGGATCACTTCCACTGATCACATAATGAAAATAATAGCCTTCATGGAGTAGTGATAAAATAGGTGGAGTTACAGTACAGTGACCATTTAAGATATCAGATAAGGTCAGGTACTCTCTATGCAAGGTGCTATACATGGGCCTCTAAGAGATGGGCATTGTCCTGAAAAGTTTGTAATTTATACTTGAAAAGACAGATGTAAGCCACATGTGATATTTCTGTCCTAAGCCCAGTGGTGATACAAACCAGGTATTTTCACCTAACCCAATTCTTTGATTCTAGAATAACAGAATCATAGAATCATCTAGATTGGAAAAAATCTTTAAGATCATCAACTCCAACTGTTAACCCAGCATTACCGTGTCCTTCACTAAGCCATGCAAATCACTCTAGGAATTCACACAGAGAGAAATACACCTGAGGATGCAGTTCATCCAATCTCTGCATTGCAGAAAGACCTCTTCAGTGGGAAGCATGAAGTCTTCTACTTCTGCCCACCTTAACTGCCTTCCCAGAGGGGCACAGCCTCTGTGCCCACGTGTGCAAGGTGAGGGAGCACCATCATCCATCAGCACAGGCTCACACCATGGGCAGTCACCTCAGCTGCAGGCATAGGTCCTGTGTGTGCCAATGGATATCAAAGGGCTCACTCTGGGGTGCAAACCAGAGCTCAGAGACATTGGGATGGTGGGTGACTATGAGACAACACTGAGGCAGCAGAGATCAGAATGTGGCTCTCCAGGTTGTTCTTTGCTTCATTTAAACTGATGATATTTTTAATGATTCAACTTTGCAATAGATCTACTTACAGAGCAACACAAAGCCTCCAGGTTCTACACTGCAACTCTGACAGGCAGCTGCTGCATGCAGAGATTACTGCAGCCAAATAATGGTCTCAGTGGTTTAGTCTGCTCATTCAGGTTTATATTACCTCAACTCAAAAAAAAAAGCCTATGTGGCATTACAGCTAAAATGTAAAATTAGACAATATGTCACATGAAAACATCTCCTTGTCAAGGAAGGACTCAAGATCTTGGCATGCCAGGTCTTCTCCACCAGAGACAGTTGATTCCTGCAGTGACATCTCCTGCATTGCAGGAGCACGGCCCCCATGCCAGCAACGATCTCACAGCAGCTCAGGACACTGTGTCAAAACAATTTCTGATTCTGATAAAGAAATTAAGGTGTACCAATTTAATTTGTTTATTTTATTAACCAGAAGGCAATCATTAATCAGAATCCAACCTGCTAATTTCATTCATTATTACACAAACACATGTGGCTTACTATGTCATGCTGGAAGGAGTCTATGTACTGAGCCTAAGGCTGAATTCACCCTTCAGACAAAGGGTCTAAACTTCAGACTAAACCACTGAGCCAGTTACTCCAGGATCGAGCTTAACCCAGTTACACACTCAGATCATAACTGCTGAGGATGGCATCAGTCCTGGGTAACAAATGGTGCTAACACAAGTATGGAAAAAACCCTCTGTTTTGAATTACTGCAGCTTTACTCTGACCTGCCTCCAAATGGAAACCATAGGCTGCTGTAGTTTTAATATTTGAGTGTTTTCAATTGGTTGCCAAGCTAATAATTTGCTTGGAATCATTCTAAATAATACATATTATGACTGAACTAATTTGGCAACCTGCCAACAATTAATTAGGAGAAAGTTAATTATGTATTTGTCATGAAATGCACTCTATTTATGACAAAATGTGTTGACTTTACGTCAGTCTTAATATTTACAGTGAAATTAAAAGTTACCACAGAGTCTAAATATTTTACATAAGGGACACATTGTCTGCATGGGAAACCAGAAGAGGGAAGGAGGTGTGCTACCACAAACCAGACAGCAACATCTGAAAAAATGTAATAAATTCCAGCAGATGCAAGCGGTGCCTTTCCAATGAAACCTGAGAGCAACCCTCTGGGTTACCAGAAGATTTCCTCAAAGATTCATTCTGGGGATCAATTTTATTAAAGACTGTAACCAAGAGCAAGAGGGTGGTAATACTTTGCTGATGATACCTAGTTAGGAGGAGTTCTGTCAATTCAGAAGAGAACTGGGATTGCACACAGTAATAACCAGATGACCTGGAGGTCTGAATTAATAGCAGTGGATGGAAATCAATTGTGCAAAGTGCAAGGCCAAACAGCTAGGGACTAATAATGAGTATTTCTGGCATAAGCAAGGAGCTCATCATCTGGAACTGCTAAGGGACAGACACCTTGCTGCCTAGCCAGATGCTTCTAGATATCCAGAAGCACTGCCTGATCACAGAACCACTGCAAACCAGGCAGAAAAGAAAAAAAAGATCCCAGAACATGTAAGAAGTTTTTCCACAGAGATGGGGAAGCATTAACAGTATTGCACAAGAAATGGTGAGACCTCCCCCACAGGCTTGCAGCACTGCTTACAATATTTAGGAAAGATGATCTGAGAGTGGAGCAAAAACAGAGATGGGGTATTTCTGATGTTGTGGAGGATTAAGTGCTTGATTTATAAGAAGAGACTAAAAATGTAATTTGTTTGGGTAGCAATGGGTAGAAGATAGCTGATGATTACTCAGTAAAAATACAGTAGGGGGTAGGAATTTGTGCCTTTATTTACAGGGCAGAAAAAGAGCAGGTAAAGATGAGGACACTAAGAGAACAAACAGGTTTGAGTGTATTGTTAACAGATTTATACCAAATAAATATTAGAAGGGCGCTTCAACACATGAACTAAGCTATGAGGACACTAAGCCAACTCCTTCTCAGGCAGAAGGTGATACAGCTGAGGAGGAAATTCACAGACAGCTGCCAGCCACCCTGAGGGCTGCAGTCCCCTTTGGACAACCTTTTGGTGCCTGAACACCACTGTGAGGTTGAGCAAAGAGCCTTGATCTCCAGTGGGACTTTTCCTCTGTGGTCTCTTGTAGATGTGACTTAATTCCATGATCATGGTTCCATACAAAGAAGTTGTTTTGCAGGGTTTTTTTTTCTGAACGAGTAGAAACCCCATCTTTCTGATGAAAGAAATTAGTTTAATTTAGCCATTTTGTCCAGTGTACAAATTTCTTCCCTACACTACACTAAATGCAGTAAATTTGCTGGTTCTACCTCACATCCATGTGACATAAGTAGACGAAAATACCAGTAACATATCTATAGAAAGAATTATTTAGCACTCCTTTCTGGAATTATTTGTAACAAATATATCCCATAACAGAGAATATCCAAGCATTTTAGGATTGGCAAAACTTTAGCTTAGATCATCAACTTTTATCCTAACTTCACAGTCCTGAAAATTCTTCACTGTTTGCAGCTAGGAAAAATCCCACAGAGAGAAGCATCTTTGATTGAAGATTTTCAAATTTGAAACCAGAAAAGTGTACCTTCTAGACTATTATTATTATTATTACTAATACAGAGTATGGTTCTTTCAGAGACGGTTACATGAAACCAACTTTTCAACTTTAACTTCAATAAATATCAGATATATGTCTTCCTTTCCATATTGCCTCTAGAATGAGAACTAAAATAGCATAATATGTGTTAAATCATCAAATAAAAAAAATGCAGCAACATCTTGTGTTATTACAAGTGGTACTATACAGTGCAATTTACAAGGTAATAGGCCTATTCATCACCAGCACATCATTCATTCTAGTTTCTCTGCTCAGATGATACAGAGTAGGAACTTTGATGGTCTATTTGTTCTTGCTTTGATTAAGAATAAAACATGGCTTGAAAATAAGAAACTTTGCCTGCTGCTTTGCAGCTCTGAAATACAATTTTTGTGTTACCAGCATTGGATCAAAAGTACTAAATATGCTGCTCACAACATCATGAAATCAAAGATTGCACCCAAAACCCATCTTTTCTAAATTCGTTGTATCAAACTGGGATAAGGATCAAACAGACATCCACTGCATTTCTAAACTCGTCTGCTTTGGCACCATGAAAATCCAGGAGTTGATTTAGGACTCCATGAGCCTGTACCAGCCCCCTGCTCTGGCCTGAGCATCCCGTCTGACCTTGGAGAGCTCTCTGAGCCTGAAGAACACGACATGCTGAAATACTGCATCAACCTGCCTTTGGTCTGTGGAACGTTCTAGTCCTCTGTGTCTTGCTGACTCCATAGAACCTGCTCTGCTCTGCTTTTCACCTGCTGGGGATGAGGATGAATAAGGATAGTGAGGCACTTAGATACTGTGGAAATAAAACTTTATCTTTTAGCAATAACTTCTAGTGACATGGCAAACATGTTCCCTACTCTGTGACATTATGGGTTGGCTCTGGCATGACTCTCACTGGGAGGAAATGCTCTTGCCTTCAAAGAGCCCCCAAAGAGATTTTGCTCCCAACTCTCCCTAATTCTTCCAGAGGGCTCATTTAACTGGAATGTCCAAGACAGCTGAGACAGAAGGGATTCTACATGAGGACAACAACCTTCAGTCAACTGTCATTTTTAATTAAGATTTTGTTGAATTGCTTTTGTGCCAGCAGTAGATGAGTTAAAGGCACTGAGCTACATGAGTAAGATGCTCTTTGCCTGGGCTAAGTGACACAAAACCATGCTGTATACACAGCTACAGACAACTGTCAGCAGCTATGAGGGCTGAAATCCTGCTGGGCCCCACGCTGCTCCCCTTTCCACGTGAGCCAGATTGCACTGCCCCACACTAACCTGCTGACTTCAGACCTTGCTGTTTTGGAGCCCACCACTGCTGCATTTCCATCTTCTCAGGGTTTCCTAAATAATGAAATATCAAAAGCATTGTAATGCTCCCCTGCTGTTATGGTGATACACTTGTAGGCTTCCTTGGCTTGGTCACTAAGCCACTGGCACAAGTCAAAATGCCTTTGCTTGCTGGTGTCCTGCTGTGGGACTTAGGGCAGCAGCACAATCACCAGACTCTACAGCATCCAATGCATAATTCTGTCCTGAAATAGCATTTGAAATTTTCATTTCATGGTCTGTGGCATTTCAAGTTTTTATTTCTATTTTAAATATGCTCATTTCACAAAGTACAAAAGCAAACTTCCTTTCATAATCCTGTACTTCACAAACTCTCACTGCAACTTGAGAACCAAGCTGAATCTTTTCTCCCATGAACTGCCATCTACAACATTTTAAGGACCAATGTGAGCTTTCTCCCCCTCTGCTTTTCTTAGAAGTTTCTCAGAGAAATCCTGTAAGTCTGACACCTCTCTTCTTCCAGGCAGTCTCACCCTAGTTCTCTTAAAACAATAAACAACTTCCCTCTTGTAAAAGAAGTGCCACTGCCACACTCCAGGCTGGAATAAGTTATTCTGGTCATCCTGCCTCCATCTGGGGACATGCAAACCCCTGCTGATGCAGCTTTAAAGGGGCCCACGTTGCACAGATCTCCTTCCAAATCCTTTCTAGCTCATTCACATACCTTCATTAAAAGTGGCATATACAACTGTCAGTGGGAATCCAGTATTTTAAAGTGATTTTTCAGAGCAATTTGTACTCTTCCAGTATGGTGACAACAAGACAAGAGATGCTTGTGTGTTACAGCACAATCTTCCTAAAGCTGTGAGACAGAGCAGTTGCTGTAAATCCTTGTAACTTCCAGCAGCCACCCTGGAGCAGGCAGCTGATGGCAGTGCTGTCACAGGATGGAAACGGGGACAGAATGAGGTGCTGTGGCTGTGTCCATGCTTCTCCCCCAAGGAGGGAGAGGCACCCACATGTCTTGGCTTTGCTTCAGGGTAGGGTTGGCATTTGCCAGCAAGAAGCAAGAGGACTGAAGAGGGCAGAGCTGATGAGCCCTGGGACAGAAGGAACATTGCACTGTGCAATCAGGGATCCTGATGAGGACTTGGTACTTGCAGGTGCACCCTCCAATGACCTGGTGTCCCCCAGGCACCCCATTTCCCCCTCACTACCAGAAGTCATCGGAAGGCACAGACTAGTCAGACAACAACAAATTAGCATCATATTTTGGTCTGACAACAAATCTCAGTCCAACAAATAACCTGCATTTTTCAAATTATATGCCCAAATAAGTGTTTATTTGATGAATGCTGCGGAAGAGCATTTTGCACTATCAACTAAATAGTACTGCTTGTTTACAAACCAGCCTAATTACAGACCATTATATTTGCTGTTCTATGAGTTTGCCAGTGCTGCTGCAAGATTAAAAGTCAAAATTTGGCCACAAACCACTGCCAGCCTTTGACTCCACCTATACATACACAGAAGCATTTCAGTGGAACACAGGAAGCAGAACTGTGAGAGGGTGGACTGATAATTATTTCCCCATAATTAGCATTTGATCTTCTATACATTAGAGGGAAGAAAACAAGCCCAAATACACAGACTCCTATTCATTCAGTAATTCTAAATGACATGGAATTAAAAGCAGAGTGGTGAATCCCTCACTCAGTGTGCTCACGCAACTCCCATTAAAGATAATGGCTATTTTGCTGTGATCAGCATGTGTTTTGAATGTTTAATTTTCATCACAGGTTTCTATTCAATTAGACCTATTGGCAGCAAGACTTAAACACTCAGAAGGAGGAAGGTGAACCAGAGGTTAAAAAAATACTAATTCCCTATGCAGTGTTTTCCAGAACTGCAACATCTATGCCCCCCCTCTCCCCGAATAATGTTAATAAAACAGAATTTATTCCTTCATTATTTTTCCACATAAATTAGGTAAACTACAGCTGATACCAAGAGCAGTAGCAAAGTGAAGTCAAAATAATGAAGACTGACAAGGAGAATTGTAAATATAGTCAAGTTACCTGCAGCTGGGGTGTTGAACAACATATGTATCATATTAATTGTTGTTTAGCCTTGTATGTTGGACAAGCAGAACATCTGTGTTTAGATCTAAACACAGGCCTCTGACAGATTTGGAGGCACCTATCAAATATTCTTAAGATTCCTTCTCTGCTGTGGGAAAGATCAAAGCCCAGTGGTAAAATACATCTGTGCAAATCCCTGAAATACAGGAGAAAGCAGCATGTTTGGTGACCCTCTAGCATGTAGGGTGCCTGGGTCCCCACCCATGTGCCTCTGCCCAGGTGCTGCTTCAGGGATCCCCCAAATGGTGAGGTAAAAGAAAGAAATTTATTCTTTGCATTTCATCCATGGTTTTGTGTTTGGTTTTGTGCTGCCTGTGCTGGCTCGCACCCAAGGAGAGGAATCAGTCCCATGCTCTGATCCTCACAGAAGGTGACACTGGGGTGCACTGCTCCTTGCTGTGCAGTGCAGTCTGTGACTGCTCCCTTTCTCTCCAGTGAGCCATGGAGAACACGTGCAGCCTCTGACTTGTAATGGCAACCACAAAGTAAAGAGAGCTTCTTAACAAATTTTTATGCCTTTTAATTGTCACATCACCAAAATCAGGTAAAACATCATAGAAAGATGCCTATCTGGGGGTTCTAAGTGCTACTATCTCTCCTAATAAAATCAAAGACAGCTTTCCAAGGTCTGGCCTGCAAGGAAGTATTTTATTGGCTCCCACAGAAGGTCATAAGAAAACAAAATTTATGACTTATTGATGATTTAACCTTACAATGCATTAATTGTATTAGATACCTTGATAAAGATGTGTGGGCTCCTGAACAAGAATTCCTACAAGAATGCTACAAGCCCAATTCCCACACCAGTGAATGGGAGGACCCAGAGTGATTGCTCTGACTTCATTAGTGGGAGCAGGCACTTATATAAACAAATGCAAGAAATCACTGCCTGGCCTTGTGGACCTGGAGGTTTCTGTCAGATCCCATTTGCTGCCTCTGGAATTCTGCTCTCCATGAGCCATCCACCGCCCAAACACAGCAAATGCTGCCAAAGAAGGGATATCTTACACACACACCAGCACAAAACATGAGCACACTGGTGTTAGTAGGAGAGAAAAGAGAAGGGGAAGATAGAAACTATTCAGGGCTATTAAATTATCAAGGGTCTTCCAGGTATCTCTGGCCAAGCCCTTCATGTCCTATCATTTACACAGATAACCTCATCAGAGTAGTTTGCAGCAATGAGTCAGTAAAATGGACTGGATTTGGTTCCAGAGAGAATTTGATCAAGCCAAATAAACCATTTTCATAGGCAATGAAGACAAATCAGTCAGAAATTGATTTCCTTTTCTTACCACAGTGATCTATCTCTCTATAAAACATAACATACTCCCTGCATCTCTCTGCAAAAAATGGAAAATATAGGTTTTGTAAACATTTGATGGGAGTACATGATCACACCAGCCTGAGTCAGCCGAAAGATTTGGTAGGATAGATCTGATAAGAAATTATGCAGAAGACTTTGTGTAAAAAATCTTTCATGCTTTCTGTAAATTTTGATAGCTTCGCGAATAATTTCAAAGGCAAGAAGTTTCTCTCTGCTTTTGAATATTTATGGAGTGGGAGAAATACTTGCTTGACACCAATGGGAATCGGGATACAAACACAGCAGCATCTTTCCCCTCTTCCTTTAGCCCTCAGCAAACTCTAGATGTGCAAGACTGACTCCTCCAGCTGTGCCAGCCTGTGAGAATGGGGGATGCCGGGAATGCTGCTAGAAATCCAAAACAAAAGTGGATTTCTAAAGCTGTTGGACTGGCATCCTAACAGTATTTTGCACGAATACTGACTTGAAATTCAAAGAAAAATGCTGTGTTCAGATACAGCTATAGTGAACCTGAGAGTTCTCAGTATATTTTACTTATGAATACAAAATTTGCACATTTTGTGCTATGCTCAAAGAAATGTAAAGTAGGTAACCTAAAACCCCAAATGATACAACCAGTAAATCTAGTTTAAAGAGCAGTAAGTATAATAACAAACTTTACAGGATTCCAATGTCACTCTATCTGACCAGCCATAGTAAAATGTTACTACCTCTGAATGTCAAAACTGAAAGTTAACTATTATGGGCAACAGTATCTAATATCAGGCTGGTACAAAGCCCATTAAGATATACCATCTGTGCAAACGTCTGTCCCTAAGCACATTTATTTATAAGATGAAAAATAATGGGTGTGATATGAGAAAACTAAGAAATAATTAGGAATTAAAACTGGGTTTCAGATAGGAATGAATATTTTAAAATTAAAGTAACTAAAAATATACACACAGGAATGTTTAGTACAAGGAAAAGCACAATGATCTTGCACTGTAAATCAGCCTCCTCATGATAAAACCTCTTTCCTAAGCAAGAAGGATTCTTCAATGTCATGGTTAAACCACATGGTTAAGTTGCTGCAAGTGAATGGCTGTGATAGAGGTCAGGAAGCAGCAATAAGATCCCCTACCACAAAGAGAACACCACTGATGCAAAGACAAGACTTTCAGTATGTGATTTTGATTTGAGAGTGTTTTTCCCTATACCTTTGACCAACTGCTTGCTCACACACCAGGTAACACAGTCTGTTCAAGGGGAGCAGAGCAGTCTGCTTGCATCAACTCTGAGGCCAAGACCGAGGATTGAGGTTTTAGAATGATGTCTTTTCAGTAAGGATACGACAAAACTAAGGATACTATAAAACTAAATAAATACTGTCCCTTTTTAATTTTCTAAAGCTCAATATCTTCATTGCAGGTATGGATCAAATAATGAGTATTTTCACATCTGCGAATGCCAGAGCATTGAGATGCACTTATGACACAGATTAGAATCGATCCATTAATTAACACTAGTGTGCTCCCATGCTTTGACTGAGTAATTTTTTTTTCTGCTGGGAGACCTGCAGACCTTTGTGGACGAGGGTGGATTGATGAATCCCTATGTACAAAGTTGCATAGCAGGCTGTTGCACAAGAAAAAACCTTCTATCAGCTAAGGAAAAATACAAGCAAATATGCAACGTGAGGGCAGCCCCTTCCTCCAGCTCAAACATCCTAAAACCGCATGAGAGTTCAGGCATTAAAAAAACACTGCATTAACTGCAGGAGTGAGTATTGTAAAAGGTGGAGCAGTCTAGAAAAGCAATTTTCTTTCCACCACCTGTTTCCTGAGTGCTTGGTACCTCCAGTGAAGCAGTGGGCTGCCCAGTCCCTCTGTGCAGGTGTCCTGTGGCAGCAGTGGAGCTTCTGGAAACAGCAGCAATGGTGGTGTCCCCATGGGCATTTAAAATGGACTTGGGCAGCTACTTTATTGATATTCACTTTGCTTTGGAAACAAATCAAGACCAAGATAAATGCCTCTATCTGCAAAATACAGCATGACAAAAAGAGCAAAGGGAGAGGATGGGTTTGCTCTTCCTCCCTGGCAGAACACCAGGGTTTGCTCTCCCATGGGGTGGATTCAGGCACCAACTCACAGGTGGAAACATTACACCAAAGAGTCTGAAAAAAGCCCTCAGTTTCCTACCTGGGCCCACTCTAGCCTCACCTTTGTGCTGTGTCTGCAGACCTAAGGTGGCTGCAGTCCTGCCCTGGCTGGGGCAGTGGGTGGCCAGGCAAGGACAGCCTGGGCAGGGGCACTTTTCAGTACATGGCTACACAGTCTGGGAGAAAAAACAACAAAGCTTTCTCAGGTTTTTACCCGCACTCCTGCCAGTCTGCAAGAAGATCAGCACACACTCTCCAGGGTCCTGCCCTTGACTCTGTTTTTGCAGTCTTCAGGGAAGCAGTGAGCTCCCATCTGTGAATCTGCTCAGACAAAGCACTGCCCCTGTGCTGTGAGGGTCCTGCACACACCCAGCACCCCTGCCACAGAGAGCCAGATGAGCACAGGCAGCCTGTGGGATGCTGAGCTCCCAAACCTGTGGGACCCCCTGTCAGAGAGCCCTGCTAACACCCTCCAGCTGGTGAGGGCACTCTGGCCAGGAGAGGGAGAAGGGAAGAATGTGGGATCTCTCTTTGAGGATACTGGGTTTGTAAATCTGCATCTATGAATAATGAATAAATACAACTACAGCTGCATTTTTTTACTTATGTTGGAGACAAGAAGAGTTTCTAATTTGGAGCAAGACATTATTATTTTCAAAATTGAATATACAAAAGCAATGGCTTCTAGTAAAGATTCCCTGTTAGAAAACTTCAGCAATTTTCTAATTTGTTTGTATTTTTGATGACTGACTGAGAAAAAAATGTTGATTGGCAGGTCCAGAGATAAGTGTAAAAATGCTCAGAAAGTAGTAACTTATAAATGCTGCTTTCATGTAACATTTTCCCACTTATCAATTTTCTCATATTTCCAAATGGATGAGGTAATGTTAAAATCCTCTGGAACCACAAAATTGTTTTCCACATAAGCCACATTCTATCTTTCTACCTGCCTGCAATGTGCCCTGATTTTTAATGTCCTGTAAGCAAAAGTGCTACATATTCTCCTCCTTTTCATCTTTTTAAATAAACTGCTCCACATGCCATCAAGAATTTTAAGAGGTCCTTGTGCCATTGGCACTGCTCTTCATACGTGAGGACATAAACTGTCAGACAACCAGAAAAAACTCCCTTTATACCAGTACTTTCAGCAGGTAACACAGGCAGCTCAGGTAATTAAAGCCTGTGAGCCTGACTGATCATAGAGAAAATAATGAAATGGCTGAGAGGAACTTGATTAATAAGGAAATAAAGATGGCTAATATAATTACTGCCAGTCAACACAGGCTCATAGCAAGCAGATTTTGCCAAACTAATTTGATTTTTATGGGGTTTCAAGTTGCTAAAAGTAACAATGATGGCATAATAGACTTCTAAAAGCTGCTTTAGATGGTGCCTACAATATGACGTTTTTATTAACCTGAATAAAATAAAAATCAGCATGACATACATTAAAAGGATTAAAGTGTGAGTTATTGTTCATTCTTTGGGGAATTATTCTTGAACATGTGTTTCCAGGGGGATCCTAAAACTATCAGATTTTAGCCCTACTCTTTTTTATGTTTTATCACTTGTATGCAAGAAAACACAAAATCATTATTAATAAAGTTGGCAGATGGGATAAAGATTAGAGGAGTAGCTGGAGAGTGGGCAGACAGAGCCTGCAGTACAGGGGGGATTGGATTGCTTTGGGAACCAGCACAACCAACTACACCAGACTCCAGCAGATGGACACCACACTGTTCAGAGCCGAGCAAATTTGAAAAGGACCAGGGGAAGCCAAGGGGTTCTCAGCTGAACATGCATTTGGGAAAGATGTTCTGCTGAATGAATGAATGCAATCCTGGAAAATACTGGAAATACTGAATGGGATGTGAAATACTGTGTCCAGCTTTGATGCCCACAGTTCAACACTGATATTAAATAGTCAAAGAGTTCAAGAAAAAAGATGAAAGAATCATGAAAGAGTTGGAACACACAGTTCATGAGAAAAGGTTCAGGGTGTTCAAGAGATCAAAGAACAAAAAGTCTCTGCTCACAGTCCAAGACACAGTGTCAGGCACAAACTGGATTTAGAGGGTTTTTCAGTCTGGCAAGCAGAGCCAAGAACTGGAAACTGAATCAGGAGCATCCGTTCAGACATATGGTGTATACTTTCTATAGGAAGGATGATTTACCACTGGAACATCTTTCCAGTTCTTTGACAAATGTCACATCACTAGACACTAAACACTTCACAGGATTTTTCTCCAAAAGATATGTTCCATTTCAACCTAAAGTCATTTGAGAAAATGTAGCCTGTGCTATTTGGGGGTTTAGATTAGCTGATTCTGGTGTGTTCTTGAAAACTGCTATTCTACAAATATGTCTACTTATCAGGCAAAAATGCAGTAGCAGTGAAATATCCCTTGGAAAAAAAGTTCTCTTTTCTTGTCCTCCTCCTCCTGGTAAAGTTCCTTTTTCCAGTTAAAAAGCCTTTTCAAATAACATTCTTCTTTTTTCCCCCAGTCCCAAAGTTTGAAGATGTCAGTTGTAGACCAATGATTGTGAATCCCAATGTCCAAAAGCCCACAAAGAACAAATGGGCCACCAAGAACAAATGCTGTAAGATTCATACAGAGAGAAAATTAATAAAAAGGATGCTATTGACAAGAGACTTCAGTTCAACTCCTGCTGCTAGGCTATTTGAAAAAAGGCTCCTCAACAAGGCTGGGTAAATGCCCATCTTAAAGCTTTAGATTATTACAGGGTTTGGCTGGGATTTATATTGGTAATCTAGGGATGAAATGCTTTTCACAAACATTCTTTCTCCTGTCCTACGCATTTGTGCATGTGTACATTTACAGCAAATCTTTACTTTAAAGGATCTTTAGCAGCTAAAATAATTACCTGAAAACACTATATCACTAAAAAAATCAGTGAACTGGAAAAACAAAAATCACTAAAATTTGCTACGTAACCTGCAGAAACTGAGCAGAATAACAGATGGATCACAGTATTTTTTCTCCAATTAATGGCTAAAGAGAAATAGCTTACTTGAGGGAAAATGACACTTTCCATTTAAACTCAGAGTATTTTAAGGCAACAATTTAGGGGGAAATTCCAGCAGGCAATCAGCAGCTGTTATGACCCTTAATATTTCAGGATTTGATCTTCACAGGGGCCAAAGCCTGGCCTTTCTCTCAGGATGACGTCTTTATTTTATGCTAAGTCTTGTGCCTTGCTCCCATTAAAGTCACTCCAAGCCCAAGAGCATGAGATAAAAAGGTGGTGAGCAGAGATATAAATAATATGTTCACTGCAGAATAAATTCATATCTAAATTACAGGCCAAGGGGAAAAAAAACAGCTTCTGCAGAAGGCTCATCACATTCACTGCTTTCCCTTTCATATATATTTCTCTACCTCCATTCCCAGACTATTTACTGTTTAATAACTCATTCAAGGTCTTGCTTGAATGCTTTGATGCTTCTCGATTGAATAGATTTTCTTTGGAACACACTCCCTGAGCTGTATGCATTGCATTTGCTATGAAATATATTTTGACCAATATATTATCTTTAAAAAAAACCCAAACCCAAGTCATACAATTTTCAACTAAGTTTTTAAGACCATCCCTGACTTTAGCATACCAAAATTTGGCAAAACGGTCGTTGTGGGGATGAAGAAATTCCTATTAATGTATCTCTAATACATTTTTATTTATGCACTGAGTTTCATTTTACATTCAGGCTTCTAGATGTTCCCTACTTTGCATGAGTGAAAACTCTAAAACCATCCAGCAGAATTGTGCAGCCCCCATGCAAACAAATTTTCCAGTTAAAAAAATTAAGACTTTGATCTTTGGAGTGACAGTAAGATCACAGGCTGATAATGATTTATTTGTGACACCCTCACTGGTGTCTTTGTCTCATCAAGCCTAACTCTTTCTGTGATTAAGGTTTTGTTTCTACCGTTAGCAATGCAAGGAGATTTTATCCACCTTAATTATTTCTAAAGATTTTCAGTTTCACAACATTGAATTTCTGAACATTCAATGGTTGTTTACTTTGTTTCTGATCTATTTCTCAAAGATGCTTGAAAGTGCATTTTTCCAAAGATATTTTTTCCCCTTTAATTTTTCAAACCATTCTGGATGGTGCAAATATTTTTCTTCTATATTGATTTTTGTTCTTTTTTTCCTTCAAAATGTGCTAATTATTCTACTAGTGTTAACTGAATCTGACTCATTTATGTTCAATTAGCCAATTCAACACATAAATTGCTATTATATTCCAATAACCTTTCCCACCAACATTATTAATGCAAGCAAAACTACAGGAAAATATTAGTTAAATTGTTATTTTAATGAAAAGTAACAGTTTCTGTTGAATCATTTATTCTGCAGTATTCCCCTATGAACTATAAAGCTAATTTTCCCAAGGTATAAATAAGAAGTTCAGGCTTGCAAAGCCAAGCATCCTACACAGAGGAAATGCCAAAACTTAGATAGGCACAGATGCCAAATTTGAGCGTCTCAGCTCAATGTCTAACCATTCAAACACAAATAATGGCATTCATTAAACATAATGATATCTTAGATATCCAGCAAGATTAGAATGTATTCAGCAGCAGCCCTGCATTTAGCTGTATAGGATGCTTTTGAGTATCCAGTATAAAAAGGGTGATTAATCCCACCTAAATTTGGTGTTTGCAGTGCTGCCTCCAAAGCCCACAGGGACTTTTTCCCTGCCCAAGGCTGGTGGGTGAGCAAGGGCTGGAGAGCTCAACTCCTCCCCCAGGATGCAAGCCAGGGAGAAGCCTGAACAGGAACAGGGAGGTACCCTCCGTTCCTACAGAGAGAATTGATGCAGGAATTCCCACAGGGATTGTTGTAGCTCAAGGCATTATAAATGCAGTCTTTAAAAAGTAAAAGCAAGAGCTTTCAGAGAGAAATGATCAACAGATATAGAGAGCAGGCATTCCTAAGCTAAGTACAGGCTGAAGCACTGCACCATGCCAGTTGAAAAAGAACAAGCTGCACAAATGTAGAAAGGAATTATCTGAGAATTTATTTGCTGATGTGGCAAATCTTGCATGCAGAAGAATCTACTAAAAGAAGGTGCCCACACCATACTTCATGGCTGAACACCAGCAACCACGCTGATGTTCTTAGCAGAGCTTCACCAGCTGCAATGGCTGTAAGCAGCACAGTCAGAAACCTGGGTGGAGTGAGCTGGAAAAAAAAAACAAGTGTGTGAACCTGTGTGAGCAGTGAGAACAGAGAGAGCAGAGAGAGCAGAGAGAGCAGTGTGAGCAGAGTGAACAGACCCACCACTGTTCAGTTCATTTGTTCCACAGGTCACACAGAGGCCAATGCAGAAACACTCCACCAGAAGCCAACCCAGTGAGTAAGATTTGTGAGGCTGATCCTCTTCATTTTTCAGGATGTAATTTCAAGCCCAATTACAAATAAATCCTATTTATTCTTGATTTCCACCGAAGTCATTCACAGGAAAGCTGCAAGTGCAGGCAAGAATTGGAAACATCACACTTCCTAAGGTGTCTTGATTTACCCTTTAGCTGAGGGCACCACAGCTCCTCTGATGGCCACTGTGCCTGTGCTGAGGCCCCAGAATGAGGTACATCCATTCTGTTTAACAAAGCAACAGCTTTGCTTGGGCTCCTACCCACCCAAGGCAATGTCTAAGCAGATAGCTGCAGCATATGCCTGCAACACAGCAAGTATAAGGAGTTCAACATCAACAGCATTATCTCCTTTAATGGGAGACAACTACAGATGCTATAATTTATGTGGCCATTTACTTCAAACAAAGGCTGTAGCATGTAAATCACTCCTACCATCCTGTGATCTATCCAGTCACTGTGCAACACAATGCCTGGGAGTCAATTAGAGAGTAAACTCATGTGTCAAAAGATGCGTTATATAAATTGAGGTGCTGCAGTGGGAAGGCTGGAGAAGCTTTACCACCACTATCCCAATAGCTGCCTACTCTCTCCTAACCCAGGGGGTGTATTTTATTTCTCCTTAAATGATTATCTGCCTTAACTGAATGCTGCTTAAATACTTTCCAAAGGGCAGTGGTTTTCTTGGAAACAGACAAACATTCTTCCTTATTTCAGAAACCACAACTCTTAAAATAGAACATATTCGTCTTAAATTGGATTTGCAGTTATCCCCTCACAACCTCCTTTTCTACTTCCCCAATAAAAATCTTGGAAGTGTCAAACACACATGGGAAAGCATATGACACAAGGTGGGAAAACCATGCATAGAGTATGATATCTGCCTAGCCAATGTATATGTATTTCATTCTAGAGAGCAGGTTTCCCTCCTGTGATCACTTCAGAAAAGAAAGAATACTTAGTAAGTAGTCTGTTATATATATATATGTAAATAATTTTTGGCAGTGGCTTACATAGTATGAGATGAAACTTTTGAACTTTGGGTTTCTCCTTCATCAGTATAAACAATGACATTTCTAAGAAGTACCTAATTTGTAGCTCAGTAATTGGTTAAAACAAATTGTCACAGAAGGGAGATGATACAGAAGATTCAACTTATGTAAAATGAAGTAAAATGTCATCTCAGTGTAAGGTCATTTTGTCTGACACTTCATTTTCAGAACATCGTGCAGATACACAAGATCTCTTTTTCTCCCCCACCAGTTGCTCTATTAACTAGGCAAATAAAATTTTTTAAAAGATCACCTTTATTGCCTTTCCCTTTAACATAGCCCTTTGAAAGAAAATTAGATCTCAGATTGAGTATAAAACATTTATCTACTGATACACCAGGGGTTACAGACAGGAATATTTAAAGTTTAAAATCAGCCTCTCAACCAAGTTGAAAGCTCTCACTGAATCAATACAATAAAGTGAAGGCTCATCTGTTTTTGGTCATCTTGTTGTAAGGTTACAGTCAATATGTATTATATATTTTCTGAAAAGTGGCTCCAAGAAATACGTATGTTTGCAGTCTATAGCATTTAGAGGGAGGTTCACCTGCTCAAATGTAGGCTCCAATGTGGTGAACAGGTAAATCTGAATTGCTGTTCAGACTTAGTTTAGAGGTAATGAAAAAAATCAGACATGTCTGAAGTTTTGGAGAAGATATTTATCTCATCCAAAAATAGAAAAAAGCCACTTGTCTCTCTTACTTAGCTATAAAGGAAGCCTCAGATGTAGATGTCTGCCTTGGAGATGTGTTAAGACATCCCTGTGATCATAAGACCCATGGCCATTCTCTCCACCATACAGTGTAATTAATGGTTTTATTGTTATTTTTGAGATGGTTGTAATAAAATATCCATTGTCGTCTGTGGCATTGTTCTCCTGTGAGTCATCTGACACCAAGTCAGTGCATCCTTCTAGGTGAGCATCTTTGCTGAACATTAGCTAAGATCTGGTGTATTCAGTCTATAACTTTACAGACTGCTACTATATAGAAGTAGTCCTGGGCTTTTGTCAGCTTTTAAACTTAATTTAAAGGGTTTACAGTCCCTCCAGTCTCAGTCAATACATGTTCTGTTTCACGATACATAGACAATTGTGAGGAAGAAATTTGTTAAATAACAACTGAAAGGATGTGATAAGACAGTCCACGTCTATTTAAATCTGCTTTTTGGGGTTCCTCACAATTTCTCCTTCCAGAAGACAAACTGGAATTCATTCAGCTGTGACGGTCTCTTCACAAAATGTGGTTCAGATAGTTTTATATGTTACACTTTTCAGTGAGTATATAGCAAGTTTTCCCTTTTCAGTTATGTGACTTTAACTGCTTTTGATCCCTGAATTCTACCTGTATTTGCCTTTTAAAAGGCAAGCAATTATTTCCATTCAATTTTTCCTCTTTCATACATTATCAAAGGTATAATGAAGCAGTTTTCTTCAACTACTATTTTGGATCCTTTTCTTGAGAATAACTATGTTCAGAACCATAGCACTATTAAAAATCCAATATTTCCTTTATTTTTCTTCCCTTGTGACTTGCAAAAAAAAGTAAAAAATTGTGAATAATTGAGATAATACTATGAAATAAAATCATGACATCCCTCAGAGATGTTTGTGCTCTAGAAACATGAAAGCTATCCTGGAATATGACTAGTGCCAATTCAAACTGGAGCCGTTTGTCCAGTATGGATCTGGATGTAAATATTTCTGGTTTCTATTATGATGTAGCATTAGGCACAACAATAAGAATAATCAACATAAAATTTTCCTTATTTTCTGTAATTTTTTGAGGGAAAGTGAGAAGGAGAGAGAGTATAAATTACACCAAGTTAGTATTTTATTGATCTTCATTGATGAAAGCAAAATGTAGGGTTATTTTCTTTATTTCTCCTGTTTCATTTCTCCTTGCTTTCACTAAAATTTTATCTTATTTCTGAGAAAGCTTCAACAATAAAAGGTCCCCTAGAGATGCCAATAGACTGCATTAGGTGACATTTTTAATTCTCTAGGCTTTTTTTGCTCCTCGTTGCAAGCACAGTATATTCTTGAGTATCTGTTGATAGGGTATTTGCCACATTATGAGGAGAAAATAGCACATATTCAACCTATTTGATGATGTTATGTCTCTTTGCTACTCCAGCTGCTGATTTTTAAGAAGCATGCACAATAATAAATACCACTGAACATATGACGCATCCAAAACATTACTATTTGGCTGGATTTAAAATATTTTCTGTGTAGATTTTCTATTTGGTAAATACACAGTGACTAAGTAATTCTTCCTTTTCCTGGATGTCTGAGGAAAAGTGTTGTTCTGTGTTTCACAACACTTCAGATGTAGCTGATATATTTTAAAGCTAGACTATGTCTTCTAGATATGAGTAGTTTACCTCTCTATCAGATAACAGTTCTCATTTGACATCTGCAAGATATTTATCAGCAGCCTGTCACCTGCACCTGGCTATTCTATACTCTTATCAATAATCTCAATTTAAAAAACAATACTAATAAGCAGATATTGACTTCTGCAGAGATGAATATCAAGATTTATTGACCTCAGGGCAAACATTTACCAAAGCAACCCACAGTCAATAATTTCTTTGTGGAACAATAACCCTTGATGTTCATGGAAATACAAAGATGATCCCATGCATGTGCATTAAAGTCTCCCTAACCCACACTGCAGTAGTCTGTAAGCCACCCAAAAAGCAGATTTCCAGGCTGCACATTCTGTACAGAACAGTACAATGGTTATTTCTCCTTTAGTTGAAAAGGAACCTCACTGAAGAGGAAAGGATTAAGAAAAAGGAAAGGAGATTTCATGAGTGGCTCCTCTGTTCTCATTTCCTCAACAGAACCTTTCCAGGAATAAAAAGAGGAAAAAAATATTCTGTTGTTGAAGAGGTTAACTCTTACCTCCAATCATCCTGTCCATAGCCACACTTCTAACATAAACACACAAATCAGGACCTTATGTACTTGTTTTTCTTTCTCTCCACAATTTCTCTAATAACCAAAAGACAAAAATATATAAAAACTTTTTTTGAATTACAATCCTCCCTTAGGAAAGCAGAAAATATTCAGCACAATCTTTGAAATAACAGAATTCCAGATTACAGATGATTTGTGTAGCAGAATTTTGCAGCATCATTGCCATATCATGCCTGATAGAATCTTCCTTCCACCACTAGTATTTACACATGAGCTACATCTGAAAAAAAATTCGCAAAGAATTGCAAATAACATTTGTTTGGGTTCTTTAAATAGAACATCCTACAATGTCAATTCCACTCAAGAGGAAAAAATAAACTGCTTTTCCCAGACTCTTATTCAGATGAACACTTCTATGGATCTCAGTAGGACCAACAGGGAAAATGTGTGTGTGTTAATTTGCCCATGCAAACAGATATTCCAGATCTCTGTGCTAATGAACTTGGCCATGGCAGTCACTTCCTGACTCAAAACAGGAATGTGTACAGCCATTAGTGTAAGCCAGAAAATGCATGACAATGTTTAGATATATCCCCTCCTCCTTGGCTGAAATGGCCCTTTCCCAACTCCTTCCATCGCCTCCTGAAGTATCCTTGGTGATGGTGTGAACACTTCACCCATCACAATGAGCCCAGATTGTCATGATGAACTCATATTTTTCATGCAGAGCATGATTATCTTTTATTTCAGCTTTGTATTACTCCAGCTTTTTAAAATTTCAGTTTGGTACCTCCAGGCTAAGCAAGACTCCAGCCTGAGGTTTGTACACATCACTAAACTCCAAGCACTAATTTACATTTTTGTTCTTTCAGTCTCTCAAGTTTCCAGACTGAGAGAACAAAACAAGTTACTGTCATTGCCAAAAAGCTTCCTCTTCATACATCTTGTCATTTACTGTGCCATCTCATTTATAGTCAAACCTTCTCATTTATATCCTGATGTACAGCTGACTTTTCCTCTGCATTTTAAAAGAAATCTATCCATCTACTTTTTTTATATTAATATTTGAATCAATAGATAACACTGCCTTATTGTGCTTCCAGAAAAAATTATCTCCAGAGCCTACTACAGAGTCTTCAGACTCTTGCCTTTACCTTCCTTCATCTTCCTTCTTGGTATTCTACCACATCCACTGCAGCACTCAATAGAAAATACTTTTTCCCTTTGGCTAGGAAGAAAATGTTTAGACCACCTGTCTGCTCACACTTGGGGCTCAAATGCAGCTGTCCCAGTGGCCACAGCTGGTGGTGGCAGCTTTTAGGACGTGGCTTGACTCTCTCATCTTAAACAAAAGGGTATTTTCAAATCAGGTTAAACTTCACTGAAATCAGTAGGGTTAGCTACTACCATCCTTATCACTAAAAATTACAGAGAAATACACATTTCTAGTTAAAAGCTAGGTACAGTGCATAGAAAGTATTCAAGCGCTCTGGAAGAAACAACAATGTTGAGTATTTTGGGGTGCAAGGAGATTATATATATATATGTATATATACATATGTGTGTGTGTGTGTGGGGGTGTGTGTGTGTGGAGGTGGGAGGGTGTGGCCATGCATATTCAAAGGCAACTTTACAGGTGAAGAAACAGGAGGAAACCCCACAGAAACAGCCCAGGGTACAGCCACAAGGGACAATGCAAGTAAGGGCTGAGCTCTGATGAAAACTCCCAACCAGAACAGTAAGAAAAGCTAAGACATCTGTGTATTACTGTAGACTGAGTTCCTCCTGTATGTGGATAAATCTGGAATCTGAGAACAGAAATGAGCTAGAACAAGGATATTAGAAAAACACCACAAACATCAACTCTGGGAAGAAATCAAAGGATACGCAAGAGGGAAGAGTGGCAAAGAGCCGCTCGATGTTCATTTGGCCCAGTAAAGGATTTATGCTTTAGGAAGAGACTGACTGATGCAGCTTGGGACCTTGCCTTTCCTGTCGGTTATGAAACATCCAGACAGTCTTAGTACAGGGAAAAGTGCTCTAAACTAGAACTGTCTAGGGCAAACCAAAACAGCAAAAAGATGGAGAAAATTTGCCCTGCACCCATGGGAATTTACAGGTGTGAGAGACTGAAATGGTTAATGGTTTAAACATTGCTAGAATCATCAAAGAACTTGCCCACTGTAGCAAACTATGAAGAATCAGTTGTTCATTTCCCATAAAGTGTACATGTGCAGGCAAAAGCCCCAGCCCACCTGCTTTCAAGGTAAGGGGACAGCATTTCCTTCCCTTGGGAAGCACGGCACTTGAGTCCTACCCCAGTGTGGGTTTTGAAGATGCAGCCAGGATACACACCAAGAGTGAAGAGCTCTTTCTCTGCGTCGTTTAAGACATAACCTGTGGCACCTCTTCCAGCACAGAAGGTGCATCTGGTTAGTAGCCAGGAATCATTCTCTGAATGCCATTCAGTTTGCCTCTGCAAAGGGGCAGCAAGGGAGTGAGATTTGAGGACACCAACCCATTCCCCTGCCACCCTGCCATTGCAATACTCAATGGGAAAAAGCACCATTAGTCAGTGAGAAAATGCATAACTAGACTCAATCACTGCCTGAGCTCATCTAGAGTTTTGGTTAGAAAAAATAAGGTATAATAAGATCAGAATCAAAGAAAACATACCTTATCAAACATAGATCTGACAATCTTTTGAGATCTTTTCCTACATAAGTTATTCTACAAGTTTATGAAAATTCAAGTAGTTTTAAATAATTTTTATCCATTATTACAAATAGATTATAACCTAACTCTGCAGCAGGTTAGACCAAATGAAATATAAAAATGGCCTTGGCAAGGTGAAGTGGACAGAAAGGAGAGAGGAAACAGTGTTTTCACAGCTGAACACAAACTGCAGCCTTTCTGGCTTGGGCAGTGTACCTGTCACATCTGATAGTCCTAGAGAAGCAGCATGAAATAGTTCACCTCTCAGCTCTCAGGGTTATCTGCTAAAATATTCTGCAAGAATTGGGATATTTAGAACAGGTCTAGAATAAATTGAGAATGCTAATCTGACCCTAAATCCAAAGGACTGATAGTAATTCCAAAGGTCTGATGTTTATTGAAAGTATGTTATCAGCAAAAAAAATTTCATCAGCATAATGAAAGGAAGCTGTTCACTGAACTGCCCAGCTCTGCAAGGGTTCACAGATACGTAGAGTTTTGTAGAACTGCATTCTTATTATAGAATATTTTAAAAATAAACAAATTACCATTGTTGTGAAACTACAGCAGAAAGATTTGCCACTTGCAGTGTTACAACGACTCCTGTCATTGTTCCAGTATTGGCTTACTCATGTTTCCTTTTCTCATTGGATGGAATAAAGTAGTAAAAGTTTGGGAAGCAGCAACAATTTGGAGAACTATTGACATAAGTGCATGCTGAGCTGAAGTGGATGGCAGCTGTCTACAGGAAAAGAGTAATTCCATGGGGAAAGATCCTTGTACAACCAGCAGCAAAGCCCTGAAAGTGGTGACCGTCACAGACAGCTTGCAGCTTGGCCTGTAGATAAGGCTGCTCAGATCATGACTGAGCACCCACCCTGACAACACCTGGAGCAGATTCTGCAAACCTTCTTTAATTGGAAAAACTGCAGCGCTGTGATTGCGCACCCCTCACGAGGAAGCGCTGCTGGTGCCTTGTCAAGGGAGCCTCTCTGAAGTGATAGATTGCAAACACTGCTCTGAGGAGGAAACAAAATGCCGATTTCTCAAAGGAGCAAGCATGCTCAGAAAAAAAATTACTGTCTTCTCTCATCTTGTACTCTGCAGAAAGGGAAATGTTGCTGATTTACCCACAGGTGATTAAGTGGGACTGGAAGTCGAGATGCCACAGCAGATAGATTCTTCCATTGAGCAGGAGCTTCCATAAAAACCAGAAAAAAATGAGGTGCAACCCTAATACTAGGAATACAAAATTTTAAAATCACTGAAAATATTGGGATTTCTTTGATAGGATGGCCTCTGCTAAAATAAACCAAACAATTCACATGAAGATGGTTGAGTTCAAGAGGGTTCTGAAAAGATAAAGATCCCAAATTGAAACCAATACTTTGTCTCCCTGACCACCTTCAGCTGTATTAGCTAGGTTCCATTTTCATGGTGAAGTTCCACACTCTGTGTGACAACCATGGCAATTCCTGGGCCTGCAGGACGACACAGAAAAGAAATCCTACAGTTCTTTGGGGGCTGGAAGAGAAGTAATCAGGGAGTGAAAGTACCTGCAGAGGTTTCAGTTATTTGGGCCGTTAGGGCTCAAAAGAAATCATGTGACAGACATAAAAATTCCACTTCTCAAGTTTTGAACTATTTATTTGCTTTCTCTTCAGCAAAAATCTTAAGAAACTACTCTAATTATGATATCTGGATTAAACTGTGCAGAAAGTGGCAAAAATAGCCACTGTTTTGGCTTTGAGACAGAGGAAAGAGATTGGCTAGCCCTACCCCAGATGAGCTTATCTGCAAAGGTGCATATGGGCACTTGGCCAACCTGGGCAGAGCACTCTGCTCAGCTCTGCTCTGGACAGGGTTGTGTGTGATAAAGGAAGAAGAAAGTGAGAACTCAGATGGAGAAGCAGTGAGACATCTCAAAACAGATGAAAGAAATCTACCTACTCCATAGTGATTTCGCCTGTGTACTCAGCTCTGCAGGGCTAACACATTTTTATAAGTAATTTCCCCTGCATTTTTCTGTCTTCGTTCAGAAAAAGCGCCTCAGTGCAGAGCATTTTTCTTATATTTACAATGTCCAAATCTGACTACACCTTGCCCTTGTTAACCGAAGACTTCATAGAAGTAAAAGAAATTTAGTTTTACTGATATTTAAAATTTGAATTCTTAACTAAAATATGTCAATCTGTTTAGGAAAATATCAGTAAGTTTTAAACCAAAAAGGCTGGGATTCAGTCCTTCCATGGCATAGCTGTGTTCAGTGCTAATCAGCAGGCCTTGTTCCTGGATTCCATTCACATTAATAAAGAAAAGCATCTTAGAAAAGCAGTGGGAAGGAATTACACATGGTTATTCACTTGGCTCTTTACTGAACCCTGAGTAGGTCTGTTCACTTTTTAAGAAACCTCACGTTTTACCACTGTTCAGCTTGTGAACAAAGTGAACAAACTCCTTGTTCTGCATATCTGCTCTTTAAAGAAGTCCTCATCAACTGAATTCATGGGCTCCCTGAAGGTACATTTTCAGCTAAGACAGTCAAGGTTATTTTCCAAGGATATTATTTCTGGGTTAACATTTCTAGTTTCTGCCTACTCAGACAGCTAGAGCTTTTTACTAAAAGGATGGAAAATTCACAATCATGATCAAATCCATTGTGAAATATGTATCCACAAACCAAGCAGTTTTATCTTCCTTTCCAGTGTGTGCCTTGAGATAGGCAGATTGACATCAGCTTGGATGAATTTCTGAAAATGTGGTCCAGAGAGGATAGGAAATGAAATCTCCCTGATTGGTGGTTTGGCGTGAGGAACAACCAAAAAAACACCACCAAGACTTTGAGAGTTACATGAGTCTGCTCAATGGAAAACAGCAGCAGAGACAACCATTAATTGCCATTTATTTTAACTGGCAATCCAGGTGATGCTGCTGGCTGGGGCCTCCCGTGGGGATGGACATCCTCCAAGGGCCAGGCAGATGGAGAGCAGCTCTTTGAGGTGATGGGCGTGAAAGGCAGGCACTGGTGCAGGTTTGAGGAGAGGAAAGCAGGGAAACCTAACCCCAGAGCCCCACTGCAACCCTGGGGCACCCAGGACTTGTGTCACCTGGCAGGAGATCTACCTGAGAAGCCCAGCTTGCAAGCTGCAGCTGTGTTTGGCTGATTTAGGAACAGGGATGTGCAGGCTGTACCACCAGGCTCTGTCCCCTGTCCTCCTCCCTGAGGCCCAGGTGCTGCTCGGAGTGCTCTGGCACCGTGCAGGGATGTCACCCTGGGCATGGCTGCTGGGAGAACAGCTCAGCTCTGGGAAAAGGATGTGTGGAGAAGGCTTGACCCAGGGCTTAGATCTCTTCTCCTGGCCTTTACTGAGATTTACTCTAGAGCTGGGAGCACCACGGGCCATGCTGACCCTCATGGATGGGCTTCCCTGCTCAACCTTGGAGCCGCCTCTTCTTCATGGATATGTCTGGTGCATGTCTGAACCTGGTTGTCCTCACTTCTCTCACTGTATAGGGATGCCACTGTTCCAGGTTTGTGATCAGCTGTGTCAGCAAAAGAACATTCAGTTTACAAGGTAATTCAAAATCTTTAGAAATAAATTGTATTTGACAAGTGTATAAACAGAATTAGCAATGTGGCAAACTGCACAATGTCTTCATGAATGAATCTGATGAGGAAAAAAAAGGTGGCCTTTAAGAGGGACAGGCATAATTTTTGCTTTCAATCATTTTATTCAAACATCAGAGTTCTTTTGCACACAGAGATGGAAAATTCTGAAGGACCCTTATGTGCTTTTCAGAAAACTGTATCTAAGAAAAATCCTACAATTTGGCCCAAAATTGTTACACAGTACCCAGATATGACACCCAAGACATTTACCTTTACCTGAATTCCAAAAAGGTCATGCACTTATTTGGTCCACATTTTCAGAATACTTTTAGAATTGTCTTCAGTTTTAAAATAACAGGAGCCCATTATCTAAAAGACTCAAAAATTCTTTATGTTGGCTTCCAGATTATTCTGATTATTTTTTTAAAATTCAAACCTGTCTGTGTATCTAGTTTTTATATAAAATTACCTAAGTCATGAATGGTATGTAATTAAGCTATCTCACCCCAGCAGCAGAAAGTTATTTGGCCCTAGCAGGAGAAATTATGGTGGCAATTTTAAAGGTAGTAATGAAATATTAGAATGGTCTTTTGCTTTCTAATATTAGATCACATCATATACCTCAAAAGCAGCAAGTAATTAAACTGTGGCTTCATTTATTTGATAACTTATTTAAGGCAGTCAACAAATCACTATCTTTGTGGTTAAAAACCCCACAATCTGCCTTTTAGCATCTTACTTGTGAGCTTGGCTAGGAAAACAAATCCTTCTCATAAACCTTTCTGGGAAAGATAACTATCACTGAATTACTGGTTTGTAGCTGATAAGCTTATCTCCTTTACTCCTGCACACTGATCTGTGTGCACTGGAATTAATCTGGGACACACCCAGAGCACGTTCAGCAGTGCACTGCTCACTCCATGGTCCTGTGGCTGCTCTCAGGTGGTTTCCTTCTGAAAGACTCCAGGTTTCACTGGCTCCATCCCCGCAGCCAGGAGCCTCCCTCAGCAGCAGCTGGGTGATGCCATGGCTGCTGCCACCATTCCCTCTGTGCATGCATTAGGCATGAAATCAAGCACACTTGTTTGCACGAACAGCTTCCTAACCTCTGCTAGATTTCCAGGAAATAGAGATTTTCCTGTCCAGTTCTCTTCCAGCTTCTTTATTCCCAGGAAGTTTGTCCAAGTTTTCCTAACTGACTTTTTCTGTTCCAGTATCTTTTCTTTTTAAAAATTCAGAATGTTGCTGTCATCCCAAATGTGTCTTGCTAAATACTTGTGCTTTCAATTCTAAGACTCCCACCCACCAGCATTTATCGGTAAAAAAGATGAATTCAGATGAGTAATAAATCTTTTGAGCTCTTTAGTGTTTGCAGAAATGTTTATTTGCCACAAAGACTGACACAATATAAAGAAAACATCCACTGCATTTGAACTGTTAACAATATCAAGTGTTAATGCAGACCTTTCACATAAAGAAAGGCAGACAGCTTGAATTTTCCACTTTAACTATTCAACTTTAAAATGCTTCTGTATGGAAGTGACAGAAACTAGCTGTATTCAGTAAAAGCAGTAGGGATGTGTTAAACAAAGAAAACTCTTGTACATTTGGCCTCTCATTGCCTGACTATCACTTATGCCATCTACCACTGCCCAGGTTCTCAGGCCAAGGGACAAAGTAGGCAATCATGTACTGCACTATAGACCTTTTCCTCTGCAAACAGAGAAAATCATGTTAAAAGCAGTCACTGTTATTTCAGCCATCTAATTTTTCTGGATTTTCTCACATCTCACGACAGTTTCGATGACCTTACCTACTCAAACAGAGCCTCCAGAAAAAAAGCAGGAAGGCAAATAAGCTCCAAAACTGTCAATGAGCACAGGAAGTTGCATTGTCCTTTCATTAGTGAGCCTTGATGAAGATGTTAGTTTCTAACTAGCATGACATTCCAACAGAAAAATAAAGCTATAAAGCTTTAAAAGCACTTTCTGCAGCTCGACAAAGAATACCATAAATATCTATCATTACCCTACACCTTCTTGCTACAGAAATAGATTCAAATAGTTTTGATATAAAAAGATACAAATAACTGGAAGAAGAAAAGAACAGTTATAGACAGGAAAGCACAAAGTTGCAGCATTTACTACAGTAAAGTACACATTAATAAGCAGGCACAGTTGGGCTTTTTATGGTCACATACATGACATTCAAAACTCTCTGATCAGACTTGTGTCTCATAGATTGAGATTTTGCTTAGACAAAGAGCAAATGAACTCAAAGTCTGCAGAAGCCAGAAAAGAGCAGAAGGCAAGCAGCAGCTTCTGAGGAAAGCACTGACAAGCATCCATCCCCTCTGTGCTCAACAACCACTGCAGCACATGCAGAGCAGCTAACAACAAACAGCCAGCTCCAAAACAGGCAAAAGATTCACAGGCAACAGCAAAAGTTTTACAACAGATTATGGCCAAGAGTGAGTGTAGGACACTGGAGAGCTGAGTTCAGTTCAGTGTTAGCAGTTTTGCAGTCAATGAAGTCTTCTCTTCAGTGTGCTACTTCCCTCACAAAGTAATGATTCACCATAGCTGTGTTCACCAGAAGAACTGGATTTATTGTTCTCTACTCACTAATGAAGCTGATTCTCATAACTTTACAGTGCAGCCACTATTTCCCAAGACAAATGTTAAATAAGAGAGACAAAGAGGAAATCACTGGTTTGCCCAGGCATCCCTGAGGAAAGACTTATAAATTTGCCTGACTTGCAAAGTGAATCCCACCCTACATGTGGAGACCCATGAACTGATTGTTTGGGTCTAGTTCCACACAGCAAAGAAACTTGAAAAAGCAAACTTTTGTGATTTGTTTCTGGAACATGATTATGCCTAACCTTTGTTAAGTCAATGCAAATGGCTTAAGGTCTGCTGTCCTTAGTTAAAAATAATCCTACACATATTGTTTGTGATTAAGGCACTATCTTTCGGCTATTTAGCAGATTAAGGGTACTCTGTAAGAGTACAGACTCATCTTTGAGCCCCAGCTCAGACTCATTTATCTACTGACATATACAACAAACATTGTCAAGCAATGATGATGAAATAATGAAACTACTGAAATATTTTTAAAAGAGACATCTTTGGAAATACATTCTATACCTCTGCTGACTTAAAAAAGTAAACTATTTGGTGTAGGTACTGTTCCTACAGTACAAAGCACACTGCTGGCATTACTGAAATAGAAGAAATTAATCATTCAGGCTGGGTTTATGACACTGCCTTGTGCCCAGCCTCAACAGGACTGCAGGGTGCAAACCAACTGGTTGGCCACTGGTCACCTGAATTTATGAATTCTATAAAGAACTTGCCTTCACAGGACAGAAGATAATGTGCTATAGTTGACAGTTCAGTGGCAACAAAGTTTGCCTAATGTGTGGGCCACATAATCATGCCAGCATTCACAGGAACACCACATTCATCACATTTTCAAATGGTCTGGTAAATGGGAGAGTATTCCAGATAAATTTCCCACATCAGTTTTCAGCCAAATGAAATTATCTGAACTGCTGAGGACTGTTAGGCTCATGTAAGTTTTTAAACCCTTCCATCTGGTGTATTTATCAAGAATATGCAGTAATAACAACAAAGCAGAAAAACTCTTAAAACCAAACATAGTCACTCATGCATCAACAGGTAACTCTCACTTTGGAGCTCCTTAGAGTCATCCCTAGTGCATCTATTATGTCAGAAAACTCATTATAATATTTCTATCTGAAATATTGCAGATATTAATGCAAATGGGAAAGCATTGACTGAAACAAAAAATAATATCTAAACAAGTTATGTTAATAATGGCAGAATTAATTACTGAACAGCACAGGCCAAACATACTAATATGGATGTGACCTTATGACACATCCACAGCCACAAAAGGGATGAAGCATAAAACATTCCTCTTCACAGTTAATCTGACTACATTGCCATCTATGTTATGGAAAAAATTCCAGAAATGTAAGGCTGTAGCTTCAAATTATTTATTTACAGGTAATATTACTCTCTCTGTGATGAAGGAAATTAATTTCCACGAGGGATGAAAATCTTTACAATTTTTTTTCTTCAGAAGCAACAGTAATGAGGACAGACAAAATATTGGTTATGGCAAGCCTTCCCTATTAACCTCATACAGAAACAAAATAACACCCTAAGAAATACTTCGAATTCTTAGAAAGGCCAGGAAGGATAGATACTGAATTTTGGGAAAGTTTAAAGGAATGCGTAGTCTTTAGTAAGGTCTCATTCATTTATTAATGAGAGCTGATAGTAAAGGGCTTCCTGTAAGTAACAAGGCAGGAGGGGAAAAGAGCCATACAAAATTAAAGAATGGCCATTGACAAAAAGCCTTTGGCCTTTTTCATTTATTTATTTGGCCTATTTATTTCCTCCATAAGGGGCAAACACAACAATAGCTTTAAGACCGGGCTCTGTGGAGCTGCACAGCAGGCAAGTGCATGCAAGAAAATGCCTCCTTTCTCAGCTCCCGGCGAGTGACAGGCAGGATTGCTCCCTGCTGCCAAGGGAGGGAGGGGGCACAGCTGGAGGTGGCTCAGCCAGGGCAGGGGGGAGCCTCGGCCACCACATCAGGCTCAGCACACCCATGGCTCAGCAAATGACACCTCAGAGGCTGCTGTGCACTGCCATGAGCAAGTGTTTTGCAGGCAAGGCAGAAAAGAAGCTGATTTATGGTGGATTCCAGCACTGCAGGATGGTCTTGTGTGTGCTGTAACCCTGGAGAGGGAATGGCTTTCCTACTAAGCCTGTAAGATGCCCACTCCTCCTCACAATGCAACCAAAAACCTTTCTGGAGTTTTCCATAAATGGGAGATGTATCCTGGGACAGCCATCAGGGTGACCACCGGGACATCCTCCTTGGCAGGGGACAATTTCTAAGATTTAGGTATCTAGGCTTTTTGATTCAAAGAAAATATTCTGCATCTCACACCACAGGCTACTCTGGAGTATTCCCTTGGGTAATTCCTGCCCGAGACAGGAGATGACCTTCAGTTTTGCTGGAACTGGCAGAGTGTTGCATATGGTTTTGATCATTGCAAGTCAGCATCTTCTAATGAAAAATCTTTTTATTAAAATTTCCAATAAGCTGTATGGATCATTTTAGGATTACACCATGAGGTTACTTCTGAAAACAACCAATTTTTTCCCAAATGTTTCCTCAGTCAGATTTCAAAAAGCCTTTGCATACATTACTTCTGGACCAATCTTGTCACTAAATCCTATAAACAGACACTAGAAATGTCTCCTTATTGCTGTTCATCATTGAATAAAGCAATTGAAAACCTTTTACAATGTGAACTGATAGTGGCCAAAGCCAGAATGCGAGTGATTCATGTAAATCAACAGCTCCCAGCCATATCATTATGGATTAGGGATGTGAGACACAGCATTTCTAGCGAGCATCTAGGAAATGCAGAAATGAAAAGCATCCCCTCTCCCTGAGTCTCACACCAAGCAGCAGGACAGATGCCCTCCCAAATTGCCTACTCGAGCAGAGAGGGCACCACGGAGCACCATTAATGGGAAGGTCCATATGATTGTGTAACACTCGCCTATTTATAAGTTCAGAGGAATGCAGCATGCATTATTTATTTAGTTGTGCTACATGGTAATTAGCAGGGCTGCAGCCTGGAGAGCACAGCCAGTTAAGAGGTCAGACGTGCTCCCATCACAACTCTGCTAATCCCCAGCAATCTGCCTTGAGCTGTCAGCACCATTTGCAAGAGCTCTGTTATCTGCTGCAGTGAAGCTGGGTAGCCATGAGTCTCCTTGGGCTTCTTAAATAAAGTCTGCTTTTTCTTTATACAGACTTTGACAGAAGGAAAATAATACACATATTCTAACATAAATATTCTGTGGCCTTTTTTGTATGACCTTTCATTGCTTTAGGGATTTGCAAGAAATTATTATCTTGGAAATGGAGTCAGGAAAAGAAGTCAAATTTTGTACAGGAAATCAGGTTTTCCTTAGAAGCCAGCATTTTATGCAACACTTTCACAGGTAAAATATTTTTACAAAATACCCACAGTTAATGCTGGACTTTACTTTGGCATCTCAGCTTGACAGAGCTGACAGGCAGGTGGCTCAGTGACCATGGCAGACAGAGGAATGAGGACATGGAACACTGTTGTGGAAGCAGGGTGAGTCAGATACGTGGGCAGGTTGAGTGAGTGGCTTGGCACCAGGGTGATGACTGGAGAATTTTGGCAGCCCAACAGGGTGCAGAAAAAGGCTGTATTTTCAGATTTGTTGAACTATGGGAGGAGAAAAGTTAGTTATGATTGATATGGCAGGACAGGAGTTCCCAGCACCCTTCCATCTATGAGAACTTTGGCTTGCATTGCCCTTTCCTGCTGGGGACACACGGCAGCTGAAGTCTGTTCATACTGCAAACACTCAGATGTTGAGATACTTACCTTAGACTGTTATCTCACAGAGTTACCAGACTTTGTGCAGGCCAATCATTGCTGATTCAAAGCAAGAGGCTTTCAGTAGCCCAGCAAACCAGGCACCTTGACCTCATACCTCAGGCTCGAGTGCAGCCCGGCCCCAAGGGCTGCTGAGTCGTGCTCCATGAAAGGAAGGGATGGAGGAGAGCAGAAAGGGGAAACAGACACCTGGCTTTGCAAACAGCCCACCTGCTGTTGGCTCATTCCCCATACAGTGCCTCAGGTTCTGCCTTCATAGTTCTGAAGCCCATGAGCTCTGGCTTTACTGGTCAGAATCCCAGCAGGTCCTGCATTGTGGAGTATCCTTTTCCTAAGCCATCTCACCTGCTGACTAGCTTCAAAGCTTATCAAAATAATCTTAAGTTGACAAGCTACTTAGATAGCTTCCTTCTTCACCTCCAGGTCTTAGGGACAGGAATTCCATTTCATCTCCCTGTAAGCATCCCCGGGCTCCTCACAGTCCTTTGCTGCCAGGCTGTTGTGCAGGCTGTCTTTGTTCCCTTGAGCTCTCTCAGCTACATGGCAGTGAAGTGAACTAGATCCATCCTGCCCCTACCCACCCCTCCAGAGTTTCACAGTCTGATGCCTTTGCAAAGCCCTTGGTAGGAATGGAAAAACCATACACAAAATGGTGTTCTCTAATCCAGATCTGAACTAGGAAGAAACTGGAAAAGAAATAGTAACTGCAGGAGAAGTAGTAATAATAAGTTTTAATATATGAGTTTGTTAGGAACTTGGTGAACTGGCAGGAGAATCCAGTTTCTGCTTCTTTTTTTCTTTCTTTAATTTAAACCTGAATTATTTCAGGGAAGCCCTGTGGGGCACATTAACCAGAAGGTCAGACGAGGTGTTCAAGGCAATCCTCTTTGTCTTTTTGGTGTATGAAAATCAATGAAGATGGAATTTCCAGACAAAAAAAAAAAGGCACCTCTTTCTCTGTCCCAGATTTCAGCACAGAGACCATCCTGAACACCAGTGCACAATCTCAGCCACCAAAAAAGCTTCTCCCTTCTTACTGCAATCTCATGCTGCTCTTTGGCTCTTACACTGAGCTAAGGCAAGGTCCTTCTGGCACTGCAGATAGACATTGTGTGTGCTGCTTTTTGAGTCCCTGTGCATCAGACTCCTACAGACCACATTTTGGGGTCCCTGACTCCCTGCATGCACATGAGAGCACTGCTATTTGGGAAACTGCACAGGGACAGGCTTTTCATTACACAGTCTCACTGTAACATTGTGATCAGCTGCACCAAGAACTACAGCCTTAGACAAACCTGGATTCATCTCCATTTATAAAGCAAGAAAAAGACAGAAAAGGCATCCAATACTAAATAATGCCTCTCTGAAAACATAGCATGAAGTTCTTTGTTAATCCAGGACACATTATCACGTCAGTGTCACCAGCTGTGCTCTAATACAGTGACAATGCCCCCAGGTTCAAGTAGTTGCAACTCTGTATGGAGCTCCATTTGGAGGAATGCTTGGCAGTCCTAGCAAGGGTAATCTGGCTACAAAGCGACTGGAGCTATAGGTTACAGATCTGGACATGGAACATCTTTCCCAAGCAACCTCGAGCCAGTCTCAGAAAGCCAGCATCTTCAGGCTCAGACTCGAGCCTAGACTGCAGGTGTAAGCCCCTCTCAGCCTCAATTTTCTCCTCATCAACTATCAGCAGGGCTGCCCTGCTGCCCTACCCTGAGGTTGAGAGGCTTAGCTCATGGAAGTTTGCAAAGTGCTCCAACCCTCTTAGATCATAGAGTGATAGAGAGTGTAAAGCAGGAATGAGAAACCTTTTCATCCTAAGGCCCAACAGGCTTTTAACAGGTTATACATTAACCTCTTGTTCTCCAACAATAATTCCCAAAGGAACCCAACCAACACAGGGGGGTGGCATGGTCTACATGAAATGAAGCTACAGGTTATATCCAAACACATCCCAACTACAAAGTAGCATGGAAATGTTTTAGAAATGTTAACACATTTCTACAGCAGACATCAGTAGTAAGTAATTCACATAGCTGACTTAAAGAAAAAACTCTACGATGTGCTCAAAGCCACTAAGAGTACTTTTGCAAACTATCAAAATTGCTATTTGAAACTGGAAAATCCTGACTTTTACCTCACTGTTTGATCTGAGAGGAGGTTGCCTTCCTCTTAGAGCTGAAACTCTATATGCAAGCAATTTTTCATTCCTACTCAAATTGCTTTAGCTATTTTTAGGTCATATGAGTAGAATAAATATCATTAAGGATTTTTCAGGCATTTTTAGAATTGCTTCCTAACTAAAAAAGAGATCCTTTTCACAAAAATATATTCTCTAGTCATCCATCCATAAAAGCACTCAGACCTTTTGATATTGTAAAAATCAAATAATGAAAAAATACTGAGTTAACCACATTAGGAAATCTGATACTGTACATTTATGGCAGCTATTCAGCATAAAAACTTTTAGCAAGCACAGGTACAGAGCTGGACTGGAGGCAGAGCCAAGCTGTGCTACAGTGATTTAGAGAAAGAGACCAAGCAATTTGAAATGAGTATTTGAGAAGCAAATGACTTGCCATTACCACTAATATCTCTCAGTGAAGTTTGGTGGAACAATCTTTGAAAACACAGTTCAATCCATGGACATTAGCCCAGAGAGCCCTCCCATAACCATTCTGGGCCGTGGAGTTCAGTGGCTGGGACTGGATCACAAGTCAGGAGATGCAGATTGTGTTCCCAGCTCTCCAGGCACTGTTCTTAAGCCATCTCTGTTCTCTCTGCCACTTTCTCCCTTGCCTGTTCTGAACATGGAACATTTTGGGGGACAGTGGCCTCTGTAGCTCTTGGGCAGGGCTCAGCCCCCATGGGACACTTCCCATGGGAGCCCCACAGAGGGAACAGGCAGCTGCACTCACACAGCACTCCCTGAACTTACCCTAAGATGGCTTCACAGATTGCTCTTCCATGCAATCAGCAACACCACAGGCCTGCTTTTCTCCATGCACATGCTCCAGCTGCCTTTCCTGCCTGTTTGATACCATCTGTATTTCTCCTTCATCCCAGTTATCTCAACAACCTCCCCACTCCATGGAATAGCTGAGAATTTGTCAGAATAACATCCTCTTCTGCTCAGCCCACTGACAGAAATAAAGCTAGGAGTGTTACCTGCCTGCAGTCCCAGGAGATGCAAGCCTACGACTGAGAGCTTCCTTCACTGCCCCCATCACCAAAGGGCTGCCCTTTCCTTTTTTATCCAGACAGGCAGTAAGCTCCTGTCACAGCTGCTGAATTCAGTGAGTCTTGTCCTCTTGGGTGTTTGCCACAAACCCTTTTTGTCAACTGCCAGAAAAAAAAGTCAAAGAGATGAGACTTTTTGGGAATGATTTTACAGAGAAATAAAAATGGCATGAGACCTAGGAAACACAAGAGAAGTTCAAGCAGGAAGCAGGACATGAGATGCTGTCTTCTCTGCTTCTCTAGCACATCTGCTTAGGCTGGAAGAGATAATTCTCTGATGTTTCCAGGTCCCAAAATGACAGCACTGGAGTCAGGTGGCCACTGCAACATTTCTGACACACAGAACAGAGCAGCCAAGGGCACATTCACACTGAAAGTGGCACCTGCTCTTCTGTCAGCCAGCCTCAGCTGTCTAATGAGCAGAAGGTGACAATACAGGTGACAATGGAGACAGGCTGGGCAGAGGTTGGTAAGTAATTAAGTGTTCTGAGTGACTCTGAATACCCAAAGAGAAGCATAGCCTGTTCAGAAACCAGGAGTCACTACTCTGATGAGTTCCCCAGTCTGATTTCTAAGAAAATTGACCAATTACCAAAAGACAGAACACAAATCCCTTGGTCGCTCTGCAAGACACACAAGTATTTCTACACACACTTACCCTGATAGTTCAATTAACTGAGACTGAAGCCCCTTGCAATGCAGTGAATCACTATGGATAAGTACAACACAACAACAAATACTCAGCATTATTTCTGGAAATGAGGAGCCCCAGCCAACCCCAAGAGTTCCTTCCTAGGAACTGAAAAGAAGCAGCAGCAATATCTTCAGCTCTCTCATTAACCTGGAGCTCAAATATGCATTTCAAAGAACTACTCTGCATTTTCGGTATTTTTACCCCTTTTAAAAATGAGACAAAAGAACACAGCTTTCTAAGGCGTTTGGCTAGATCACACTCAAAAAAGATTTCTAGTCCTGAAGCCATACAGCCATTTCATCACTGCATCCAGTGAATCTCCTTCAACATATACCAGTGTGAAGAGTAATCCCCAGCAAATGCTGGCTGTAGCAAGGGATTTTCTGCTCCACTACTTCTGAACATCACTGAGCAAACACTGGACAAATTGCACAAGGGAAGGGGTCAGTGCCATCGTGCATATTTCATCTAGACAGCACAACAAAATCCAGCACAGAGAATCGAAAGGTAGAAAAATCCGTGAAAAATCACTTTTCAATTATTCTTTTGCTCAGTACTACTTGTTCTTTGGTAAAACACTGCAGAGTGATTCTCTTGCAATCAGAAGGAGAAAAAAAACCTCTGCTCTTGGCAATCTATTTTTGGAAACTGAAAATCTCATTCTGCTTTTTTCTTAATTCCTGCTTAGAGGAATTTTGTGATAAGGATGTAAGCCTTGTAGCTTATTAGAAATTATACAATTAACATTTAAAAAACCTACAAGTATTGATTTTTTGTATTAAACTTTGCTTTTATAGACAATGATTGCATAGGAAAATTTATCTCTCTTAGGTATTTTTCCAATTTCTAACACTTCTCTGCGTGCTAGCACTTACAGTCATACATTTTCTTGTAGGTTTATTTACCCTTTCTGCTGTTTTTCTGTCCTCTACATAAATCTTTTTTTTTAAAAAAAGGATCATCCTTCAGCACTGTCACTTTACCTACATTTCTAAATTTTGGTTTTCTGACTAGGTTAAAGACTACCCTTCTATGCTAAAAAAACATACATTTGGAATTTTTTACCACTGAATCTCAGGCTGCAGTTTCTGGGGTAATTGTTATTTTGTCTCCTTTTTTTCTCACCCTCAGAATTTCACCAAGTATCTCAGAAATTATGGGATTTATCACAGAGATGGTTCTTGGAGATCTGTGTGTACACAAAAATGTTACACCAACTTTCAGATTTCTAGACCAAATTCTGGAGATGAGAATCTGAATCTGATATGACTCTAAAAGGCAATTAGTCCTTCCAAAATGTATTTGAGTTTGTGATGCTGTATTTTCATGAAGACCTTTGGTTCTAGAGGTTCTTGGCTCATGACTGCATGTGGGTAATTGACTCATGGTTAGTTTACAAACAAAGTTGAGAATTAAAGCACCAACAGTTGCATCTGAATCCACACTGCTGCCAGTTCTGATTCCTACTATGAAAGGCATCTTCAGACCTCATGACTCTCACCTCTGACCTCTCATCCTCACCGCATTATTCCCACCACCTCCTGGGACTGTGAGGACAACAGCTGCACGTCAAAAGTGCCATCTGCCCCAGCACTATGGTCCTCTATTCCTTTCAAGCTCAGCCACTTGCACAACCACGAGCCCTGTAACAGGCTGTGTCTCAATTGTACCAGTTTGATTAGACCCAGACAACAACAGAGCAGAGGAAGAGGCTGGATTCTATTTTGGGCTCTGCTACCGATGTAACACAAAAACTGGCAGACAGCAAAGCACTTTGCCCTCGGTTGCTGAAAACTGGGAGAGTGATAGCTATGCCTATCCTCATGGAAAAAGTATTTTTAAACAGTTGGCTGAAAGCCACTATATAAATGCTAACTATGTATTATGAGACACTGCTCCTACTTTAGGGCACTTTCTCATTCACAGTTGTTATGCACAAACCATTTACTTAGTCAGCCACAAATGTATTTTTCAAATCATAGGATATCTGGAGAAAAGAAACTCAGTAGCCATCTCCTGTGAAGGGAAAAGAATGATTCTGACTCAGGAAGCAAACAGTCACTGCACCTCATTACAGTTCCTAGCAGAGTAAAGGAACCAATATTAGCATACTGCTCTGTGCAGCAATAGCTTGGTAAAACCCCATGGTGTGTGTTACCCAGCAGAGTTGACTAATGGACTTGTCTGGCATTGGAGTCTATAGATCCATTAATTCATGTTATGAACAGAAAAAGTTTCCTGAAGCATTTTCAAAATTCAAAACAGGGTGCTGATGATCAGGCAATCCTCTGACTGGCACTTGTGTTGGAATATGTCATTGCCCACAGAAAGAACAAATAATCTCTCTCAAACCTACCTGCAGAGGAGCAACTAATACACAACAGTGGATTTCCTTGGTGGGAACAAAGGTTCATCTAGCCTGGAATGACATTTCCAGCAGCAGACAATATCAGACACTTAGAAGTAAGATGAATTTGAAGTGGTTTTCCCCCTTGGCATCATCCTTACTCCCACCAGTGTGTTCCCCACAGGGTGAAGCTGTGACAAACATGCAGACAGGTACACATAACAGCCATCACTGCATCTCTTCTCTCTTGATTGTCAAATCCTTTTCTGTAGCAACCTGTGCTTCTGCTTTCCACATCCTTTGGCAACAAACTGTAGCAACAAAATGTGGTGTATCTTCACACCAGCACCACAGCACCAGGCTCTGCCCCTGCAGCGATGGGGAGGAGGACCAGCCTGGCTCCTCATGGTGGTACTCCCAAGCCACCTTCTTGTGTCCTACAAGAAAAGCAGGAGGGTGCTAGATGTGCACAATTTAGGACAATTTTCTGTTGTTCTCCTCTTTGACTTAAACCACAAATATCCAAAAGAAACAGAATATTACACTGAAGAGCAGAGGAGCTTTCAAAATGGCAGCATAAGATCATGCCATGTTTTCATTTCTAGTTAGTTGTCCTCCTTGTGGAGCATCCATTTCCCCTTCATGGAAAAACTCATGGAAGACAGGATCAAATTGCCTGCAGGTGAAATGAAGGCTGCAACAGCCACAACAAGCTTCAGGGGATAGGTACAAGCTGGGTTAGTGTGCTGCCCTCCATCAGAAAGAGCACTTCCTCATGTGTCTCTTTGTGGACACTCCTAGAGAGGTCCCTTCCCCCTCTCAGCAGCCACGTTGGCATAACCTGAGTCAGAAGCTACAGTCACTCTTGCAATGTGTGCTCAGCCTGTGCAGCCACCACAGCTAAAAGATTCGGGGGAGCACCTGTACAACTCCTCATGAGCCCCTCTGGGCATGAAGAGTTTATTCTCTTGCATTTTAGGCCATAAATTGGAAATGACAGCAAAGTAATCAGGAGAGGATCATGCTGTGCCTCCTAACTCTCCTGAGCCTCCACTGATTATATAGCAGAAATCCAAGCAGACATAGAATTAAATCACTTCCCTTACGTTGGACACGTTGAAACTGCTCTGTAAATGACAGATTGCTAACAGCTCCCTTAATGACATCACCCAATATGTCATAAAATCTGCTGCCAGCACTATGGATTTTTTTCCCCCCAGACAGAAGTGTTCTCTGGCTGTAGAGCAGAAGTTTCATTGGCAAAATGTGGCTCAAGAAATAACCTATAAAAGGGTTCTCAGTGCATAAGGTAAGTACCACCCAAAAACTCACTGAAGAATAAAATTATCCTTGGCACTGCTTTCCTGGAACAGTGCCCCATGTCAGATTTTTCTAAGTGTTTGTGATTGAAATTATCCATCCACCATCTCTGCAGGTAGCACTAAAACTCACAGCTCAGGAACAGTATCCAGATCTTTGCCAGGTTACTAACCTTGGGCGAAAATTGTTATCTTCTTTTTGCTTTCATGCTTTTTGGAAGGAAACTCTTCCCAGATGGGTATTTGCATTAGAGAAGAAACAGATTTACTTGTAGTACAATAGCAAGGATTATTTACCTGGAGTTTCACTATTATCCCTTTACTCCAGGCTCACATCAGCTCTTATGCCAGAACTGCAAGTGACAGCCAGAGCATACATAGCATGAGCAGCCTTTGAGAATTTCTCAGAGACAAGGTTCTCTATTTTTCAGACACCAGGAATCTAGCTTGCAGCAATGCACCACAAATACTACCCATCTTCTAAAATGTTTCAGTAGAACTCACTTGGGCAGCCATCAGCCGTGACAACACAAAGAGTGCTTACTTATCCATTCTTCTAATTCTGTGCTACTTGTGTTTTCTCACCAGCATGCCTTGTGTGAGAATTAGCACAGCTTCATAGACTGCTTTCAAAAAGGGCAAATAGATTCATGAGGAAAATACCTCACTAAGTGGAGACAACAGTGAAGAAGGAGGAACTCCTCCTTCCATATCGAGACAAACTAAATCTGCTTCATAGCACAGTGCACTGAAAGTCTCCATTTGGAGACTCAGTAGGTTCTTCTGATTAAGGTGATGTTGCCTCTCTCCACTAAGCTGCAGAAAATCAGTGTTGACCGCTGTTCCTCTGTCACTCCATAAACAGATCCACTTTTCTATCCATGCCACCTTTCCTGCATCCCATCACCAGATTCCATCACCCACTCAAAACAGTCACAGCTGAACAACCAGAACATGTATAGGAAGAAGGAAAATGTGAAATGCTAAATCTTGCGTGAGCTCAAAGCCAGTGCACTCATCTGCAAGGTCCCAGGATGTCGACTGACTGTCTTTGGTAACTCCTCGTGTATCGAGTGTACGTCTGCTCTGTGCAGCACTTCTTGCCAATACAACACCCTACAGCACACCACTGTGCTGGGGATGCTGAGAACCAGTGGCCTGAACAATCTGTCACTCATGTACCTTCAGAAGAGAATCACTGTAGAGGCACTCGCTGGCACTGTGAGTAAATGAGCCATGAGCTACATATCTGGCTATGCTGTAGCTCTTTTCTGAAAGAAAACACAAGTCAAAAAAGGAAGTGTAACACTCAGCTGAATGCTGAAGTGACCAAATAAATAGGATTAGTCAAACCTTGCTTATCTGTCAGTCATTCCTCTGTATGGCAGCAGTCCTCTCAAGCCTGCCCATGATGATGATGGCCTTGGTACCTGTTTGGGTTCCTGAACTGATGTATTTCAAGCTATGTCATCTGGTTTTGTTATGTGTTCATTTCGGTCTTGTTGTCCAAGGGTATAACATGGTTCAGCCAAATGTATCGCAGCACAAGTATTTCCAGTGCATGGAGTAAAAGGCTGAAATAAACCCCCATGAATTTTGTTCTCAAATTCAGATCTACACTGCCGTGACTGCAAAGTGACAGATGTCAAAACCAAGCCAAGTAACTCATTAATGCAGAGATAAACACACAGAATATGTTGTTTGGAATGACAACGCAGCGTGTTTATGTATGTAAGCCACTATTTATCATTCTACATATGGTTGCTCACAGTGATGCACATCCACAAATATATTTAATTTTGCCTTTTCCTTTTTTATGTAATTACCATTTTCCTTGTTTACACTGACTACTTCTAAGATGGCCTAGAGATCTCTGAGTTTCTCTAAGGGCAAGGGGTCACTTTGCACAAAGCAGACCAGAATCAGCATGCAATCAGTTCTTTGCAGTAATAACAGTCCATGCCTGTAGAGCATTTTTAAAGAAATTATCTTACTCTCATTTTACAGCCAGGAAAGCCCAGAAAGGTGAAATGACTTCCCCAAGGTCGCACAGCAGGCTCTGCTCAGTACATAGTTACTATTGTTGCAAATCGGGTAGCTCATCAAGCTTGCGCTACTCACACCACTCAGATACAATTCAAACAATAATTACTATTTCTACTGCAATTTGCATGGCAGTCAAAGCTGGAGGCCACAATCAGGATTCAGCTTACGCTGGACTCTGCTCAAACACCAAATCAAATCCAGTCCCTGCTCCAGGGGGGCTTGCCATCTCAGTAGGGACATAATTCTGTGGGAACACAAATTGCACTGGAAAGGGAGGGAAGGTGAGAGGGAGAGAGGCAGTAACCTCAGTGTAAGGTTTCCCTTTGTTTTGGGTAACAGTGAAGTCTGGAAACTTATTATTCCTTAAAATATTTAGGTTAGCAAGAAATAAAAATGCATTATTGAAAGTCGCCTGGCTAGTTACTTATGTAGCAGTTTATCTCCATAATCTTAATTGCACAAATACTTTACTTTCACTCCTGTGGTCTCTTGATTGAGAGACAGCAATTGGATCCTGCTCTTTGGGGGCTGACTCACACTGCACTCATCCAATATTTAGACTGCACACCCTACATTTAGACTACTTCCTTAGGAGTGATGTTACACTTAATTTTACAATCTCTAACCAGCAGGAAGGGCAATTCTTGCTGTAGACCTTTTTATACAATATGTGCTTACACATTTAGCAGCACATGACAATTTGGTACGCTAGCCATGAACTAATGAATTCATTTCACTCATGCTAACTTAAGACTGCTACTAAGATCTGCAGTAGTAAAACACACATGAACTCCCACTTTACTGTCTCTCACTGCTTCCTAATGTGCCTCTATGCTCGTGGAATGTCATGTACCAAATGACCATATAGCCATTCCTCTTTAGAAGCCTTAACTAAGTATAATATAAGAATTAATAGCTCCTCTAATACTGAATGACATAGACATGGGATTATTTTCAGGAGTATGATTGCTCAGTAGTACCAAGTCAGGACTGCTGAACAATCCTTCAAAGTTAACTCCTAAATTTTCTGGTAGAGATCTGCTATCCTATTATTTATTACAATGCATGTATTTGTATAAATAATGTAAAAGAGCATATAGAAAATATTTGATTGACATCTATAACCTCAGATGGGTGGGCATTTTTTTCAGATTTCAATTAAGCCAAATATTTAAAACATGCTTCCAGTCCATCAAAGCATGTGCTTATAAATCCTTTGCTCAGCTGATGTATTCTGTTGAAACAACCAGCTTTCACTGACAGTAACAGATTCTAGACCAGCACAATAATACTATAATGTATTCTAGAAGAGCTTGAGAATTCACAATTTAAATACATTATTTTACAGAGCAAAAGAATGAGCATTCATTTACAAAGACTTTCCTTGCTCCTATTTTCAATTGGCTAAATCCACATATAAATTAATGACCCATCACAATGTCTGTTGAGGATACAGCATCAAAAACTAAGGCACTGCAGAACTTACATAAAAAATACTAATGCAGTTTCATTTTAGGCCATTCAAATATTTTGGAAATTGATGTTAGGTGCACATTAATACCTGCATTTGTTCCTCTCTGTCAGATCACTGAAGCTCAGCAGAATTGAGGTATTTACTTAAATATTAGAACCTGACTTTTAGTACTATGATAAATGGAAGCAATAAATAACAACAGCTTTCTTTAGCAATTGCCAATACATATTTTGCAGCTCTTCATACACCATCCACTAATCTCCTTTAGCATCAGGTAATTCAAATTCCTTTATAATTTTCTGACACCTGTATTCATGACACTGTGGCTTTATTTTAATCCCAGGCAAAAGCACATTAAGACAGAACTATGACTGACAGAAGAATATTGCTAATCAGAAACAATCCTCCCTAAACTCAACTTTGTAAATTCAAGACACAAGCAAGGATAACCACAGAGGGCAGGATTCAGCTCTACACTGTGAAACCCAAGTGAAAGTTTTACAGGCAAGTTGAGAATAGAACCAGGTTTGATTCACTTTGACAGCATGCTGGTGCCTAATAATCACTTGACAGGTTCTACTGCTTGTGAGACATCTTTGTGTGGATGACAGAGAACCTATAGAAGACTTGTGTCCTGCTGAAAAAACAATCAGAGGTCAGACAGGATCCCCCAGGCATTTTAATCCCGGAAAACTGGATCTAGGCAACTGCTTGATGGATTGGTTACCACAGACGCACATCCCAAGAGATGTGATCACACCTGGAGGTACTGCAGATACACCTGACTGGCCCTGCCACAGCCAGGTTAAGTCAGCCAAAGCCAATGGTCCTTTCACCCTACTTCAGTCTGACAGGCTAAGCCAGATGTGTGGAGTTGAGTATTCCATTGCACATTCTCTGGCACATCCCTGCTCTTGAATTTGTGCTTACCCATCACCTGATGAAGTGCAAAGTAAAATGGAGCTGTCTGTAGAAGTTTGATTTGCATTTGGTCCAGACTTGATTTGGGAAAAAGCAGCCCCAGGGAATAAAAGAAACTACATCTCTTGTGAAGAAACAAAAATGCAGTAACAATTTCACGGACAACTTCATTTTTGCCTCAGCACAATTCCTCCAATGTACCATACAGCTAAAATTTAATGAAATGCTGTCTTATATGTTTAACACTCAGTTATTAAATATATCATCTTAGGTTCAAACATAAACTCACTGAATTCAGTAAGACTAAATTTAAACCCAGACCTTTGTATCTGCAGATCTGTCCCTCCAAGGGTGCAAAATCTGAATAGCCATTTGTAAGTATCTACACTGCATGCAAGAGCTGTCACAGACGTACACACTCAACAGAGTTTCATTGGAAGCTCAGAGTGTGCCTTAAATACAGTTATTTGATGCACTGGACACTTGTTTTCCTGTTGACAAAGTGTTCCCTTCTGTCTCTCCCTCTCTGAAACTGCCACAGGAGGCAGAAGAGGCACCAAGGACAGAAATGGGAATTCAGTGTTGCCCTGCTCCCCATCCTGTGTGAGCAGGGACCACTTGGTGAGCCTCTCTTTTGAACACCCAACACGCTTGACACTGACCTAGTCACACAAAACATGACACATGCAGTTGCATATCAACAAGATGAAGAGATTTTCTAAGTTTATTAACTATTTAGGGAGATTGTTTATGTTGCAGCATGGCAAGACAAAATAATATCGTGAATGGGAAGCTAACAAGTGACAACTTCTCCAGGAAACATCCTTAACAAAACTACATCTCAGGTTAGTCATAGAATTGATGATTTGTAAAATGATTTTCCTGAAACCTAGAATACTTTAAAGATTTCTTTTTTGATTGGTTTCACTTTTAAACACCAACACTTAGCTAATATAAGGGATCTTTTCTTAAGGAAATTTAATATCCAAGTTGTATGAAAATGTTGGAAGCAAAGAGCAAATACGAAGCACCACGACTGCTGTTCCCAAAGTTTTACAATTTTGCTGGGATTTTAAGAAAAACCCTTGTCTGTTTGATCAGAGTGCCAGGCAGGAATGAGCCTCACTTGACAGATCTACAGATCTTGGTCACTGTCTGTTTTTAATCCTAGAAGTCACTGAGCTAGAAGTGATACTGTTAAAAAAACAGAACAAATGGGAGTAGAATAGAAAAGAGCATTCACCCAGATGAGTTTGGTTTCAGAAATGAGAAAGACAGGAACAAGGAATGCTGCTACAAACACTGCATTCTGTAATGCCTTTCAGATATTCATCGCTTTCTAGAGAACAGCTCAGTATTTTACCAAATCTCCTTCCTTCAGAAAGTTGCTGTAGAACCTTCCTGCTCTAGTAGTTAGAAACCACATTGTAATTTTCAGCCTGAAGTGATTTCTATCCAGATAATATCCATTTCTTCTTATACCACTGCTAGCCATAAGTTTAAAATAATTAGTTTCCACTCTATAGTCCATGGATTCCAGAGGATTCATGAACTACTTCTGAAATTTTAAAAGTATCATGAAGCAAAGTAGGCCAACAGGCTGTGATTTGTTCTAACAAAGTTATGTGACATGTAGTACCTTTGGAAAATGTTTAGGAAACCAAGTCAAAGAGAAAATCAGTGGCTCAAACAGTTCTTATATTTTCCTCTTGTTCTTAGCCCATCCAGGTGTTTTCAGTCAGCAGTCACAGACATTAGCCTTCCTCTTTCCACATTAAACTAACCAAGCTTTCCTAGTTTTCTTTTTCCAGAACATGTCCCCACTCATGATTTTCCTTTTTGCAGCTACTGTCATTCAGAACTGCACATCAGCGTCCATAATCCTACATGCAATATCACAATTCATCCTTTATCATGTCAGTATTGCCCTGAATCAGCTGGAAATACTTCACAAAGTATGTGCCAGGACCACGTGTTTTGTTGAGAGCAGCAGCACACTGCAGTGCCAGTGCCACCCTTTGGTGAGCAGGTCCTCTCTCCCCTCACAGAGTCACAGAGTGGGTGACACTGGAAGGCACCACTGGAGCTCCATGTGCTCCAACCTCCCTTCTGCAGCAGGGCTCCCTAAAGAAGGTCACTCAGGATTGAGTCCTGATGGCTTTTGAGTGCCTCCACTGCCACCCACCCTGAGCTGCATGGCCTTTCCCTGTGCCAGCACTGCCCCCTCGCTCCTCAAGGCTGGCAAACAGCAAATGTCACCTGGGAAGTGGCTGCTGGTGACCCACACTAATGTAGGACTGCCACCCCCACCCAGCAAAGCCTGATAGGACCTAACACAAGTGACTGTGGCTGGTAAGACATCTGCATGTTTGGAGTGTTTTGGACTATATTTTTCTAGTGTAATGACCATGCATTGCAATTTCAACCTTTTTATTTCAATGATGGCCTAATATAATTTCACCAGTAATAGGAGGGCTAAATACTAAGACACACCAACCAAGTAATAATTAACTTTCTTTAGAGGAACATAAAGCTACAAGGATGAATAATTTTATTTTCATGGAAGGTCTAAGGATTCTCTCATGAAATTAATCTTAAAACTTTGAATTAACTCTTTGTGAAATTACACTGAATGTCTCTTAAGTATATGTACTCAATGCATAACCTTTTATAGTGTTCAAAGATGTATTAGCCAAGCTGAAGACACCTGTGGGAAATCTGATTTTGAAACACTCAGTCTACATCAGAGAGAAGTCTCATTTATGATTTTTAAGCTCATGGGTAACACGCTTCCACTGTCTCTAAGTAAAAACCTTTTTTTATGGTTTGTTCTACATTTTTGATCACTTCTTCCACTTGGCAAAGGTTACAAACATCTTTCTTTTTCAAGGTGATTACTAAGTCCAGTTTCAAAGATAACTACATTTCACACAAATTTTTCATCCAGAGATTATTTGTTAATTTGAACAAAGAAAATCAGAAATTAATACTATGGCACTAAGTTGCAGTTATACATTGGTTCAAATTAAAGGACTAAATTCCATTTTACCTTAACTTTCCTGCTCAGTTAATTCTTGAACTCCTAATTTTGAGACTTGGCTACATATTAGTTATGTCTACACAGAAAAATGAAGCAGTACCAGGGAGCATTCCCAGGCATTGAAACGGGAGTGTCTGCACTATTAAATTGTTAGAATTGTCCCTCAGCATGTGTCACAGGAGTGTTTTTAGTCCGTTCCATCGAACAATCTTCCAAAATATTGCCAGGGCACAGTTTGCAAGTTAGGACATGCCAGGAATGGTTCCCAACAGGCAGAATGAGTCTAGTGACCCAGTTTTAGAAGGTAAAAAATGTAATAGTATGGACACTGGCCAGTGTGCAGAGGGGGACCCTGGACATGCTTAATTTGCAGGCATAGCAACCACATCCCTCTGTTGGGCCCTGGCAGGCTGAGATGGCTCAGTACAGAAATGTCTCTGCAAGAGGCACAGGAGCATTTATGTCAGTGTTTCCTGCTTACAACTGGGCAAAACAGCCCTCTCCAAGCCTCCTGCCCCCATCAAGAAACTCCACGGGGCTGAGGAGCGTTCACCTTCTCAGCCACTGCAGAAGCCTGATATTCCACAGGAACATGAAAAAGGTCGGACTGGGGGGAGAGACATTGCTTAAATCTTCCCTTATCTTAGGGACCTTGACCTATTTTATTCACAGTTTTGCTGCACACAAGGCTCACCATGGCCAATAAACTACAGTAGGTTGCAGAGACAGAGTCTAGCAATGGCAGGACAAGACATCCTGGCCATGGTAACTGCATGAGATCACTCACCTTACTCAGTCAACTTCTGCAAAGTAAGGCACATGACTTTTGACTTCTAGAAGTAAACAAAAGAACCTCCCAAGGTTTCACAAATAGTGTTTTCTGAACCTCTGAACTCAGAGTATCTGTCTTCAACCTTGCAAGTACAGCATGTCTAGTTTTCTTCTCTATAAACTTTTCCTTTTGAAAGATAACCAGAAAAATAGAATGGAATGTGTGACAACTCATCAACCATTTGTAATAATTTATTTCAAACAGTTTATTCAGTAGCTTTCTCCTTCTGATGCACTCTCAATTACTTGATTGAATAATATTCTCTGAAATAGCACATGATGTGCTTGTGTCAAAGAGGCTCTCCACAGACGCCATCAGCTACCTTTTAAAATCAATGAAATTCATAAATTTGCATCTGGCTTCTCAAGGAGAAAATAAAAGAACCTTTTCCCCCGGTAAGTATGACCTTCTTATTCTAAGGCCAGCTTGTTTCAAGTCTTCTGCATCTCTGAATGCCAATGTGAAGATGGATAATATCTTTCTTAGAATAGACAGATCTTGAAGTCTATTGTATTGCCTTTTTTAAGGATTCTAGCCATAATTCTCTCTTAGTAATTGGGAGCTGCACACTGTTCCACACAGTAATGCATATTCTAGCTATTCACTGTCATGCTGCTGCCACTGCATTTTTAACAATGCTGATAGCAACCGATGTTATCAAATTCTGCAGATTTTCCAGGCTATAGCCTTGTTCATATCTTTCTTTTTTCTTTCACCATTTTGAGCAAAAATTATTTTATTTTTTCCTTTGTAATGCCTCAATATTGTGACCCTGCCATTTCTCACAGCTGGATCTTGTTAGTTTTCAAATATTGGGTCCACACCATCTGATCACACCACAGATCTTCTGTTCTGATATGTTTGCTGTCTTTATGTTTGCAAGATCAAAGCTAATGCTGTTTATACCACAGTGCTTAAAAGGTTCACTTTGCAAAAGGTAAAATAACCTTCATGTTTGAATTCTAGCCTTCTTTTCTTCCGTGGTTTTTTACTGCTGATAATATCCATATGTTTCCCTCTTCCTGGCTTCATTTTGGCAAATAGCAATTTTCCTCATTAAAATTTCAGAAGGAATCCCGGAAAGGGAGCAGCAGTAGCCCATGCCAGTGATGTTCCTTCAGCTGCAAGAAAACAGAGCTTCTCTGACACCAGCCACTTTCCAAAACCCCACTTCCATTTCTCTTTCCTACCCATATCCAAGTTCTCAGCTCCCCACATTTAACTAGGTAATAGTCTCCTCTTTTAAGCTCTCTCCCAGTTTCTTTCTCCCCTTCTTTCTTCTCTCATATACTTTTTTCCAGTGAAATAGAATTAATCCTCAAATAGCCTGGATAACTTTATGCATTTCCTTTTATATCTTACTATTTTGTTATTTTACTGTTTTTCAAACAGTGGACCACAGCCCCCAGGATGTTCATAAAAGGCAATTGGGAGAGTTATAAGACGCTGAAATTTTTATTACACTCTAAACCAAAATAAAGTATCTCTTCTCCATTCCCAAAACACCTTTACCCTTCAAAAAACAAGTTTTGCTACCAAAATATCAAATCACTCATACAAATAAAAGATATTCACTTCTTACAGATACATTTTAGACAGGTTCCCTCTGGGATTAAGACAGAGGTGGCCACGTGATTTTGAGCCTAATGACCAATTTCAACCAAATTTGACTGATGTTACAAGCCTTCAAGGAAAGTTTTGTGAAAAAGATGGAAGCAGAAAGAATCCCTATTTCCCACCAGTGGAAAGACAGGGAAAGTTTATCCTTTAACAAATATAGATGGCAACTTGAGGACATCAAACCAACAGACAAATAGCTTTCTGCCAGGTGTAGCACATGCTGTGTTTTAGTCGACTACAGAGACAGGGAGCCTGTAAGGTGCTGGATAGTTTAGCTACCAAAGGCATGAGATCATGGGATGCAGCAGAGAACTTTTGGTACTGTGGGCACAGAGTATTTGGGGAAACAAATGACTTAAGACACAAGACACTGGGCACAGCATTTCTCCCTCATTTCCACTCTTTGCACTATACCCCTTTTACCTTCATTTTTATAGCCAAGCATGAAGTATTTGAAAATGTTTATTTCAATGTAGTGAAACCGAAAAAGCTGCACAGCCCCATCACTCACTTCACCCACGTCTTCCACTAAAGCCTTCAGGTAATCTTTCCAACCTGCCCAACTAACCTCTGACTCACACTGGGACACAGCACTCCCCAGGGGCAATACTCACCACAGCCAGTGTTACAGCAGCAGAGCGCAGGCTGCCATGGGGCATTCCCTGCAAAGGATGAGGAAGGCTCTAGGGATCTCTTTTAAACCCAATGGGAAACTTTCCTCTGGAGCTGAACATCCAGAAAATCATAACGGCAGCATGATTTCTCCTTTGGGAAAAAGAAGCACATGCACCAGGCCTACTTGATGTCCTCACAGGTCTGATGAGCCAGTCCATTTGTTGACAAGGAGAGCATTTGGCACTTTCCCTGCTCCCTGCCTTTCTGCTCAGCTCCAGCACCCCGTTTCCCCAAAGTGCATGGGCAATATTCATCATACCATGGTCAGAGCCTTCAAGAACCCTCATTCTTCAGAATTTTCTCCCTGATGGTCCAACACCCAGTACTGTTCAAAGACCACTAAATAACTTCAGCCAGCTCACCCTGCAGGTGGCATGGGGGTGTTAACACTCTTATTAAAATCAGCATCAGTGACAAAACTCAAGCTCAAACACCTGCTCAATATTCCTGGACTCATCTTTGTCTCCCTTTTACATCCCATGTGCCTCCCCACTTTACATATGGGTGACATAGTGGCAACAAAATCTGGCGGCAATGTTGGTTAATGTCCTTTGCTTCTGGTGAGTTAGTAAAGACAATTAACAAATGAAAAATGAAACTTAAAATGTTACAAATGTACATACCTCATGGCTAATGCAAATTTGTGTAACTTCAGCTTCCAAACACAGCATTTGTCAAGCTAAGGAGCATTGCATGACTTGAAATCTTCCCCTGTAGGTCCTCATACGCCATCATCTGTCAATTTTTAATCTTCCTTTGAATAGCAAGAAAATTCATCCTTTTAGCTCTTCTTCTTTCATTTATTTAAATCAGCTCTGAGATCCTTTCTACTTTATACTTGAAAGGGCGTCTTGAAAGATATTTGACCTAGACAGAACAGGCATAGGAACCACTGCAAGCAGAGGCAGTCCCTTTTTTGCATACACATTTAGGGATAACATTGGACGTTTTCACTGCAGTGAGACCTCACTCACAGATGTCCATCTACCACAGTCTCTAATTTCTCTCCTAAATAGCTGTTTTCCATAACACATAATTTCATAATTCTCCCATCAGCAGGACATCTGTTACATATTTAGAAGCTGAAACTGAACCTGGCAATGGATGCAAGAGTAACAAGAAGTGCTTCTACAGGTGTAATAACCAGAAAAGAAAGGTCAAAGATATCACCCCCAATAAGCAATGCTGGAAAACTGGTAACAATGGACAAGGAGAGGGCTGAGGTACTCAACAACTTTTTTTTTTGCCTCAATCTTCAATGGCAACCTTTCTTCCCACACCTCTTGAAAGCATGGACTATAGGATGGGGGCTGGGGGGTGCAAAATTCTTCTGACTGCAAGTACAAATCAGGTTCATGAGCACCAGCCTGAGCACACATAAGTCCATAGGAACTGATGAGATGCATCCCAGGGTCCTGAGGGAATTGGACTCTCCCTGATATCTGAAAAGACACAGGAGTCACGTGAAGTCCCAGGCGACTGGAACATGGGAATCATTGCACCCATCTTAAAAAGGGTAGAAAGGAGGACTCTGAGAACTACCAACCTGGCAGTCTGTGTGATCATGAAACTGATCCTCCCAGAAGCTGTGCCAAGGCGCATGAAGGACAGGGAGGTGATCTGGGACAGCCAGCACAGCTTCATCAAGTGCCAGTCCTGTCCTGGCCAGCCCAGTGAGTTTCTATGATGGGGTGACTACATCAGTGGACATGGGAAGGGCTATGGATGTCACTTATCTGGACTTCTGTGAAGCCTTTGACGTGGTCCCCCACAACATCCTTCTCTCTAAATTGGATTCTCTCCCTCTGGTCTGCTCTGAAGAGACCCCACCTGTGGTGCTGTACCCAACTCTAGGGTCCCCAGCACAGGAAGGGCATGAACCTTTTGGGGCAAGTCCATAGAATGGCCATGGAGGTGATGAGAAGGATGGACCACCTCTCCTATGAGGAAAAATTAAGAAAAAGCTCAGAGAACTGGGATGGTTCAGCCTGGAAGGCTTTGGGGTGACCTAACTGTGGACTTCCAGTGCCTAAAGGGAGCCTACAAGAAAGATGGCAAAGAACTATTTACAAGGGAACATAATGACACAACAAAGGGAAATGGATTCAAAATGCATTCAAAATGCATTCAAAATGCATTCAAAATGCATTCAAACTGAAACTGAGAAGTAGGTTTAGATTAGATACTAAGAAGAAAGATTTTACTGTGAAGGTGGTGAAACATTGACAAAGGCTGCCCAGAGAATCTCTGGATGCCCCATCCCTGAGAATGTTCAAGGCCAGGTTGGATGGGGCTCTGAGCAAGCAGATATAGTAAAAGGTGTCCCTGCTCAAGGCAGGGGGGTTTGGAACTGGATGATCTTCAAGGTCCCTTCCAACCCAGGCCATTCCATGGTTCTGTGATTCCGTGATTCGAATTCTTGGAAGTCTTACACTGCATTCGGTGTGTTAAAACACAGGTTGTAGACATACGTCCATCTTATTATGACATCCAAATCAGTCTGTGCAATTAGACATTCTTACTATAATTTATTATACAAATAACTAACATTTATTAAACAAATAATTTTTATGCCACCTGCAAAGTTCAGGAGTCATAAATGTAAATTACCCTCTCAACAAATTGTTAAGGATACCGAGGCTATGAACAAGATCTTTGCCTGACTCCACCAGACATCCTATTCAAATACTGATGCAAGGCTGGATTTTTCCCAGCCTTCTGGAATTTACCCCTATACCAAGATCTGTCAAACAGCAGCCACAAAGGCTCAAAGAGCATCAAGGTCAAGCCTTTTAAGACTCTTACATAAAAGTCACCTGGTCCTGCAGACTGATTTCAAGCACAAAATGCGAACAACATAGTTGCAATGAAGAATTCCTCCTTTTCATTCTGAAACAATTCCCAGTTTTAAACAAACTTTTAACTGCGGCATGTAATAACCTCTTCATTATGACTACTTTGGCTCCAAATAACAGGCAGTTGAGTGACAGGAAACCAGTTATAACAACTGGTTTAAAACAAGTCTAGGGAAAACCTGGGGAACCACTGAAAGGCCAAAACCTGCACCACATAAATGAGTAGAAGTACGAAAGAAAGAGTGTATGACAGCACATGTACAAACATGACATATTTGTGTGATGAAAGGAAGTAAGGTAGGACCTATTTTAAGTAATTTTTCACAAAATTACTAAAGTTCTCCAGAGAAGTAAAAAATAATGGGTACCATGGAGACTTTCATTAACAATGTTTACTTGGATTTCCAAAAGACATTTGATGAACCTGTCATACATAAGTCTTAAAAAACCCAGATTCCCAGAGGACAAAAATAAATGCCCTTGCAAGGATAAATAATTGGAAACAGATGGTCGGACACTACTGTCAATTTTTCAAGTGGAGAGAGGTCAGTGGTGGAATCCTGCAGGGATCTGTGCTTGAACTTGGGAGCTACTCACTTATTTATAAATGAGGTGGAAAACAGGATAAATGGTGAGGTGACAAAGTTAGCTGCTGATGCTCATTCAGGGTAGCTACGATAAGGGTTGACTGTGAAAAAAGACATTACAATACTGAGTGACTAGGCAATAAAAAGTCAAATTAAAGTCAATGGAGATAAATATGAAGTCATTTCTTTAAGGGGGAAAAAAACCTAACTACATAAAATTATGTGCCTCAAGGTCATTATTACCACTTTAGGACAAAGATCTTGGGGTTATAATAGGCAGTTGTGTGAAAACATCAGCTCACTTTTCACTAACAGGGAAAATTGAGCATTATTAATTACTAGGAAAGCAACAAAGAACGAAAGAGAGTATATTATTAAGTCACTGTATGAATGGCTGGTTTGTTTGTCTTGAATACTGTGTGTAGCTCTGGTCCCACAGACTCTGAAAAAGTACAGTGACTGGAAATGGCTATAGGCAGGACAGCAGGGATGATCACAAGTTTGATACAACCCAAAAACTAAGGACTCACTGAGAAGCCAAAGGTGTCAAAACCAGGTAACTGAGGGGATACTACAAAGGTGTACTCAGAGCCAGGACAAGGAATGTGTCTCTAAGTTCCCTTTTCCAATGTATGAGCTGAAAGAATTGAATGAAATGGGCAGGCACAAGGTTTAAAACACAAAAATGGTTGAATCTTCACACAATGTTTATAAAACTGTGGAACTTCTTGCTCTGGGGCACTGTAAATGCTAAAAGTTTACACAGGCTCAAAATGTGACCAAAATCTCAAAAAAACAAAATCCAGCAAGAGCTTTTAAATGCCAAGATCCATCTGAGGGAGTCTCTGAGTATGAGTGCTGGAGAACCAAAAACACGCAGTGTAAAATGAGCTTTCGCTGCTCTGATGCTGCCATCACCATTGGACTGTGGTTTGCCAAAGTACAGAGCTTTTATGTTTTGTTCATGTCCTGGGTTGGCCATATGACCTGTTTGTATCCCCAATCGTCCTCTTGCTTATGCTGGACCTTAAGTTCTGCAGCTGTAAGTTGTCCCAGAAAGACAGAGAGTGAAGGTGAAGGAAAAAAAAAAAAAAACACTCGCCGTTTATCTGCAGGATACCTTTACTCCTACTCCTACGAAGCAAGGCTACATTCCAGAGGACAGCGTTATCTCTTTTCTTTTTCTTTTTTTTTTCTGTTTTTTTTTTTTTTTACTCTCTCTGGTGTGGGTGCTGGAAAAGCTCACAGCAGAGGGTTTTTCCTCGGATTTTTCCCGGCTTTTTGCAGGGAGAGACTTTGTTTCTTTTGCTGGGTATTTTTTCCTTTTTTCCTCTTCTTGGGACTGGCTGGCATCACGTGGGCCCAGGACACCAGGGAACCCCCGGGGGGCTACCCCCTCGCCAACTCCTACAGCCGGGCCCGGCAATCGGCCCCCCCCCACTGGAGAACTGAACCGGACTCAGACGGACTCTGAATCTACCATCTCTTCAGAGGAAGGAGAGGTTTCATTGTTTTCATATTATCCAAATTTTTCCTATACTTGGGAATATTCTATTTGTTAAATAAATAGTTTTTTCCACTTTTCTCTAAGGAAATTCTTCCCGGACCGGTAGGGGGAGGGGTGATTGGAATCGGCTCTTCCTAGAGGAGACCCCCCAGAGGTTTCCTCCTAAATATTTGCCCTAAACCAGGACAGTTCAGCAGTCTTCTTAATGTGGGTGTGGGCTTAGGCATCTCTTGAAAAACCTATATATTGGTTTAATTCTACTTGTCGATGGGATACTTTGTGCCTTTCTTTTGCTTTCTTATAACTTGAAACATCCTAGTAAAGGAAAGATGTAATGACAAATATTTAATAGTGAAAAAAATCACCATGACATAACTGAAGTGTTTAATTTACTTAACCTAGAAAGGAATAAATCTCAAGAATGATCTTTATCTGTGAGATTTCCTGCAAACTTTAGTTGTAGAATAATAAAGAGCAATAATACCTAATTTCTAATGATTTCAAGAGTTTGTGTTCACTCAGCTGCCCAAATCAGGTGAGTGCATATGCAGCTTGTGCCTATGAATTTGCAATTGCAGAAGAGGAGGTCAGGGGATGGAGAATGAGGCTGCCAACACTGGCTCTCTAAGTATCAAGTGTACCCGGACAGCATTATGCACATGCAACAAAAAAGGCAGACTAAGCCATGGCTAAATCATAAAGCCCTCTAACCTATTCTGTACTCACGAACACAGGAAATAAATTTTTTCTGAGGACTTTTCTTCTTTATCATGTTATAGACATGTCTAGTCATAGGCATGATTAGGCAGCAACAAGGACTGAAAGTGTATGTGCCCAAGATACTGTTTATCTTTTTCTTATTTAAAAAAACACCTTTTCAAAACAAGAGCTATATCATGCTGAAAATTTATAATGACTCATGCAGGACAGACTGTGATCAAAATGTTTCTTCTAAAGAAATCAGTTCCTAAGCTTTTATTTGCAATCCTAAACCAAGCATGATCCCACGTCAGAAACTTGATTCTAACAAGATTTTAATGACATCAATTTTAAGTATTATATGACCTAACTGAATGCTAACACTATGAAGGTACATAATAGCAAGCAAAAGCAAAGCTTCTTTATTTCACTACTTCAGATTCAATTTTGTTCCTGTAGTACACAAAACTACATGCATATGTAGATGACTTCACTATATTGTTTTTTGGGAGATAAGCATTTTAGGATTACTATTATCTGTTACTTACACTCTCCAAACAGTAAACTAATAATAGAAGTAGGTCATGTATCTCAGAGAAATCATACCATTACAACACTCCTGTCCTGCACATTTTATTCTAAGTTTTCCTTCTGTCCCACCTTTGTTTTCTTCAAAGGATGCAACCTAAAGCAATATGGACTTTCTGGTAATTTTTTTCTCATTTGAGGAAACTTTTAAAAATAATACAGAAATGAACATTGAGGTAAATACTGAATTAAGGTAAAACATTCAGCAAAGTCAGGTTCTTTCAACACCCAGCATTGTTCTAGTTCTTCCAGGGCATTCATGTACAAATTGAGAAAGACAGGAAACAATCACTTGGCTATGCATGTGTTCCCTTATTAATATTGGAAGGAAGAAGTCTGGGAAGTGATTCTTCTGCTGACATAAAGCTCCTTCTGTTGACTTTTAATGCTGACAGTGCATCTACCAGCTTTGGAGATGACAAAATTCTGTGTTGCTTTGCCTGAAAATGTATCTCCAGTCACACCTGCACACGAGCAGCATGGTATAGACAGGATGGGCTGCAGTAGATCACATGTGGTGGTTTCTAAACATTATTATTCACCTGTACAGAAATGCAGTAAAGCAATCAGAATAATTTTATCTACCTTGCACTAGCATCTTTTGGCATGAAGAAGTGCAGCCATATAAATAGATGCTGATGGTGGAAAGTGCAAGGGATTTGGAAATTGTGCTGTCCTTCTGCATACTGGACAGGAACAAAACATGCTGAAATGCATCAAACAGTGAATATTCATGGCACCTTTTAGCAGCAGAGCCATAAAGAGAGGAGACAGCTGAAAGCAGAAGTCCTTAAGGGAGCAGAGGAGACATCAATGATGCAAAGATGAAACAGTTTGCTCTGCCCAGAGCCAAGTGACATGACTGTGTACAATTAACCAGACTGTATCAGAATGCATGTCCCTGAATGGATAGAGGACCCACCAGCATCAAAGGGGGTTCCCAGTACAGAGATAATGAACCCAAAACTAAACTTGCTGGAATTGGGAAAAACCTACCAATCTCAAGTCCCTGCAGATCACTCCCCAAGTGATACAGAAATAAATTACAAGGAAACTTCAGAGGCAGAAACAGCATAAAAATGTATAATTGCACACAGAAAGACATTGTCAGAGAGAGAAATGGTTAAAGCTGTTTCATATAAACCAGAGAATTCCACCAAGTCTCATGGACTAGATGGCAAACTGAATAATGCCAAAGCTGTTCAGTAAAAAACTCAAAAGAATTTTTGCTCAGAAATGTAATTGACTGATGTAGGTCAATTAAGGGGACTGAACAAGTGATTGTGATCCCATTTTGGTGACATTTTGCACTGTTTTTTTACTTATTCCTGCTTATTCCAAAACTTCTGAATTTCAGGGTTTTACCTGGACACATGTAACAGGTATGCTTTGATTTTAGCCCCCTTTTTCCCCAAATGATTGAAGAATCAGTATTCTCTGTCTTCCTAAAACTGCCTGTACTACTATGTTAATTCTATAGATCATTCTTTTCTTGTTACTCTCCCAGCTGCACACAAATACCAGTTCTCCACTAACTCAGAGGGAAAGCTGTGCTGGAAATGCAAAAAGGGATGTCCTGGTGTTTCCCCTCTTTCTTACCATATGCTTTCCCAGGGAGGCACTGGATATGATGGGGAAAGTCAAATGAAGTCAGAAGATCTGAGACAAAATCAGCAACTGAAATGAATTCTTTTTCTTTATGCTCCTAACATACAGTGGAAAATAAACCTTGTGGACAAGTGAAACAGACCCCAACCAAAACTCATGCATTCCACATCCAACGACCTCAGCTGCCCTTCCAGTTTGCCAGCAAAAGACCTCGCCAACCCTCCCACAGAGCCGAAGTGGTCTCTGCCGTGGCTAGGTGAAACTGTGGCACCGGGACTAAGCTTCAACAGGCGGGCAGCCGCCTTCACCCACCGTCGCCCGCTCCAAGTGTCCCCACTGCCATTTTCTCCTGACCTTTACAACAGCCCAGGCGCTGGAGGACACCTGCCCGCTGCCGCCCGCCGTCCCTGCAGCTGCTGGATGCCCACGGGTCGGTTCTCAGACCGAAACCGGGCAGTTCCTCGGAGAGGTGCGAGGAGCTGCGGGCTGAGCCTGACTTGGCCCACGCCCAGGCGGCCGGCC
>JAHLSL010000061.1:3447551-3494808 GCA_025920805.1 Petroica traversi
CGTGGGGGCGCGGTGGCGGCTCTCGGTGCGGGGCTCAGGCTGCGAGGAGAGCAGAGGAGCGGCTCCGCTCCAGCTGAGCGCCTCCTGCCTGGCACTCGGTGCGCTGAGCGCGCTGGCGTGCAGCAGTGATTAGCATACATTAACGAGTAATTAGCATCTGGTAATAATCGTTCCTGTGCCAGTGACACTTGGATTTGAAGTCCCCGACCGGTGCGCCGAGCCCGAGCTCAGAGCACTGAGCGACGGGAGGCTCGGCGGAGACAGCGGTCCGACTGCGGCCGCGCTCAGTTCAATACGGGCGCTCCGCGGCGCCGGCAGCAGGGAGAGAGACTCCCGTGGAAATGACTCCTGGCACTCCTTAAATTTTCGACTGTTTCAGGCAAAGTTTGATTTCTGCCCCACGATTGCCAATAACCAGGCGCAGCCCGATGGAGCGGCAACGCCAGCCCTTCCCAAGTTTCCTGCAGAGGGGTTTCAGGCCGCCGCGTTCGTGTCGGGGACAGTCAGAGCTTGGGAAGCTGCGGCCGAAGGGTGGGAGCACAAAGGGAGCCGTGTCCGTGCAGTCAGGCTGGGGGAGCACTGCCCTCGGCATACATCCCATGGGTATGCTTAGACACAGGCAGAATAGGCAGTGTGGACCCCAAATCCTCGCTTTCTTAGGTAGGCGGGGCCAAATGTGCAAGGTGCTGCTAAAATTCCTGGAGATTCCGTTCACAGCGGGTGCGCTTTGTCCAGCGCTGCCGAGAGGTGCCCGGGCGTGCTCCTGCTGCAGCTGCTGCATGATCCGAGTGCTCACATCCCACCTTCAGAGAAGGGCTGAACTTGTTCCAGCCTCGGGCACCAGGAGGAGTGATGCTTCTTCGGTGCCTGCTCTTGTTTTCTTCAGGCTGAGGCTCGCCAGGCCCCGGGGTTCGGTGCAGGGTGCCTCTCCTCACTTCCTCTGAGCGGCCGTGGAGTGTGGAGGTGCAGACAATACAGCAAGATATAGAAGGCAGGAGGAGGCCTGAAGTGTCCCAAGACAATTTAGGAATGGAGGTCGGAGGGAGGGTTGGGAAAGATGTTCAGTGAGATTAAAAAAAAATATTAAAAAAAAGACCAAAAAGGGAGGTAGTGGGGAAGGGATCTGGGCCAAATGGGAGGTTTAGTGGTAGTGGGCCTGTAAATGTGCGCACATAGAATAAAGACGAACCTGACAATTGGTATGAAGAAGAGATGTGGATCTGGAAAGGAGTCAGGAGAGAAGAAATGAGTTGCTTGTAGGAGAAATGGGCCAGCACAGCTGAGTTTGGAGAAGAAGCTGGGGAACAAGAGTCAGACTAGGGTACGTAAATGTGGGAACCAGTCTGGGCAAAATAAGGAAAGGCCAGAAGCAGGGGAGGAAACTAATATTCTGCTGAAAAGCTGAAAGACTATGGAAAAAAGACCTGTGCCTAGCAGTGATTGGTTTGGTTGTCTTAGGATGTCCTCTCTGGTCTCCAGCAGCAAAAGGGCACATATTTCACATGGACTTTAGGTGATACCCATGAGTCCTTCAGCTTAATACACTGGAAATGGGAAAGTGGTACTAGATATCTGGATTTGGGGGCAGCTGAATCTCTCTGGTTGTGTCCCTCTCCAGACCCTCTCTAGTCTCCCTTTTTGATACTGCAATTTCTTCAGAATATCTGAAGACAGGCTTAAGAGGTATTTTAAGGTTTTGACCACAATTATTAGTGTGCTTCACAGCATTAGAAAATAGAATGTCTCTATGAAATAGAAGGCTGGCATATTCTGGACAGAGCAGTTAAAAGGCAGGTGGAACCTTATTCTCAGAGACCTCCCATGGTTTTGGTTGCAGCAGTTCTGAAAATGAGGCCTCAGAAGGAGCCATTCTAAGGTGCTGCTCATCTATGAAAGGTTTTAAGCATTTTGCCTGGCATCCTAGAAGAATTCTGTGGCAGAAGGAGGGATAGTCCCCAGCTCTTCTGGACAGCTTTAATCCTCAGAATATTATATTTTTTTCTCCAACAATATTGTACCTCCACGATTTTTCTCCCTAAAAATTAACTGGGTCCCAGCCCTGTGGCTGCCATCTAGTCTCATCTAAAAAAGTCTGTGGTTTGAGCCAGGATTTTCAACAAACGCTTCTTCAACAGGTGGAACAAGATTCTCGTCATCCTGATCATTCTGGACAGCAGCTGCTGTCTCCCACACCTGATAAGGCAGGATCCTGTTTACCAATTAGCATGAGAGCGTGCAGTGCAGAACAAAGGGATGTAAATCAAGTGGCACAGACAGCTCTTTTTTTGGCTCATCCTCTTCAGTACTGGATTTTCCAACCATAATTTTGCTCTTAAAACATTTCCATGTGTATGTGTGTTTAAAAATAGTCAAGTTAAAAGAGAATTTATACAATCTTTTAAAGTATAATTGTGTTCCAAATTTGCCTGGAGCACACTACTGATCATTTTATCTGAATGTGCTCATTTTTTGTTTATATAGATCATTACACAAAACACAAAATAAAAGATTGTAATAAAAGTTATTTAGTTAATGTTTCTAATCACAACATTTCTCTTTGGAACATGTCAGTTACTTGCGGTGGTGGAGCTGTGGTGGAGAACTACTTAAATACTTTGTTTGGAGCACTGTGGGGAGAGGCTGTGTGTTGTGCCAGGAAACCCTTGGACACGGTGGGTAAGAAGAACAGATGCATTCAGTTGTTTGGCCATCGGCAATGTCTGGCAAGAAATGCACATCTGGAAATTCATTGATATTCACGTAGTGGGAAATGAAGAAAATAACAGAAGGGAGAAGAAGGGGAATGTGTGGTTGGAGAAGAGTTATCAACAGAAAGGAATTACACAAAAAAAGTCTGTGAGGAGGGAATGGGGTAGTATGAAGTTACATGTCAATGAATAGACAGCAATAAAGTGCCAGGCAATGAATGATTGGTTTTGATGACAGCTGAGATAACTGGGAAAGATTTTTGAGCACATGAGTACAGGCTCACACAGGCATAGGCAAACTTCATGGGAGGGATGTCCCTGCTCAGACACAACTGCTTCCTGCCACGACTCCCTCTCAGCAGTGTCTGCCATCCAGCCCTCTTAAAATGCAGCTCTGCCTCAGAAGTTTTTTCCCCCAATTCACAAAGGGGTCTCAGCTGCCAGGAGCTTTTTCATAGCTGCATGTAAAAGTTCATTATCTGCTTTACCTCTCAGTGGCTTTTCTCCCATTTTTCTGTGGTATTACTCACTGGCTACCATGTTCACCCAGTGCCTATCAACAACTTGGAATTTCACTCGCACCTCACTTAAATAGCTACGTAGAACTGTTACAGTCTTTTAACAAAACAGACACAGATATGTACAAATTACAACTCATCTAATTTGTACTGGCCTATATCCTGGGTCTTGAAGAGAAGGAAGACAAGTCATGGTAGACTTGAGGCTTCCCCAGCTTGTATCCAAGGGTATGTGGATATCCAGAGCAGAGCTGAAAAATCAGGTCTCCACTCTGCTCCCTGCTCTCCAGCATTCAGTGTGAGCTGAAGCTGGGCCAATGCTAAAGGCCAAGCAGGACTTTTTGTGCCATTTCAGTGATGACTGAGAGAACCTATGCATGGTTTGGGTTTGATTACAGCTTAACTGCTAGTAAACAGCATCTCAAGGCATGCACCAGTCCGGACCGATTTGTCCCTTATCCCAAGTAGTCTGGAGCTGGCTGCAAACAGTTGCTGGTGTGTTTGCTCATGGCAGCAGGATGATGGCCTTTAAGCAGCCCCAATGTGCAGCCCGGTGTGTGTAGTCCTGTTGCTGTGGCAACCCACAGCCTCGCCAGTGGTGAGCACTTGCTGTCTATCACAAAGCATTAACTTTTACATTATGTCTTATTTTATTATAGTTTCTGCAAATTTTGGCTTTCTTTCCCCTGGGACCCAGCTGCACTGGTGAAATGTTCCTTCTTGGGGAATAGGAAATGTCATTTCTTTCTATTTCTGTACTTCTAGGAACCGTGGGAGAGGCACAGCAAAGGGCTGGCTAGAATTACTGTTATTGATGTTGCTGAAACTGTTCTTGCCATCACTGTTTCAGTCAGAAACAGTTCAATTTAGGCCTACTGTAAAAATTAGAGAATAGCTTAGATTTACATAATTTCTCTTGAATTTAGTCCTACTGGTGGTGGTGATAGTGGAGGGTGAGTCCTGTAGGGCACCTATTAGGGCAGAGGTGGGAAGCACAGTGTGGCCATTCTGAAGCCACATTCCCAGAAGGCTGCAGGACTTGATATCCCAAAGCACTGGGGAATTGTGTGCAATCATCAGAAAAAAACCCATATATTCCAAAATCTACTCTGAATCAAGGGGCTTGGCTGCAAATGACAGAAATCCATTTCAGTAGACAGAGAGGGGCAGGTGGGAAAAAATGGTGGTCAGGCAAGGAGCAGTGGCTGTTGTGAAAGGGAAAGGATGTGAGGAAGGTGAGAAGTACCTGGGCTGTATGTGGAAGCAGATTGAAAGGAAGGAAGCCTTGAAAAGAAAGAAAATCTCCATAAAGGGATTAAGTAGCAGGGTTCCCAGTGCCAGCAGGGTAGCTTCACCTGCATAAAAGCAGGGTGAACAGTGGCTGTTGAAGGGGGAGCAGGTGGGAGTACAGATGAAGCTGATGAAGTATGTACAGGGAAAGTGGGAACATGGTTATTAAATCCATGGAGAGGAAGGAGAGATCTTAAGGGACCATGACACATGACTCAACTGAGACCTGCTTCAGCTTATTTCCCTCACCCTCTCCAACTTGGAGGAGTTACAGAATGACTCTGAAACACACTGTCTAAATTAAAAAACTTTATGGACCAGTTGGAAGCTAAACTTTCCAGTCCCTGCTCTCCAAGGACTGGTTTCTCTTGAGGCCCAGTAAGCTCTGTTACAATGCCAGGGGCATTCTGCACGGCCCAGAGCTGCACCTGGGGCTTCTCTGAACAAGTCATCTCCCTGGCAGCAGCAGCCACCCCGTGCAGTGCTCTGCCTCGCTAGCACAGCCTACTTGTCAGTGCTGCTAATTAACCCAGACAGAGCTTTCAGGTGCCTTGCTGGGTTGTGCTGTTCAGAGACAGCACCGGAGACTCCCCCTGAAGTGACGGGATCTTGCTGCTCTTGCAGCAGCAGCTGTTTGCCAGAGGGTCAGGAGATTCACACAAAAGCGGCTATGAAATACCGTGCTGCAGGCTATATGCTGTACATCTTCAAAGAGAGCTGTGCAGCTAAGGCTGCTGTCTAGACATGTTTTTCATGTAATAAAAGTTTAGTTAATGTGTGTCTCCGAGACTGAAACTCACGTGGAGAAGGACTTATATTTCTCTGGACCAGTCTAGTCTAAGGTAAATACATAAACTCTTCTGCCAACAAGATGCATTTTAGGTTTCCTTTCCAGCCCCGAGCATCACATGGGTAGCTAAAACTTCACTACCATAAACATTCAGTCATCTATATAAGGATTATATGATGCTAAATATAACTTTGATGTTGCTTTCAAAAATTGCACCTGCCAGTGGTCAAGTCCCTTTGTTTGCCTTTAACAAGGTAAAATTACTGCAGTCAGGATGTGACTTACAATGTTTGCAGCTAATTCTTTTTCACAGTGGAGAATTACAGTTTAAAAAAGATGCTTTAAATAGATTAAAATTCTAATTCAGTGAATACATGTTACATTTGTTTCAAAATATTTCTTCCCAAGAGGCTAAGCACCAGTGAGGATGTATCAAGAGGTCCTTCTGATCTCCAGTAAGGCAGAAGCTGGCCAGTTACTTCACCCTTGTGACAAGCCAATTAGGATGCTGCACAGTGTTTCTGCTTGCTTCTAATTTTAGAAGCATACAACGGGGAGGCAAAAGTAGGTGATATTAACTCCTCTGGCATTGATCTGCTAGAATCATAGTCCTCCTGCAATCTAATGTATTTTCATGTAAAGCAGGAAAATTACCACTCCTCCAGTGTACGTACTAGGAGCTATGCAGACCTTTCTAACACACAGGGCCTGATCAATAGTTGGGTAGAGGAATCTGCAGGGGAAGCTGGGGAGCTGCAGTGTGAGATTTTGATGCTGCACAAGATGATATCCGAGCATAAAGTGAGCGTTCACTCTGGCATTACTCAACACAGCACAACTGAGCCTGCTGTTTCCAGGAGGATTTATGGTAAAGTGTTTAAATGTACCTAAGTGACCTGCCAGTAAATCAGCATCTTGACCTGGGGCAGGCTGGGGAATGTGATTAAATGGAGAAAGTGTGGAATTCCTCTCTTTGAGAGAATCTCTGGGACATAATGCAGTGCCATTCAGGGATATCACAGCTACCTCGAGCAGTATGGTCACATTAGCAAGATGTTAATGTGATTAATTACCCCTGATGACAAGCAGGTTATACTAACCTGGGCACAGCTTAAGTACTTAACTCCTTAAGTCTCCAGAGTGCTTGCAGCTCACTTAGGTTAATATAATCAAGTGACTTAATAAGAATATAACCTATTTCACTGTTCAAACCATTAATAACAGTACTGAGTAACCAAACCCAAGGCAGACTCGTGTGGAACTGCTAAAGATGCACAAATTCAATACATCAGTGAGCTGCAAGTAGCTGCTGTTTTAAAGTGTTCCTTGCCTCCTACCTATGCGTTCACCTTCCAGAACCTAAAAAGCTTTTCTCATGTGGCTATGAAAATATTACTCAAGAGGGCATCAAAAGCCTTAAAAAAGGCAAGATAGAGGATACCAATATCTCTGCCTTTATCTACAAGCTATCCTGCAACAGAACAGGACAAGTTAAATCTTACAAGATCATTCCTTGATAAATCTGCATTAGATGTTCCTCAACCCTGTTTTATCTTCCATGTATCCATAAAAAACATTGTTTCCATATTACTCTAGGAATTAAAGCTTTCCTATCTGTTAATTCTTCAGTTGTGTGCTCTTTGTTCATACCCCTCCATCATCCCTTTCTAAATGCAGACAATGTATTTGTCTTTTATAGTCTTCCTAATGGTCTAAAACCTGTAGTCCCTCTTGTGTACTGTAATACTGTCTCAGCCTCTTGTCTGTAAGATTTACAATTCCCTCAGTAATTCTGCAGGCTTCCCTAATAAGAAAAATCATCTACATGGTCTTCAACCTATTCTTATTCCACACCTGGAATTTCACCTCTTTATAGTAAAGATAATGGCACTAATCTTATGATCAAATGTTGTGGCCGTTGGCGAGGGCCGGACAGCTGACCACAGGGACGGCCGGTGGCTTGGCGGCTTGTTCTGAGAGCTTCCTCTTTGTTAAGTCAGCTTCAGCTAGGGACTTCTTTTCCCCTCGCTGCGAGCCGGGCTTCCCTGGGATGGTGGCCGCTGTCCTAAAAACCGGAGAGGTGCTGAGAGAGAGAGTGTTCCTTTGCCCGGAGCCCCAAACCAGACACAAGACACGAGGGTCCGCTCTGCTTGGGCTCAGGGGCAAAAGACCTGGAATAGCCCAACATTCAGACTTTTATTCTGAGGGTTACAACTTATCTCATAACGGTACAGGGGAGGAAACGGGGAAGGGTTGGGAGGTCAGCATGCAGTCAGGAAGGAGGAAGGGAGGAAAGAGTGAGACACAAGATACTATTGTTAACTGAGGGGGAGGCGGGGAGAGTTCGACTCCCTTTCCAAGGCCAAACTTAACTCTACCTTCAGAGGGGCCTCACTTTCTAGGCCCCCAGAAATTCTTCAGGGGATATGTCATTCTCTGAGCTTGAACCACCGCTACATCATGTAACACCCAAGAGGAAGCAAAAAAAAAAAAAAAAATCCCACCAAATTTAAGTCCTTGTGTCATCTGTTATAAATTTCCCCTTTCCACTGAGAAACAGAACAACTCTTTATGTAGACTTTTTGTCCTTCTCCTGATGCAAATAGACTTCTGGAATGCCTCCTCTTTTTTTTTAGCCCCAAGCAGTCGTTTGAATAAATATTGACTTCACATGCACTGCTGAAATTACAGTTGGCCCAAAAATGAACTAGTTTTTCATCTTAATGGTGGTAGCAAGGTAAAGAGCTGTTAAGTAAAGCCAACACTTAAATAACTCTGAAAAAAAGGATCAAGACCTTCACAATGGGAAAAAGACAATATTATTACACTCTGCATAAAAAAGTGTACAGTGTGTACAATGATGGGACAAATAGATAGAGATGGCCACCAACATGAAGAGGCTAATGAAACCAAATAGCAGTAAACAGTGGGAGTTTACACAGCATACATTTTATCCAACATAGTTCTTGCCAGTTAAGTGGCAATAGGAGGGAAGTGGGGTAACATTCTGATATTATTGGAAAACGTGATACTGCATTTTCTTGTCCAAAATTTTTGAAGGTACTTGGATAGGTTCTTTATAATGTGTGCTGAAAACCTTTTGAAAGAAAATGAAAATAATCAAAAGCAATGTTAGGGCAATATTTAGTCACATACCCAGTGGATCCTTGTTAGATACAATTCTAATTAATAGTTTCATTATCCAAAGGAGGCAATAAACATTATGTTAATGAAACTTACAGTAGAGGCTAACTCATTATAAACACAACTAACAGCAGAAAAATTTAAAGGGAACTTATGTAGATGAAAATGTCAGAAGTCATCATCTGGGGAAAACCACAAGTTAATACAATTGGTAGAAGTAAGAGTCTCCATAATAGAGGAGAAAACTGTGGAGAGCAGTATGTTGGAAGAGAAATTCTTACTTATACTCAATAGAGTTGTGAGAATAATTGATTTTCCTGTTTGGTGGCCAAACTGAAAATAAATTAGGGAAAACTAATATCCAGTCAGATACATTACTCGCTTTTCACATATTTTTACTATTTATTAACACTTACCATAGATCAATTTTAGAATGAAACAGTATTAGATAACAAAGCCAAGACCATTTCATTTCGAAAATATTGCAACAGAGCACTTCTGGCTTGGTTTTATTCCCCTGGTACTATTACTCAAAATGAGTATCTCAACATGTGAATTGATTTTTGATTCATAATGTGTCTTATTGAGAAATGACTACAATAGACCTATTTGCAAAACATAGGTTGTAACAATTCCCCCAGAATGCTGGGTCTCCGCACCAAAAACTAGTGCTTGGTCTTTAGGATATGTATTTAGAAAAACAACTCACAATTGGGGAGCTTTTCTTGTCAAACAACAAATCCCATTTGATCTTGTTAAAGTCACCATGGGCTGGAGCCTTCATGTGACAGCATTGCCTTGGTGCTTCCAGCCACCAGGGATGGAGAAGATGGGACAAAGGGCCATCAGCATCATGCAGCTCTTCCCTGCTGCACCAAGGAGATTTTTAGCACAAGCCCATGCAGGGTCTCTCTGCAGAAGCCCACGGTGGGCAGAGGCCAGAAGAGGTGCTTGCTTTCAGCCTGCAGCACCTCTGTCCCTCTCTCAGCATGGGGATGCTGTGGCCAAGGAGATGGAAAGGGCTGGTGTCCCTGAGCTGCAGAGACCTGGCAGAGGGAAGCTGCTTCAGGCTTTGCCTCTGTCAAGTGTCATAAATGAAAACAAATCTGAGTAAAAATTGGTGTGGTTGTTTCCTTTATGGTGCTCCTTTCTCTGCCTGTGCTGGGGGAGGGGAAGATCTAGGGTCAGTAACTTGTCAGAAGCTAAATGTGTGTCTTGAAATCAGGACGCTCTACTGGAATATTAGGTCAGTTTTGCAGATTTACTTTTCCAGAAAACTGCCTAGTGACAGCCTGTGACAAGACCCCACAGAAAATTTAGGATATATTAGAACAGTAATGATCTGTCTAGATTCAGCTTCCAGGTATTAGATTTTGTTGTTCCTTTCTCTAATAAATGTGACAACTGAAATGTATCACATGGTGTCTTCTTCCCACATAAAGACCTTGATCAAGTTGCTTCTAACTATGTACAAGCCAAGCTGCCAGAGATGCCAAAGATACAGATCACTGTAATATGCACTTCCCAGATGTTAGATTACTTGCCTGTCTCACTTCTGAACCTCTGCCAATTTATAAAAAATGTTTCGACTTTTGAGGTTGTAGAAACATCTAGGCTGGCTCCCAGCATCATCAGCTAGGAAGTAATTACAGACAACATGAAGCATCTGGCCTGGGACCACTCAGCTGTTTGGTAACAGGTGGGTGCTCCAAGACCTGCTCAGATCAGGGACTCCATTCCAGTGAGGCTAAAACATCCTTGCTTTCCCAGTCCAGGCCCACAGCAGCAATCTGAACATTAATGTTTTTGTTCAGCTGATTGATCTGTCATGACCTTTGAATATTTTCAGCCCTGTATATCCAAATGCAATGCCCGAGTGTTCACAGGCAGAACTGCAATCTCTGTTTACAAATATGATAACCTTTGTCTGGTTCTCTTAAATCAAGTCGTGTAAAACCCCACCTCCTTCAAAGGCAGCAAGAATCTTGGCCACATTAGGGTTCGTTAGTTTGTTTGTTGTTTTTTCTCCCCTGTGATATGCATTCAGTTTATACAGTGCTCCAGAAGTTCTTACCATGATTCACTATTCTGATAGTGTGTGAATTTTTCCAAACTTTTTAAAGTCACAACAGCAACAAAAAAAGACTAGTATTGGGCCAGGCACTCATCACTACGGAGCTTTTTAGAGACACCTTCTTCTCTTAAGCATTCTTTCTAAGAAATACTCAATAAAGCACATCATAACGTAGTACTTGCAATGTTGATCCTGGACAGTGTTAATTTTTGAATCAAAATGTCACAAAATTGGAGGTTAAAAGCTCTATGAAATGATCTCTCTGACACACTAATTTGAAAAAGCCTGTTTTCCCATTATCTTCCTAGGAATGACTGTACCATTGTCTGGCCCATGATTTGCTGGCTATCCATTTGGCATGATTAAAAAATGCCACAGCAGTTTTTGAACAGCATTTCCACTTTTCAGGGTCTATAAAGTTTGCAGAGTTTACTGCTTTAAATATGGGCTCAGTTATCTCAAGAATTAGAGAAAGCTTGGGAAAGCTTTGCAACAAGTATAATTAAATCCCAACTATTCTATAAAACACAGACTTGGAATTATTGCCCTCACTACAAAACACTTACAATTTTTTACAGACAGAATTTTTGTGCAGAACTTGCTTAGATTTTTTTCTCCTTCAGTCTGCTCCCAGGAATACTGGATGCATGACAAAGTAAAAGGAACTGTGAAGTCCCAGAGTAGGATTTTCTCCTGACCTTACCACATTTTGTTTATGCTTTGTGATGCACAGTTGTCGATGCAGAGTGCAATCCACCACCTCCAAGGTCAGGATTGGTGATAGGATTGATTTTCATCCCAAGGAATAACAAAAATGAAAATTTTGAAATCACAGAAATTCAGTTCATAAATGCTGATATGACTTTTTTGAATAGTCTTGTCTGCACAAAATGAAGTAAGAAAAATGGTAAACATGCAATATAAACATCTATGTGTACCAACAAGAAAGAAAATTTTAAGAAATTAAACATAAGGAAGATTCCATCTCAGCCTTGAATTTTTATGATTTTTTCTTTCAAATGTAATTGAAATTGATGACATCTTTCAACACATTTCAACGTAATTGTCTTTTCAGAGGAAACAGCTTCTAACTTTTTGGTTTTTTCCTGTACATTCTGCAAAATTGTAAACATACTGTTAAAAGGAAGAGACATGGCAGTGCCTGGGTCCCCAATGTTTTCTGCGGGAGTCTGAATGCAACCATTTGCCCACTTTTCCTGCAGGAGTTTAAAAAAAGGTTGTTTACTAGACTGGCAGTTACAAATCCTTTGCAAACCACATCAGCTACATAAAATATTGAATCAGGTGTGCCTTCCTTTCTCATGAGACAGTTATGAATAAATTATTTTGCTTAAATTGGATGAAGATATTTGTCTAATGCAGCCTGGTACTGGCAGCAGTGCTGAGTACTGCTGTGCTCTCAGCCCTGTCCCCACCTTGGGGAATGAAGAGCTGCCTGTCAGCAGCAGTTTTGCCCTCCAGAGCTGCCAACCAGGGATGGCCACTGCTGCAGGCAGAGTCTCAGACCTGCAGCAGAGATGCAGCCACCTTCCTAAGCAGCTATGGATGTTTGGTTGCCCTAGGTAACAGCTTGTACCTTCTGCATGGCAAACCTGACCCAGCTGACAGCTTCTGGTCCCTCTTCTGTATTCAGTGGTGTGCACTGCAGGGGAGGCAGACTTGCTCTGATGGGTTTGGATTGTTTGTTTGTTTGTTTTTTTGAGGAGGGGGTTGGAAGAGTTTTGGGAGGAGTGTTTTTTGGTGGGGTTTTTTTTTTAATTTCTGTGGTTTTTGGAAGGGAGAAGGTGTGATAAGAATTTTTTGTTGCTTTGCTGTTGTTGTTTTGGAGTTTGATTTTGTTGTGGGGATTTTTTGGTTGGTTAGTTGGGTTTTTTTAGGTTGTTATCCTTCTTGGTACATTTGCTTTTCCTTATTCTCAGAATTTTTTGTTCTTTTCCAGGACTGCACTTTCTGTATCCTTTTCCTGCTAGCAAACTTCCTCCCAGCCATCTGAATGCTCAGGAAAGTAATTCCCTGAAGAGTAGGTGTCCTCATCTTGTGGCACTGTAGTTCTCAAACAAGCACCTTGGTGACTTGGCACCCTGAGCCATAGTGGCACATCCTGTGCTGCCTCTGTGGCAGCCACTAAGTGACAGTGGCACTATCCTGGGAAAGAGCAGCTGGCAAGCTGGGGGGAGGACAGGGAGGCTGAAGGCTTCTCATAAGCAGAACCTGAGCCACCCCTTGGGTCTGCAGGAGAAGGAGTAAGCTGTGCCTCATAACCAGCCACTGCTCAATAATTACAGGTCACGTTTTCTTTGCCTCCTGGAGGACAGGCTGATTCCCTCCTCACTCCCACATATTTCTCCTGTGGCTCTCAAATTGCTGTGTGCTGGGGAATCCACACTGGTTGCTTCCTGCACAGGGAGAATGAAGCACATTCCAGAGATGGTTTTCTCAGCAGTGCTGCAGCAGAACAGCCACCACGTTCCAGCAGAGCTGTGCATTGAGCCCCAGCCTTTTCCAGCTTGCAGAACCATACACATTTCCCAGGGAAGGCACAGAGCTCATGTAGCAAGTTTTCACTTTTCTCTGCCACTTTTTGCAGACACCTCAGAAGCAGTCTGTAGTCTGGCAGCTATCAGCAGACCTCTGTCCATCCTCACCAGGCTGTGGCTTATCCAGCAGTTACCCTTCAGGAGAAAGCAGAAATCCTGAACTTCCACCCAAACTGGTGGATTCCAGTCTTCACCATGATAAACATCCTGCTTATGCCTCCTAAGGCACAGCTGTTCACATCATCAGCTGTGGTCCATCTGCCTTACCCAAAAGCCCAAATGTGGCGTGTGAGTGGCTCCTGACTCAAGCTGTGGTGGCTCCAGGACTGAGCAGTTCACATGCTGTGAGCTTCAGGACCATGACACAGCAAAAGGACTGGACAAAGAAGTTGTTTACCTGGTCTAATGCTATCCACAGAAACTGTGTTTAGGAGTAAGCTGAGCTGCCTTTCCACTTTTCAGCAGCTCTTTCATGAATTCAAGCAAAATTTAGATGAGCGAAAACTTTTCTCCCCACTCTTGGTTTTTTTTTTCCCCTGTGGGTTTTTTTCCCAGTTGTCCCGAGGAGTAGAGCAAGAATGATCACACAGAAATCTGCCTGCAAGGGGATTGCCTTCATGTCTTTTTATCAGCTGCCTCTTCCTTGCTCTTTTACATGGACAGTGTATGGTATTATTTGGCCCTCAAGCAGAGACTTAAATGTTTCCTACAGTAATTCAGTGGATAGATCCTCTTTTCTCAGTGTGAAGTATGTCCCTGTTCCTTGAATGATAAGATGTATAAATATTTCATCTTGCATGAGAAGGTTACTGAAATTCCTGTAGTTACTCCTTACTTTTGTTTTGTGCAGTGTGACTCCTGAAACAAAATTGTTGCAGATTTTTTGTCTTATTTTTAATACATTACTATATCAAAGCAGGGTACAACCCTAAAAACTCCTTTGTCCAAAAGAAGAGAAAATCCCTGCTGCAACTGTTCAAAGACAGACAAGTCACCAAAAAAGAGAGACTCTTCTTAAGTTCCTACATATCACATGAAAGCAAAACATAATAATACTTGCTAGTCAGAAGTAAATTTAAGTGCATAGAAAATCTAGAATGAAAAATCGTGGGTTTGAGTTTTTTTTCTTTCCCTAAGAAGTTACTAATTTCTTTGTGCTTGTTAAGAAGACAATGCCAGAATTGCCGTGGACATTAGACTAAGTTCTCAATGCCACAGGTACAATTCCAGCATGGTCACAGCAACTGCTCTGGACTTTGAAGTGTTTGATGAAACCCAGCTGGAAGTTTTAAAAGACTCATTGATACAAAAGAAGGAAGGAGCTCCTAGGCAGGACATCAGCTCTTTCTCTGCAGCCTTCTTAAATCTGCATCCCTGAGTGAATTTTCCCTCCATTTCCAGAGTCCTTGTGCATGGGAAGGGGGTGTACTTCTGTTTCAGTGGGTGGCTGTCTAGATGCCTCCCTCCACCCTCTGCAAACACTATTTGTCTGTGAGGCTACAGGTAAATTGAGATGATTGTGGGGTGGTTTGCACCTCACCAAAAGTTGTTATCCCCCCAGGACAGGGGGATAAGGGCTGCCATCACTAGAACAAGCAGAATGACCTCTCCTTGCTGGATGACTTGCACACTGAATATTTTTACCTGCTTATCATAATCTCAACATGAATCTGTATCACTGAAAAGGCTAAGGATTAGTCTAGGTAAATTCTAGTAAGGTTTAGTCTAGGTTTAGTCTAGGTTTAGTCTGATAATTACAAGTCTCAAATACTGACAGTGTCCAAAAGACGCCTTTTTACACTCAGGATCAATCTCTACCTTTTGCATGGCCAATCTACACTTAAGCATTAATATTTTAATTATGCATTTTGAATGGGACCAATTTTATGAATAGTTTCAACCATAAGGGCTCTAAACCATCTGAGCATTTGATTCCTTATCTATTCTTGTCATCTGCCTTGACACCAGAGACAAAAAATTACATGTGTGGTATCTCCCTTCCATGTGCACCATAAAATTTCATATCTGTCTTGACAAGTAAGAAATAATATAATCCCAAGATAAAACTGAATAAAAACCTTGAGGACACTAAAATATGAAAGATGAAGGGTAATGTCACTACATTTGATTTGTAGGACTAGCAGCATTAACTGCATTATGCCAACAAAAGAAACAGGAATCCTCCATAAAGCCATTTTCCCAGGACCACTTCCAGGGATCAGTTTTATAGAGACTATGATCTTTGAAAGTCACTCTCAGAGAATTATACATTATAATAATGTAGTGCTTAGATGTTCTTGAGACAGACAAAGCATTAAGTCCAGATAACAATTTCTGATGGAAGCTGGAACAACCTTCAACACACATCTGAAAAATAAAAAAGAGAACTTGTAACTGCTTCTTTGCTTTTAAAGGAATATTAATGTTATTTACACAATATTACTTAATATCTATACATTAAATTAGTACTACATTTAATCTTACAAATTGAGATTATAAATAACATCACATGTGAATGATGAGAAACATCTCTACAGATGGGATTTTGGGATGCACATGCAGAAGAAAAAAAGTGAGAGCATTTGGCAGCATTTCACACGGCCATGTGTAATGCAGGCTCCTCAGTTAATGGAGGACATTAATTAACTAAAAATAAATAATAAAAATTTAAAAATATTTATTTTTAAAATTTAAAAATAATAAAAACCCCCATAAAGATCAGAAATGCAATGAAAGGAGAGGTCATGCTTTAACCTAGAAAACCCCACACCCCAAATCTGTGTGATAAGCATACATGAGGCTGCAAGAGGACTCAATCAATCCATACTTTTATTCCAAAAGAAACTTGGTAATAGATGCCTTCTTACCATTAGACAAATGGAGATGATGAGTCACTGGCTCAAAATTGAACTCAAATAAATTCCAGCTACATTTAGGCTCTTACAGACAGTGGCAGAATTTGAGAGTTGCTGTTGTGATTCCTACATGCAGGTAATGAACAGAGGACTTTCTAGACAAATGTTTTCTCAAATGCAGCTCATTTGAAGAGATTTTTTAGCCTGAACTACCTAGGCCAGGTAACTCTCGCTCTCGGTTACAGTGGATTGGTGTTCACATATTCTTGCCCAAAGAATGCAGCTGCCTTCAAACCTATTTTAATTTTCAATGCTCACTTTAAATGGAATCAAACATTTGAAACAATATTGTTACATTATTTGTATTAAATAATCTTCAGGGCCACAGTGTTGTGGTACCCCCCCCCCCATCCCTCTCTGGTTATGCCCTGCCAGTGGCAATTCTTTTCTTGTGGCACCCGCTGCTGCAAACCCCCAAACCCAAATTTTCCAGATGGTGCTCAAAGCATCCAGTTTTGTGAACTTCCAGACCTGCCCCCTTCAGTGAATGCCTGCAAGCTACAGTCTCCCTGAATTCATTGTCTCTGAAGCAACACATGCACAGCTTTACAAGCTTCACCTCAGCTTCAGAAGCTCGGCAAGTTTATTTATGAAACAAGGTATGTACAAAAGAAAGGTTAAATTCCTGATTACAAATCAAGTTCTGAAAGGGAAACAATAAATAACAAAAGCAACTTCCAGTGTACTTGTCATTGTGAGATTTCTCTGGGGCACAGAAGCTGAGGAAACAAATCAGCAGTGCTCTGCTCCTTCAGTGTTATCTTAAGGAATCAGCATCTCTCCTGTGTTTCTGTCCCCCTCTGACAGCGACAGTTGTTGGGTTGCCTCTTGAGTGTAAATGAAGTATCAAATAATTTCCTGGGGACTTCAGTTCCCCTTCCTCCTTATCTTCTAATTTAGGGGAACTTAACCGTGTCACAGCTTTGATTAGCTCTTCTTCTCCGTGAGAATGCAAACGTTGTCAGGCTCGTCTGGGACCAGGATGCACTCTCTCTGTAGAGCGTCTATGCAACATTGATTTCTTATCTGTGCTTTACCTTCTCAGGCAATTGAATGTGCTATGGTTATCTTTTCCTTCCTTTTAAAAGATCATATAAATCACAGCTTCAAAAAAAAGTATTATTTGTGCAATACCCTGGATGGGCTGGCAGTATGTGATGCTTCACTGGGTTTTTGCAAAAGTAACATCCAACATATTAATTGTAGAGATAACCAGGTCGCCATTCAGAGCACCTTCTCCCTGTCCCTGTGCCCTTCTCTGCCACGGTTCACCATTTTAGGGGATTTTACCACCACAGATAGTCTCTGCAAAGTAGCATAGTTCTAGGGAAGGTTCTGGTACACATCCTGAAGCTCCATTCTGGGCTCACCCTGGCTGTTGTGGAGTTTTTAATATCACCTGGAGAATAGAGTTGCACTTCTCCCTGCCATCTCAGAAGGATCTCCCAAGGGTCTTGACTAGTGTTTCCCCTCATATTTCTGATACTGTAGGGTATTTTACAACCTATTTGTAGGAAACCAAATACAGACCCCTTAATTTTCACCATTGCAGAAGGAAAAAAAGTATCTCTGAACATACATGGAAATCACCCTTCCAATGACTAACACCAACCCTGCAGAAACTTTACTGCTGTTAGATTTGTATTCTGATGACATGTTATGAATGCTTTCAGTAACTTCTATAGCTGAGGAAACAAGTGTTTAGCTTGTAAGAAAAAGTATATTTCCAATCTATAGGTTTTTCTAATTCAGTCAGGAGTCTGATGGTCAATGTGTTTTCTGGAACTGCCTCCACAGAAGCAGTGATGAGGATGAGCAGCTGTATTAGGCCCTAAATCTGAGCTTAAACATCAGTTGTTGCTGAAACTCCAGCTTATTTCTTTTTACTGTAGAGCTGTATGCCTTTAAAACAGAAAAAAGGTGACATTCTGATCCTGAACAATTATTTACTGCCTCACTGGTTTTACAGCTGGAGTAGCTCTGAGTCAGTTTTAAGGGCCCTGATTCATACATTCAACGATTTTACATCAAAAAAAGTATTTGAAAATAAGGTCTTGATCTTGACAGCACTTAACTGCTTTACACCTGGAAGTTGGTATAAAATCGCCATCAAGTCAGTCTTGGTAGGGGCAATCATTGGTAACTTATAGGCATAAAGTGGACTTTTGTGTTATCCCCCTCCTCTGGCACCATTTAGAGCACAGCTCTGTCAAACCAACGCCCACAATTTTGTTGAACCCATGTATTTAAGTAATTGTAGCTGGGGGAGATCAATGTTGGTGCTCTCAATTCAGGCAGCTTTTAGGCTACTCTGAGCTGTGCTAGGAGATGATATCAATACCCTGGAGGTGACCTTATCTAACATCTGCTGAAACCTGTGCTCATCAGCAGCCAAGTGATGGAGCCAAGTCCTCAGTTTACAAAGCGAGCGATGGTAAAGCCAGAAGCAGAGCACACAATGAGGAATAATGCAATCTGCTTCCAGGGGACATGGATCATTAACTGGATTACACCAGCAGACCGTAATGAAAATTCAGTGTAGAATTCTGTAAAATAATTAGCCCAAGATCAAGGAAACAACCCTAGAAATAGGTGCTAAACGGAACAATTAAATAATGCCAGGAGTCTGTGTGAAAACAATAATTGGAATTTTCATGCCAACGAATGCCTCAGAAAGAAAAATACACCTAATGCTGTATCAATAAAAGGCAAGCAACAAAAAACCCCAATGCTTTTTGTTAGTGAGCGACTTGACAAGCACTCTTTCAAACACTGAGCACTACATCCGTCCCTGCACACATCAGTAGGTTATTATTGCCTTGGAGTGGGTGCAGGCCAGGTCAACAAAGCTTACACCAGTTCTGCAAAACCGGCTATAAAGCAAAGCTAAAAGACCTGTGTTGCTTTTTATTAAAGAGCCTTCAAGGGGACATAGTGGAAGGTTTTTTCAAGTTAAGAACTACATCAATAAAGTCAATGTGCTTCAAACCAGACTTTTTCAGTAGGAAGGTAAAGGTAATGTACAAAATGATTTGCGGGGGAGGCTTGTTGGTATCTGAATTCTAACAACATCACATAAAAAAAAATAGAATTAATTGTCTGGTTTTGTAAATAATAGTTTACAAAAACCAGTCAGGGCTGGACATTTCTCAGTATACACAAAACTCCACCTGACAGTTAATGCTTTTGTTAAATGATAGTGACTTTTACCCTGATTAATCTCAGCTCCATGGGTTTGGAGCAGACCCCAGGGATCAGAGTTACTGATGCTCCTGATTTGCCCAGACTGATTGGCCTTGTAACACTGAACATGAAGCAATGCGACTTCTTTGGCTGCTGAATCTGCTTTGCAAAGCACTCCAAGGTCACTAAATAAAAGGCACTAGAAAAATGTAACTGTTGTTTCTTGGGGGTTTTTTTTGTGTTGAGTCTCTTACTAATGAAAGACTAGTGAAGAGCTCCCTGGTTTCAGTGTTAAATCCTTGAACACTCCCACGTTCTGTTCATAGGTGCTTGTTTCTGCTAAAGGAGACCATTCAAATGATATTCCCACAACTGTCACCATCTTCTCTGAATATCACCTCAAAGTGGTAAATCACACAAAGAGTTCATAGCTGACGACATTTTCCCAAGTGACAGAGTAACACATGCAATTTATTTTATTATAGAAATACCACATTTTTATGGTTTTTCTTATTTTACTACCAGTTTAAATCGGACTGGCCTGTAATGTCTTTACACCCCATCAGCATTTCGAGGGCGCACAGCAGCACTTCCCCAAGCACTGCCACAGCAAAATCTCCTTTTAGTTTGCCTACTAAAATTTGCATTCTGAAGCTGCAGATCTCCTGCCTCTTCTGTATCTCTGGAGGTTGGATGCATTAATAAATGATGGCCTATATAAAAATAATTTCACTGTCAAGTTCTCAATCCAAACCCTAGCTAGGGCAAAGTATTGCCCATGCAAGTATGGTTGGGAGGACAAGGACTGTACAAGAGCAAGAGCCACAGAAGGTTTGGGACCCAGGTGAACAGAACTAGAAGCAGAGTTTGATAGGATCTGGTCCAGAACTGATTGGTTTGAACAGCACCATTGAGAGAATCAGATGGCTAGAATAAATACATGGGGTGCACTTTTTGCTTGTCTGATGCTCAGCAGATGCAAAAAAGGTGTGTGATGGAAGGATAGAATAATGCTGTGTCAGTGGAAACCTAGGAGGAGGATGTGCTTCATAAAGTAGACCCTTTTCAGCTTCACAGCAATGATCCAGAGCATCCTGGAGCATGAATTCATGCCTGGCAGAGGCAGACTGCAACTGTAGGCAGCTGAGAGCAAGAGAGGGTGGAAAGGGAAAGTTTCTTGCAAGTTACTCTTCACTGCTCACAGCCTTGTCCTCATTTTGCAAAACTGGGCTCCTGTTAAGGTGGTTGGAAGCTTTGCAGTGCCATTCAGGCAGGATACTTTTCAAAATATTCTTAGTTGAAACAAGAGCTGGGCAGTGATGAACAGGACACAGCTGGGTTTCTGATCCTGGGGGCTGAGCTGCCCTGGCTTTATTTGATTAAAAATATCATGATGTAATTTATTCAAGAGAGACAGAAACCAAGACAGAAACCAAGACAGAAACCAAGTTTAAATCCATTTTGTATACCCAACTTGCACCTACATAGCAAAAAGGCACCTATTCAGGAGGAAAAAGAATATTCTCAACAATTGTGGACATACCCCAGTAACATTTCAGAGGAGTTCCCTTCTTTCCCCTCTGTTTTGTACTTACTTTTGACAATATTCTTTACTTGGAAACCAGGTTATGCACATAAGTGGATCATCAAGGTTGCTTCTTCTCCCTCAAATTGTTGGTTGTCTGTCTCAATTTGCAGGTTAATGTAAAGTAGGCTTACCCACTTTGTTCTTTAAGTAGTTTCTGCCATCCTCAATTCCTTTTGGAATTAACTTTGAAGTTATGGAAAATAATTTAATGAAAGCAGTATTACCAAAAATTAAATTAAGAACTTGAGGTCTGTTGAGAGGAAAAGCCTTTCCATTCCTGCAGCATTTTTAATATTATCTACACACTCTCACTTGTGTTATTTGCAGCAGGCTTATCACTGAGGACTGGGGAGGTTTAAGTAAAGAAACAACCTGCTTAAAGAAATAAATCACTTTACCCACACTTCTTACAAAAAATTGTGAAATCTTGTGGTAGCAGTTAGAATTTCTCCTTCAATTTTTGCTTTTGTTGTGGGTTCCATGACACTGACATTTCATCCTTTAAGACTTTTATGTGATTTTGTTTTGCATAAGCATATTTCACTTTATTCACCAAATTCAGGCTTGGTGAGCTATGTGCCATTTCTTTTGAAGTAACTGGGCTATTAACTCTCATGGAAATGAGTAGTAAGACTAGATTTTTTGTCTTTATCTCTCAGAATGTGATCTCTGCATTGAAGAAGATAAAAAATGAAGTCCAGGCTGAAATAATAATGAAAGCACATAAGCAGTTCAAATACTTCGATTTATTCCTTGGACATTAAAAGAGCCTAAACTCTGATTTTGGTGGTTCAGGTTTTTGCAGAGTTTTGCATCAGACTCATTAGTAAAGCTTAGCACTTGGCACTTGCAACAAAATTTGCATCTTAAAGGTTCTGAACAGAAACGCAGATAGCAATTTTTCCAGCTACTTGTGAGAAGTCTTATGATCCCCAGAAGTCAATTTTTGTTTCCCTTTATACAGAGGATCTAACAAGAAAAATATCTTCTAGTAATAAACCATCTCCTGTATTTTATGCAGATTTAGGAAAGCTAATTCCAAGAAAAACACATTAAATAATGTTAGAGGCTGTAACCTTGAGACCTGTCCATCCTGAAGAACTTTTTTCACTGCTTCAGTCCTGCTCCTGGTTAGGAAGGCTCCTTAGAACTGTCTGTAGTGCCCAGAAGGGAGCAGCCACCCAGCACAGTCACACTGTGCTCTCCTGCAGCCTCCAGCAGCTGCCTGGGCTGCTCACCCAGGAACTCAAGTACAGCTACTGACATGTCCCCTCCTCTGCTCCTCAGCCCGAGGTGCTCAGTGACCCACAAAGCAAAGGGATGAGGTGGAGTGAGGGAGAAAGAGCTTCCAGATCCAAATCCATGCAGATGATCCCACTCCTTTTGGGCATGGTGGAATGATTCCCCTACACCTTTTCCACACTGAACAATGTTTCCAGTACTGATGGATTAACCTCCCACTTTAATTTCCAAAATTCTGCAGTGCACCCAAAATGTTTTACGGGAGAAAGTGGACAGAAATATAGAACTAATAGAAATAGTATATCTAATATTATTTAGCATAATTAAGTAATACAAGGAATCATTCCTATTCATACTGAATATAACCCAAATCTTTTAATTCACCTGAAGATACTGAAATTTCTTTTTGTCTCAGAGCTCTTAATTTTTCTGCCTCAAAGTCCAGTCTAGCTTTGGTTTGCTACAGCCTCTCTAAAGCCACACTGGGAGGGAATAAAAGATGAAGGAATCTTCCAATCAGCCATGCATCATAATTACTTTAAGCACTGCCATCTTCTGTAATTAATACAAACTGCAAATGAAGTTGTGCACAATAAATTCCTGCTGTGAGAGAGGAGAGCAGCAACTGATGTAATACCTCCTGGAAAGATTACGTTATGAGGAGCTGATGTGAAAAGATGCAATAAATTATATCTTTTTTGAGAAATAAAATGCTGTAAGATTCAGAGTAAAACATTTGAGTAGGTGTGGTCATTAACTATCTTCATACTCCCTGCATTGTTATGTAACTGCCTTTTTACACTTTTTAAGGACATCACTGTAAAAGCAGGGTTTATTTGTGTTGAGAGCAGAGAGCAAAGGGGTTAGAGGTGAGTGCCATTACTGTTTTTCTGGTTCCTAAGAAAAAAAGAGGCAGTACCCTTAGGCACTTTTTCTCTAACAATACCAAGTTGTCTGTTGTGATTCACTGAGGAATAATTGCTTTGGGATGTTTCAAAACTGGTTTTTAAGTGAAGGATGCAAAATTGCTTCTTTCCAGAGATGCAATGAATCTAGCTGACACTTTAATATGTTTATTAAAAGGCACATGAGGCAGATGAAGCAGTAATAAATATCCATGCAGAGAAAGATCATGCATATCTGTGGGATGCTATCCAGTTAAAAGCATCTTTGAAAAATAAGTGGAGATTCATTGGTTTCTCCAAAATTTTATTTCTGATTTATTACTGAGGCATTTTTGAAAATTACTATATTCGATAAAGTGACACAAACTGAAGGGAAATACATACAAACCAATTTTATTTCTAATTTTGATATCCAAATGTCCAAAATATTGCTTGAAGAAATATTTTGTTCTCTCTGCCTTTCATCAAAGTGTAAACTGTTTTAGATTTGAGGTGTTTTGACCTAGTCCTGGTGCCTCCTCAATACCCCTCTCCTCAAACAAATCAATTACTTTCCCCTATGGGTAGAAAACCATAAAAAGATGAGAGGTTCAATTTATTTTCATACAGCATTGTGCATAAAAGCCCTAGGAATCACAATAATTGCACCAAGGGAAAATGTGTAAGATGTAGTGGAGATAAGGGACCATAAACCAGGGAATGCTTTGGTAGGAGTGAGTTGGGTGTAGAGCATGGCCTGGAAAACTGTAAGCAAAAGAGACTGGAGCCCTTGGGAGTTGCAATTTTGAAAGAGACAAGGTGTTAATAGGGGAGGTGTATAATAGCATGGAAACCAATCTTATTGTTATCTGGAGTGACAGCAGCAGTGAACCCTGTGATGGGATTTTCTTTCTGAGTTTCAGCTCTAGGTGCTCTGAGGTCAAAGGGAGTGGCTGCAGCACCATGCCCAGATACCAACATTAGCCCCAGAAGGGGACTTTGGGATGGTTAGGATGGGTTTGTAGGTGATAGGAAACAAAGACAGATATTTCAAGACCTGAAACTATACTGATAGGGCTTGCAATAGTGCAGGAAGAAGGTGAAAGCAGGTGCAGATGCACAACTGGGAATAGGCAGAAGTGGTTTATTAGGAAGTAAATTAATGGGGAATTATGCAAAATGCAGCAACTAGCAGAGTAAAGACCATTTTCCAGGTGAGGGTGACTCCAGAAAGATAGGCTTTTCTTAAGATGTTGGAGGAAATTATTTAAAAAGGTGATGGATAAGAATGTGACAGTGGGGATGTACCTTTCCTGTAATTGCCAAATGTACTGTTCCTTTCTGGGTGCTGAACTCAGGGAAATGAAGCCATCCCAGCTCACAGTGAGCTTAGTGAGGGAAAGGCAATAGAAGTTATCCGAATGAGATTTCAAATTGGCTAGTGTCAGCAAGTGGTAATGAAAAGTGGAGGTGATAATAGATACCATGATAAGCAATCAGGTAGAAGGAGATGAAAAAAAGAGAGTAGGCCACAGACTAAATTTTCTGATTTACTTCAGCCACTTTGTACCATGCTAATGCAAATGAAATGGAGACTTAAACCTCCACTGTATGAAGCAGTCGTTTTCAGAAAAGACAAAAATTTCCTGAGGGACAAAAGGAGATCTGAGTATGGCAGTACAGCCATCAGTATGGACTTGAGAATAATTGGAAACCAACCATATTACTATACAAATGAAGACAAATGGTATATTTCTGTCTGGAGCATTACATAGTGCCAGGAGCACCTGGTTGCTGGTGGAAATGCCTTTTGACCTGCCTGAGAGAAGTTTACCATGAAATTCTTGTACCCAGAATAGGATGTGTGGGGATGAGGTGCTACATCAGGAAGTGGAAGGATGTAAGAAGATTTCCCGTTGTCCTGCAGGTCCTGAACCAAGTGGCTACTTGGATGAACTGGTAGGGTGGCTCGCTTGGAGGGTGGGTTTTCAGAGATCACCTCCTGCTGCTCTGCTGTGTTTGACAGCAGCCAAAAATAGGTAAGGGCAGGTGAACTGATCCCCCATCCCTTGACACAAGCGAGACGGGGCACACAGGCTAACTGCAGTGGGATCCATCAAAGGTCAACATGTACTGCAGATAAAGCTGCTGTTCCAGCTGCAGCTCCTCTATCAGCCAGTAGCACCTAGTTCCACAGCACAAGACCTACCAGTGCCAGAAATCTTTTGTAGCATTCATTGAGTTTACTCAAACAGTTAAGCTTTTCCATCCTCTGGTAGTTGAACCATTTTGCTCACCTTTCTCAATTCCATTCCATCTCTTGTTTTGACGAAGACTGCAAGCAGCCAAAACAAAAACCTTCCCCAACACTGAAACAAGTGACTATAAGCTATGCTTGAACTGCAGTTGGCAGGTCTAGGTACTCCACACTGCAGCTATAACTGCAGCTAGGAGCTGCCAGTATTTTATGAAGTTGGTACCCACCGCAAAATGGGGAGATTTGGTGATGTGTTCTGCTTCTTGGACCCTGATTTTTATTCTGCCTTCTGTACAAAACATGCACACATGCCAGGTGTCATGGCAATTCCAAAATCAGATTTTCCTCTCAATGTACCCTACCTTGAGTGAGTGAAAGCTGGCAGGAATTCAAATATTCAGTCACTCGTCCCTGAGGTTTCCCTTCAGACATTTCCCTTGGTAAGCCAGGCTATAGCAGCTGATATCCAGGTAATCAGCACTGCAGATGGATTACCTCTGCAGCCATCAGCAGTACACTTGGATTAGGTAAGCTGTCTGCACACTTGCTCATCCCACTAACCAGCTCCTGGAATTAAAGGACCTGAACATGTTTATTCTCACCTGAGTCAGGTTTCCAAGTGGGGGCAGTGTGTCCTGCAGTCCCCAGTGTGGAAGACAGCAGAGGTGTGCAGAGCAGGAACGTTTCATCTGGCACAATCCCTGGCATTCAGAAGCAACAAGTATATACTTGGTTGAGTATGGCATCCAAATATTTAACATCCTTTTTCACAAGGTGGATGAATAACCTTCCTGTGAGCAATTAACCGAATGATGTTTTACTTAAACAGCCCAATACTTCCCCTTGTAATTGTCTTCTGCAGTTTTTCTCTTTCTTCCACAGTATTTCTAAAAATGCTTAGGTTACAGAAAAACTACAGTTCTCCTTTAACAGAAACTGCATCTCTACACAGATGGTACTTCTGGTTATGGGACTGATTTTTTTCTCCCCTAAACTTTTTTCCCCCCTGCTTCCCTTTGAGTCAGACTTTCTGCAAGCTTTTTTGCTTTCTCTTTCTGCAGGATATATCTTTCTTCGCCCAAAAGGAAGATATATCAGGGTCTCTATCTTATCTTTTGTTCTTCCACACACTCTCTTTACTCATTTTTGCTGCTCTCTTTCTGACCTCCAATTTTTTGTGAATTCTTCCTTCAACACCTGATTTCAACTCTCTTTCAAACCAGCAAACAGACTCCTGTTTTTGATTTCTTACTGTCTTATCTCTCCTCCTTCATGCTTTTCCTCTGTTGCCATCCCCCTTCATTAGATATTAAGAGGAGGTCTGGAAATATGGTGAAGACCATTATGTCCTTTGTAAAGTGCAAAATAGTGCCCATATACTCATAATGGGGAGAACCACTGCAGAGTATGATATAATCATGGTGCTGGGAGCAAAGATATATTAAAAAGATCATTAACTACATTGATGACTTTGTGATATTAGTAAAAAAATTGGATGTTAAAAGTTGGAAGACAATGTGCATACTTATTCTCAGTAGCATGGATTAATCCACTTACATGCAGACCCAGTGTATCTGGCAGTCAATGACAGATGCGGACATTAACTGTGTTCAGCAGGAATACTTGGATCAAGCAGGCAGACATCAAGAGGTACTGGCATCCTCTCAGAACTATCTCCCTGACTGGTAAGAAGCCCATACAGATCTGGGAAAGGACTTTCTCCAGACTGACATTTGCAGAGTGATTGAACCAGAATGGGGAGAGATCACAAAAGATCTTTGCATATGGACAATGTAGGCAGACAGTTCGTGCAAAAGGGCAAAGATGGAATCTGCAAGGAAGTTCATGTGATGCTTGAACTGGGATGAAGTTTCATTAATAGTGCAGAGGAGATGAATATGAGTCCACAGCTTAACACATGTCCTACTGAAATCACATATGTTTATGATATTTTTTCTGGACCAAAAATCATACTGGGCTGCCACTAATAACATAGTAAATGTATACAGTCTTGAAACCAAATATAAAAATTGGAAAAATTTTGCAATGAAAGGAAAGCTAATGGCCATATAAAACAGCAAATTGTGACTACAGTAGGATTACATGATGGATTCATGGCTATTTTTGACAGGTACCACATAAATGGCAGAAAAATACTGCAAATGTTTGGCAAAGGAGAAAACCATGGTATTTTTAGGCACAAAATTACTTTGCCAGCTGCATTTGGCATTAAATAGGGCAATATTATCTGGACATCATCATATTATGGACATCATAATTTCTTTCACAAATGAACATAGAAATAATACCAATCCAAGCTTCCATCTAGAAATCCACCTTATCTGAGTGCTGATTTTAAAGTGATTTAAAACAAACAGAACTTAAAGACAGGAGGAACATAAATTTTACAAAGCAAATTAATAAAATAGTAATAGCCAAACTTCCACCTAAATGTTTTGTATAGGAATTCAATATCTGCATAGTATATTTCTGGATGTGCACAATACACTGTAATTTATTTCTATATATGTAATTAAATAGAAATCACAGTAGTACTTAACCCATCTCTCTTAGCTTCTACCAACCAATTCCATGTTTTTCACCATTTTTGTTTTATTTTGTGTAACAGCCTGTACCACCTACTTGCCCCTTTTTTGTGGGCTGTTGATGCCACAGGTTCTGTCACTGCTGTGATGGATGTGAGCTATCTGTAGGCGAAGTGCAAGCATTGATTTGTGTGCAGATGAATGAGCTGGGCAGGGGGCTCTTTGTTGGCAGTGTGTCTGTACACAGTGAAGACACCTTCTTAGCAACTTCCATAGTGCACAGCAGTGCAGAGCCTACCCAGGGAAAACTGCTGGGCAGACCTGATTGCAGCCTTCCACCCCATCATTAGTGGGAGCAGTACTTCTTCCTCTTTTCTCATCTTTGTCTCTTCATAGGACTGCTGTTTAGGAGAAAATAGCTAACCGATCTGCTACATTTTGTCAAGATCCCAGCATAAAAAATCTAAATACGAGGTCAAGTCAACCAAGGTCTCCTTAATTTTCTGGACATACTCTTAGTCAGGCTTTTCATCTCTCATATGTCAAAATGCAGGTGGTTTATTTAGGTTTTAACTTGCCAATCTGTTCTATATCAGTTTCAGTCTGACCTAGCCAATACATAATTAATCTTCAGCAGCCAAAGATGCAACTGTGCCCTGCAAGGATGACCTCTCCACAATGAGGATCTTTTGGAGATTCATTTGCACTGAAGGTTTTTGTTAAGGACTATCAGATCTAGTACGCTCCAGCAATCCACAATCAGTCCTTTGGGCAAAGTTCCCCCTGGTTTGCATAGCACTGCAGAGCAATGTTCTCCTGTTGAGAGTCTTAATGGGTTCTGGAACAGGTCAATTGCTTAATCATTCTCCTGTGATGGGCTTAGGACAGGCTGATTCTCATGTGCTGGGCTGTCTGGGCTCCTCTGATCACTGTCTGGCCTTGGTGGAGCCACAACTGCAGCTGTGAAACACAAGCAGAGCAGCAGCCACTGCTCCCTGTGTCCCCTGGGTGCTTCACTCCCGAGGCTCAGGGGACCAGGAAGATTTCAGTCCATACCAGCATTTACTGGTCAGTGATACATGAAGAGCAAGGCCACCCAAAGAAATCAGTCTCATTTATTGTATTTGCAACCAAGGATTTGACTACCTGGATTTTTGGGTTAACACAACAGCCTATGTTCCACTGTTCTGGTTCTGTTCCTTTACATGTATGGTGTTGGCAAATATAGACCCAAATATTTGGCTACAATGTAGAGCAATAAGGGATTGGGCAGAGAGTTCATTTTTCTCTCTTGACCTTTTGTACTGATTTCTATTGACTCATCTTCCTTTGCTTGCCAGCAGTCATTCTTTGTCTTCTAACCCTATTTGATCACTTTTTTTCCAGTACAGTTTCCTGTTTGATTTTCTTTTACAAAAGCATGTGTACCCTGACATCATAGATAACTGCCACGATTCCAGCTGTCCAAGTACTGATTTTTCTGTCTCTGAACTTGTGAACCATATTAAAAATTCAGGATTTATTGCAGTTGTTTCAAGAACTCCTGACAGACAGATGACGATTTCAGAGGAAATAACTCCTCTGTAGTTACCCTGTCCTGTATTCCTCTTGGCACTCCCTAAGCCTGAGAATATTAAAAGCAAAAGAAAAATGGCTCACAGATAAAGCAGATTAATGAGACTTCATGCTTTTTTTTTCAATGCATGTAAACTACATAAAATAGAATACCAGTATCTTGTCATTAACACTAAGCAAATTTATTTTGAAATTATTCCTCTTGGAGGAGCTATGTGTATTATTGTGAAACACCACAAATAGCCTCCTAAATACTAAATCACTTTGGATTACCTCTGAAGTAAGTTTACTGTGGCAGTGGTGTGTGCCCGAATCAAAGGGTGAACTCAGCATGTGACTCTGGTATTGCAGACAGCTCAGCTGGGGAAAGTGACTGACACTTGACCAAGTGACTGTCATGGAGGTGTCCTTCAGCACATAAGGGAGGACCATTTTCACTGCTTATTGGCCTGCTCCTATGGAACTGTTTCCCCTGGTCTCATAGAGATGATCCAGATTGCATCTCAGGGTGCAAGGGGCAGCATCCCATTCCCGAGCTAGGTTCCCCATTACCCAGATGATCACTGAGAAAGTAAAAGAGCTCATGTCCAACCTGGGCACTAAAAAATCCCATCCAAGCACCCAGAAGATGTGTTCAGGAGATTTAGGATGCTGGCTTGAGGTGTTAGTCTGGTTCTTTGAGAGATCCACCTGTAAGAACTCTGCTCACGAGCCTCTTATGTAACATCAGTCAATAATGTACCAAACGTGCCCCTGTGCACAGCCTTGCCCTGCCTTGTGGTAATTTGCTGAGATTACTGCTTCTATCAGGGAGTGATCACACATTTTTAGGGCAATTCAAAATGAATAGTTCTGTGCCTTCTCTCTCACAGTGATGACTAAGGAATGAGCTCTTTTCTTTAAGTATTTTCTACTGATGAGTCTAAATTAGTCCTCTCTGAGCCCTGTGTGGCTGCTGCAGTACTGATGGAGCTGCCTCCAAGACTGGATCAAGCTTGATTTGGTTGAGAGGAGAAGGAAGGAGAAGTGAACTGCACAATTATGCTGCACTGCGTGACACTTTACTTGCCTGTGCTCCATTAATGGGTGTCCCATCAGATGCCCAGCCTCCTCTATCCAGTTCAGAGTTAATGTGGACATTTCTGGTCCATGCAATCACTTCAGTCACTGCAGCAGAGGCTTTCCCTAGGCCTGACTGTGCCAAAGAGATGATATTCAAATACAAGGTTAGGTGGGGTCTTTGTGGTACAAGAATTGCCAAGGGAATGCTCTTCAGTTTTGTCAACAAAAAAATTGGAGTTTACTGAAATGAAATTTGAAAATGTCCCAAATAACCATTTTGATCAGAAAAATCATCAGCAATCAAAGCTATGTCTAATTTCTGCATGTGGTTTGTATTAAGTGCTTGGGAAATGATTGCTTGAAGGCTGGAAATTAATTCAAGGCATGAGTTAGATTTGAAATGTTGATTAATGCAAAGGTAGCAGGTGCCTCTTTGCCCTTGCTGTTTTAACATCGCTCTCTTAACTGCAATGGTTCAGGCTTTCCACAGACTGAATTAACACTTCTTATCCCACAGAGGCAGGATTTTCTGAAGAAAGAAGTGTGGAGAGCAGAAGCCATAATGTGCTGTTCATGGTGGGAGTGGACACAGACTCTTGTGGCAGGGGGGAATATGGACAGTACGGCAGATCTGGGTCTATTTTTATAAAAAGAATAAAGGTATTTTAACTCTCCTTCACTGTGCCCTGTCCCACTCCCTGTTCATTATTGCAACTGCTGACAGGTAAATGAAGAAAAACAATGGTGAGTTTGCATCTTCACTTTTTGGTATCATTCAGGGCTATCAATTAAACATCTTTTATCTGACTATTACAGCTGCAGGTGCTTTAACAGTTTCCATTTCCATTTACCTTTAATGGGTATCTTGTCTGACAAGGGTCTCGGTGGCTGTGAATGGCACATTTCAGCTTTTTGTGTTAAAAAAAAGATCAAAGACAGAAAAAAAAAAACAACAGTAGAGACACAGATCTAGGACAAGGCAAAGGTGACACCAGCAACTGTATTAGACCAAGCTGTAAGGAGACATAAGAGGAAAAAGTCAGTCCTTGGACCCAACAATCACTGTGGAGTCAAATAAGGCTCATGTCAAAGACATTGCTGAATGTGACTGCCATCCTGGAATTCACCTCATCTTGCACTTTTCAATCCATCTCCCAGAGTTAAGCTTTGGTATTATTGTCAGACTGATCAGCAGATATGTGTGCATTGTACTACCAGGCCCTCTTTGTGCTGCCTATGAAACAGCAGCAGGTTGTGTTCTTTCCTAAGGGGGGGAGGATTTTGAATTGGTTTGACTTCTGAGAGCTGGATTATTGCAATTCTTTGTTTGCAGGAGTTACCAACCGTGTTATCTCTCGAATGCAGCTGATACACGATGCAGCAGCTCACAGTCTTTTGGGCACTCAGTTGTTTCAACATAATATTCCCTTTTAAAAATCTCTCTGCTGGTTTCTGGTCAAATTTTGAGTCAAGATCAAAGTTCTGCAACTAGTTACTTTGCTGGTAGCATGTTCCTCACTGCTCAGAAAGATCATAATTATTATTGTAAAGGCATGCCAAAGGAGAGAGTGTCTGCTCCGTGAAGGGTCTTTTGTAAAGGGCCTTCCTAATGCAAAAGGGGATCACAAAAAATGGAGAAAACCACAAGCAAGAAGGCACAAGGATGCAAACCTAAACAACTGATATATGAGGGAGTGATGGGACTCAGTCACACCAATTGATAAGGACACTGGATATAATAAGGTTAATTTTGGTAAGATTATCTTACCCAGGACCTTGTCAATGGGATGACAAGGACAAGAGAGAAGCCGTAAACCAAACACAGACTCAAACCTGGCAGACAACTGCAATGGAGAAAAAGACAAGAAACCAACCTTGATGTGAGCAGTCAGCAAAACAGCCTGCTTAGAAAGGGAAAATTGCTAAACAGAAGATATTTTCTCCTGAAAACATACTGACAGACAAGGCATGCCAGCCTGGAGCCTGGGAACCAGAAACAGCCTTGATAAGAGCTGTGGGCCTCTTGGAAGTGCCGCCAGAGTACCTTCCAACTGGAGACACGGGAAACAGCCATCCCTTCAGTCACTTCAGGCCCTCACAGTCCTTTCTCCCACCTGTGTGAGGCACTTATGTTCCCTGATGTCTCATCCATTTCTCATGTTTAATACTGAGCTGACATCTGAAACTGCAACAGCTCAAGTATTGTGGGGGTATTCATCCACCACTATCCCAAAACACCTCAGGATGTCTCCTCTTGTTGTAACTTCTTGATTTTCTTCCTCTTCCTTTTTTTTTTTTTTTGTTAATCTTCTGCCACTTCAATGATCTCAAAAGTTATAAATAGGAAACTCTGAAAGACACATTTAGAAGGGAAAGGTCAAAATTACTGTCCTATCTTCCCCATCTTTATCAGCAATTTATTCAGCTTTTACAGCCTGCTGCCTGGTTTTGCCACAGCTCCTTCATTTGTGTCCCTGGTACCCAATGTTTACGAGTAATGACACAGGCCTGTGACATTTAACTGCTGAAATCAGCCCAAATTGAATGCATTCAGCTGAGTGCAGCAGAGGCTGAGACCCCATGGAAAGCTTGGAATGAAGTGCTCAGAGCAGTTGTTCAGACTTTGCCATGCATGAAATATACCTTTATCAAAGAGACCTTCGTTGCCCTCCCCAAATCCTACCAAAGCACCTGCAAATATTGAAGCAAATGGCAGGTGTCCTCTGCACTCTGCAGAAATGATCCTCCTTCACCTTCAATACCTGGAAGCTGAGCCTTTTCTTTCTAGATTAGATTATCTTTTTCTAAATTCCTTCCTTCTCTTTGTGGGGGCAAGTATGAAAGTAATTTTGTACATTTGCAAATATTCTAAGCAACATGGGGCTAATGCTCCTTAAAGTGTCAATGTCTGAAAGTTTGAGCTATCGTTACCAGAGAAGCACCAGGAAAAGGTGCACTAGGACTGTGTCCTAACACATGAGCACAGTGTCTTGCTGATGAACAGGCTATTTAATTCTGAGAAAGATGTTGCCCTTTTGTGTACACAGTTCTTCAGATTATTATAGAAACACAACTTATCTTTTCAGAGGCCTGATCTGAAAGAAAAAAGAGAGAAGGGGAAAGACATTGACATATGGGAAGGAGGAAATAGCTGACTGCTGCATATTGCCTTAAAAACTGGTCCACATACTTATTGTTTCAAAGTTATCTTAAGATAGTTCTTAATGCCTAGCAAGGTATTACCTCACACTCACAGAGAGATACTCACTGACTTCTTTGCTGCAGTTGTCTGAAACAGATTGACCATGGATGGTTATTTATTATATTTCAAAGTTATTTGGCTTTATATCCCTAGCCAGCATAGAAACCAGTATTCTACATTTGAATTCATATTGCTTGTAAAAGAGATAGTAAGATTACATGCAGAAAGGTGCAAAATTGTGTCAACAGCCTGAGACAGAAGATGCTTGAATGGACTAAAATCAAAATAAACCAGTTGTGGCTTTGCCATTTTTTGTGTATGTTTGTTTTAAAACTGCCTGTGAAAACATAGAAATTTTGTGTTGTATTCTTAAGCAGAGCAGTAACAGTCTTTAGTCAGGTACAGAAATCAAAATCAAGAGCAGAAAGCAATGAGAAGCCAGGCTGCCCTCCAAGGCTAAACCCGCATCTATTTCTTAGGTTTTCCTAAAACTGGAATTCATAACATAACCATGTTACCCATATTGACTTAGGAACAGCAGAGCCATCCTCTTCTTGTGGAGACTGTTCACAATATCAGCAGGGAAATAATGATTCTGGCAGGGTAGGTACCCAAACATCCAGAATGTGCATCAGTAGTAGGTTTCTAGTGGTAAAATTTCATCTGTTTAAAAAAAAAAAATCACACTAGGTCCAGTCCTAAGTTTCTCTGATGTATTATCTTTGGGAACTGAAAGCAATGAAAGACAAACCATATTCTAAATTTATTCTGACAAGAAAGGTTTCTAATAATTCAGGAGAAGATACAGACATCTCCAGTTTGGATTATGCAATATACAACAACAACAACACAAGAGGGAAGAGAAGTAATTTCCCTGGGAAAGGCACCTGAACGTCTTTTCAGTGTTTAGTATATACTACTGCATTTCCAGATTCATCTGGTAAATAATGATAATGAGTTCCCTGGACTTGTACCCTACTACCCTGACAAGAGTTGGGGCTTTTTAGTAGTAACTAATGTGGCATATCAGTGAATAATTTCCATAGGATTCTCACCCCAAAGAAAATCACAGTTTAACTGCAAATGTCATTATAAAATTCTGGATGCAAAAATTTCTGTTCCTTAAAATGTAAAATGACCATGCAGATAGTGAGAGAAGGTCTGGAAGCACAGACACTTCTTTGTGTGCTCCTGTGCAGGCAGATGCAAACATATTTCTGGTCTGAGCCTGAAGCCAGCCCTGTGCTGTGCCATGGCACTGACCCAGAGCAGGTGCAACTCTCTCAGAGCAGGATGTGTGTGGGGGTGAGCCTTATCTGAACTGTAGCTGTGCAGCTTCTTCTTGGAAACAGATCAGACTGACCCTTATGTACATGGTAAAATTGCTGAGGGGAAGATGAGGAACAGAGACAGATTTCCTGACCTGTGATCCTGACCTGAACTGATAAATCACACTGCCTCTTCTATGAGGACTTTGGTCATGTTGTGAAAAATGAAAAAAATACCTGAGTTTTATTGTATTGGCTGTGGAAGGACAGTTTGCTTTAAAATTGGGGTATATTATTCTATTGGGAGGCAATAGATTATTAAGTGTGGAGAAATGTGTTATTATTTAAATCATTCCAAGACACTTGGACTCAGACAGTGAGAAGAGTTTTGAGAAGAAAATCAAGTTAAAAATTATAGCAATTCCACATCAGAGCAGGTGAGGAGAGGTGTTATTTTTTACTTATAGAGACAAGCCTTGTGTGGAGAGGTTACCTCTCCATTTGACTGCCAGATGCAGCTGGAAACAGAGAGCAGAACCTTCAGGCACAAGCCCTTTGGGTACAATGAAAAACACACCCCTTTTACCCAATTTTTTGCTGGTTTAATAGGATTTTACCCTGCTGTCAAGGGCCCATCTTGCTTATACTCTTAAATCATCACATACACAACTCCCACTTAAGCAATCCTTTTCTTGAACATTTTAGATCAAAGTCTCCTGAATGCTAGTGAGGCCTTCTCTAAGCCTCAGACAATGGAGTCTCAACTTCTCAGCAGTCTCAGGAACAAGTAGATTCATTCAGCAGCAGGTCTTTGCACTGAACAAAGACTGAACAGCTTTTTTTCTTCTACAGACAGAAGAAAACAGCAAACGTTATGTCTTACTATTCCAGTCTGGATTACAGGGAAATTTTCATATTTCATACACTGGCCTACCAGCAAAAAAGGAAATAAAAGGTCCAAAGAGTTCTTCTTCTTTGACATCAGGAATTTGAAGATGATTATCCCTTCCCGGCTGCTGACTGTGCCCTGTGAGTGCCAACCAGAGCTCTGCATGAATCTGACCCACTAAAAGCCATGCAAACTGGGGTGTGAGGACAAATACTAAACTGACAGTTCAGTAAAGTAAAATTAAATTGGGGAAATATTGAGTTTCTTGCAAGTCCTTCACTGGAAAATTAAGGTGAGCCTCAAAACATCCAGTTCCAGAGTATCTGGATCAACAGCTATAGGTTCAAATGCTACTGCATTGGTGCACAAATGAACTGGTCTGCTGCAGCCCAAGTCCCACCTGGCTGGCACTACAGCTCTAAGGCTGCTAGGATGACCTTTTTCAAGTTTTCATGCATCTCTTGAAGATTTCACCAGTCAACATGCCTTTCTGATATGGGGAAATCTGGAAATTCCCTTTCAGGTAGGATTGCAGTTACTTCCCTGGCAAAAAAACCTCCAAAATGCATTAATATAAAAAAAATAAGACAATAACTAAGTCCCATAAATACATTCAAAATGTTTAATGGGTAAATAGTAAATAATGAATATTTCCTTGCTGTTGCTACAGGTATTACAGCTTTGAATTACTGAATGTGCAGCAGCAGTGATCAAAATCCTCCTCCATTAATAATATTGAACAGACTCCTCTTCTACATGTTTAGGAATAACAGACTACTGTGCAACATTTGTTTTTAAAATTAAATTTGGAGAAACTTCATTAGGGTTTTTCATATTTAGCTGAAAACAGACTGAAATAAAAGTGAGATCCTCTTTATTGATACAGAAATCAAAATATCAAGAGTTAAGAGAATGGAAAAGCAGATTCAAGTAAATGCTAATTTATGTGCTCAGCCAAATGTTATTCATGGATGGTACAGAACTAAGAAGTAGTACTAATAGCTTACAGGCAAAAAACTTCTGCTACTTTCCCTGCTACTAGTGGGGAATGTAACTTGTTCAAAGGTTGTTTGATATTTCCTGAAGGTTTCTTCAGATTTTTCAGACTTTTTAAAAATCTAAGTGTGCTGAGGCCCCTCCAGCCATATTTGATGATGTAATGATGTTGAGACACAAACCTTGCAGCATGGATTCTGTAAATTCAAGTACAGAGACTGGATTAAGGAGGATTTAAAATAACCATTAAAATTTCCTTAGTATACTTATCTGTTTCAGTCTCTGTTCATGCGCTCTGTCTGTGGTGCTAACAATACAGTCAAAAGACCAGGTTACTGATTTGTGGCTGTTGCAGAGATCAGTGAATTACACACTGCTGAGCATCACAGGATTTTTTGTGAGGATTCTTTTTGCTAAGAATAGAGTGAAAAGTAGTCATGGTTTTTGTTACGGAGATGATCTGGATAAGACGGTCTCTGTAAAAAATTGCTGAAGATATACCTTATCCCTGTGGTGACAAGAGAGCATATCTGCTGTCAGGTTCACTTGCTTTTTTTGGGCACTCAGAGAGAGCTTCCCGCAATTGCAGAGACACGTGGGTGAGGACAGTGTCATTTTGGCTAAGTTGCCATAGGGATTCTGCAGCTGGAGCTGCAGGAGAGCAGGCTGTCACTTGCCATTAGCTTTGTTTTTATCCTGAGGGCCAGAGTGCATCTCAGATACTGCTGGTTAACTCCTCTGCTGCCGATGTGGGAAGAACAGCACCCAGTTGCTGCCACTGCTAGAGCTCACCTGGTCATTTGTAAGAAATCTTAAAGCTGTGATAAGCATTAGTCAGTCAGTGTACTTGAAATTAGAAATCTGTTGCAGCCAGACTTATGGCATCCCATGGCCAGGATCCACTTTCATTTAAGGCCTTGCACTGGAATAACATGTTATTACAAAGAGACCAGGGATGATTAAAGTACTGTACTTGCTGTCCACAGGTTATAAAAAATGCTAGTATCTCTTTACATTATTTTATTATTTTAATGCCCATTCTTAAGATAGACTTGAAATGTTGCTTCTGGGTTTGCTCCAAGGTATGTTTCCTTCTCCTATGACTGGTGAGAAGTATGCCCACATAATCTAGGACACAGACTTAGAAACTGCTGAAAGAAACAGCTGCTGAAATTAAATTACAATGGTGGGGTTTGCCATTTACTTTACTCAGTTTTCTTTAATAGTGGCTGACACTCAGTGCTTTGTGTGTTTCTCCAGAGACTGGGATGGATGTACTGGACATAACATAGACAACAAATATGTTGCTGGGACTGGAGAATAGCATGTCTCACAGAGAAGTCCAAAACAAGAAGGATGAAATTACAAGTATTTTGTCATCAAACTAATGATTTGTTAATTACTCTACTTGGATGGACTGTAAGCAGTCCAAGTCTATGTAGACAGACTTTACTAGAGAATGGTATGGGATTTTGGCATGCAATGCACTGTTCTGAATGATATCAACAACACAATTTTGAGATCGTTCTTGTAGTAAAGCTTGTGAAACAGTCCCCTCTTCTTCTGAGCCATTGTAAAAGGAGATAAAGCCCTGAGCAGCCTCCAACCTAAACAGCGGAGATGGAGAATCCAATGCAGGCTTTTGGCTGAACGGAAAGAGAGAAGGTGGCACTGATGCTAATTAATGTTTTTAATCTTTTGCAGAGTACATACTAAAATCCTGAAGAGGACAGCCATTTCTCTTTAAGGACAATTTTAACACTTAATGGAAGCAGTACCACAGGCTCTGGTGAATTCAATGATTCAGAAAGACAGTGTGAAGCAGCCCTGTTTGTCTGCTCCAGAAGAGCGCAGACACCACACAAGTCCCATTTTAATTCTAATGAAGACTTGAATTTGCTTGGGTGCTAGGCAGGAGTCCAAGCTTAAGGCTCTTATTTTCTTCCATCAGTAAGGGGCTGTATAAGCTTCTTTCAGAGCCTTTACCTTTGAAGGAATGGCTGATATTAATTACTGTCAGAGTGATACAGGAGAAATATGAACATTAGTCTTTCTCATGCTACACATACTTCCTGCTGGTTTCCTTCACATGACATTTAGCAACTGATACAGAACATTAAAAAATCAGATGGTTCCCCTTAGGGCTATCATATGCAGTAATTAAATCAAACACACACAAGAGACACACAGGGGATTTGACAATGCATATGAAACCACTGCGCTTCAAATTCAGGCTTATGCACAACAGTTCAGGCCAATCACTTTTTTTACTGTTTTGTTACAGGCATCTTGTAGGCATTTAAGCATATGCTTATCATTAAGTATGTGGGGATCTCTACAGCAAGCAGATGAGGTCTTCTGTACGCAGATAGGGACAGCCTCATGCTCCAAAGTCTTTGCTCTCATGGAGGATTTCAACCACTCCATAGCTGTTGGACAGACAACAGAGGGTGGCTGTTGCTAGTCTGTAGCTAGCATTACTTGGGTGAAGCCCTAGGACAAGAGAAAGGAACAAGAAGCTTTTATGGCCCCTGAACAGGCTAAGCAGCATTCAAAGCAGAGGCAGACTTTTACCCTCTGCACCCAGCTAGATATTGGGTCAGGAGCAGGGCTCTGCTCATCACTAAGTGGTGTGGCATGTGGCCTCCTGTCCTGTTTGGATTTGTTGGTGGAGACTACTGCACAAACCAGGAAATACCTAATAGCTGCCAAGTGAGCTATTAAGAACCTGACTGCAATGTAAAAGATACAGTAAAAACATTGGAGAGGTGCTTTCTTCACCCCACATAAATGCAACTCAAATGAAATATTACAGTTTTAAAAACTGACTTGCAAATCTCTTTCTTCTTCAATATAATGCTTTAGAAGTGAAACATAGGTTTGAGGTAACAGTGGGAGCTCCCAAACAAATTTAATACCAAAGCAATATATCTGAATTTTGTTTTAGAGATACACTAGAAAGCAAAAGTGCTTTCTTGAATAAAAATCTAGTTATGTGATAAAATTCATCTTCACTTAGGAGAGCACTCTAACAAAGCTGAGTAAAGTTCCCGCACGTTTTCTGAGCTGTAGATACACGTTCCTTGTGTTAGGCATTAGACAGGATGGCATGACTATCCCACATGTCCTGGAAGTTATCACTTCTTCTTAAGGACATAGTGTGTGCTCATTTCCAAAAGGCTTTTGAATCTCTGAGGTTATTAAGGGAGGCACAAAGCCCAAACCAACAGTCTCCACCACAGAGGAATGGAAAAAGAAGTTACAGACATGTGGAATCTTTATTTTCCTGTTCTGTGACTGGTGGTTCTGCTGACTCTGTGCAATGTGTGCTGAAATGCAGCTTAGCTGGGGGTGATGCACAGGGATGTTAGGATGCTCCTTAAACCTATTTTGAATGATGCCATTTCCATTCTCCACCAACACATTTTTGGCAGCTTGTACACACTGCTAAGCCCTGCATAGCACTGAAACAGGTCAGTAGCAGGAGACTTATCTTTACCCTGAACATACAGATTCCCTAAATATTTCTGCCGGCTCCCCCATGGCTTCCTCAACACTTGGGGAGTTTCAGTATAGAACTACTAGTCAGAAATGGACTCCACCTGGATCAGCTGCTGCCTACAAATTTCACTCCTACCTTGTGATCCATAATAATGAATATTTTGGCTAGCAGCAGCAGGCACAAAGCAGAGTATCTTTTTCTTTTTAACCTTCTTGTATCATCTGGGAATATGCAGCTATTTATAATCCTGAGAGATGTTCTAAGCAGGCTTTCTTCAGCATGTATTCATCCTCCATCAATAACTTCACATGCAGAGTGTGGGATCATCCCTACAATCTGTACCAAGTTTCCTTATTTCTTGATTTATCTCCTATTGTCATGAATTGAAATGTGTCCTTTGAAGCCAGTGCTGCTCATGCAGTGACTGTGAAGGACAGAAGCTCAGGATCCCCCATGCAGTAGTTCAGGGTGCCAAGAGTCTAAACAGCCTCATTTTCACCACTACAGCACCAGTCCAGCTCCACACGATGCTGCAACCCAAGTACAAACTTCCCTTTCCCCTGACAGCATCACATTCCCAGGAAGGAAGGCAGTGCCTTCTGGAACATTCTGCAAACATGTGACAACCCACCAAGACACACAGGAGGTCTGCAGCACTGGACATTTCTGCCATGCCTGGATTTAAGGATCACTGATGCTATTGGGTTTTATCTGCTGGTACAGTCTTGGTAACAATGACAGTTTTAAAATGAACAACTTTGACATACCAGTTTCTTCATTAGGCTAAGCAGGAGCAGAGGTCAGCATTCTCTTTTGAGCCATAGCTGTATTTTAATCATGACACCTCCAACATCATGGCTTGATTAATAAACAATTGATGTGGCTGTTATACTGTTTTGCCTTTGATCTTTTTAGAATGGAACATAATTCAAGACACGCAGTGTTTTGAGACATATAAACAAATATAACTGAGGTATCAGTGAATACATATTGACAGAAAGAAGGGGTTTGGCAGAATCACTAGTTTTGCAGAGAAAACAATTACTGCAGTCTGGAAGTTTGAAATCATCAGTAGAAATGTCCTGAAATGAAAGCTCTTTTTACTCATAGTTGAAAGAATTCTTCTTGATAAAGCATCAGCAGACACCTTTTTTTCTTTTAAATCTTCTCATCTTCTCTACTGAAAACAGATTTAGCTCCTACCTCTATTCTAGCTCAGCAATAACTCTCTCTTTTTAAGTCAGTCCTCTTTTGTACAAAAGTAAAAATCACAGCCTCTCTTTCTCACATCAGTCCTCTGAGTCATGCTGAGTTTAAAGGGACTAATCCAGAGTTCTTAACCTGCCTGAATACTCTTTCTTGATTTCCTGTGGGCAACATTTCCATCCTCCTGGTCACTTAGAACCCAATCACCATCATGGATCTCTTTACTCTGAAATGATGTCTCACTCAGAATAGGACTTTTGCATATATAACCCATCACCACACACCATCTCCTCATTCTTTAACAGGAAATGTTGCCTGCATCTCTGATCAGCTCATGGTGTCAACTAACATTATCCTTCCAATCAACACCATCTACAGGTAAAAAGGTTTTTATATATCTGAAATCCCAGAAAAATTCTCTCTTTCCAGTTCCTTCCTGCCCTTTTTTATGATATATCCCAAGGAAAAGAATAAATAAAGCAATAATTAAGCTTCTGCTGTACTCTGATTATGGTTTACTCTGCTGATCAACCTGATCTCTCCAGTCTACATGTTTCCAGTTTACTGAATTGCAACCTCACACATTGGAACAGAATATTCAGGTCATAATTATGAAGCATGTGATCACCCTTTAGAATGACATAATATTATGCAAAGATCCTAGGAGATGGTGGGGAAGAGTCCTAGTAGTTGGGCAAAGTCTGTTTTGCATTGAGGAGTGCTGACTGACTGAACCACCCACATTTGTAACTTACGCCTTTGACACAGGTGGATGGGCCACCTTCACTTAACCCAAAAAGGGGACATATACTTGTCATCCATATATACTTGTCACCTATATGGTCCAATAAACAGTGTGTTGATTGTGAACTTCTCATACAAAGAGGCAAATTAAGGTGCCAACGATTGCTGGACCTACAGATGGGGATACCTAACAGAAGCCTGAAGATGGAATAAGATGCTTAGTATGTGGTATCAATGAAATACTGCATGTGGTTTCCATGCTGATTTTAAAATACTCTATTTTGACTATTAAAGGAATAACAAGCAAAAATACTGTTTGCATGTCACAAGCGCAGGGTACACCCAACTGTGAGGCCATACTAGTAAGTAAAGAGCTGAAAAAAACATTTCTTAGTGCAGAAGTTGTCAAAAGCAGAGCAGATTTTTCTACGGATAAAAGGCAAGTATAGGTTGTGTAAGGGCTAGAATGCTTTGAGAAAAACTACAGTTGTTATAAATATTGACAAAGTAGTTGAAAGACATTAAGAAGAAAGAGGTTGGTCCTACATGGTCATTTATTGCTACCCAAAGGGTACTGTAAGAAAAAATATCTGTATCTACCAAGGTTTGTACTGCTTTTCTCTCCAAACCATGCATTATTTATTGTAGTTGAAAGAAACCATGACACTCTGCAATGAAAGATCTACCACCTGAAGCCACCTTGCTTTTCTTTCCTTATCACTTAACAAACAGACACTTTTTAAATGATATAGTGCATTAGAAATGGGAGATTAATGCAACATCACTGTTAGTCTTAGTGGTTAATTGCATTCATTTTACAAGTAAATTAATTCAGCTCACTGCAAACAGCAAATGATTCTTTTGCTGTCATTAGCACTAATCAATAATTAATTAGGATTATTAAAAATTTTTAGAGTGGAATTTTTTTCCCAATGCAGTTATCTAAATGCCAGGTTTATTTTGATGAGAATTTGGCATAAGACTGAGACAGTTACATGGTCATGGAAAATAAGCTGAAGGAAAAGTTCAAGCTGAGTAGACAGGATTTCTTACTAGCCTCAGTAAGTAGCCTACCTGACCACACAGAAATTTAGCTGTTTTTTTACTTTTCTAGATTGAAAATGTGATACTAAAGTTTAGTCCACAAATGTGATGACTCAGTTGTTGCCTTCTCCTGCAGACTCAATTTTTTATTGAGTTTCTTTTAAAATATTAAACTAATTTTCAATCCTATTGACAAAAAATGTTGTGCTATATCTCTCATCATTTATTGGAAGCTAGCAAAAAAATAGTCCCATGGAAATGATATTGCTGTGAGTATGAAACAACAATCAACTCAACTACTTTCCTAATAACACCAAACTCACATGAAAGAAAACCATTCCTCAATGAATGTATCAACAGATACACATCCAATTTAAGGAAACCAAAACCCTCCCAACAGCTTTATGCTCCATGGGAATGTGAAACCTGATCACAGATGATGTAACAGAGATTAAAAAAACACTTTAAAATTGCTAGGATGTCATGTCCCAGTGATGGAGACTCTGTAACTGGGGTAGAGCTGCAAGCCAAGGCCGTCAGTCTCTGTTCAGGGGACCCCAGTGCATGAACAAAGATAAATGTAGTGTGACTTACTTTTTGCCACTATGGGGAGTTTAATATAGATGAAAACAAGTTCAGTTTTATTTCAATTCACACTGGGATCTACAAATAAATGCCAGTTATGCAATTTAGTTGAGTCAAAACTCACATGCCTAATTATTTCAGTCGATGTTCAAGCATTTAGGCAAGTAAACCAAGAAATTCCAGGTAGAACTTATCTGAGATACTAATGGCATCACTTTGGCATAACTTTCATAATCTAAATATACAATGATAAGTAACAGGTTTATTTACATACCTACAATGACATTCACCTTCCTTGGCCTTCTGATTTATAAAGAATATAAAAAATCTTATCAAAACTCAGCAGTTTTGTATTCAAACCTGACACACTCCTGGTAAATGTTCTCTGTGACAAGCATGTACATTCCTGCAATATTTTATGTACTTTCTTAGAGAAATAAGCATAAAAGTTAATGAATTTATGTAACTGAGGATGTTGGAGGTAGAACATGATTTCCCCAGAAAAGTATTTTGGAAAACAAACATGCCTAGAACTAATGGAAATGTAATTAAAAATTAAGATATCTCCAGTATGAATTGACTTTGTTTATTGGCAGCTGGTGGAAAGGTATTTATTTTCTTTCCTTCACCTTTAACAGATTGCTTCCCTCAAGGCCTAAATTCTAAGTGAACTGTTATGATAGTGTGCAACAGATTTGTCTGTGCAACCAGCTGAATTTAGCAGTAATTGCCTGTGGTGATATTTTTGTCAGATCTCATCTGGAGATCTCAAACTCTAGAATCCTTCATCATATATTTCCGTCTACAAAATCCTTTGCGTTAGATAATATGGGAGTATTTAATCCATAGAATTACTGTTTTTCATAATAATGAGTTATAAATGAGAGCTTAATTACTCCTAATTCCTTGCAAATCCACTGTTGGTGATTATAATCACAAACGATTAGATTGTTAAACATTCATCATTGTCTATCTTTAGCAAACTTAATGGGAAATTATGGATCAAATCTTAGTTTCTGACTGTGCTGCCAAGTGCTGGGTGGAAGAGAACCCCTGCTGGCTCTGCCAGGTCACCGCTGGCATTGACACAGGGGATGACTGGGAGTCAGCAAAAGATGTGAAAGGAATACACCGCTCCTGCCATTCACAGCCCTCAGAACTGTCCCCAGGGACTGTTTCTCCTGATGTAACTCAAAGCCCTTTCATCCAAATCTGCTTTTACAAAGCCTAACTACCCCTGAACTTTCTTGTTTCATTATCAGGACAATGAGGAGATAAGTCTCTTGAGATTTTTCCATCCATTTGGAAGAAAAATCACGCCGTATATATTTTAAATAATCTTTACCAGGGAATTTAAGTGGATGATTTGTGTAGAGGTAGATAATGACACTACCCTTTGCACTTGCTCTGTTGAAAGAGCTGTATCATCCAACAAGGCAGAAAATGTGGTGGCAGTCGTTTCTTAAACCACCTCAATGGTGCTTTCAAGTGAACCTCTACCAAAAGTAGTAATTTCTTCCTGCTCTTTGTCAAAGTGCTTTTCTGCACCTTTGTCAGCTGCAATTGACTTTTTGGAATAGGAAGCAACTGCTAAAAAATAATCTGGATGCAGTCTCAATAGCAACCTACACAATGGCATCTCTGGTAAAACGTATCTTGGAAAGAACGGGAGAAATAAAGAAAAAAACACTGCACATATTCTATATACGTAATTCCCTCTTTAAAGCTCTACGTACGTACAGAACCTAGATAGATGTGGATGTGTTCTATACATGGTTCTATTTAGATACACAGAAAGAACATAATCATGTCATTCACTTAAACACAAAAGTTTAAGTAATGAGGCATCCCAGTGATTTGAACCAAGAGAGTGAATATTCTATATTCAGTTTATGAATTTCCACTGAACTGGAAATATGGATGCAAAAACTTGAATGAAAATTAATCACTACCTGTACTGAAAATAAGTTTCACAAAGAAAAAAGTGTTAATATAAATACAAACACAGGGAGAAAGGTCTGTCTCCTGCTCTGCTACATGCAAGTTTCAAGCCTCAGTTTACTGTTTGCTTTCTCATTTTGAATATATTTGGTATCTAAGCAACTCATAGTCAGAATAAAATAAAAAGACATGTGACAGCTTTAAATTAAGAAATAATTTAAAGCTCCTCAGAAATGTATATTGAATGACATCAATAAAAACTGTGGTTGATGAAAGATCTAAACTGAAATTCATTATGCTACACATAACCAGCTATACTTAAGCATGAATTCTATCTCTAGCAACTTCTACTAAACAGTTTTGGCCTCTTGAATGAAAATAAAAGTCACACTTGCTAAATTTAAGCAGTTCTGCTGGGGAGCCAAGACTTTCTGTAGGAATATGTGAACCCTGATATGCCCAAGTAAGTGGCAGAACTGTTCAGTGATCTTCTGTGAGAGTTTTTCATCTTCAGATTTAACAGTCCAGGATTCTTTGGCAGTTACTTCAAAAACATAGCATGCTCCAAAAACATAGCATTATAGTCCCACCATTTCAATAAAAAGCAATATTCTCAATGATTTTAAATTATTAAAGCTATAAAAAAGAGAATTTTTTTTTTTTTTTAGTTTTACCTCATGGCAATAATGGTGGCACTTTGGATTAATATACAGAATTGTTACTAGGTATTTTGTTTGAACTGAAGACTAGAAGCTAAATGAGACAGGAGTGGGAGTCCCATCCAGTTAATAAGCATGTTTTTGGAAGTGAGGATGCAATTGCTGAAGTATCTTTTGGTTCAATTTCAGCTGGACTGGTTCCCTCAATAAGTTCTCTTTATAAACCACCCAAATCCTAGGACCAGAAAGTGAATGGAAGTGGGGAGACAACAGGGAGAGTGAGACTCCTTTCTGTCAGGTAATATGGATTTATATTGTGTTGAATTGTCCTTGGGAGGCACTCCAGCCCGAATCATTGGTTCTCCAGCAGAACTGCTGAATTGAAAACCACGTGTTTAAAAACTGACCTCTCAATTTAGGATTGTTGCTCAATTCCAACCCACATTTCAGATTTGCTCAGTAGTCATCCATAGAAGATGCAAGTTCTAAAAATCACTAAGAACTGCTTCCAAAGTATTTCATTTCATTTCCCACATATGCTACAGAAACATGGACTTACTGAGACTTCTTTCGTTATACTTGGGATTTTTTTTCTGAAACATGGTCCATTTGTATGCAGGACAATCTGCCCCAAGATATTCCATGGTTTCAAAAGCTAGGAAAAAAAGTATTTCACTCTGTTGGGAAACACATGCCTTGATATGACACTTTGAAACATACCTATTGTTCCAAATAAAGATTTTTGTCACAAGTCAGGAAGTGGACTGAATTAGTAATACTACAGCTTTTGTCCACATATATGCAAATTCAGTAGCAGTAACAATAATTTCACCATATTATTATGCTTTGTCAAAACTGTGATAAATAGCAGGCCATTTGAAAAAAAA
>JAHLSL010000061.1:3495208-3584146 GCA_025920805.1 Petroica traversi
GGCGGGACGGAGGCGCGCGCGCGCGGCGGCGGGAGCAGGTGAGGAGCCGGGGAGAGGAGCCGGGGCGGGAGGGAAGGAGGGCGATGGGGAACTGAAGGGGGAGATTTCCTTCTGCTCCGCTTTACCCGGTGAGAATCGGTGCGGGAGCGGCACCAGCAGCGGGCTGAGCCGCTCTCAGGGCCGGGAGCACTCTCAGCCTCACACACGTGGCGGAAGGAGCCCGTAAGCCACGCTCTATGGAGGCCGGGGGTCGTCGTTCCCCCTCAGCCAAGGCACGACCGTGTCGGCCAGGGGGCTTGTAGGGCCTGAGGGGACTCAGAACCCTGCTAATCTGTTAAATTCAGTCATTTTTGTATGTCATCTTTTGTGCTAGAGTGTGGAAAGGCTGCCAAGTGTAGGTATTTTAGCACCAGTGAGTTGAGAGAAGTCCTAGTAAATCATGAAGTCCCGCCATGAAGTTTAACTTGTGCTCTTAACAGCCTTACTTGGTCTCAGCTGAAAAGTAAGTGCTTTTGCACCTTCTGGTCTGGCTGGAGTCACACGCACAGCTTTTCCCGGTCTGGAACGTCCTGAATTCAAGCTTTGGCTGATACTCATCCTTGTGTTATCATTGCCCTTTAATCTAAATTAATTGTTTTGTGAACACGTTGCTCTTGTGAGCTCGTGAATGGGGTCTCGTTGGAAATTAAGACACCTGCATATAGCCAGTAGAGATGTAGGGTTTCATCCATTTCATCCAGGGGCGGGAATGTGGTGACGGTTGCCTTTTGCTGGGGTGTGGGAGCCGCAGGCGGGGCTGGCAGATACGGTGCCATCAGCAGGCGATTTGTGCTTCCCCGCAGCGAGGTTTGCCTGGGAGTGGGAAGGCTGAAGTACTTTATGGCTTTAGATATATTTAGGACATAGTCAAGGCCTGTTCGCATGTAAACAGTGGAGCAAATGGGCTGTCTTTTTTCTATTTTTTTTTAAATTTACACAAATTTTTCAGCCTTTTCTAGGACTTTTCCCCCAAATGTTTGTTCATGGTTTTAGAGGCTCCTGTCATAATTTTTTTCTTCTCATCCTTGATACACCTACTGATAACTTTGTCATTCTTTCCTTATGTCCTACCTCATTGCTGTTGTTTGTAAATCCTTGTTTATTGGCTAATCAGGGAAGTGATGATCTGTGACTAATCTGCTTTGTTAATTTTTATTTTGTTGCTACTTTTAAATGTATGTCAAACCAGAACGAAATATGTAATTCCTCAGATAATTAACCTAGAGTAATTCTTTCTTGTATTGATTTGCTCACAGCCTGTGTACCTTTCCATTTTGATTTGCTTTTTTGGCATTTGTTTGGTGTGGAAATGCCTGTAGAATGCCTTACATAGTTAAGTCAGTTTTTGCCAAAGTCTTTTAATTCTGTCATAGTTACACCCTTACCTTGAGCTAGAGTGTCTGTTTCAATTTTTTTTGTCAATTCCTGTTCATTTTCCTTTTATGTGTACGAAAGCAAATGATAATGAATTTTTTTATTTTCCAGGTCACTTTATTTCTTGTCTCTGCACCTGAAAAGGCACATGCACGTTTAGGTGGTGACTAACTACAGGAATATCAAAATGCCTAATCTTGAGCATCCGGCATACCCAGAAGCTGACCTGCTTCGCTTGGAGAGTTTGGTGCCGTGTCGAGAATCCCAGGTGTCCACGTTGCTGTCAATATTTGGAGAGGTAGTGCTCTTTGTATTCTATGTTTGAATAGACCAAGGGCATTCCTGCTGTCTCAGAGGAGAGAACAGGAATTTAAGGGTGTTTTTGTGATGTCACTATGAACATACTTTGGTTGCCTGTTTGTTGAATTTGTTACCGTCTTTCACTATAGTGTTTGGCAGTAGATTCTAGTGTGTTGGAAAGCTGGAAGATGTTTTGCAGCTGGAAAGACCTGAACAAACTTAGAGCTCTTTGTGCCTTGCTCTCTCTCTGAAGCCTGATTTTGCCATCTCTCTGTACTGTCGTTGGCAGTTAGTACCGGGGAGTAAGACTCTTCTTCCTGGACCTAAAGATCTGGTGAAATTTTTTTTTAAGTGTCAGTGTAGAAATTCTATTTCGTTTTGACTGTTAATCTAAAATCTGAGAGCCTGAATTCTAAGTAAATGAAATTGTTCTGATTCTTAGAAGTTTTGCGGCTGGTTATAAGTGTCAGAAGTCACTGGCTTGGTAATTGATTCTGTTACTGCTTTACAAAGCTATGGCAAAAAGTAATGGGGATTTTTATCTGCAAACTTATAAGCCGTTGATATGTCTGCTTACATTCAGTAACAAAATGGAAATTAGTATCTGTTTTCTGTGTTTAATTATGGATGATAATAATAAACATCAAATTACAGTATTCAGGTTTGATAAATTCTTGATAAATCTGCATGTCTTGCGCAAGAGTGTTTCATCTTGGATAAATTGACTGTTGTTTTTCATAAAAATTATAAGTTTTATTTTTGTATTCATTTTTAAGTCAATACACAAAATTCTTAGAAATGTAAATGGAAATCGGTGTTTCCATTTTCACCTGTGTGACAACCTGTTCAGAATGGGAAAAAAAGAACAATTTAGTTATTTTCCCTGCATCTTAAAAATATTACATGAAATAAATAGCATCAGGACCATTATATAAATAGATACATCAAATATTACCTTGTGAAAGAATAGCAAGTTTTACCATCTCCTCCTTCGCACCATTTAATTATTTTCTGTTTGGTGCTAATGAAATGAAAGGCAATTTGTAGCATTTGCAGAAGCTAGAGGAAACTATGGCTTGCAAATTGTGCTTGCCAAGATTTTGTTTCAGTTAGTTAACTAATTTGCATTAGGAACCCACTGGTTTTCTCTGTTTTTGGTGTGTGTTACAGCAGTTTCACTGGCAGTTATGTGATACTTGATTCTTGCAACTTACTCTCCCAGCATTTCAGCAAAGATGAAACATACTTGATCTTGTTGATTCCATAATAATTAGTGTATTTTATATTTAATGCCTCAATTTGGAAGATAACTTTTCTTTCAGAGGGAAAGTTCATGGATAAATCTTTTATCTCTTGAATGAAAAGAATTGAAGCAGCAACTTTTTTTTTTTCTTTAGCGTCAGCAGTTTAGTTTTCCATCCATCTTTATCTATGGACATACATCTAGTGGAAAGACTTATGTGATGCAAACTCTTCTAACTACCTTACAGGTAAGATGGTCACAGTGGATATTGAATTTGCAATTTATAATCATGGTTCCTCAAAACAGCCTTTACTTTCAATAAAGGGTTTGTTTCCTCAACTATTTCTGCCTTCCTGTTTCTTTCCCTCCACTTACTGTGTCATGAATGCATCACTCTGCTCACTGCTGCAGTTGGGATAAAATGAAATTGTGCGTACTGAGATATAATACAAATCATGATAACTTTTTAAAGAAAGTTTAAAAAAGGTTAAAAATGAGGCAGATATTGTTCACTGTGTCTCCGTGACTCAGCCTGAAGTAGCTCCAGTGACTCCTTGTTTGAATTTTTTTCCTATATATGTTTTTAAGTCCACCTAAGTTGAAGGGTGTTATTACAGAAATTTCCATCTAGATCTGTTAATATCTCTGTTTCTGTGAGTCATAAAATTCAGGGATTTAAATCCAATGAAAGGTCCCCACTTCACGCCTAAACCATAAATTTCCACTTGTGTGTTTCTATAGACCTGATGCCTTCAGCTTGTTCAGAGTGAGCTTATCACTTATCTGCAGGACTGGCTTTTATGCAGAAACTGCCTTCATTAAAAATTCTGCAGAGGGAGAAGAGCAGAAGGCTCTTATGAGCCTCTTCCTTGAAGTGGCCTTTTGTGCCTTGCTCTCAGCTCTGCGCTGACCTCTCACACCGTGTCCGAAGATGTGGCCAGGCCCTGGGAAGCCCCTGGTTTTAAGTAGCAACTCTCTGCAGAACTTCCTTGTGCCACATTTGGGTGTCTCCTGTGTTCTGTGGTGGTGTGAATCACATCTGAGGCACCCAGCTTTCCTTCTGCTATGGAGCTGCAGCACTTTGACTAGCTGCTTTTTGGTGATGTAGCCCTTTCCTTTTAATGGTGTTCAAAATCATATGAAAGCTGTTAAGTACATGCTTTGTGAGTGGATTGCCAGCATGTACCCACACTTCCCCACAGCTCCTGAATGATTTGCCATATATTGTATTTTAAGTAGGAAGACTGGAATGAAATACTTGGATTTTTTTTGTTGTTGTTATAGACAAACACATTCCTGCATCCCAGTGACTAATGTTTTCCAGAGGTTTTATTGTTCAATGTGAAAAAGAGCATCTGCCTTACCAGAGATTATGGGGTTGTGCAGATAAGCTATGTCTTAAAAATAGGGTTGCTAGAAAATTATCTTTTTTTGCCTTAGGTAGGATTGACTACTGGTACTATTTTGTAGGTTGTAGTGTCTTCTATTTAAAGACAGGTGACCGTAGATTTTCAGTATTACTAAACTGATACTTCTAATGTATCTCATACTCTGTTTTTTTCACTCATTCTTTGCTCTGGAAAGATCTGGTTTTCTGAAAACGTTCTGCACAATCATGCTGGAGTTTGAAATAGAAGCTTTCACTTCATAATTTGTGTGCATTGGATGCCAAAAACATTCACAGTAATTCTGGGGAGTGTGCTGGGCAGATTACTTTCTTTGTAATGCAAGTTTGAGATGTCTGTGTTTTCTAGACACTGTAATTTGTAATAAACCATTTTATGATACTGTAATGTCTTACAATTGTCTAAATCTCTTTGAACTAAACGCTGTTTGGTTTCCTTTTTATATATTGCTCACAATTTTCCAACATAGTTAAAGGGTACATTGTGCTTCAGTTTTTAAACATAATTAGAAGGTACAGTTCCATTTGAAGATTCATCAGCTCTCTCTTCAGTTTGCAATACGTAATATTTTGACTGGGTACATAATTGATCTTTTTTTTTTTTAACAAGTGTTTTTGGTTCTTGCTTTATATTCTATTGGCAGGGTATGGTTTCTTGCATTCTCATATGGAAGAGAAAACTATTTCTGGAGTATTTACACTGGAAAAGCCAAAAACAGTTGTATAATTTTTCTTGTTCTCTTCAGCTTCCTCATGTGTTTGTGAACTGTGTGGAATACTTCACATCACGACTTCTTCTAGAAGAAATTCTCATCCAGTTGCAAAGCTGTTCTGACACAGAGCAGAGCTCTCCTGTGCATTGTGATACTATGAATGACTTTGTTCGTCTGTTTAAACAAGCTGTGGCCAGTCCGGAGCTTCAAGATCAAACGTTATACATTGTAAGTAATTTCATGTCCAGTGAAATTCCTGCTAAGAGGGTGTGAGTAATGGCTGTTGATAATTTGCTTGTGAAATGTGTGCCTTATAGAGAATTTGCACAAAATTCCTCCATAGACCTCATTCAGAACCTGTTGACAGATTCTTTCTGTTGGTTTACGGACTTTAGGTGAGGTTCTTTATTTTTCCTGGTTTTAGAATTTTTTCTATACAAAAACTATATAGCCTAACCAATAATGAACATAAATTATACCACACATTAAATTGGGGGTGTAGTCTTTAAATGTAGAGAGCCTGTATTTGTTTTATTATCAGTAAGTCATGCTTATCTGTTTCCTTGTGAAAATAGCATCACAAATGAGAAAACAGAGAAGGGGAATAGGGCAGAAGTGAATATGGAGTATGCAACAAGGCTTTGTTGGCTAAGATAGAACTTAAGAATAATATTAAGGAATTAAAATGCGTAATATCCTCTGTAAAAGTGCTTTTGAGATCTTAAATCTTCAGCTACACTCGTGGACTTCAGAGACAGGACCTACAGTTGTAAAACTAAGAAGAAAAAAAGTCTGCAACGAAAAACTTGATTATATGCTCAAGTGAAATAAACAGCAGATTGCAGAAAAAATAATCAGAATTTAGGTTGCAGGAATGATTGAATCAATGCAGTACTAAAACACTAGGATTTGGTTTAGGTCTTTGGGTTTTTTTAGTGTGATAGTCTTAACTACATAAGGAGTCAAAATTTGCAGACTATATCAGCATTTATTATGCTGAGAGATGAACATGGAAATAAATTTCAGTCATACATACAGACAAAAATTTCAGGCCAGCAGTAGGAATTAAAGGTTTTTTTAAAAAGATTTGAAATTGATCATTTAAGAAAACAAGAATGTGGTTAAGGTTGATTGCTTTGAGAAACATGACAGTGATTACCCAGCGTCATTAAGCTCTCAGTGTGCCCATACTGCTTTGGGGTGTTTTTGCAGTCAAACAAAAAGTTCATAATTATACTGAACATTCTTCATTCTGTTTCACTGGCTGTAGTTAAAAAAGTTTTGTTTCCATTTAAAAATACTTTGCCACTGAGTTAAATAACTTGATATCAGGTATAGTGAAAACAGTACAATATCATAGTTTCCTATAGGTTACAAGGTTAATAAATTTGATGTACTTCTTAGAAATGGAATGAAGAAAATAATGTACTAACACTTAAAACAGATAAAAAGTTATAAATAGACAAGTAGTTTATCTTACTGTCACAAAAGTGATATTGACATTCTTCAGGAATTCTTAAGCACAAAATTATCTGTCTAATAATCTTCAGTGTATTTCGCATAATACTTTATATGGTAAAATTTTCCTTTCAGATTAGATTTGGATTAACAACTATTCTACATCAGTAAAAAATTCTTCATGTATTCTATGAAAATTGGCATCACTCAGAAAATTAGAAAGTTCTTGAGCAATGATTGTAGAAAATAAAGCATTAAATAATTACAAAGGTTCAATTGTATCATGAAAATAGTTGTTGCCTCAGAAGAATTGAGTATTAAATTAGTATCTCAGTTATATTCTGCATGGGAACAGACAGGAATGGGAGAAATCAATTCATGTTTATTAATCTATGTCATGTGGATTTATTGTGAAGTGGTTTAAATTGAGACTGCTGGTAACCTAGACTGGCAATGCTAACTTATTCTATTTCATTTCAGTAGTAAATAATGCAATATTTCAGCTCAATTAACTCAGAGTAAATAAGATAAATGTTTACTTTCAAGCAAAGTATTCTAAATGTTTCTTTTAACCCAAGCATAGGTGTTGAATGCATATGATTACTTATGAAAAATGAATTTATTCACTTTAACTACCTGAAAATTGGAGTAGATATAGTCATTCATGCATTTACTATATTTAGCACTTTAGAGAAGTTTCAAGCTACTTTTTTTAATGCAAGTGAGCAGCCAGTTTTAGAGAGTGTAGGCTCTTTCAAAAAATTGAAGAGTGACAAGTCTGTATGGACACCAAAGAGTAAGGCACAGGTTTAAAGACCTGGGGGAAGGCTGTTTCTATGATCCACTTGACATTTTCCACAAAATAGGGTCACGGTGTATTTTTTCTGCTGTAAGGGGGAGCTGCAGTTCCCATTTAACTAAAAGTGTGATCTGCTTAGGTCAAAACCTTAAAGCTTTGTGTTTGTTAGCTACATGTCACTAGATCCAATCAGCAGTATTTTATTAAGAAAAATACATAGTCTCTCTTTGGTCTGTGGTGTAATGCAGTCTTCATTCCTGAAGTCATTTATTACATGAGCCAAATGCAGCTACCAATATAAAATGATGTGTGGTAGTTTTAAATAAATTCCCAAGAAGTGTGAGATGTTGATGCATAGATAGTTCTTTCAGGCTTGTGTGGTGGAATTCTGAAATAATATTTTCAAAAAATGCTTGGTTGTCCCCATAAAATTCTTTTCCTTATTGTGGGCAACAGAAATGATAGATGTAAGATTTTGGTAGAGAGAAGATATTTAATAGGATAGAAAATGTAATTTTCTAGGGACCTATAGTTTTTATCTCAACTGCTGTAATTCAAAAGAAGTAATGAACTTCAGAATTTAGATTTATATTGCAAGTAGTAAATAAGTCACAAAAGAAATGTGTTTCTATACTTTTTTCATTCTTGTCAAGATTTTAAGTTTGCTGGGAATATACTTTTTTTACCAAAGGATAACCGTGCATGTCTTCATGCTTCTCTTTTAATTCTTCAGTCTCTAAAATGTTATTTGCTTAATATGTTTCTTGTTTAAACTGTACATATTCTACAATATCTGTTACTGCTATGTGAGGTTTGCATACATTAAGTCCTGTAAATTCCTAGGCTGCAGACTCTGGCTAGAAAAGTTTTTCTCAAAATTCAGTTCAGTGAATTCTAGATGATAGCTAATTGTTTTTAAAATACCAGCTCTTATTTGCTTGTGAAAAATAATTTCATAGTAGGAAAAGATAACTCTCCTAGAGTAAGCAGTTACTGTGCTACTTTACTACATGTAAATTTGAATAATAAGAAGAATTTGGGGGAAAAATGGAGGTTTCAATGGTTGTTAAGAATATCATGACTTTGTTGTGATATTCCTGACTGGACTATCCTGACTTGAATAATAATTCTTCCTGCCATAAGACATGGGAATGTTGCTTGTCTAGGGATGGAATGCTTTTTTTAAGTGCAGAACTGCTTGGGCTTCCTGGAAGCACATTTAAAGCAATAATCTCCAATTCAGTTTCCAGCATCTTAGAATTAATTTTAACTCCATGTGAGAGTGGAAGTCTTTGTCTATATAATATCATTGCTTCATTAAAAGGTTCTGGATAGAGCAGAACAGCTGAGGGAAATGGAAGCAAACATCCTGCCAGCATTTCTTAGGCTTCAAGAGCTGGTAAGTATCTGGAAAGAAATTACCCTGTGTGCCCTGCCTGTTGAAAGTAACTGAACATATGGTATCTGTACATCCAGGCTCACAAATCAAGTTATGCAATTCTTTAAATGAGAAAAGTTGGAAAATTAGCTCTCATTCCCTCAAAACAGTGGTCAAAACTAGGAACCAAACTAGAATTTAAACATAGGGAGATTTTTATTAGCTCTTTAATTTTTTTAAAATTGTGGTTAATGGTATCTTATTTACAATATCTGATCTGTTGTAGGTTCTTTGGAGGCTTGTGTCAGATATATAGCTGTTTTTCTAGATTATTTGTCTTTTTAAGAATGAGATTTCAGGAGACTACCAGCTGTTTAATTTGGCTGGAGCTGCACAGCTCAGCAGCTGTCAATGTTCTTTGACTTGCCAGAGAGTTTTCTCACATTTCTCCTGGAAATGTGCTGCAGTAAGTTTCTGATTTGAGTAAACCACTCTGTGCTTTCCTTTCTCACTTCTGAAGCATCAAAACTTTCGCTTTGAATTAAGGAAAAATGCTACATTCCCTGAAAAGGAACTGAAGACAAAACCAGAAGTTGCTGGTACTTTGAATGTCTGAACATGTAAATAGCTGAAATTATACTTGTAATCTCAAAGCTTTTGTGTGCTGCTCTTAATCTTCTGGTCACATTGATTTCTCTACTGAATGAAGACTGATTCACAGCTGTGTTCTTAATCCTGACAGCTGGTGCATTTTCTGTGTCTTTTTGTCTGTTCTGCCCATGTTCTGGACAATCTGCTACTGAAGTACAAACAACCTGTTTTGCAGAGATGGGAGGCAAAGTGGGGCCTATAATTGCTGTTCAGGGATCAAAACCCCATAGACTAAGACTCAAAATACGCCAGAGGAACACTCCCAGTTTCAAAAGTAACCTCCAAATAAGCTTGACTGTTGTCATGAATGCTGATACTCCCGTTGCTTAAATTCTGGACTGAAGCTTTCTAAAACAGTTTTGCAGCCGATGTTGCAGAGCAACGTTGTAGGTGCAATTCTCTTGCATCTCTTCTTTCCTGGAGTGAAAGGAGACCAGAAACTCCACTGGCAGTAGTGAAGGACATCATGGGACAAGCGGGTTCTTGCTGAAGAATAGATCATGGAGGCTTGATTTCTCTGAGGATTGTGGTGGCAAATACTGAAGTTCTTCATATTGGATGATCAGTCAAGAAGTGAGCTGAACATATCTTAATACATCTGTCAGCTGAAGCATTAGGAGTTCTGAGAGAGGAAACTGAGAGAAATGCAGAAAGATTCTTTCTTGTTGAAAGGGAAAAAATATTTATGTTCCATTAAAATGAGGAAGAAGCAGTAAAGGATATAGGTGGGTGCTGCTTCTCTGAGAAGTGGAAAAGTAAGTAAAAAAAGATTCTCACAAAATTTCAGAGAATGGAATTGCATATAAACATCTTTCAAGTCATTTACAGCACTGTCAATTCAGTCAGATTCCTTCCTTTTGTTTTATGGAGGTGTCTTAATAGTTTTCAAATATCTTCTTGAAGAACCATATTTAAAAGCATTTTTTTGTTATGCAGAATTTTTAGTACGGTTGCAAAAACCTTGCAAGGAGGGAGAATGACACATCATCTTTACTGATAGTTTTAGCTTCATATTAAGTAGCTAATATTTTGAAGGGTGACCAAAATGAAACAATACTGATTTTAATATGAAATATTTTGTTACCTGTTGATCAAAACATCAAATCTTGAGCAGGTATTTTGTCAATAAAAACTTGGTTAAAAAGAATATATTACTATGAACAGCCCCACTTTTGGTAACAAGTAAAACAGTTGGGAGAGTAAACAGGTTACATTTTTGGTCCAAGATGTTGTTTTTTAAAGACCAGATTGCCTTTAAAATAAAACACAAGATAGCTTGGTTCTAGAAACACTGAGATTTTGTTTTGCTTTTTAACGTTTTCTGTTTGCTCTGAAAGTCTGCGTTTAATTACTAAAGTAAAATATTCTCCTAATTTTGAGGTGGAATCTACTTAGTATTGTATATCAGCCCACAAAGTTTACATGTCAGTGAAATGGCAAGGGTTGGAAGGAAATATATAATTATGAAGATTTGCAAGTGTATGAGCTGCTTGATTAGGCCAGCTGAAGCTTTAATGCAAATTACTAGCGTAGTAATAAACTGTAAATTCAATGATTTTTTTGAAACAGAAAAGTCACAATAGTAGTTTTTCTCATTGATGCTCTAACTTGCACTGGTTTTTCTGTCATTTCTCTGTCTGTTGCTCTCATTCAGTTTTTTTCTCTTCCCTATATAGACTGACAGAAATGTGACAGTTGTTTTGCTCAGTGAAATAGTGTGGGAACTGTTCCGTCCAAACATTGGGTGCTTTGAGCCATTCACCATGTATTTTCCAGATTACAGCATAGGTAAATGAATTTTTTAATCTACTTTTTTGGGATTGTTTAACACTTTGTCAAAGACATTCAGAAGTTTTTTTTTCAGGTTTATCAGTGTGCCTTTTACAGGACCCAGAATATGTAATTACCACTGGAATGTAAAAGTCTACATTCACACAACCTGTAAAGGTCTTGTATTTTTCCACTTGACAAAACATCTCAAAGTAATGTTTTTATTCCATTGTATTTACTGGTTCTTTAAATCAGTGTAGGTTTTGGTGGATTATTTTTCGTCATGGTTATTGTTTGTTTTTCCACAAATGTGGTCGATTAAGTTGGCTTTAAACAAGCAAAATTTGTTTTTGTTTAAACAGGACATCTGCAGAAGATCTTGTCTCAGAATCATCCCCCAGAACATTCTGCAGATTTCTATGCTGCATATATTAATATTTTGCTTGGTGTCTTCTACATGGTCTGTAGGGATCTGAAGGAGCTTCGGCATCTGGTGAGATGAGCTTCTTTAGAGTTGCTGTTTCGTTTTGGAATGTCTTTTGCCAAGTAAAAGTCTAGATTTATTGTTCTTCTGAAAGTCTAGATTTATTGTTGAATATGGACAAAGAGAAAATCGGAGAATATAGAATGGTTTGGGTTGAAGGGGACCTTGCCCCTGGCATGGGTAGGGACATCCTCACTTGACCAGGTTGCTCAAAGCCTCATCCAGCCTGGCCTTCAGCACTTCCAGTGGTGGGGCATCCACAGTTTCTCTGGCAGTCTGTTTGTGTCTCACCAGCTTTACAGTACAAAAAGTCTTCCTTATATCTAGTGTAAATTTGCCCTCTTAAGAATGTGTCAGCTTAAAATGCAGTTGCCCTAAAAATTTATAACAAGATTGCAGTTATTTTGGTGGTTGTAAAGGGCTTCCAGTGTTGTGTAGTTTTCTGGTCATAAATTGTAAGTATTTGGGAAAAGGAGTTTTAACCATATATTGTAATAGTAAACAAACTTAACAGAAGAAAATTAAGTTACTTGATGGCGACCTTTCCATAAGCTTAATAACAATTACAAACATTATCTTAATCCAGTTATTATTTAAATAACTCTACTATGTACAAGGCAATTTTACAAGTTTGACGTGATCAGTGAACAAATTGGTGCTCAAGAGATGAACTGAATGTTCTGTCTGGGTTTCCCTCAGGAACTCACTGCTAAATTTCAGCGTAACTTCTCTGTCAGCCATCCAGGTTTTATATGTAAATGAGATTGCTGGAGACAGAAATAGAAACCGGGGTCACCGTTCTTGCAGACATGTACTTGAGTGGCTCTGCTTAGGAGTATTTCATTAGCTTTAGATGCACTATTTGCTTGTGCAACACTACGAAAATACTTATGTGATTGGATCCTAAACTCTTTGTGGTTGACAAGTCTCTTCCACAGAAGATGGTGACAGACACATACAGCCGAATTCAGGCTCTGAACTCCTTAGTGTCTAATATAGACTCTAAATGTGTATGCTGTTATGTGTGATTATTAGTAATCTGTTCTGGAATTTTATTAGATTTATATAGGGAGTTACACTTTGAGTTTTGTGTATATGCCCAGAGATTTATTAAAGTGTGGTAGACAAAAAGAATGAAATCTGAGGATTGGTATTTTACAAAATTTTGTGTGGTATTGGTTTAACCATTTTAGAAGAAACTCTAGATTATAGTGTTGTCAAAAATCTCTTAATCTTATTTTAGGCAAAGGTGTTCATTTGCATATGGAATAGGTTTTTTTTGTGGTTGATTGATTTTTTTTTTAAATAAATGATTTCTGCTTTGTTTAAAGTGTGCTGAACTTCTCCTGAAATGGAAAGTTTTATCTGAAAATGAAGAGAATAAGAAAAGTTCATGAAAACATATTTATTGCATTTATAATGATAAATAATTATATTAATTTGAAAAAAAATGCAACCCCTGAGGACAAGAAACGGATCTTGCTGAGCTCAAAACCATGTAACCTGTGATAGATTACTTCTGTTTGTATTTTGTGGTACAGAAATGTTGCCATGTTTGACATATAGTGTTTGACAGCTAGTGGCATAATTATTGACTGAAAAAGAACTTGTTTGTTTTGCAAAGGAATGAATTACCCTGCTAGTCATAGTCTATAGCTGGATCAGATAGATCTTTAATACATTATGTCTTTTGCTTTCTGTAGGCAGCGCTCAATTTTGCTAAATACTGTGAACCGGTGGTCAGAGGGGAAGGTAAGACTGTGTCTTTAATTTGAGTGGGTGTATGAGGGAGCAGGTGCTGATCAGTGGGTTTTGGTGAAGACTTTGGTCTGATCCTTGTGCTGTGGTGACACAGTGCTGTCTCAGATCACAACAGCATTGCTTACCCACCAGTCACACCCAGCCAGTCATTAGCACTTGCAACATAAGCAGTACATTATATGTGGTGGTTTTAGGAAACAAAGATTGAAATAACCTGAAAATTTTCCTGACTCCTATAAATCCTTCCCCTCACACAAGCATCGTGACTTAGACAAAGTAATGGGATAAGTTATTTCTCTGACAAGACGAAGAGAAGAAAGAAACCAAGAGGGGAGATTCTGTCAAATGGATGCAGCTTATCTCAGAATAGTCATAGAGAAGCAGCCTGGTGTGGCAGCAAGTGCTTGCTGGATGGATGGTGATGGTGTATCATCCTAAAGCAGCGTGTCAGAGTCAGGGGGTTAGACCCTGTCGTACCTGTGACTGTTCAGGTGTCAGGGATGAGTTTTAGTGTTGTATGAGTTACAAGCTTAACGGAGTTGGTTCTGGCTTGGTGCAGCAAATGAACGCGACACCCGCAAACTCTGGAAAAATATTGAACCTCATTTGAAGAAAGCAATGCAGACTGTTTATCTCCGGGAAATATCCAGGTAATTTGGAGGGCATGGGCTTGGTTGCTTTGTTGAGATCGCTGTTTTTAACCACCTTCCTCTCACTGTGTTTCATGGCTAGTGTTTCTTTTTTGCTAGATGTAATCTTTTTTTCTTTAATGTGCATTTCTTTCTTGCCATACACTGTTAGAAAGAGCATATCTCAGGAGGAAATTTAAACAAAACAGTATTTATAGCAAATAATAGATTCAATAAGTAAAACAGTGGCAGCAGGTTTTATTCTGCTTTTCACTGATGCTAGATCCATTTTCTGAAATGTGTGAAACTACCAAGCTTGGGAATCTGTCACCAGAATATACAGATACAGTTTAAAACACACTGCTGTGTTTGTTAGCTCGCCAGATCCTCACTGTACCAAGGATGTGTGCAAGCCTCAAAATTGTTGAGACATTACAGATATCGAGTATCTGTATTTCTTAGCTTTATTTGATAAAGCTAGGTTTGTTTGTTGACTCTGCTTTCTGGTTCCTTATTTTCTTTTCCAAGGGCAAATTTTTTTCTTACATGAAATTGCCATTTTTGGCAGGGTTAAAGTCTGGTATCCTATTAATGGCTATTTTTCTTGGTATTGTTTTAGATTCCTTGTTCATTTTGTAAGCTGCCAGGCTTCTAGAAAAAAGGATGGTGGTGTTCATTCACAGTGGTAACAATTGACTTAGGTTTTATGTTCTCTACCTTTAAGATGAGTGATTCTGATGTTACACCATGTAAAGAGAGATCATTCATCTTTATCTTGATAAAAACATACTGATTTCTTTCCTTTGAATGTCATTGAGGCCATAGAGTATTCTGGTCACAGCCTGAGTGTGTAGTAGAAGTCTTTGCTAATGTTCTAGAGATGTGATCATTCCTTCAAAAAGATAATTGATTTTTCTTTGTACAAGCTAGACTTCACTGTACAGTGTAGCATTTTTCTGTTTGGCTCACATATTTATTTATATTCAATATTGATCTTCATTACACAGTCTAGTCAGGATCTTCCTGACTTTGTATATTGTATAATTGCCTGCTCTAATTAGTTTGTAATAAAAGATTATGATACGAAATAGCTTGTGAATTGTTTCCAAAGTAATTTCCCTCTATAGTTTTCTTTGATTATAAATTTGAGCTTGACTTGATTTTATTAGAAATTCCAACTTTTTGTGTATCAGTTCTAGGATTTACTTGTGTCTACCAGTAAATGCTTGAGGAATTAAAGTCACTACATTGGTTTTTCTGGCTACAGGATCATGATTACTCTGGATTTTTCCTGACCATGTAGTTTACAACAATAGAACTTTGCTATCTGGAACTGAAAGGAAAAGGAGCGGTTTTTTTTCCTGCCTGTAAAATAGACATTGGATAAACCTTGACTCATTGATGAGCCGGTTTATCGTTCATTGTAATTTAAATATTGCCTGAGCTCCCATTACACTGTTTTCGTAAGTTTTATGGCTTATGGCTGATGAACTCTGTTCATGAAAAACTTTAAAAAACAAGCTGAAACAGTTAACAAACCTGTGGTTTTTTTAATCCCCTTGTGGTATACAAAATGGTCCAAAATATGAAATTGCTAGCACTGTCATTGCTGAGGGGAGTTTTAAAGTGAATTTTTTTGCTATTGTTTAGGAAAACGCCAAAGTATACTTGGAGGCATTTTTCACTGATAGAATAATCCCTCTTGATGACCTCCGTTGACTTCAAAATTACATGATGAAGTAATTGTAGTATTCTTCTCACAAACATAATCAGTTATTAAGTAGATTAAAAATAATCAAAATTATCAGTGTTTTTACTTTTTATGCGATTCTGCAATAATCTTAAAACTTGGAACACTGTGGATATTTGCTTACTGATGGTCGTTGAATGGGAAGAAATAGGTATTTTACAATTAGATCCGTTATACCTTAATCTAACATTTTTTTTTCAAATACATATTTTGCAGATTATTAAACTTACCTGTGAGATATTAAGACCTTGTATTTTTAATTATTTCTCTCAGTAACTGTATCCTAGCCAGTGTCACAGAATTAAAATATACCAAGCAGGTAGCTTTCTCTAAAAGACTATTAAATACTTCATCTTTATGTATTTGCATTATCTGTCTTTCAGCTCACAGTGGGAGCGTTTGCAGCATGATGGTGGAGAGCCTGGGCAATTGAAAGGTATCAGACACAGTAACTGTGTAGAGGCTTGTAATGTGAAATGTGCTTTTCAGTTTCACTTGGTTGTTGTCATCTGAGAACGCATGAATGAAGCTACACAGGCAGGGCTACCTGTTGGTATTCAGTTACAATTCAGGGTAATTATGGTTTTTTCAGAAGGTGTTCTGCAAAGGATATTAGGAAAGGTTACTCCCAGTATATATGATAAGGGAAAAATATTCCTTTGCAGGTAAAAGCAGTCTTCTGTATATCAGTACTTCTTATGTAAGAATGGGTGAGGAATGGCCTGAACCCTGATGGTCAAACCTCTGTGTGCCAACTGGCAGAATTGTCCATGTGGGGAGAAGAGAATACTGAGAATTGCACTGAATCAGCACATTCCTAAACAAAACGCCTGTCCTGTGTCCAGATTTCTTGCAAAGAGGAATGTCAGAACTGCAAGTGTTCTCTCTGTTCTTTCCTTGGACAAGTAGACCTTTGTTGGTTTTATACTTTAGACAGGCTGGAAAGTCAAATCTCAATATATTTGTTATCCTTTATTTATTTATTTATTAAAGAAATTCTACAATATTTTCCTGGTGATATCAGTTGGTGATGGTCTTTTTTTGACCAGTTTGTAAATTGAGAACACTTTTTTGTATTATTTATCATGATAATAAATTCCTTGAGGTAAATGCAATCATCAGACCATTTCCTATGTTTAGTTTATGATGGGTGAATTTTCAGCATTTTTTGGAGTTTGATTCAAAGTGTTCTTAGTAAACTTCCTCCCAAAAGATCATGAAATACTTTGCACCTGGCAACCCCATGGAGGGAGACTTCATTTTAAATGCATTTTCATAGGCATATGTAGTAGGAAAATATGTTATATTGTTAAAACAGCATTCGATAGCAATATGCTTAAAAAGAAGTTAAAATAAATAGAATTCTAACTCTAGTAGAGGTGTAAATAGTCAAATAGTTCAGGGTGTGATACAATATTGGCTGACCAGAAGAACAGAGAAGAACAGATGTTTTTGTATTAAACTAAATTGTCTATCCGCAAGAGTTTATTTGGTGTTGTATTTTATAAATAGCATGCATTACAAGAGAATCTCTTAATTGTGAATGAAACTAAAACTGCTGTACTTTTATGCATACACAAGGGGAAATCATTGCTAGCAGTCATCTAGGATGCTTTTCCTTATTCTGTAGATCCTGAATCATAACTTTTAAACATGTTCAATTCTTCGATCTTATTTGCTAATATTTGTGGATTAAAGCATAAGGGTATAGTTGCTTCACAGAATAAGAAACTCTTGAAGTAAAAAATTCTGAGCAAAGAGGGCACGAGAGTGACCCTTTAATGGTTTCCGTAATTAGCCAGCTGATGAAGGGTGATTTGATGATCCTATTCTTGTGCATAAACATGTAAAACAAGAGCAGGTAAAAAATACAAAGTAAAGGTCAAAAAGAGGGGAAGCAAATATTCACTAGACTGTAGTTCTTGTGGGTTTTAATATATGTGTTTAATCTTAATTAAGTATAGCTATGTTCAAGGAAGCAAAGTCAACTGGATGAAGCTTAAAATTTTTAAAACATTTTCTGTAGGAAATAGAAAAGTGACTAAAAATCATTAGATGAACTATTTAACATAAATGCAGCTCTGCTGCTTTCTTCACCTTGCCAACTTTGTTCGTGGACAGTCTGGAGCCAGTCTAAAGGTTGAGTCTTGAAAAAAATTGCCACTGTATTTAAATATATCTCTTCATCTGCATTGTTTGTCAGAAAAATTCCTTTAAATGAAAGTAGCCTGGAATTATTTATATTCTTTTTCAGGAAAATTTATGAATATCTGATTCTACAGTTCTACAGCTGCCTAGAGTCCAAAAAGGTTTCAGAATGTTAGATTTGTTTAGCTTTGTGCCATGCTCCTTGTCCCTTCCCTGAGTTTGTATCTGTGATAAAGTAGCCATACTCGTTATGGCACTAGAGCAGGAGAGAAGGAAAAGGAAAGGAATGCAGGGAAGTATAATTTGAAGTTCATGGATGTTCAGGCTGGGTTTTGGTTAACTCATAAACTGTTTGTTTATTTTATAGGTCTTTCTGCACATACCCATGTGGAACTTCCTTATTACTCCAAATTTCTTCTAATAGCTGCTTACCTTGCCTCCTACAACCCTGTTAGGACAGATAAGAGATTCTTTCTTAAGGTAACAAAATTAATTTCTTAGTGCTGTTTACTGGATTCCTGCATATTGAATTTTCTGGTTTAAAACTCTTCAACTATTTGTTGTGAGCTTCATTTGATTTCATGAGCAGCTTTTCTGTAGATCACATGCTGTGATTGGTAATGATCACTTAGTGATTATAAATGTCTAATAAACCAAACTTCCTCTTCATGTCAAATTATGCATAAAGCTGTTATTGCATGAGCACTGTGCTTTGCTTTTTGAAGTTAGTACATCTTTGTTTTGAAAGATTTTAGTGGAGGCACTGCTGTGCACTTAGTTATCAGCCGCACTTAAATTTCCAGAATAAGGTACAAACCACAACTGCCTTGGCCTTTAATGAGGTAAAATTCTTAGTGCACTGGTAGGCTAGTTATAGAGTTCTGAGTTTTTGAAACAGAAATATACAAGCAGTTACTTTTGATGTGGTTATAATAGCTGGTTGAAATGGTGGCAGTGCATGTTTTAGGATGAGTGTATTAATCCTTCCTATCAACTCTGAGGCTAAACATCATTTTCTCTAAGTTCTTGCCGTGTGCATGTTGAGGGGTTTTTTTCTTGTTTTTTCCTGTGGGTTATGTTGTGGTCATACTGCAGACAAATGCTGTGGTGCCATTGGTTGTTGTTGTTGTGTGTCTCTTCCTGACCCGGGATCTTCAAACTCCTCAAGCCTGCCTCATTTTGAGTTATTAATTTGTCAAAATGTAGGTGAGAAGACTGATATCAGAAAAGTGATAAGGCAGTTGGGCTTTTTGTGCATTTTACCAACTATTACAGTTGGTATTATTTACCAACAGTATGTGCTGTTGTACACATGTGTGTATAAATTTATGGTACTCATGATGGATAGGTATAAGCAATTAAAGAACATGAAGGCAGGACAAATATGTAAAATTATTATTTTCTTCCCTCTTGAAAAGTATAGGTAGACATTTTGAGAAGTTACTGCAGTTGCTAGTGATGGTATGCTAGTACATTTTCAGTTTAGTGGAAGCTATAGGTGTTTCACCCTTCTATTTAGTCCTTTCCTGAGTGGAGAGGTACTTGTAGTAAGTGTGGATAAGCAACTTTTCTGTATGGGCAAACCTTGATCTTTGCACTTGGCTGGAGCATTTTCTTTGTTAGAGTTTTTTTGCTGAAGAAATGTTTCTACACAGAAACGGGGAAGCGTGCAAGAGTCAAGTCTGTAGGGCATGTTATCAAAATGTGCCATGTCTTCCTTGTGTTCACTGAACAACCTTTTCAACTTAGCTTTTTTGCTTTCTCCTTTTGTTGTATCTCTGAGTTTCCACTCTTGCACATGAATCGTATTAAACTTTTGTACAATAAACATGAATTTCTACGGTTTTTGAAGCAGAGATCAGGAAGCTATTTCTCTCAGTGCTATCAAATATTTTTCCTAAGAACTGGTGAAGAAGTCACCATTTTTTCCTTGTTGTGTGTTATCAGTTAGCCCTTCATCAGGTCTGAAATTGAACTCCAGAAATAGCTGCATCTCAAAGCCAACAATACCAAAACTTCTGGGGGTGTTTCAAGCTGAGTATTTTTATGAGTCATGTGAACACTGGAAATAGAATATGATTTTTATCAGGTTTGTAATGAGATTCAGAATAGATCACAGAATAGATCACGGAAAAGTATCTCTGGAGTGATTTAACTAAGGACTAAAAGAAGCAAAAGTAATGCAGACGAAGAGATGGTCATCGAGTTGCTCATCCGTGCTACTCTGTAGGTGCTAGGCTGTAGTACAGTTAAAAATAAAGTTCCAGTTTGGGGCAGCCTGGAACTAACAGCCTGACAGAGCAGGGAAGTGATAATTGGCACCACTGCTATTGGTTATGTGAAAATTCAAGAGCTTTGCAGTAGATAGAGAGTAAAATACAAAGCTGGTTTGGAAGGAAGTCTTTAAACCAAGAAAGAATAGCAATATGTATATATGAATTATTTAATAGAAAACAGCATTAAAAGCTAATTGAAAATTAGCTCTGAATTTCATAGGGTTTTGTGCTTGAACAGAAATAGTACCCTATATACTATATGGAGATCCCAGAATTACCTGTAAAATGCATGGGTCCAAAGCATGCTGTGTAACCTCAGGCTTGATCACTTTCCTCTCTGAAAGGTTATGGTTATCACTGCAGTCATTTTGTCAAAGGCATCATAAAATGATTACTTAGCTGTCTCTGTGTGTGATATGTGTTAACTGAATTAACTATTTTGGTAAATCAGACAAATCATGTGAAGTGAACCTAAGCCTTGTCTACTATTTAGCTCTTCAGAAGTCAGTCAAGAAAAGCCACATTTACTAAGATAATTGTGACATGGCTCAGTATAAAGGGCCACAAATACAAAGTACAAGATTTTAAACATTATAATGAAAAAATAATTCCTTTATTTGAGTTATTTTTTCCCTGATTCATTGACCGTGCTTATAAGGTATATTAATAAGGTATACTTCTCTGGACTGTGGCAAAAGGAAAAAATCATCAGGTGTTATTTTGAGAAATAGCACTTAACTATGTTTAAAAAATAGTACTTCTCTCCACTAGTTTTACATCACTTATACCTCATCCTTCTTGTCTCTCTTGAGTTTCTTTTTTAACCCATTCATTTGTGACATTGTTTACTAGATTTCTGCCTTTGTCTTGCCCTCACATTTTCAATTGAGATCCAAGAGCACTTGACTATTTTCTTTCAATAATCTTTTCTTTCTTAAGACAATTTTTAAAATGTGCAGCTTTAAATGATGTTCCTTTCTTCAACACCCACCCCTATCCCTTCATCTTCCCCTCCTCCTTCCTTTTGTCATTTAGCTCAAGAACCTTGAACTACCTTCGTATTGTATTGATTAGATTCCTGATTGTCACTCTGCCAACTTGTGTACCATCCAAATTCTAAAATAGGGTCAATAAAAGGTGAAAATTCTGGTGGTTTTTATACATGGATACATTTTAAAATTAAGATAGTCATCATCTGTCTTTTTCATTAGATGATTGAGGACATGAGGAGGATGGTGGCATGAAATCATAGTAAAACCAAATTTTTATTGCTTCTTCTCATCAGTTCCTGAGTAGATTAAAAAAAACCTTATGCATGTCACCAAAAAAATATTAGCATGTTGTGTTTTGGCTTTACACCACTTGGGACAAGGTGAAGCAAGAAGCCAGGCAAGTGTAGCTTTGGGGTTTATAGTAAGAATGATTGGTAGTAACATCAAAGGCAAATACTGGAGGTGTGATAAGGAAGTAGACCTAGAGTAACCTACTACCATTTGTGGTGTATATATTCTTTATTGACTATTTTAATTACCTTTGCTCTTGTCTGTTGTTTGCAGCATCATGGGAAAATTAGAAAGACCAACTTCTTGAAGAAGCATGAGAAGGTATGTATTTTATCCTTCTAAGCTGAGATTTGCAGCAAGTATTTTCTTTCTACTGTACTTGTGTGTTTGTATTTCGTGTCATTGATTACTGTAGAAACAGCAGAACTGCAGAAATAACAATTTTTGGTACACTTGTTTTGTATGATAAAAATTTCTGTGAGATATGGACATTTTTATTTTATTGAAACTGTAACATAAACTTTGTCTCCTAAAGCCATCTTTTTGTCTACAGCAAAGTGTGTTTAATACAGCTAGTTAAAGGACATCCTAAGTGTAGTCACCAAGTATTAGCATTTCTCTCAAAAAATAATTTTCCTTAAAGAATTTTTATAGAATGAATTGTATAATGAGAGAAATTGAAATACAGCAATAAAGAATTACAGATGTAGTGCTATAAATAGACTAATTTGTGCCAGTTGGTGTGACAGTTACTGTCAATATAGCTTTGCTCAGAGAAGGTTGTCTAAAGACTGATTGACAGGTCATATTCTCCTAACTGCAGTGGCTGCCTGCATCTAAACCAGTTTATAGCCTGTGCAGAGCCAGTCAGTGCAGTCATTGGAGTGTAGAGTGTGATTTGGCTCATACTGAAGTAGGTTGGTTCTATGTTCAGGCAGATGAATTGCACTACAAGTTGTATTGATTAGATTTCTGCTGGCTATATTTGGAACTGAGGAAACTGGTTTGGCTGTCTATACCTGCTTGGCAGGAAGCTGACATTAGATGAAATAAATCCTTCCTTAAAAGTTCAGATATAGCAAGACTCGATCTATTTTGTGATTTTTTTAATGTGTCAGTCCAGAGACTGTGGGGTCTTTTTAATTAGTAAAAATGAATGAGGGGAAGAAACTGACTTACCATTCTATTAATTGCCTTGCTGCTGATAAAGGCAGAATTTGTTTGGTTTCTTTGCATGATTGACTTGGAATGATGCTTTTTCAGTTTAGTGACAAGTGAGACATCTTCCTATTGAATGTATTTTTGCAGGAGTGAATTTTTCAGGTGTCAATCTGTCAGAAGATCAAATGTGTTGGTGTGTTTTTTATTGGAAACGAGTTTCTCTTGTATATCTGCTTTAGTCTATCTTTGTTTTGTATCAGAATTTATAGCTTACATCTGAACATGCTTCATTCATAGAGCAATCAGAGACGTTTGGGAATGCTTTCTGCATTACAAAAAAGGAAGAGGTATCATTCAGTCTTCAAACACATGCTATAAAGGTTGAGGCTAAGGAGTTTGTTTTTGTGCAGATAATTGAATTTGGGTTAAGCTTTTTCTCTGTAAAGAACACTTGGGGTTCTCATTCTTGTTTGTGAAATTTTGGAATGGGAATACATGGCTTGCAGTTGTGGGATGGTGAAAGGCTTAGGCCAGATAAATACAGGGAACATGAAACCAACACTGCAGATAGAAAGCTTGAGCACACATAGTGGCAACTGGGGAAAAGTCTTTTTAAGCAATGAATGTATTGCCTTGGTGGAAATGGGATAGAAGACATACAGAGTTGACTTGATGGCTATAAAATGTTTTCACGAGGTTTTCTGACTCTGGAAGATACCTTTGTTTTTGGGAGATGTTGAGTCCCTTGCATTTTTATAAATACTATCCTGTGTAGCATTCTGCCTTATCTTCTTGCAGATGATTTGTAAAATTCTAATTCTGAACCATGTTGTGTTTGAAGGAATTTCTAAACCCTTGTTATTCCTCCAAGAAGTTACTCTCTTAGAATTAACTCTTCTGCTTTTTCTAGAGGGGAGCATTTGTTTTAGATAAATTGAAAGTTCCAAACAGTCTTCTGTCTAAAAAGAGAACAAGAAATTTCTAACTGTATACTAAACAGAGCTTCAGAGATTACTCCATGCTGACTGCCTTTGCTAGTTGCTTGGAGTGCACTGATTTTAATTAGTCTGTTTGTTTGTTGACAGTAAAAAATATGCTTTACAGAACTGGCCAGTGTAGAAGCAGAAGGGCAGGTGATTGTACAGTTCATAATTTACACCACATCTGCATCCTGACTGAGGATGCCATGCTAAAGTCTTGACTATGTGTTTCCATGATTTTTCACACTGCGTGCTTTGGTAGCCAAGAGGTAGCTTTGGGGACACCTCCTGGATTTGAAAAGTTAAAACACATATTTGAAATACCCTTTGATTTTGCTAAAGAAATGAGTGGTTGTGTTTTACTGATGACTAACGCCATAGAGGTGCTGGTGGTATATTTGAGGTGTTTTTTCCCAGAAGCATTTTGAAACAAACTTTCCCTTGAAAAATCCTCTAATCTTGGCTGTTCTGCTAGTAAGAATAAATCAGTGTACTGCAAAAAAGGCAACTGGATGTCAAAGTAGAGAGAATTAAATGCAAACTTAAAAGAAAACAAGTATTTCCCTTGTAAGAACTTTTGGAAGTGTGGGTCATAAATCTCTGTAGTCCGAAGTATGCTGCCTGAGTTGGAATACTGCCCAGTTCTGCCTTATAAACTGTACATCTCCTTTTTGTAGAATTGGTTATTTTGAAAATGCTTAATAGCCAGGACTTTGCATTCACATGAAGTCAAAGAAATACAATGTTATTACATAAAGTAATCTGCAATGCCTAAAATGGTCATCAGTGTCAGCTGAGGTGTGAGGTACGCAGGGTGCAGAAGAGCTCTGTAGATGTGCAGCTGAGTAAATATGCTGTGTTCTGATAAGACAGTTGCTTGTAGCTGGGCTGGTAGCTCACTGTACAGCAGCTCTTACCAGCCAAAAAGCTGACCTTGGGCTCAGCCATCTGAGCTCTTTATTTTAGCCTGCTAAACCTGTGGGAGGCATATGCACTGAGTCTTAACCTCAGGACTCTTTGTGTTGTCTCTGGAATACTCTGCCCAGTTTTGTCCTCCTTCTTTGGAAGAAATCTTTAAGCTCCCTACTAACACAAGACATTTTGTGATTCTTTGAATGCCATAAAACATAGCCTTTCCTCTTTATTCCTTAGATTGGGCAAGGTCATTAGTAAAGACAAGTAAATGTATAAATCTAGTGACAGCAAGTTTGGCATAAGATCCTCTGTTACAGCTCAAAAATGTTCCTATTTATTGTGCAGTTTGAACACTTGCCATGTTAAATAGATCTTTCTGTCTGTGTCTTTTCCTTGATCAGTAAACATGTACTCAGTGTTTTTTATAAGTAGGCTGTATGAAACACTACTATGACTCATTGTGCCTCCCCAGAGGCCAAAAAGATGAGAATAACATAATGTAGTACTCCAGGGAATTAAAAAGTGGATTAAGAAGTGTTGTTTCTGTTGCAGACCAGCAATCACCTCCTTGGGCCAAAGCCATTTCCCCTGGACAGATTGTTAGCAATATTATATAGTATTGTGGACAGCAGAGTTGCTCCAACTGCAAATATATTTTCCCAGGTGAGTGTGTACTTACTTTTTAAATTTTCTTTATAGTGTCTGGAATTCACCAAGTTTTAAGTATTTTTTATAAGTCAGTGTTCTAATTAAATGTAGTGAGAAACAACCACAACAGGTAATTTAAATTGAAGGCTCAGAGTAATATTTATCTGCATTACCAGCTGTGAATCCAGTACTTTATCTGTGTAATGGTCTGAAATCTTTTAATAGATAACGTTTCCCTGATCCTGGGCTGTGGTCTGTGCTGATCAGTTCCTTGGTTTCTCACTGAAGTCTGTAAGCCTGACTGCATTTCAGGTTAGACATATAAATGTTCACTGTCCCAAGGCCAAAATTAGTCTCATGATACCAAAATGTAGTGGTGAAGAAGAAACAGAGGAAATAAGGTATTTGCAGGTGAACAGTGTTTGCAGTGGTACATGTACCTACTGTTTTTCATTTGGACAAAATTGAAGTCTTGCGAGAAGAGTGAGTATCCCATTTCACTAGATGGCAGCATAGCTATAGAAGTGAGTGGAATTAAGTAAATCTATTATTTTCTCAAGAGCTCTGGGTTTGTCAGGGGTATCTTGACCAATTCTTTATAAGTAAAGATGTTTTTCTACTATCAACTTGATTCTTAAATATAATTTCCACCTTAGAAGTTCTCAATTTCTTCCTTCTTTCCACTTGTACTTAAATTTACTGAAATATTTTCCACCTTTCCTTGTTAGGTATCAAATTTAACCAAGTTATATTTCTATTTATTGTCTGCATTCATATAAAGTTCTAGGAACACGAGTTTTTAGGATGTTAGCTTTGTATTCTCTTATTTTTGCCTATTAAAAGCAATATATTATGAATATATTATGTAACAGTATTTTGCAGTATATTTTCAAATGAGTGTAGCTGCATATTTAACAGGCATTCTGGGCTGGAGAACAAATGTCAGTACTCCAGTGTACAGTTAAGTAGTACTGAAGCCACAATTTGTACATAGTTCAGATCCACCTTCGACTAAATTACAAAATGAACAAGTTCACTGAAATACTTCTTTCTAATATAGAGTTTGCACTAGGTGGCAGTGTTGTCAAAGAATGGTTGTTACGTTATTTGCTGAATATCTGGATATTAAGCTATAAAGGTGTAAAAAACTATATGTAATCTTAACTGGATTAGGGCAAAGAACTTGAAATAAAATGTTTATACAAAAATTAAATTTTATAAATAATTTAAGAATATTTTTAGTTATAAAGATATTTTTATATTAAATTTTAATTAAAAATATTGAAGTGTCCACTGCAAAGTAATTTAAAAATGCAACAGAATTTAAAATAGATTTGGAAAGTAGTTTAAACTAGGCATAATATTTAATTGCTTTTCTTTCTTGAACAATTTGAAACAATTTACATTTCACTGATTTTTGTCATTGGTTCTTCTGTAAATATATTTTTCAAGCAAAGCAAATATTTAGGAGCTGGCTTATCCTTAGCATTATTGATACATTTTACTATTAAATAACACAATCTTTAAATTTTTTGTTTGTGTATACAGCATAGAAATAATTATAAAATTGTACAGAAGTTTAAAATGTTTTAAGCCAAATATTTGGCTTCTTAACTGATTCATGATTAATTTTATGTGCTCTTTAGTTTGTAAACTCAAAGGCTGTACATGAACCAAATGCATATTAATTCTCCCCGTGTACTGTCAGAAAATAGCATGCCTTAGCTTTAAAGTTGCTCAACAATTACAGTCAAGATTCGAGAAGGACTAGCAGCTGCTTTAGGATCTGTCACTTGCTGATTTCATGATATTTCTTATTGCTTCTTGTTTTTCTCTGTAATTTCTATTCACATGAAAATTTTGGTTATTAGCTTTTCAAAAGTGAAACTTCTATGCTAATGAGCAGCAAAATTTCATTTTTCCTCTTAATGGTAGGTTTTATGGAAATGTTTCATTTTTCTAAATAGAATTTCAGCTTAAAATTCAAATCTTTATCTTTTGCCTAATATTGTACTCCTTAAAATGGTCTTCTGCTTTTTTCAAACCAAGAATTAGCATGTTTGTTTTACAAGTGTGATCTTTGCAACCAATACAAAATAAACAACTTCTGCTGTAACTTCTTGCAGTAATTAGATTACAGGAGATAGAATTGGGCCCATTCATTTTTGGTTTTCCTCACTAACAAGTACAAGAGAGTAGCCCTGGGGGAAAGGAGGGGGAAATTTCCACTTCTGCAAATGAAAATTTTTTAGTTGCTTCCTTAAAAGTTGGAATCTCTCTTGGGTTTGTGCCCTTTTTAATCAAACTTTTCATACATCTAGCGAGGCTCTTTTGAGAGGAAGTAAATGTAAGGTTTGGGGTTTTAATTATAGCTTCTTGATCTCAGTACATGCATGAATTGTTTGAATTCATTTGAGAAGCTCTCAAGTGTTCATCTTTCTCCAGAAAATTGACTGGTTTTCTTACTAATTTGTCATGATATTGTTTTTCTAACACATTGTGTATTAGTATAACAGGTTAGTGAATTTGTTAAAATTTATTTGCTTATTTTTTAAACCAAGAGGTTAGAGAGCTGTTGATTTCTAGAGCCACTTGAGAGGATGAGTTCTGAAATTGTTTTTCTTCAGTTACGATTTTGCGTAATAACAGATTGAAGATGATATTGCCATTACCAGTGGGCAGTACATTCTGTGCTGGGACAGAACTTGCACAGTTGATGTTCTCTTTGGATATAAGGCTGAGCATGTGGCTGCATTGTTTCAAAAGGTAAAACATGGTGAAAGTGGTAAAAAGATGTGAATGCACTTTCACACAGTGCTGAAAATGGTGTGACTCTGGGGTGTGCAGTCTGCATCCTACAACAGTGGAGAAGTCTAACTTGGTACAGCAGCAGTAACCGGGAGAATTATTTGTTTCCCCATATGGACCCACTGCAGAATAGGAAATATTCTTTGTGTCCAAGGGCAATTACAACAGAATGGAGGGATACAAAGAAACTTTGCAAAGCCTCCTGAAAGCGCATTCTGCAAAGGAGAGTCTATTCAGTCCTGGTTTGTATAAGAGCAGTATTTCATTTTTGGCTTCCTGCAGAAAATAGAAAGACAGAAATACAACATAATGCTCTTTGTAAAAATGTGCCTTAGTATGGGACACAAATGGATTTATGCACAAAGCATTGGGCAAGAATTATCAGCACCAGTTTAATTTAAATGAGGCCATTTTACATTGAAGAGGACAAGGGCTGTTCATATCACAATCAATGAGCAAGTAAAGTGGATATTGCTGTTATGGTTTACAAGCCAGAATTAACTAATGCTTTTTCCCCTACCAAAATCATTCAGTAATTGCTTCTTCAAGTCACTTCGGTTCTCCTGGCCATTTTTCATTTTCTAGACATTTTATCTTGCTTCTGCTTTCTTGTGAAATAGCTTTTCATAAAGAGGATTGATTAGATCTACTTGTAGTTTTGAGCTGTGATGTTATCTAAGGTAAAATGGAATGAAGCCCTTTGTCTTGCATACTTTTGCATATTTTACTTCTGATAATACATCCCTGAATATTTGGAAAAACATCTATGCAGAGGGGTTTTACAACTTCTCAGAATATATATAATAATAGCTGAAAACGACCAAACAGGTAACTAATCAGTAACTTCAGTTCTGTTTGCATTTTTACTCTAATGGGCTAAAGTTAGGTCATCCCAGGTTTGGTTTTAATATTAATTATATTTGGCAAATGTTTTCAGATAGTTGTATAGTTATAATTTACTTCTGACTATAGTGTATTTGCAATCAGAGATTTCTAGGAAGGCTGTTCAAGAGTATATGGAGACAAATCAGGTATCTTACACATCACAGTCTGTATTTCATTTATTAGTTATTTCTTATGTCTTTGTTTTGAATTTTCATAAGGGTATCACAAATTCATAAAACTAATTTAATAATAAATGTGTAAGGGTTTGGAATGGAAGTTAACAAACCTAAAATTTTTCAATCTGTCGTAAGGATAAATAGCATTGCAAATTGTTGTCCAAAGAGTAAGAACTTTTCATCTGAAGTTGGTGTAAATACAGATGTGAGATTTAGAGTAGTGTGTTAAGTGCAAATATGATATGGGTCTATTAGAAACACACAAACTACTGATGTATGTAGCATAGTTCCAGCTGGAGGGAGCCAGAGGAATATAATTTTTTGTAATTAAAAGAGGAAAAAAGTGCCCTTTCTTGTAGTGTGAGAATTGGAGAGATATGTTTTCTTTTTTCTTACTTTCTTGTCTGCCTTATATGAGCAGAATAGGGACTAGCTAATATTCTCTATGTAAACTGGAACAGTATGAGGCAATTTACCTGCAAGATTTCTTTGTTCCTGTTGTGTTGAAAGCATGCTTTATGACTTCCTTTTTCAGATGATAATTTGATGTTCGAAGTGCCCTTTATTTGTAAACTGACAGCTATGGTAAAATTTCAGTTGCACGATTGGAAAGATACCTGATTTATCTACTTACTTGATTTATGTTATGGCTTAGATATGTCGCAGCCTTTCTGGACACCAAATTTCTACATCCCAATCATAGTTCTAAATCTGTTACTGCATTATGTTAGATTCCCTTGTAGCAATTTCATAAAGAAGAATTTGATTCTATGATTCTATAGTTCTGTGATTTGATTCTATGAATACTGTCAACAGTTTTTTTCAAATGGAAAGTACTCTTAATCGCTTCTACAAGTTCAGATTGTATTAATGTTTAAAAATACGAAGGTTTTCATTCCACAATTGAAAACTCTTGACAGAATAAGAATTACTGATTTTTGCTAGATCATCTGTATTGTGTTCCAGCTTTCCTGGCTGTTGCAGGGACTGCTCGTAGGAACATTTTGCATCTGTCATTAACACTATTATTTAAGACTTACAGAATACTCTCCATTTAAAAAGTGAGCAGGTAGGTGAATTTCTCCACAAAAGGATCTGGTTTAAAATGTGTGTTGTTCTCCACCGTCCCCTAAGAGGCCTTATTATGAAGCAAACAGAGATAATTGGAGCCATTTTCATTTTACATCTTGCAAGAAATACAGGGCATATTCTGTATTTATCTTCTACAGTCAGTACAAGATGTTATATGTCAGTAAGTAGATTAATTTTTATTTTATTTAAACAAGTGAAATTCTCGAAAATTGAAAGTTCCTGCTGATTCTGTTAAACTACCTTCCTTTACTTCCCTGTTACTGTGGAATTCTGTAAGTGTTGTGCTTGTTCTTTTTTTTGGCTAAGTGGATAGAGTTATTGCTAAAATTTTACTGAAATAATTGAGAAATTGACCACAGACATTAGGTACATCAGTGTGGGGGGTGACTGTGGGGGGTGACTTTAGAAGAATATACTTCTGTCCTGTTCTCAAATGAACTAAGCATTTAGACCTTCATGACCAAAGTTTATATTGCAGTGAGTTTTCTGCTTGAATGTTTTAAAAAACCCCTTTCTATCTCATAGATAATACTGCAAACTGATTCAAGAAAAAATTGAAGCATATCATATATCTGATTTTGGAGAGTGTCTTTGCTTTATACATCCATTAGGCAGTACAAAGATTCAGTAAACTTGAACATTGTGTGCAAAAATGTTGATATGTTTAAATAATTATTTTATATGGTGTTGGAAGGTGGAATCATTAAGTAGAGAATACTCAGAATTGAGATGATTGTAAAAATTATGTTTCTCTTGGAGTTGATTGTGTATTTAGATTTTCTCTAATTTTGTTTCTGGAATATAAGCAAATACATTCTTATGTTTTCCTATTTTTATTACTTCTTGAGTTCTAAACTTAAATTGCAAGAGAGGATATCATCAGCCTGTCCTATTGATTTAACCTGAAAATGGCAGTTTGCATTTCACTCTCCTTTGCTTCAGAGGAAGGTACATAAAATTGCACAGCTTAATCCATTCTGACCACAGGAGTTGTCATCTCTGGAATGATCCTGCTATAATTCCATGCAGGGGGAAGCATTTACTTTTACCAATAAAAAACTGAACCATATGGAAAAAGGTCTCAAAAGCTTATTTTTGATTTTTTTTTTTCTTTGTGAGAACTATTTAGAATTATGGTATACCTCTCTATCTGGTCAGTGAGAAGATCTTTTGAGCTTCCCAGTGACAGGAATGAGCAAAAAAACCCTGTAGACTCTGGGCTTATTCTCATTACTGGTCTAAAGAAACTTCTCCTCTTCTTTCAGTGTGCAGTGAAGATACATAAGACCCATCTTGCCAGCACAGAATGTTAGTCTGCTATAATGTCGTATGTCCCACACAGCATTCATGTATAATCTGTATATCCCTGCATGTTTATTGTCCAAGTGGGATTTAGTACAACCTTTTATTCCCATGACTTCATGGTTGCCCAAACCTAAAAGACTATTTTTGTATTGTTAGAGGATCTTTTTTAGCAGTTGTCAATTTGTAGCTGTGGGGTGTTCTTTAGATAGTTTTCTATTATTACTGTTGTATTTGATCATAACTAGTTTTGATCCTGTATCCTTTTGTAGGTGTGTTATGCATCTGATACACTTTATTTTCCTGGATCTGCCTATTGGTTAGAAAGTGCAGTAATGTATTGATTCCAGAACTCTGATTTTCTGTAGGTTTGGGAAGATGCTGATAAGAGGTAATAAATAACTCCCATTTTCTCATTTTCTGTTATTGGTTGCTGGATTAATCTGGCAGAAATTCATGAGCTGAAATGGGAACTTAATGTGATGCACAGCATGGTGACATAGTTAGCACTTTAGCACCGACTATGGCAGCTTGAGAGAGCCTGCTGTTAAGCAAAAAGAAAGGAGAAAACATTACTTTTAACCAAATAGCTGACTATTTTTTTTTCCAACTCTGAGCATAGCTATGAATAAAAATAAAGTATTCTTACTTCAAGTAGTACTTCCTAATTAAAGTTATGAAGAGACTGATATGCTTGATTCATTCTAATTTTAATTGATGCAGAAAACATATTTTTAAAAAACAAATAGCGTTTTACCTAAGTTACGTTGTTTGAGCTAATTTGATCTTATTTATATTTTTGGAGGTATATTTAAAATTTATTTAAAATTTCTTAGGAAGCTTTCTTAATAAAATTCTATTCTATTTGAGTTCTTTCTTTACAGTAATTCCAAGTAGAAAACTTACCGTATTTCTTTGAAGAGATTATTGTAATAGGTCCCAGCTTGGCACTTAATCAATGCTTTAAAAACAGTGTATTTAAGAAGACAAATAGTTGTGATTTATTGAAAACTAGTTCTATGGAAGAAATTTTGGTTATGACAAGGGAAAGACTATGAGAGGGAAGGGGGAGTGAGGGTGAGGACTTCAGATGATATGAAGTTTATGAGGAAGATAAAGTGAATTCCTAAATATCTTATCTAGAACAGTTTACTAATTTCTAAACTTCCTTGCTTTTTGATCTTAGTTTTTTATTTGTGTAGCATGTCCCTAAGAATTTGCTGACCAGGAAGTAGCTATGCTTAAGGCTTTATAAAATGGATTTACTATGAATTTGTACTTTTCAATATATAACAAAATAGAAATTGTGATTGAGGTAGTTATGTAAATTTGCTACGTAGTGATGAAGAGTTTATATACTCTGTTCATCTGTTAATAACTTTCACAAAGTATTCTTGTGGCCCTGTGAACATAATGTTATATATTCCCTTGTGCCTTTCACATGTCTTAGATTGCATGCTATATAACATAGGGAATGTGTTGTATCAACCAACAGTTTCTCTAACTTCTGTTCTCTCGGCACGTTATTTGTAAACAGTATTTGAAGCTTCAAGTCTTATCTATGAAAATGTGTTAGTGTATCAAAGAAGTAAATATGAATACATGAAAGACAAAACAGAGTTTTGCTCCTTCCAAACTCTTCCTTTCCATCCCTTTCTTTACACGCTTTTTTAGAAATTGGTTTCATGTACTTACTGGAAGGAACATCATTTAGTACTCCAGGAACAAATTTGTGCTGTGTTTACATCAAGCAGTCGCAGCTGAAGCTTGTTAGTGATTGCCTCCCCAATTAAAAAAAATTCTTCACTGTGGTACATGAACTCCTATTGTTTGGAGATAAATAATCAGCTCATCCCCTCTTTAGGGAAGAACAAAGAACATAATAGTACATCTGGTTCATGTGTTAAGACAGCAAAGATTAATTAAGCAAGTACTGCACAACCTCTCTTGATAACATATATATCTAAAAACAGCCTGTATATTATAAATTTTTTAATCACTTTGCTTTAACTGTTTAGTATATGCAGAAAGTCTATTCCAGAATCACCAGCTATTCATGGAAAGAAGATAGGACACAATACTGAGATAAAGCAAATTAGAGCATTAGGATAGAATTCATTAGTTCTCTCTCAAATCTCTTGTTTTAAGATGATATGCCTAGAAAAATACAATTAAAAACTGAAAAGAGCTCTTCAAGCACCCACATGACATCATTAATACTTTTATAAAATTTTATCTTTCTTAGAAGCAATTTGGCTGTTTTCTCTCACCATTTGGAGTATGACCTGTTTAGAACAAAGAACCATCTTTTTATTGAGCATTTGCATAGAATCTGGTTAATTGAAATACAATTTCAAAACTAGAACTAGCTCTTGAGGTTAAATAGTTACACGGCGTGTCCTGTTTCTTCACATCCCTGGTAACTGGAATTAAAGTCTATTTCCAGCTGAAGGGCTACTAAAGGTGAATTTTACCTGCTGTCATCGTCTTTCAGCCAAAGCAGTCTAACTGGCTCCTTGGTGTTCACTTCAGCGAGTTGTAAGGATACAGTTGTTCTGTCAAGATCTTCATTTGACAATCCTTTGCTTTTTTAATGTCTTTTACTTTCTGTACATACAATAATGAATGCAATTGCAATTTCAGTAGTAGCAAGAAAGATGAATCAGAATCACTGGTTGAAGAGTTGGCTATAATGTTATATTCTTTTTATTCATGTGCTCCTTGGACTGGTGGTCATATGGTCCCTGGTCGTCCTGTCCCTGCCTAATACACTCTTACATCTCTCTACCTACAGTTTGTTCTCCTTAGGTACTTATAACTTCAATACGAATGATTTTGCTGTATCACATGTGAAATAAACTCGTAGCATTGTGCCTGTACCTTCCATTTTTTTACGAGGTTGAAAAGTACTGAGACTGTGCATATGAACATGAATGAACAATATTAGTGCATAAGGTAGCAAAATGGTACACTAAAGAATATGTTGGATCACTTTGGTGAACGCTTGTACTGTTTCTGCCCTGCCAGCTGCAGTCAGTTCCAGCTACTGACTTTGTGCTTGACACCCCTCCTCCCCTAAAGACCCTCTGCTGCTGGCTGTGTTCATTTGATAGCAGATAGTGGGGCTTGCCACAGTATCTTGGACAAAAGAAGCAGCTGCATTGAAAGAGAGGATTTCAAAATATGAAGCTTGTTCACAAAAGAATGCCTCTTGGTAGATGAGGAATAGTTAGTTATTTACATAATCTCTCAATCTATAGAAATAAAAACTGGAAAATGTTTGGGGGAGCAGTGTGGAAAGTTGATAGCAGAGTGTGAGTAAATCTCGTTTATGGAAAGTTATTATTCTTAGTAAATGTTGCAAATTCATTTAAAATATGAAGAGTAACGAAACAAAGTGAGACAAATCCTACAGTAGCTTAGACTTGGAAAAGATGCTGTGATGAGGATGATGACAATAATGATAATTTTGGCTGAAAATGGTGCTGTATATCTGAAGTTGTATAGGTACTACAGAAGGTTACTGTCCTTACCGCTGTAAGATTTAATCTTATATTAGGTGGAGGAGATGGACAATATTAGAAATAATGTGATTATTTTAGGTGAGATTGGTCTACCTATGCATGTGTCTGAATAGTAAAAGTGTATCTGAGGTAGTCAGTGTGCATTTCTAGTTAATGGAGAGAAACAGACATGCACCCTGATATAGACATGAACATCTAAACCCACTCTGTTAATGAATAAGTCTTAAAATCTGTACTAGGTTTCAGCGAACCATGTCCTGATGCAGACTCCTCCATCCTCTAGAAATGTAATCAAGACAGCCTCAGATGCAAACATTTACATTATAACTATGAAAAGCTATTCCATCCTGAAGAACTAATAAGTGTTTTCTCAGTAATTATTCTGGGTTTCTTGCAAAATGAATGGAAAAGCCAACATCAAATATCCCTGCTTGGATGTCCCTTGCTTGCCTGCCATATTCCTTGTCAAAATGTTTGCAGACTGGGGACAGTGATTGGTTTGTACACCTTCCTACTCATTCCTCCTGCAGATTAAGTGGGGCTGTAACTCTGCAGTGAGTACTTGGGAAGAGCATGTCCAGGGTTGCATTGCATGGCTGGCAAGCTGGTGTTGGCCTTCCCATCCTTCTTTTGCTAGACTGCTTTTGGCTTATTCCTAAGGATGGGGTGCTGAAACTCCTTCTCTTTCTGATAGAAATTTATTTTGCAGAATTCTGGGATGATGTCCTTTTGCATCCTTAAATTTACAATCTGAACCGTACAGCTTTGAACTGTATTTCAGCTACAGCAACTATAGACTAGCTCAGTGTCTTGTGGGAAATGCTCTGAAAGTGATGTTTTCAATGTGAGAATGCCGAATATGTCAAGAAAGGATCTTCTACCTGTGTTTTAGGAAATAAGAGAAGGTTAGATATAACCTCTGCAAGTGAGAGTCATAAGATTTACAAAAAAAAAAAAAAGAAAGACTGATAAGTTATTGAAGTTTCAGGAAGTGTTTCAGAGGTAAAATTTAAAAATATTACTGAGATGATGTGAATTTTTAGGCACAGCTAACTGAAACTAAAATTGAAATATTTGAAGATAGATCTAGTTCAGATGAGCAGATGCTGATCTGTAGGTATTTTTCACTAACGTGATGGTGCGGCTTTAACTTCACTCAGATGAGCATTCATTACCGACCTGTTGTCCATGTAGGGAAAGGTATTTTTAAAAAGAAAACAAATGACAGAAACTCGAAACCAAACACCAAATAAGCAGACGAAAATCTCAGTTTCAGCAATTCTGTGCTTTCAAACTCTTTTCAGATTGTTGTCTTGTTTTCCAATTAGTAGTTATTTATGAATGCGATTAAGTTTATATATGTTGCCATTTCTAACAGGACCTGATTCTAGTCTCCACAGCAGTTCTCACAGAATATTGAGAGGTATCTTTCTGTGTGCATGTTTTTACATACTTTTTTTTTTCTGCCTACTCACCTTTCATAAATGTTTCCTGAAAAAGAATATAAATGAACTGTGGGAGCTTCATCATCCTATTGTGAACATACTAAAACATTCCATTGTGAGAAATAGAATATACAGATAGTACATCTATGTCTTCTGAAAAGTTCTGAATTCAGACTCTGGTTAGTAGTGGGTTTAAAAAAAACATAGGAGAGGTGATAGCTGGGATATTTTTTGAAAGGCATAGCTAGAGAACATGAAGAACCACGTTGTCTATTTTAATAATTGAAAAGTGCTGGATGTGTTGTTGGCCACTGTGACCTACATAAAATGATCTAGTGGGTGTTCCATGTTCTAGATATCTGGGTAAGAAATATGAAAGACAATGTCAAAAGAGAAAGTAATGAATTGTATGCATAAAAACCCCTGGTATAGTAGATACAGACAGTAAACAGATTGACTTAAGACATTACCACACAGACATGAGAAGAAAACTGAAGATTGTTGTTAAAAAATTATTTTTTCCAGCCTTTTTTATTCATTACTAGCATATGGCCTAGGAAGACTTTCTGCAACAGATATTTTCTAGCGTGGAATGGCCTCTAATGGGTGTATGACACTGGTGGTGTAGAGAAAAGCTTTTTAATAATTTGTGTGGCTGTAGTGCTTGTGAAAGATGCTAGACTGACAGTCTAGAATACTGGGAGTCTGAAGTAATCTGTTCTGATTCACTGAACAGGTATAGCAGAGACATCAGTGGCACAAAATCTCTGTATTGCTTTTCAATTGTATCCTGAAAAATCTACCTTTTGTTTTGAGCTAGCTGACTCAGTTAATCATGACAGAGTTGCTGTTCACCATAGTACTTAGCTCTTACAAATGAGCTTTTGACCTAGAGAAGCTTTTTGTTTAAATTAACAACTTCTGTCATAAAATGTGATGGGCTTCCAGTAGAAGTAGTGAGGGGGGAGGATGGCTAATGGGGGACACATGGTGACTGGAGCTGTTGTACAGCAGGCTGGTCATCATGTCCTTAGCCTGCCATTTTCCTTCCCCCTTAGACAAATCAGCGAGACCTTGCTGTTTTTAACCTTGTAGTAAGCATTTTGTGGGACTAGCCTGTGGAATGCTATATGAGCAGTTGATTTAACAAGTTTTCCATGCATTTGTGACCAGAACCAGACCATCTCTTGATGACTGGAAGAAATGAAAATGTACCGGTGGAGATTTGGCATGGCAATATCTCCTTAGCAGTAAAGAAATGTACTTCTACGCTGATTAGATTAACACTCAAACCAATATCTTTTTCTCCTCTCCCATATAAAAAATAATCCAAATTTTAATTTTGCTCAGTGTCTGGAATTTCCTAAAGTCATCCAGACTCCAGTCCAGTTAATTGTCTCCGTCTGGCTCAGGTGAAGTTTTTGTGATTTTACATTGTGCTCGAGCACAAGGGATAACTCAGTGTGTTGGAGTGATAAGGAAGAAAGGTAGCAAACAGGATGGAGAGTTGACAATAAGACAGAAGATAAAAAGTAATGCTTAAAATCCTCATGTAATTTTCTTGTGAGTGAAAGTATTTATGCAGATGCTAAAAAAGGCAAATGCAAAGAAAAAAGATTAATTATCTTTACTCCAAAAACCAAAGGTATTTCAGACTGATTACCCAAAATAGATGGTGCCTAAAACCTGGCAAAAGACCCAAACATAAAAATGGGTAATGTAAACAATTCATTAGTCACTTATATTGTATTTTTAGTAAGCAGAAATGCTGATCTCTAGTGCAGGTAATTTCGTTTTTTTCTGAAATGGTTTGACATGAACAGAGAAGAGATTTGAGTCTGATGTTTTATTAAAACAAACAAACACACAAAAACCTACACACATCAGTGAAAAGTCAATATAAAGTGGTAAATTGAAACTGGCATGTATAAGTGGATATGACCTGAACTATAGCTGTTCAGAGAAAGGAAAATAATTGCAAAGCAGTAAAACTTAAAAGAAGATGTAGGCATGAAGTCTGGCAAAAATTAAAGGCTAGAAGGGAATGACTTGTGCAGAAAGATTAAAGGAAATGAACACATGTAATTATTACTTATAGCTATCTGTGTGCTTGGTGCTGTTCAGATGAAGAGAGATGATCCCTACACTAATTTGGCTAAATAACTACCAGTGGATGATGAAAATGTCTGAAGGTATTTAAAGGCTTCAAGTGCCAAGAAAGGATTCATTTAAAAGAGTTCAAAAAAGGTCTAAGTAGGAGTAATGACATAAGATGAGGGGAATCTTAGCTTTGAATGCTATTAAAAACCCTTCTTTTGGAGATTCTGAAGTGTGTGATAGTCTCCCCTGAAGTTTTAGTGCAATGCCCCACTGCTTGAGCTATTGCAAATGACAGTAGACAAAGCATTCAGATATAAACTTAAAGGAAGGAAAAAGTATTTTGCATTGGTGGGAGGAGAGTGAAGATGACTTAATAGATATTTTCCATCTTTAATTTCTGTGGTCTCATATGGTATAAATTAACAAAATTAGACTCATGGTATACTAGTGAAACATAATTTATGTAAATTTACTTTAGAATAGGCATTAACCTTGATCTTTACTTCAATTCTGCATTAAGCCTTGCCTTTGATACAGTAATCTTAATTAAAACTGAATATTTCATGATTTAACTCCCTCTGCCTCATGAGCAGAACAATACTCTTATCTGTGTTACCTATAAAAGTGTAATACATATAGAGTATCTGTTGCATCAGATGATAGGTTTGCTTAAGGTCATTTTCATATGAATAAAAGTACTGACAAAGAGCAGTTTAATTTGTTCAAAAATTATTAACTCTTATTTTACAATCAAACATTAAAAAGCTAGTTAAATAATTTTTCATGTGTGTTGAATTAGGAAATGTTGACTAATAAATACCGTATTCTTTTGGATAAAGAAACCAACCTGCATGAATGAGGAAAAAAAGTAAGTATTGGCAGATGTGATGTGTGTCAAGTGTGTAATCATGTAACTGTCAATCAGTGTCATCTTCATAATACTTTTAACTGGATTAGGTTAGGTAGTAAGAGAAAAGCAGTTCGTTTTGATGTTAAATCTTAATATATTCTAAAAGGAACAGGCAGGAATTTGAAATGGGCATGAAAGTTTGCCTATTTTTTTAATTTTTGGAGGATTTTTTGTTGTTGATGTTGGGGATTTTGCTGTGGTTTGTTTGTTTGTTTTATTTTCATTTGTTTTGTCATGATTTTAGAACAAATGGAAGCTGTTCTTGATAAATACTGGAACTTGCTCTCCTCTCCAGACGCTTGACCATGTGCACACACACACGACACACCCTTTAATCTGGGGCTACTTTGCCATTGCAGTCACTGACTGACTCAGTACAGGCATCTTCAGGTTGCTCACTCTTTATAAATGGAGACATTTGTAAAGTGACATTTTCCAACTTGGAAAGATGTGCAGGTATCATCTTAGTTATTTTGTAATAATCTTCAGTAGAATTTCAAGGAAAGAGGATATCAAGTGATAACACATAATAAATTATAGATATATATATATGTATATATAAATATATATATAAATATGTAACTTAGTTTTTAAATGTAAAAGGCGAGCAAACCTTTGAGTATCCGTCTGTATTGGAAGAGACCATCTCTTTCTGAAATTCTTTTAATTCTTTGTTGAATTTAAGGTGTCAGACTCAATACTTTGGATAAAAAAGCAGCTGTGATAAATCTTGATATCTGGACTGCTTTACTGACTTTAGGGATAGTTTCATATGTGTCATTGGAAGCTTTGGTTATGTCAGATGTTTCATGGACCCAGTGTAAGTCATCAATAGTTTTCTTCCAAATATATGTCTAACCTCTTGGTTAAATAATATTTGCCATTCACTTTCATCAGCATTTGAGATATTTTTCCCTCATTGTTTCAGCTTTTATTTGTTGGCTCTAAATATGTTGCAGCTGTAGTACATTGGACATCCATAAACATTACATATATACTGATACCTTTACTTCCCATTCAGAGCAAGAAACATAGCAGTGTGTATTTATTATGAATAATTGTCATATAAATGAAATGGTAGTGTATTTTTGGGCACAGCAGCTTTCTTATCATTTCATTACATTATTGGATTCAATACTTACAGAGAACCCATGGAACAAGTTTGTAAAGTTGAATGCATTTACTTGTTGGAGGAAAAAAATTGAAAGTAAATAGTTGTTAATATTTTACATTTCTAGTCCTCCCTTTAGGTCTTTATAGGAGAATGTAACACCTGATCACACTGAAGAAAAGGAAACTCTTTGCTTTTGTAGCACCATTTCCTTGCTTTTTTGCCTGTGTCATCTGTGGCATTTTCAAGTGCCATAAGGAACACGGGAGCTGTGGTTCTGTGTGGGTCCACATTACCAGAGGATGTTAAGTGGCTGGTTCCAGGGAACCCAAAGGGTTAAATGCAGTTAAGTTTTCCCCCAGCTTTCTGGGAACCTGGCAGTGGCTTTCTTTCAGTTGCTTTGTAACAGGAGGAACAATACCTGAATTCAGCCTTGGGTTGTGTTGGAGAGGGGGAAGGATTCAGGTTATAGTGTCAGAGGCAGCAGTTGCACTCGGGCAGTACCAGCAAGTGCTTCACCCTCTGGCTGAAAAAAGGGGAATGTTAACAAGGCAAGTCTCAGATAAGACCATATGTATGTAGGGTTTTGTTGTTATTTAATCCATTTCTCTCTGCTTGTGGTTTTCTTTTTAGTTAATTAATCATGCTGTTTTGAATAGGCTGCATTCTGCCACTGGGAACTGTAACTCAGTCTCTGGCTGGTGATGAGCCAGCCTAAAAGCAGGGGGATGCAGTTTTTTTGTGGCTTTCACTCAGGAGTTCGAGTCTTGTCACTTGGAAGAAAATAAGCATTTAGAAACTAAAAGTTGAACCCCGCGTCTGAATAATGATGATGCAAAATAACATCTGAAAATTCTTACAATAAGGTATCATCCTATTAGTCAACTGAATGGAAATGATGTTTCTGAATAATGTTTAACAGTTTATTTGTGAAAGAAGTGGTCCTGAACATGTTTACCTATTTCATCTATGATTTCTTCAATGAGCTACTGCTACTAAGGACCACCAAGGTTATTTGGTCAGAGGAGGCTGCATGAGAATCTCATGATTATTTCAATTTTCTGGATCTTTGAATTTCTTTTAAAGAAGGATATGGGTTATATCTCAAGAAACAAGAGAAACACGGAAAAAAAATCCCACCAAGAAACCAACTTGTCATACGGATAAACATGTCAGTGTTTGGTTTCTTGGTTATACATTTCTCCACATCCAGGCATTGTTTTGTCTAGAGCAGGAAGGTGCAGCATGAGTAGTTGAGGAGAGCTCTGTTAAGGCTGTCCCACCCAAGTGCTCAATATGCTTGAATGTGATGATCCTTAGGACCTAACCAAGACCCAGGCACAGGGTGTGGAGCATCATAGGCTGAGAAGTGGGGAAGCAGGAGGCATGTAGAGGATAAAGGGATATAATGAGCCACAGGAAGGAGTTGCTGCTCTACTCCAAGGCAATGGGCACAAACTAAAACAAGGAGCAATGTCAGGAAATGCTTTCTTACTGTGCGGGTGACTGGCACAGGTTGCCCAGAATGGTGATGAAATCTCCATCCCCAGAGATACTCAAAAGCTATCTGGACATGGTTCTGGGCAGCATGATCAAAATGGCACTGCCTGAGCAGGAGGTTGGACCAGATGATCCCCAGAGATCCCTGCCACCACAACCATTGTGTGACTCTGAGTGGTGAGGGAGATGGAAAAGGTGAGATTGTAAGGGACATGAACAGAGGGTGTTTGAGATTTTTGCCTTGGGAAAAGGTTATGAATAAAAGTCTTTCTCACAAAAAAAATCGTATTTTAATCTATTAAAGATTTTATTACAAATGTTTAATTAAGCTAAACATTTTTTAAATACTGAACTTTTATACACCAAAATACACAGCTGTTCAATAAAGCAAGATTCAAAGAAGGCTCTGAGGAGAGCTTCTGGCCAGAGAGGCTTCTATGTCAGATACTGTCTCAATTGATAATATTTTTTTTTCGTAACGTGCTGTTGCTTTTATGAATTTGTTGCAAGTCCAGTCATAAGGCTTTCAGAACACACCATTAAAGAAAAACGTTCCTTTAGCAATATTTAGCAGAAGCATTTAGCAATGTTTCTGCTTTGAGTAACATTGGTTTTCATGAAGTAGTAACTTTATCATGCAAGAAGTGTGATTTGAGGATGCAGTACTGCAGTGGTCATTATTAATTTGAAATACAACAAGCTTTAAGTAAAACTTTTCAACTAGCATGTGGGCTAAGGCTTCCTGTGAGCAACTAGCTAAACAGTTCATATACAGGAAGAATAAACAGCAGCATGATGGCTTTTATTGGGTGAAATTGTCCTAATAATTTAGTGGCTTGTTAAATACTTTATATGTCCAGCTAATTCCAAAATGATCACTTAATTTTAGTTCTTTAACAAAAACAAACAAAAATGTCTCCACAGTGTCCATATGATTTATACTTGAACTGGAATAAAAAGTTTCCATACAAAAACTACTGGCAAATGCAAAATCAAAATTATTCTAAAATGAGACATTATTTATATGACTTCTGCAGTTGCAAGACTCTTGGGATTTAACTGTTTAACTGCTGTGTGGAAAACATACATCTCTAGCTGTATTTGATTCAGGAACTGAAATCTTGGTACTGTTTGTTCAGGGCTTTAGGGGAAGGGGGAAGGCACCTAAGAGTAGCCTTTTTTTATGGAATTGTAAGTTTTACCAGTTAAACTACTGGAATTATATTTTTACATATTATATATTCATAATTTTTTTATAATATTTTTATGTTAGAGCTTCAGATGGAGGTATTAAATATACTCAGTAGTATGGGTGTGTATGAATTTATAAAGGACTTACCGTTAAAGCCCATGTTTCAGAAAAAATTCTCTACCAAGATAAGTTATATTTGGATGATTTGGGGAGTTCCAGTTCCATGAAGAAGACAGCTTAGTGATTTAAGGTTTTGCACAGCCTGTATTGTGTGTGCATTAATGTGTATACATATAAATTGTTTCTAGTACCTGAAGATATCTTCTAAGAGACAGCTGAAATCAGCTGCACTCTTTGTTCCTGAAGTTGGTTGAGTGTAGTTTTGTTTCTACTCTTAAACTCTCTAAGTTGTTTCGGACTGTAAATAAACAACAACAAAAAACCGAGGAACGTGGTGACAAATGAGATCATCTTTCTAAACAGCACTTCTAAGTCACTTCTTTAAAGTGATCTTTTAAGAACATGAATTTTATGCATCCCAAACGCATCCTCCAACTGTGAACACTAGATTAAATTCATTCTTTAACATTTCATATGAGAGAGGCAGATGCACTGCAAATGAAGTAAAAAGATCAAAACTGGAGGTAAAATAAGAATAATTTATCCAACTAATATGTACAAGTGATTAGTTTTATCCCATAGGCTGCAGGATAATGCTGGTATTTTTCGTAAAATAAGAGTTTTGTGGAAATCCTTGCCTGCTTTCCTAAGAATATGATTTTCTTGACAGAATCACATAAATGTTTGTTGATATCTCTAACTATCTACATGGTATTTTATTTCTGAGAACGCTAAGTTTTGTATAATACATATTCACTCCTTGAAAAAACCTCCCCCACTGCTTCTAAAATGTCAAAGCGGAGCACAGGGATTTAGCCATACAAGTTCTATTGAGATTAATTGGATTTGTATGGCTAAATCCATGCAGTTCTTCTGAAAATATTGCTGTCCCTTGTATATAAAATGTAAATATATGTTTACAAATACAATATCGCAAGAAATATTTGGACAGAACAGTAAAATCAGGTTTAATTTATGTTTGGAGATGAATAACTTTTGGTTTTCTATAAACTAAGGGTTCCTGTTGAAGTATACTGAGTGAATACTAAGCATGTGCTGTGCTTGCCTTAGGGCTTCATTTTTTTTAAATGCGTGAAGCATTTACATAGGAGTCTTCTGTACTTCACTCAGGAGGGGGAAGAGCATTTCTGATTCATTAATCCCCTTTTCTAAGTAACTGGGTCCTTCACATCATGCGCTCAAGAGGTGTAAAATATACAAAGAAGTGGGAGGGACAGGCAAAATGATGCCTGGCTTGCTATAAGGTATAAATTCAAAATCTATTTCTCTTGCAAGAAGAAAAACGGTGAGGGGAAAAAAGGGCAGCACTGAATTTACTGCATATGCTTGCATGATATGCAGGTTTGGGATAATTATTTTCTCTCTTGTTCAATAAAGTGAGTTGTTACCATGGTAACATTTATATTGCTCAATTTCTCTGTTATAAAATAAATGAGAACAGTTTTAGAGTCAGAAAAGTCTTTCTTTGGAACCTTTTTCTTTTCTGTATTTTTAAGTGCAGAATTGTGTCTTAACATTTTCTTGAGATCACAAAGTTTTGATGTACTTTCCAGATAAAATTAGTCAGTTTTTAACAATACAAAGTGCTTCTGCAGGACAAAAAGTGCAAGATATGGTTATGAAAATTGAACTCGGCCATCAGGCAGATGCAGACTGCCCAGCAGCTCGGAGGAATGGTCTGTATGTCCTTATCCAATAATCGGCTCCTGATAGTGACACCTTGCTTGTGTTACTGTGTCACCTTGGACAAGATGAGTTAAGAGCTTCTTAAAAAGTGGGTCTGAGTCTTCAGTGGCAGAGGGGCAAGTGCCCAGGGTGAGTGTTTAGAACCAGAGCTTACCCTACACAGAATTTTGGTCCCTGCTGCTTGTGCTTCTCTTACTGAGGAATAGCAGACTGATAGCAGCACTTCCTGACCAGTTGGTTCTTTGATAGGGTGGGATTTTTATAACATTTATTGACTACAAAACAGATTCTGTAGTGGACATTTAAAAATATCCTTGAGCAATACTTCTGTTTCTGCTTACTGAAGAGATTCCAGAAGATATCCATGGGAGCTACTTACCATGTAAAGCTTATATGAAAGACTTCCAAGAGGTGGGAAAATGTTCAGATAGAACAGTTGATTGGAATGACAAGTAGCTTTTCATCAGATCCTAATAGTGTCTTTGCCAGTCATAACTGCTTCTCTTTGTTCAGTTTTGTTTTTCTCCTGTATTTTCTCACTACAGTAGGCATTTCAGTATGAGGTGACTTTTTAATCTGTTGAGATCAAAAGACTTTGTTGCTTGCTTGCTTCTGTCCTTGCTTGATTCGCACCTTTCTATTGAGCTCTTGTATGGATTTTTCAGTTTGGTAATCAGTACAGAACTTTTGGGGGATTAGACCATTTTAAGGTGACTTAATTATATTATTCAAAATGTCCAGATTTGTGATTACTGAATATAATTGAAAAGCTTTGGCACAATGATTATTCACAAAATAGGGTGGCTATCACAACTATCATGCACAAAAAGTTCATTAGTCATGGAAGCATGAGAAATTGTTCCTTGACTACACTGTATTCCACTGAAAATAAAATAGGATACCTTGTGGAGGTTCTTTTGTGCTTTTCAAATCGTAGAATCATTAAACTTGGAAAAGACCTCCAAGCTCAAAGTCCAAGCTTTGACTGAACAAACTATAACAACTAAACCATAGCACTAAGTGCCATGTCCAATCATTTCCTGAACACTTCCAGGGATGGTGACTCAAACACCTCCCTGGCCAGCCTGTGCCAATGACTGACCACCTTTTCAGGAAGAAATTCTTCCTGACGTCTAACCTGAACTTCACCTCTGGTGCAAGGTGAGGCCATTTCCTCCTGTCCTCTCCGTGGTTGCGAGACCAGTCTGCATATGGCTTCAAACTTCTGTCTGGCAGCTGTAGAGAGTGAAAGGGCCCCACTGAGACTCAAGAGCCAAGAAGTTGGCTGCTCTATCCTATACATTCTGCCTACAGGAAAATCTGTGCAAACTGCCCTGCCATCTCCTTCTGCTGTGCCAGATCCTGTGTGTCCTGTTTGCCCACACTTTTCACTGTGCTCCTGGTTGCTTGTGCTTCTTAGAGCTCTTCAAATCTCCCTCAGGTGCTCTGTCATCACCCTGTCGCCCTCCCTCACAAGAGCTGCCAGGTCCTGCCTGATCTCTGCTCTCTTTTGGGTATCCCTGACTCTGGAAGCCCCTGCTGAGCTCCCTGGAATGTTTTGCCCTGGAAGTTACTGTAGCCACAGTTGTAGTCAGCACATCCCTTCCTGACTCCACTTCTGAATAATGTGGAAATTGCCTTGTGCAGCATGTCACTATATAGACTCCACCCCGTAAATTATTTGCAGTGATGTAGGAGCTGTATAGTCAATGGTTGCTAACTACACAAATTTTAACACAATACAAGATGTTTTTAGGACTCTGTGGAGTGGTTGTGTCTTTGAATGTTTCTGTCTGTCTAACTAGAGAGAATTACTCTTGAATGCTACCCAGGCAGGAAAAGTACTGACTGACTGCATACTGTTACTGAGAAATGCTTCCCTTTAGCAGTTATTCCCTTCCTTATTATCCTTTGTCTGATCCATTGGCCAGCCCTGTTGATGGGTGTGGCAGCACACTGGTTCACTACTTCATTGCTTGCCTTGGTGGGCTGTAACGTTTTTACCCAACACACCTGATTGCCAAACAGGAGTGTCAGAAATTGTTTTTTTCCAGGTTAGAAAAACTTAAGTGCTACATGGCAGAATTTCACAATTGCATTAAAGGGTGATGGAAACTGCATAAAAAAACAAGTGGTGTGTTAGAATGCAGTTTTTGGTTTTACAGTTAATTGCTGACAGATGATGTTTCATGCTGACAGATGATATTTCATGCTCTCTATCCGATAAAACCAAGTATAACTGAGTAAGAGATGGAAAACCTGTAAGTTTGACTTCTTTGTAGGATATCTATGCAAGGGATATAAGGATATTTATAGATACCTTTTGAAGTTGCATCTAACGTATTTAATGGGTCATTGAACCTACATTTTTAATATTTTATGACTTTTCAATTCATGGTTGGTTGACAGCTTTGCTTTCTCTAGAAATGGATGTTATAAATTTATATCCTCTATTGTAGCATATCTAAATTTACACATTTCTTTAATGAAAACAACACTTCTCACTGTAGATTACAACCATCACCTTGGGCTGTTACAATGGGACTTGTTTTATTTGTTTTCAAGCATCTAGAGGACTTCCTGAGTGACAATCTTCATCCTGGTCCTTCCCTTCCTTCTGGTGGGAGCCAAATGTCGTAGATTTACCGATTAAGAGTAGATTATTCTCCAGGAGGCCATTTGGTTTCCTGGCAAGGTCAGAGAGGGAAGATTTCAGATATATTCATTTCCTACCAGCACAGAGTGACTTTGCAGAGTCCTCTATTCCCTTGTGCTGCATGGTGACAGTTGGCCAACCTGGAACTGAAACACACGTTCATCCTTGGTGTTTAGTCTGTTCTCCTTAAGGGTACCTGTAAACAAAGGTGCAGGAATATGATGAACTTAAACTGGTTTTGTTAGGGAGGTGTTCCAAACAGAAGTGTAATGGTTCCTCTCATTTGCTGTGAACAAGAACTTTGTAGCTGTTGATTTATCTAGGAGCCAACATCCATCACCAAACCAAATTCAAATTACTGGTTTTATATGAAAGTAAATCAGGTGCTTGGGTTTTTTCTTTTCCTGTTGGATGGCATAAAACCTAGTATGGCTCATTGCCATATATTGCTGAGATCTAGGCAGTTTTTTATTTCTAATCTCTTGATATGCAGCCTTATAATGAATTTCTCCTCCAGTGTGTTGATGAGTACTCTAACATCACAAATCAGCAATCTTTTTTTAGTTCCAGTTTGACAATACAAGAGGAGCATGAAATGTCATGTTTCAACAGGTCAGATCCCTATATGTGAACAGTTTTATACCTAATTACTGAAGTCTCTGAAGTTAAGAACACTGAGATTAGTATGTCAGGAAATTTTTCTTCATTGCAATTTTATTACACACTTCCCTAAGCATCCTTTACTGGTGCTTTCAAGAGAAAGGCTAGGGAGGAGCTTTGTTTTGTACCAAAACAAAGTATTTACACACTTAAGCAATTGATACAAGTTGTTTATTTTTGTTACTATTTATTCTTATTGTAGAACCACTACAATTTGCAGAGTTTATATAGTCACAGTGAATGTGGAGTTGATAGCAGTCTTCTGCAATGCATCTTCTGAGTAGTTGAGAAGCAGCATGCTACTGTGGAATGTCTCTAAATGTCTAAAGATCTGTTTTAACAAACTCAAAATTTAAAATCAGTGTATTTTTTAATTGTTATTTTTCAGAGCAGACTCCCATTTGGGACTACAGTGTATTTTACCATTTTTCTATCCTTGTGGTTGAAATGCCTGAGATCTGTATTTGAGAAGTATTTGAGTCAAATATTCCCAGAGTGGTTATTTAAATTAAAGAATTCTTAATATCTTGTTTCTTTATACAATATTTGGATCAATACTGTTTAAACACTTAATTATCATAATCTTCAAAAAATCTACTGTAGCTAAGACACATTGAATATCTGTTTTTTCTTGGAGAAAGCAGAGTAATTTAGACTTAGGAGATACTCTCAAACATCTGATTCTGAGCAATCTCTTTTAATTTCATTATTTCTGCTCTTGCCAAATGCAAAAGACTGATTTTTATCCTCAGGACAGGTTTGAAATCCTAATTGCTTGGATTATTTTTTAATGCAAAACTGTAGTTACAAACAGAACTTCTTCATATAGAAGTAGAACTGTGTACACAGTTCTGTCATTTACTGAAATACCATTAAAAATTTAGGAACCTTCTGTAAATATATCAAGTCCTGTCAGTATCACCGGTACTGGGTAGGATTTCCAACCATTTTCCTGTTCTTAATAGAACTTGACTTGCAATATCTAGAAATGTTGCCATTGTGGGACAGGTGTAATAAATGAACGGGGCGGGGGAAAAGGCTAAATTTTCTAATTTGGGGAATTAAAATTATATGCTTGGTCAGTTGCACAAAGGTTTGCTTCTGGAAAAACGGTCTTTGTGTTTTCCTTATTTTTTAAAGAGCTCACCTGGAACCTGAGACCTCTGATACAAAAATAAATGAAGGTATGGCAGAAGGGCACTTCTGTTGGCTATTGCCTGAGCCTTGAAAAATAGCCAGCCTTTGTCTGTTGTCCACTTTGTTAAGCTACCTGACTTAAGTAATCAAATTAACTGCAAACATCATTCCCCGAGTGTTCCTTTGACCATCTGTTACCATCTTCGGTTTCTCAAATTTTGGAAGTAGGAACTAGAAAGGGGAGTACTTTTGAATTAACTGTCTGTAACTTGTATCTGTAGTCCTTCTGCTTAGGAGTTATGTGTTTCCAGGTTGTTATGGAGTAAATTAGATGTACACATCTTCAACAGATTGCAAATGCTTTCAAATTTTGTGTTTGAGTATCAAAATTAACTCCTGTCATCACTTCCAGGGGTCTTAACAAAATTCTGAAAATATTTCCAAATAATCCTCAGGTACAGAAAATAATTTGATCATTTCAGAAAATACCACATTAAGCAGATTTCTAGCATGCCATTCATGCCTTTATGAAGTACTTTAATTGATCCTCAAAGTGAGGGAACTGACTCAGAGATACTGATTTATCTGTGCATCACTCTGTAGAGTTTTTATACTTCTTTTTAAAGTTGATGAGCAGAGTGAGGCAAAGAGTGTTGTCAACTGCCTTTTATTTTCCTTCTTATTAGGCAAATTGATTAATGCTAAAGAAAATGTGCTGAGAGGAAAAAAGAATGAGCTTTTTCTTAATTTCTGTATCGAGTAAAAATAATGAAGAGAAAGCAAATTCATTAACACTTTGAAAGATTCCTTTAATAATAGCTCCCAAATGAATAAATTATTGAACTGCTTTTAAAAAGTGATGTTACTGTAACAAGGAGTGAGCAAGGCTAATCTATGCAAATGCTTTTAAGGTATTAGGAAAGTTTCCAGTATGGAGAGAATATAGTAATTAATAGTGAGAGAGGCCCAAGAGAAGGTTAAAAAGGGAAACAGTGGTAGGAGTAAAAGATGCAGATGATTATTTTGAAGAGCAGTTATGGGAAGAAAAGATGTGAGGAGTAAAGATAATGAGAAAGTACAGAGGAGAGTTGGAAGGAAGCTGCACTGAGGAGTCAAGATTTGCACCTATCAGAGTCACTAAAACTCCAGATGACAGACTGCTAATCGAAGAGAAAGTATCTAAAATATGAACAGAACAAGGGTAGAAGTGTGTTCTTGAAATAGAAAAATACATTTGCTTCTCTTGAGATTGAAAAGCCACAAGGGAGGCCAATTGCAGGAGAATGGTCTAGAGATAAGGCAGCTTCTAGTATGCAGAAAGGTGTTCTGTGATCTGAAAGGCAGGAGAGGGTGGAGTGGTGCAGTGGTTAATCTCTTGAATAAATTTACGCAATTGGCACTGTTTCTTGTCAAGAATCATTTTGTGTAAATGGGGCACAAAAGGTAAGACCAACTAGAATAAGGCAGAGTTGGTGAAGAGTGATTATGCAGTGGAGAAAATCTTGTGTGAGAATGCTTCTAATGACCTGTAGAGTAAAATTCAATGTTGTATGCCTTGGGCTTAGTAAAGTTTCCTATTCTGAAGAGACGAGAGAAAAATGTTTTAGGTGGTGAGTATGATACAAACTGGGCTAAACAGCACGAAATTGGAGGTCATGTGCTTGAGGATAAATAAACATTTCTTCTGGATTGCCTTTTAGAGACTAAAGGAAGTTTTGGCTGTCTTAAGAAATGACTCAATCACTGATATGATGAAGCCTTGAAAAAGTGAATGGAGTCACTTGTTTAAATCTGTAAATCACATAGATTTGCCTTGAGTGAAATGAAATCAAGGTCCTGGAGACTCAACACAAAATATGAAAATAATACTTATGCGACAGAAGCATAAAAAAACCCCAAACTAATCTGGGGTAAAGAAAGACATCAAACACAAACATGCTTAGGAGAAACTGCAGAGCAGGCTGGGTCACTGTGTTTGCCCTGTCACATCCTGCACAGCCACCTACGTGTGTCACCAAAGGGAGGGGCACAAGCACTGTCTGTGGAGCAGCACAAAGTCTGTGGCTGGATCTGTTGGTGCCTCTGTTAATGTCAAAAACATTTTGACTTGTTCAAAATATAATTTAAAAACAGAGTTTGATTGCTTTAAGCTTAGATAAAGGTGAAATACCTAGCTGAAGCATGTAGTAATGAATGTTTAACTGGAGGCTTGAAGGCTTAAGTAATCTGAAGGGGTGTCCCTCCTGTTTTATTTTTTTCATGCATTAGAAGCCTTGTACAGGGTCAAAATCTGATTGTTTTGTACAAGCGTTCAGAAAAATGTCGATTTATTTTTAATAATTTTTATAAAAATAATTTTGATCAATTGCTGTCTTAAATACATATAGTGGTAATGTTCTGTGATTATATTTCTGTATGAGCTTTTCAAATGAGGCCGACATATGAGCATACTCTGGCTATAATTTTCATTGAAATAATTTTGAGCAGGCTTTTTATGCTCACATAATTTGTGCTGGGGTCATTGAATTTAACTCCAGGAGAGGATTGCACAGTCACTTTGACTGAAATGTGTTTTGTAAATGGCATTGGGTATTCCAGGTGCCTTGTTGCATAGCAGAGGTTTTACCACGTGCCCAAATGTGGCTGCTGGCAGTGGTAGGTTTTGAACAAGTGCACAGGCTTTGAGAGCCACGGGATGATGGTGCTGCAAAGCACCATTCATGTGACTGTGAAAGAATATAGTACCCTTGTCTGGTGGGTCTGAATATGGAAATTTCTTTGTTTCTTGATACGTATGACATTCAGAATCTGTGTGACAGTAAGCCAGACTGAAGAGGTAGAATTAATATTACATCTTGGGCAAGATCATTGAATATTATAAAATAGAGATATAAAAAAACCACACAGATCATCTAGTATATCTGTGCCAGTTTGAATTTGTCCTCCTTTCATTAATATTATTCCACTCCAGTTTAAAATGTGCGCTTGGTGAGATTTCAGTCCCACCTCTGAGGAAAAGCTTCCCCTCCACCCTAAATAGTCAGCATTGTTTTCTCTGCCTAGTTTTATCCTATGGATAGTCTGTCATTGCCTACCCAACTAACCATGCATTTCCCTTTGTCATGTGTTCTCATTCTGCTCATGTTTTGCACCTCAGTGAATATTTTCTGGCTTCCTGTGGTGTCCTCGGGAAGAGCCCAGCCTTTCTCAGCAGACAGCCCTTGATTCTGGAATCCCACTCACTTCCATGCAGCCATGTGCTCACAAAACCAGTCTTTGTGTCTGCTTGGGGAATGATGCAAGGCCCATCTGTTAGTCCAGGCTGATAGGAAAAAAGCTGCCTTGAAGGATGGCTTGTGGGTTGCTTGTTTTTCCAGAGGTTTCAGTGTTCATGCTTGACCAGTGAATCTCCAAGAGCAATCTGAGCCGTCATTTCCTCCTGGGAACAATTGTCTGCTGTGCATTTATGATTATTCTCACATTGGATCCTAGATTTCATCAGCAAGTTTCTCACACAAATGTATTTCAAAGTAAGTTACATCATCACTTAGTTTTAAACATACCGATGAAACCTGTTTCTCTACATCTTTCAGATCAGTATGGGTTTATTTTCAAATTTTCTTGTTATTCCTGTAGAAAATTCCATTTAATTATTAACTTTAATAGTATTAAATCATCACAAATTTTAGTAATTTTAAAATAACTCTAGAATATTTCTTCCAACTGTAATTTCTCTTGTTCAAAGATTCTCAATAAATATTCTTTCTTATGTTACCCACACAGTTTTTCTGGCTTGTTTCTAGTCTGTTCTTGCCAGATGTTTTTTCTCAAGCTTTTGTGGTAATGAAATGGAGCCACTGTACCCATGATATTAAAAAAAAAAATAATTAAAACTTCTTTCAAAAGCAGTGGTGTATTTTTGGCTAAAGTGCAAGTCATTTGGCATTGCAGTCATATTTTTCCCCATCTGTGTTTCAAACTCTTGATGTGTCTTAATTTAAGAACATATTGCCTCTGAAGTTTTACAATACCTGAACTTTTGAAGTAGTAGTTGTTTTTCAGTCCGTAAGTTACAGGTGGCACTTGGAACTTAAGAGTTAGCAAGACATGAACTTTGGTGAATTTTAAAATTTTGCTACAAATACGCTGTCTTAAACCCAGTTTATTGCACTGTATCCTGCTTTACCAGGAGTATGCCCTATGTAGGTCCAGAGAGATTGCAATTTTATGCAAAATAGCTCAGCTTCAGAAGCAGTTAGAATGTAAGTTAGATCTGGTGATGATTTAATACTGTACATGGCTTTTTCTTCCTCCTTCCTTTGCTCCCACTGCAGTTAGCTGTTAGACATTCAGCAGAGGTGCTCGAGCCTCTTGTGTCAGAAGGGATTTTGGGCCTTCTGTGTCCCACAAGGCTTCTGAATTGTTCGGTGAAGACAGTCATCTTTTATTTATTCAGTCTAGGTTCAGCACAGAATATTAGAGGAACTTAATAATTCCACATCTACCACAATTGAGTCTTTTCTGTCAAAGCAATTTATTGCTCAAAATAGGTGTCTTGTCCATTTCTGTGGCTGACTCAGCAGCAGAACTCTCCTATTATATTGTATAAAGCAAGAAAAATGAAACAGCCATTGCTTTGGGGTGACAAAACTCACTTGTTGGTTTTGTTTCTCCCTGAAGCCACTGAAAGAGCTGTGCAAACAAAGCTCCAGGCTGCTGCCCCCTCAGCAGGCAGGCTTTTGGACTTGTCCTTCGGAGACCTCTGCCTTTCTCCATGTACAGGCCAAGCATCTGTAACTACTACATGTTGAATTCTCTTCCGAAGACTAATGTAAGGTATTTAGCTTCTGACATTTGCTGTCGATAGGAAAGCTGGTCCCTGATTACTCCCCTTAGATATATGTTCTTTGTCTTTGTATCTACTGAGCCTCTTTGGAGATAAAACTGTTTCTTACCTGCCTGAATTGAAAATGGCAGTTCTCTCTTCAACTAATCTTTTTAAGTGGTGTCAGGGTCAGGACTTGCTGTTTCAGCCCTTGCTTCCCTGTGATGACTTTTATTAAGTGTTGTGAAAGAAATAAGTACAAGTTTGCAGTTTCCTAAGTAAGTTTGTTTCTCTGATGATCACTAGCTTCAGTTATCTTGTAATATTATATATTGAGTCTTTGAATTCATTTCTTTAGTCAAGAACATTAATAAAACTTAGTGCCCAGTCTGCTCCTAGTTCAGTTTTCTTGAATCAGCTGACCTCATGTTACACACAGAGCATTTGGTGCTAGTTGGCAAAGAAAATGTACAATTTGTTGAAGTATTGCTGGAACATTTGTAATGGAGCAGCAGCAAGGTCACTTTTATATCCACATAAAACTGAGATGAGTCTGACTCCAAATGGTGCAGACTTTTGCTGTGGTCATGAGGAACTTTAAGGAACCCTCCTGGTGTTTTCTGATTCACTGGTGATTTCTGAATGTGAGAGCAGCTGCAAGTATGTAGTGCAGAAGTGATTTGCCACTATTGATGCATCGGGGTGCAATTGTTACAACAGATTCCTCCATAGTGAATATGGACTTGGTTGAATTAAGAAAAATGTGCTTTCAAACCCAGGAGTATTTCAAGAATATAAAACCTAACAAATTTGAGGTTTATCCCAATCCAGTGATATGTGCAAAGTGTTGAATGAACTGGAATTTGAGCCATTTGCTGTATACTGAGTTCAGTTTCTTAAATTTTGTCTATGGTAAAAATTGATAAATCATGTAATTTATAGATCTGTATTAAGTAAATGGAATTTGTCTTTGTGACTATGTGTAGACCAGCATTCCTTAACTAAATTCCAAAGACTTTGCAGAATTTTGGCATCCAAATTATTGTAGTCTCATACCATATGAAAGAAAGTTCAACTGATAAAAAAATTTTCTCATTCTTGGCTACCATGTTTTTTTCTATTCTCCACTGGTAGGTGTCATTTTTTTCTATTATATTATTCCTACCTTCTATAAGCACTGTCACAAATTTGAAAACTAAGTGTACTTTCAGCAAAAGAGCAGGGTTATTACTGAGGGAGGATTATTATTATTCTGGTAAGAACTTGCCAATGCTTTTTATAGCAATGTGCTTCCTTGAACGGTTGAACTGACACTTTCTTTCCTGATACATTTATTCTTGAGAAATTCCTTACTCTCCTGTTATCATTACTCAGAAGTAGGTCATGGTTGTCTGGTTTTTTGAAAATGAAACCGGTGGCCAGATACCAGTTAGTCACAGAATGTAACCTTTTTGCCCTGAATTGTCAGTGGCATCTATTGCAAAGGCCAGGAAAAAATTTTCCTTTCTGCTTTTACCTCTTTCTTTCCCTGGTATCTGGGAGGAGATAAGGAGACAATGGGATCACTGCAGTGTCTCTTCCTAACTGAGTCAGAATGGGCTGGCTGTTTTCAGTGGTGGCACCCCATGACTGCACTTCAGTGGTACCGCAGCCATCACTGGAGGAACAAAGTGAAAAACTATGCTGGTACATTGCTATTTTGGTAAAATAATCAATGGCTCTGTCAAGATACTGTATGTGTGTTTGTAGGCAAATTTCTCTCAACTCAGGCCCCACTCTTTTTAGGCATACAGTCTTCCAGCCTTTTCTTTCCAACCTTCAAATTCTTTTTAATCTGGAGTAGAGTGATATATCCATCTGTTCAAAATGTGGTATGATCTGGCATAGGAATATCCAGCACTGAGTGGGAAAGTTCAAAAGGTGATCTTCAGGGATAAAGGAAAGAAAATCCTAGTCTCACCTGGTTGTCAGACAGATTTGGAAAGTGCTCAGCTCATGCCTATTATTCCTGTTCCTCTGATCAAAACTCCAGGATAACTTTTGATACAAAGGATGAAGGGTTTAGCCTGTGTCTCACTGCTAGTGCTGAAAATCTAATGACAAGATGTATGTATGTTCCTGGGTTTTCTAGCTGCAGAACTATGTGGAAGTGAACAATGAGCAAGCAGGAGAGACTTTCAGGAGAAAAGCAGGAATTATGCCAAAAAGAAAAAAAAACACGAACAAAAAAAACCCCATAAATTTGCCACTGCTGTTCATGTTAACAAAAATGACTAACATTGCTGGTGTCTCTTGTCTGTAGATCACCTCTCTTGTGACGCTGCAGCTGTTAGCCATGGTTGGCCAGAATGACCAGCTTGATGGACCACGATACAAATGTACTGTATCTCTGGACTTCATCAGAGCTATTGCCCGGTGAGCCTGTTAAGAGTTCATTACTGTTGCATGTGCTGACTTGAAAGAGACTTCAAACCAAGTATTTGCTCAGTCTATAGCTCTTTACAGACCAGAATAGAAAAGCTGTGGATATTTTCTAAGAATGAGTGAATAAGTCATGTTATTTATGAGAAATGTTGTACCCCAGGTAAGTACAGTCCGTTCCTGTTTTGAAAAAGATTTATGTTGCAGTGGCAGTATGTTTTACAGTAACATACTGTCTTTGTGCTTAATGAAGGTCAGGGACTTCATGTGAAAATACTGCTCTGAAATGTCAGTCCGTTTCATTACCAAAAAGCACATTATGGTATTTGAATCTGAAATTATATTTAGTTCTGTAAAAACTACAGAAGTTATAAGAATTCTTGCACATAGGCTATCTTGTGTGATCTGTAATTGATACAAGCTAATTCAGTGAGTGGATGTAGGTACATCAGTGTCTTTGTTTATCCAGAGCCTTTAGTCATGAAGTCTTAAAACACTTTGCCATGGAGAGAGATGGCAATAATATGCAGTCAGAAATACGTGCAATACAAAGGCTACAAGCAGGCCTATATCTTGTATTTTATCTGTAGCTGCCACCTTATCAGTAAGTCTTGGATAAACAGTCTATAGCCAGAATAGAGCCCAGAAATGACATATGTCAAAAGGGAGAAATGTTCTCAAGGCCAACTCTTCTCTCTAACACTGGAATTCAGAGGAACCTGAGGTGTAGACTGTATTCCATAACCTCAGTGCACATGTTGCTCTCCTCAGCTATTAAATGTCCAGTAGCCTTGTCAGTAAATGGGACAGATACACTAATTTCAGTTTTCAGTTGGACAGGCCATAGAATGAAACTTTGTCTGGCTCAGGTCTGGCCGGATCTCACTGCCAAGACCTCCACAGCTTTGCTATGTCATTTTGCTATTCCCGGCAGTAAAGTCACTTGTGAGTGATGCCCTGAAAAAGCTCCCCCTGGAACCAAGTACAGCAGACCATCTGCTCAGCAACATGGATCATTGTGTATACAGTTATACATTGGATGTATCCTTGAATTGGGATACTTTGACAGCCCTTGCCTTGCAACTTTGACATCCTTAGAAGTTTGTAACTGCATTAAAGTTGCTGGAAGGTACAGACGGCCAGAAAACAGGACCAAAACTTGAGCTATGCATCATGCTTGCTGGAGAAAGTAGTTGTCAGGGACACTGTCACTTCAAACCTCAGTGCATGGTACAGGGTTTTGGCTTGCTTTCCTTTAGGTCTGATATGTGTGTGTGTTTTTATGTATGGGCACATATATATACACGCACACACAAATATGTATCCATGTATCCAAACTGGCTTTCCCTACACATTATGAGGAAGAAAGCAGGTATTTTTTCTCCTCCTCCAAGTGGTTCGCAGGTCTTTATTTGCTGCCTAGATAGGGCTATTTAAATTAGATAGATAGATAGATTTTAAAGTTGACCTGTTCTGCTTTTTTCCTGTTTCTCCCATTTTAATCTTGCTTTGTTCCTTTGTTACAATTTTTATTAAAATACGTTTTTCAGCCCACCATGTTTATTAAATCTTAAAGGAGGATAATCCATAAGACAAGGTTTCGTGAATTCATGATAAATGAGCTTCTGTCTTCCCTGGTGGGGCTTCGAGATATAGGATGAAGGCCAGATCTTCTGTGTTTTAAGAAATTTCCTTTTCTATCTGTGCAATAGTCTTAGTTGTATTTATCACAGAGAAGGAACTATTTTGCAATTTCAGCCAAAATACAGTTCAAGTAAGCAGCCAATCTTCTGATTCTTTTTCCTCTGTTATTGAAATAGTACTAAAATAGTTTGTTAGTCACTAAAATCTTCAGATACCTCAGCATTGTTACCATTTCAGCATATTTCCTAATGGAAGGCTGAAGAATGCAAAGAGTGAGACAGAAAAGGATGCTCTTTCCCTCCCCACCCCCATTCAAGCTGTTCAGATTGTCATTTCATTTTCTAAGCAAAAGTGAAATTTGCATTTTAAAAGAAGTCACCTGTTTTTGGAAAAGAGTAAAAAACTTGTCTCTTCCTGATGGCTTTTAACATGGTAACTGCTGAAGTGCACAGTCTCTCTTTATTACCTCAGAACGTCATGTCTGTCTCTGTTCTGTGGCATATACTCAGTCTTTGTGGAAACATCTCTATGGTTTTTACCACATAGTAGTTAAGCATTTAGCTGAAGGTAAAGTTGGATGTTTCTTTGTTAGAAATCATTTCTGTTTTAAGAAGTTCAAACCTAAGTTCATAAATTTTGTCTAGCTGATGTAGGGCTCTCTTAGTGTTTATTGAGTATAATGGATCTTTTCAGAGAGTCTGTAATAAACCCTGTTGTTATGGCAGGACAATTCTGGTTCATTTAGTTGATAAGGTCAGCATTTGTTAGCATTTGTGTGTATGATTTTGTTGCTGAGGAAAGCCTTGTAATTAAAACACTTTTTTTTGAGTGACACAATGTCATGTGAGTCTAATAGGGCCAGTTAATGTCTTTAAATTTGTCACTGGATTAAGACTCGGAGTATTTCCTGTTATGTATCTTGGGGATTTCTAAACTTTTTCTCTCTCCAATAAAAACTTTTATAAAAACTTTTTAAAAGTGGGTTACAGGCTGATGCATGAACAGAGAATATTAAATGACTGTAGTCCAACAAATAAGAATTCATCTAGCTAATCTCACTTTGTATTGTTAGCAGTTATTTTTGCATCACTGAATACTTAAAAAAACCCTTTTAATTTTATACTTGTCATTATATGCAGTAATTTGCATTATTTATTCAAACAGTAAACGCTAAAGTCTGAGTTTCAGATTGTATAGAATAATGAGTTTAGAGACAAAAAAATAATTATATGTTTTATTCTACTGCTGTTTCATTTTGCCTGCCATTAAAGTACAAAAGTGTACATTAAAATCTTCTACCCCATTGAGTGGCATTCTTGGATTTTTCAAATTTAGCTATGAACATGGGTCAACAACTGTCAAGACTGAAAGAACACAGACTCCAAATGAGTACAGATGAAGGAGTTATGTAGTACATGCTAGAACAGGTGGTTTGGGAGATGAACAAAACATTCAATAGCATAAAAGGTTGTTGCTTTGCATCACCAACTAGAACATCAAGTTTGTCATAGGAAAATATAATCTTATTAATATTGTTATATTTTTACAGTTTCATTATTTAAATAAGAGTTTTCCTTTCTTTATTAGGCAGTTGCTGTATTTCTTTTCCAGAATTTTACAAAGTTTAAATAATCAGAATAGATGTATTGTAAATAATGAGAGAAATTAAAAATTCATTAATCCTTGCTTGCATTTCTTTTGGGGAATTGCTTGATTTTGATTGTGCAGAATGTCCTGTATGTGCTGTCTCCAAACAGGTTAAAGTCTTAGCACTGTTAAGATGATTGCTCTAATATACTGTGTTTTTGTTTATAGGACCGTGAACTTCGACATAATAAAGTACTTGTACGATTTCTTGTGAAAACAAGCTTCACAGCCATATGGACACTGTGACAATGACTAAGGCAAGCTGTGTTCATCTCTCTACTTAGCTGGCCAGAAAGAAGAGTATTTTGGCTCTTTTGGATTTGTCCAAACAGGTGCTGGCCCAGCATGGAACCTGATGAAAGTACTCTGATTGGTCTGGGTGGATCTGAGCAGAGGACTATTTACCAGGGACCCTGGAGTATTTGGAAGCAATGTGTTAATTATAAACAGCAGGGTTTGAGCACAATCTGTTCTGCTCTTAATGATGTTATCTTAACACTGAAATTGCCTGAAACCCATTTAGTTAGGACTGCATTTTGCTCTATGAACTCTCCCCAGTGCTTTGAACATGGTAGCAGCCGTTGTTTGTATGCCCAGTCTTTTCACTTCCTCTCCACAGGAATCTTTGCAATTGCCTGCCAAAGCAGCTTTTCCTGAGGCCACCATTTTAGGAGAGAGGAGTAGCAAAGTATAATAAACATAAGAACATATTTAAAAATCAAGCTGGTACAAATTCCTCTTTCTCTTCAGTAGTATGCAGGCAGACTGTTACCCTGTTATATGGAGATCACGATGATAGGAAACTCCCAATTAGTCACCATACTGTCTTTTCCAGACCATTCATAAATGTTGACTATGCATTCTATTTTTACAAAGCTCTGTTTTAAAAAAATAATTGATTCTTAAAGTTCTATCCCTATGTCAAATTTGAAATGTTTTATTTTTGCTTCAACACTCTGTAGTCCTTTTATGCTCATCCAGTTACTTGAAGTGGTAATTATAGTAATGTGTGGAATGAACATACACTTAACATACACACCATGTAATGGCTTTTGTAACAGCATCTGTCCTGTAGAGGAGGATGGCATAGCTGCCTTTTCATCAGGAAGGGAGAAATTCAACAGGTGACAGAGTCTTTCTGCAGTAGTTGCCCAAAGTGGTGTAATAGTGAATAACCAACGTGGTATTGTAACATAAAACTTTATCCTTGGAAATACCTGTAGGAATACACTACAATTGCAGCTTACAAGTCAAAGATTTGAATTCATGGATCATTAAAATCCGCTAGTCCAGTTGGAGGTTATTGTCTTCATGAATCTGATGATTTCTCTAACCCTCTTGAAAATTACAGGTCCCACAGCCTGTTACTCAGATGTTTTACTCTTGAGTGCTCACCTTTGACTGTTAGACAGTAAAAGACCATGCCAGGTCCTAAGTTGACTATTGTGGGGTTTTTTTTCCAAGGAAAAATCATCAGTCTTCCCCCCTTCCTCTTATATTAGAAATTATCAAATACCTTGAGCATGCACTCTTTTTCCATTCTGTTTTTTTCCTTTGCTTCTTTGTTTTTATGTTTTCTTTTTTTTTTTGTTGTTATTTTCTTTTTTTTCCCCCAATTGTGGATGCATAGCCCATACTTCTGGATTCAGACCCCAGTGACAAAAGCATCCTTCTGGCCAAGCTCTGGCTTCCTCCCTCAGGGGAGTGTGAAACGGCAGCAATGAGTCATCTCCGTGATCTGTTTTCCTTCCTACCGCTGAGCTGGATCAAACCCTGCACCTGTCCATGAGGTGGCAACATTTGTCACACTTACTAAAGTGCTTGGGTGTAAATACTTCACCTGTTTCAAAAATGTTTACTACCTAAACATTTGCTGTTACTTACAAAAATGTCCATAATGTGAACTTTGGGCTAAATTTTACAGTGCCTTTCCATCTTGGAGCTAGTGCTGGGTTGAGCTCGGCGCTTCTGGATCTCCTGTATCACTACCTAGGGCTGCAATTTGTAGCGGAAAGAAGTTTTGAGGCAGTCATATGTTAACTAGTCCAGGTAAAACAGTAGCCATAGATCATAGGGATCTGTAGTTTCTGATCTGGGTGAGAATTTGATACATGAAACATGATGGGGCTGATTTGTTAACTGCTACGAAACTTGTTAGTGCTACAAAATTTCACTTTCACTAACCCAAATCATTCCCACCAAATAGACCAGACCCTCAAAACTCTTCAGCTCCAAATTTGGAGCACAAGTTTGACATAAAATAAAGGTCTTAGAAATTAAACAGTGAGAAAACTTGGTGTTGCTAGTATTCTTTCAGTCTAATTTCTTCTATAGTAGTGATATTTCCAGTGTAAATCCAAAGGATAGTAATTTTTGTGGAATGTAGTTAATTTGAGTGACATGAACTTAACTAGAGAAGGAGTAGTAACTGAGGATCCATTACACAGAACCACTCTCCTTACTTTGAAGGCACTTTTTTGACCTTTGTGAAAGACTCCTATCAGTGAAATAAAATTTAAAGCTGAATCAGCAGAGTATGTGAATGAACAAGGTGACTGAAGTGCAGATGATTGATGTAGGCTATAACTATGCTGATGATGAATAGTAGGATTTATTCTGACAAACTAGAAATATTTCTATATAGCCATGTCAATGAGTTTATAAATTACTGCTGAGTTTCTTACTAGATACCTTAGCAATATTGTGTTCTGAGACCCCATTTTCATGGGTGAGGTGTGGCCTTCTTTAGCCTCCCCTGGGCCAGAATTTCACCTCTTCTACAGGTGGTTTTAAGAACTGTGCAAGGCAGTTTAACTAATCAGAAATCCTTCAGTACCTTAGTGCTTCAGTATGTATTTTAAAAATAGCCAGTTTTTTTTCCATAATTCCTAAGTCACAAGCATTACAATACTGCAAAATTTACAGACGTACAGTGCTTGTCTCCAGTGGCTGATCCAAACATTAGCAGGAGCTGGAGCTTGTTCTTACAAGGAGAAAGTAATGGATAAAGAAATGTTGCTATCATCAGTCGTGAAGAGATTAGGGCCCTTGAATACCTCTGACTCCATCAACAGCTGCATTTTCATGCACATAAAATGGAGATTTTATTTTTTAAGAAGGCTTGCAAAGCTGCATCCACATGTAAAACAGTAGTTGATTCAATCCTTTTGGACAGTGATTTGTCTTAGTGTGGTTATCCCAGAACCTGCTGCTTCTACTGTAACAATTCCTGTGGCTATTAACTCTCTTTGGGTTAGTTAAAAAAATTATTGTTTATTATGTTCTGAGTTCTGATGCTTCGGTACACAATATAAAGACACATTCATTCTTGTCATGGGTGAAAATTTTTTCAGTATCCACCAAGTACCACTTTGACAAGGCCATTCAGGCATGTGCCAGGAGAATAGTGTGAAGAACAGGATTTCCAGCGGGAAGACAGAAGATACTACGTGGCTGTAATCCGTGAGCAAAATGTACCCAGTTAAATATCTCAGGATTAGGTATTCCCTCTGCATTTGTACTGGCAGAGATGGCAGGGAAGAGTGAGAAATGGCAGGTTCTTGAGGGCTGCCTGAAGATCGGTGTACTGTGTGTTTTGGTCAGCCCAGACAGCTGGGGAACAAAAGATTTACTCCATCCAGAAGTAAATCCCACCAGAGGGTGAAGTAACTTCTCCGATTTTCTCAATGACAGAATGGCATAACTTACAAAAGAGCCTTATCATTGCTGGTAAATATGCATTGGGATAAAGATACAGCTTGATTAGCAAGTCTAATCATAGACAATACAAAATTTTTATGTGTTTGTAGATACTGGAATGCTTCCACTAGAAAATTGAATGGGAGATTGATAGCAAAAACTGTCTGTTTATCTCACCTTCCCTGTGACATCTTTTGCCATGAACAGGCTGATTCAAATAAACTGTACAATACTCAGATAAGGGTAACTTTTTGATTCTTTATTTTTGTGCATGTTTGTTTAAACCATTTAAAGAATAAATCTGAAAACAATACAGAAACTGTTTGTGTATGTCAGAGTTGAAACTGCAGAAGTACAATCCTTTTTATGACCATATTAATATTTCCTGAAAATGTATGTCTTTAAAAAACCACAGCTCAATGGCAATGTCTATGCAAAACTAAAAACAGAAAAATACCATACTGCTTGTTACTGGACATTAGCCCTATATCAGCCATGTATATGAATAACCAAGTATCCACCCAAGTGTGTGGTATCAAGGAGCTCAGAAGCCTGGTATTAGAGTGATGCTGTCAAGCAGCCCATGGATGGAGGTGTTTCCATACTGCTGAACAAGTGAATGTCTGACTGTCAGCAGGGAGTCTTAGAGTGGGAACAGGATGTCCAAAGTACCACAGGCAGACTTAATGTTTGAAGTGTTGTAGTGTATTGTACTTAGTACATAAAACACCTCCTCCTCTGCCAGTGATCAATGCCCCATTTTTACAAAGCAGCAGAAATATCCCTAACTCTTCCTTTCATTTGGTTCAGTAATAAGTCATTTCCACTGGTGTGTTGCAGTTGCCAAAAAGGATTTCCTATACAGCTCTTCCAAGGGTGTTACCACCTCTGGGCAGCAGAGTACTGATAGAAAATACATGTTCACTGCCTCCTGTTTGGATAGGCAGCTGGGCAACTTCAGTAGGGAAACAGGCTGGGCTTTCCTTTGAGATGAACTTTTGGATGAACTTGCCATTTTGACAGCTTTGGTGTTTAGAAGTATCCAGAACTCTACCAGAATTTGTATTCCTCTCTTTTTCTTCCTGTAGTCTCCCACTGCAATTCTGTGTTATGTTTTGTAATGGTTCTTGCAGAGATCTGCACCAGAAGCACAGCCAGCTCCTGGGCTTGACATCCCCCAGGGATCTCCCACAAGTGAGCAGAGCCAGGCAAGTGTTTGACTTCAGTAAGGTCCTTTTCCCAAACCTGGCGCAGTATGTTGAACCATGAATGCTGTACTGTCGTCTTGTACTTGGTGTTCGTATTTCATATTTGTCCAATTTTGATGAAGTGCTGATGAAAATCCCATCTCAGTCTCAGGCTGACATAGTAAATATGATTTTCTTTTAAGCAGTACAGCAAAGGTACAGCATTGCCTAAATTCATCCAGCACATATGTTCCATTTCCCTGCCACATAGATTTTCTACAGAACAGGATTTCTAATATGCAAATAGTTTCTTTTCTGCATTTCATTCTTGTTCAGGGAAATATGTGCTGCATATTATTTCATGTACTTTGTTCAGATAGTTGAGTTCAGAGGAATAAAAGAGGGCTGGGAGGAATGGGAAATTGAGCTTTGTTACCAAGCATTCCTGGAGCCTGTGCATTGGTACTTCAGCCGCTGAGCACTTCCTGTGTCTTCATGTAGGTAATGAAGATTTTCACCTAGGCACCTCCTAAATCCCAAGTCAGAGAATAGTTGTGAAGAGAGAATAGAGAGTAACGTAAGTAACCTCTCATTAAGACAAGCTTGCCAGATCAGGCAGCATCCAGCAAAAGAACATTCCCAAGAGATGGTGATGGAGAGCGAAGTTGTTTACCACTCTGATGGCAAAAGCCTTGATTATATTCTTGCTGTTTTCATTGTTTCTCTTTAGTTAAAGAGTTTTTACAGTATTTATGTTGGTGCTGTTTCTCTCTCTACCCTGTTTCCATCAGTAACCCAGCTGTGGTTTTCGTTTCCTCTGCCACTGCACACAGTGCACTGGCCCACCTGGGCCAGCAGTTTGTGTGGGGAAGTGAGTGCCCTGCTCTGTGATGCCACCCTGGATGCCAACCGTGATGTTGCCATCCCAGGGCAATTCAACATCTCAGTCTTGGGATGGCAACAGCAGAGAGTGGTTGCTCTTGCAGGGTGTAGGAAGTTCAGCAACAACTCTGAAAAAGAAAGACGTGATGTGAATAAGCAAAAACATCTACGAGGGAGGCAAATTATGTTATTTGTGTGCAATTACAGCAGTTCCTGAATTCCAGCTGCATGGCTGAATGAATACCCATCCCATTTCCTCACATTTACATTTTCTATGCTGTTTTTGATTATTTCTAAAGGATGCAAATCATTAGAAACAACAAATAACTGGGAGTTCTGCTCAAACTTCTGAGAACAGTGTCATGTTGAGATTTGGGAGTTTCAGAAAAAATGAGAAGAGCAACCAAAGACAAGTACACGATTTCTCCAGTGATGTAAACAAACCTGGAGCTCCTGCCTCCCAGGGAAGGGAGCTTCCTTTCTGTCAGCACAGGCTCTTTCGCTTGACTGAGCCTGGGGTTGGGGCATGTGCAGGAACCTTAAATAACTTCTTCAGTGCTGCTCTTCACTTCAAGCAAGATAGATCATGTCTGGAGCTATTGGTAGAGAGATGTGTTTATGTATCCTGAGTATGTTGCTTTTTAATGGCTTAGAAAACTTTACAAAAATCTTATCTAACGTCAAGAGTGAGGGAGGGGTCTCTTTGGCTGAGTATAGGAAAAGCAAATATGACACTTGTGCAAATAGTTGCAGTTACTTTCTGCAATGTAATTTGTCCTCAGCAATACCAAATTGTTCATCATCCACAGTTTCTTCTTTTAATGTCAGACTGCTGAAGAGACTGAAGCTGATCCCTCTGATCTCTTTGGGATGTATTTGCAGAAATAAGTAATCTCATTCCTAAAATAAAAAGTGGGGAAGCAGGGGATTAGACTGAAAATTTAAACTACTCCATATTGGGTAGCCCTCACACCACAGGAGTCGGAAATCCTGATTTCAGAATGCTACATAAATGGCTAGAGTACATTTTCCTCAGATGGTACAACTTCTTGAACTTTTGGTGTGGAAGGCAATTAAGTTTGCAACTGGGGCAGCTGTTTTCCATCAGTAGTTAAAGAATAGCTCATCCATCAGAAAAGAGAGCACTGTCTTTGCATGTTCACAGCCAAAGAGATATGGAGATAGAGGAGGAAGTCAGGTGGTGCTGCTGTTTCCTTCTCAATTTCCCATTCTGGGGAAGTGAGGATGGTGAAAGAGCACAGCAAGTTCATGAATATCAAATGATACTCACAGTAAGACGTGGATCAGGTTTTTGATGATCCAAGGTCTGTGACTACAGGCTGCCTTTAGGGCTGTTGGATTCTCTTTGAGGATGTCATCTTTGGTGCTCCTCAAATTACTGAACCAGTCAGAGGAGAAAGAGAGGACACCTTTTCCTGCCTTTGTCCCAAGATGCTGCTGTTGTGCTTTTCAGCTGAGAAGGATGAGAAGTTTGGAGCAGAAGACCTGGGCACGTGTGTTTGGACAGAGAGATCTAGAATGGTTACATGGATCACTGTGTGGAACACATCTGCTCCTCATTCAGCTTGTTTAAATCACAGAAGAGAACCAGTCTCAACAGGGATTGGGCTAATAGTTTTTTCTGTTTGTGTCAAACAGTCCTCACTCATTAAAAACTGGAATTTCTTTTTGCGTGAAACAAGTAAGTCAGGATAGGCTGCTTACCCAGTTCCAACTCTGGCTGCTGAGAAAGTAATTCTTTTATTTTTACCAGGTTAAGGAACATCGTTTATGCTAGCCTTTTTTCTTTTGAATTCTTTTCTACAGATGCCTTCCAGAAATCCTTGGATGTTCGATATGTTACTATAGATATATAGTAAGATTTTGACAGCTTTCTTATTGCTCAAAACCTGAGGTTCCCTGCAGAGGCCTTTTCTTCACTGAAGCCTTATTGCCAAGTTGTCAGAGCATTAATTAAAGTAGAAGAATAAGGCATTGCATGTCATTTCCTATACTGGATGCCTTCATGTCAGGGACATATCTCCATGGTAAGAACCTGTATATAAACAAAAAATAATCCTGGCAACAGTACAAAAGCTCATGCAGGCTTTTAAGTGAGAAACATGGCAAAAGAAAATACAGAATTTAAAGCAAAGTATTTCTTGGGAAAATGAAGAGCTCTAAATACTTCACTTGTTAAGAACAAATGTGATGATTTTGTTTGGCTATTTGGAGTATTCCAATGCTACTTTTAATCTCCATATTTTAGGTATTTATTGGCTCAAATCTAGAAAGGTTTCTTATTCTAAACCCTCCTCATTTATTTTAGGTAGACTTAACGTTCCTTAGTGGGATTACAGATTCTTTGTACAAGCACATAAAATTATGTATAGCAAAACTTTATTCTGTATAAACTGCTAATAATTTGCATACTTTTAATTTTGCTGTATGGATCAATATGTCTTCGTATACTATACATCACCTCGCAATTTGATGTGCATTTCTCTGCTGTTTAGAAGCCAAAAAAATGCAGTGCACATATTGATGTTTTTCCTGCAATAAAATGAATAGATGCTCAAACTATAATTGCAATCCACCGTTTGCTAACCCTGCAGGCACAGCCAAAGCACTCCAGAAAAAGGAGTATTTTTCTTTCTTTTTTCCTCACATTTTCAGGGCTGTGGGTTTTTGGGACTCTTCACAAAATAAATTTCACCATTCGCTGCCAAACTGAAAGAAAAAAATTCTTTTCAAGAGCTGGAAGGAAAAAAAAATGTGCCTTAGGGATTACAAGATGAAGGGGATAAAACTGTCTGGAGGATAAAACTGCTGTGGGTACGCAGGGTCTTCCCTTTTTCCTTGCCACGTACAGAGCAGTTCCCGAGGGGTTACGTACGGAGACTCTGTGACAGGAACACTGCAGCTGTTTGTACCTGGCTGTGCCACTGCAGTTTGGGGCAAGCAGAGGGACATCCATCACCTACAGGCTTGGTCATGGGCCTGGCCAAGAGCACAGGCGTGTAAACTTCTGTGCCACTGGAGAGCACTGCTTGTATTCTCAGCCACACACAAGAGCACTGGCAGTCTCTCAGCATATTATTTGAAACGTTTTCAGGCTTGAAAAGTCCTCCCTGTTGTGAGGAAGCTCAATTAGCTCCATGTGCTTCTGGGCTGGAGCTGTGTGTCTGCTCTCCATAGCAGCCTTCACTCCTCCTCCAGGAGCTCCATGTCTGAGGTGGGCGGTGTGGCCAGAGGTCTCGGTGCCTCTGGGTGACTGTTGTTTTAGACAGGTAGATGGAGTGGCTGTGCTGCCAGGAGCTGCCTGTAGCAGCATATGTAATATGTTGCCCTTATTTTGGTGTCTTCATAGAATCACAGAAGGTGCTGAGTTGGAAGGGACCCATCAGGATCACTGAACCCAACTCCCAGCCCTGCACAGGACACCCCAAGAGTCACACCCTGTGCCTGAGCACATTATCCAAATACTTCTTGAACTCTGCCAGGCTTGGTGCTATGACCACTTTCCCAGGGAGACTGTTCCTGTGCCCAATCACTCTCTTTGGTGAAAAACCTTTTCCTATTAGCCTATGCCTCCCCCAGCACAACTTCAGGCCATTCCTTTGGGTCCTGACATTGGTCACCTCAGAGAAGAGATCAGTGCCTGCCCCTCCTCTTCCCCTCAGGAGGAAGTAACAACTGCAATGAGGTCTCCCCTGAGTCTCCTCCAGGCTGAACAGACCAAGTGACCTCAACTGCTCCTCATACAGCTTCCCCTTCTTTCCTGACTGTCACTGGTATTCCAGCTGTGTGTGCAGCAGCACAGCCTGTGCCAGGCTCCGAGTTACACTTCAGCAGAGCAGTTTTACACTTGTGCTACCTCGGTCCGGCACAAACCATTCCCAATAAATCCTGTAAGATGCCTTGCTGGCTGCCTGCGGGAAGTCAGTGTCCCGATATTTTATATCTCAGGCATGCCATGCCATGAAGATTGGGGATAGACCTGCAGGGGTGGCTGAGAGGTCGTCTTCTTCAGCTTGAAGTGTCACTGCTTTGGACAGTCTGGGGTACTCAGGAGCTCAGTTTGGTGCTGGGCACCCTAGGCACAAGCAGGGAAAGTTAAAATTCTACAGTGTTAGGCCATTCTCACAACCTCCTCTGGAGTGTCAGAGTGACAGCATGAGCCTCATGCTTAGAAGGGTCAGATTTTCAGCACAGCTTCTGCCACGGGGCGAGTTTCCCTGTGCCTGTCCTCAGAGCTGTGTCTGCCAGCAGGATGCACAGGGGCTTGTGTTCTTCTGCACAGAGTCACCTCCATGTGAGGTATGGGACAGTGCTGAGGTGTCTCCCACGACCACTGCGAGACTCATGTCCACCCTAGCTCAGTCCCTGCCATCCCCTCTGCTAAAGCATCCCCACCATCATACAAGCACTTGGATTCATCCTCTTCAAAAAACAGTCTTTTAAAATTATTCTCTAAAATTTTCTGGTAATAGTTAATCCTCCAAGAGAGGATCACTTTAGGTTGCTTAGCCGTGAATATCTTTTATTCATGAGCAGCGTACGCCATACATTCACCCCCTCACTCAAGTCTCAAGCATTGTTTCAGGCAGAAGAAAGCACATCTTTAGCATTGTAGGCTTTTGAACAATCTCAAAATGTGTAATGAAGTGGCAACACATCTCAGAGGCAATAACCTGCTGAAACATTACAAGCCTTTATAGTCAGTGGGCATTTGAAAGCCCTAATTTGTAACCAACAGAACTTTGTTATTAAATGATTACTTTTATGTACACAGAACTTTTCTCCTTCTCCCTATGTGTATCGAGTGAATCCTAAATGATAAATTGCATCAGTCTGCTTTTTCTCATAAACTTCTTGGTTTTTAACTTAAAAGGTCCTTAACATAATTTTCTCCAGTAAATCCAGTAATTTTCTTTCCCTTTCTTTTCTGGGTGTCCCAAAGAGAGGCATACAAGAATTCATAAATCTAGTGCAAACCTATAACCTGCTGTTTCCCCTCTCAGATCTGTCTTTTAAAACACAGGTGAAACAGAAAGCCTGGGGAGTGCAAGGGTTCATCTCTTCAATTAATTTAACACGTCTTTGTGGAAAAATAAAGCACAGATGAAAAGTCTGTAGGAAAACCTGCTGCTTCAGTCTAACTTCCTGGGGTTGGCTACTAAGGGTATCAGGAGGATTAGTTCTTTGTTGCTGAAATTTTAGCTTTGATCTCTCATTATAAGTTTTTTAAATCCTGAGGATTAATTGTATTTGAGGGGAAGATCCAAAGAATTTTTCTGACTCCAGTGGATTTTGAAGGAGGCCACCTGAGGTAAATGATAGGAGGGCCCACCTCTTCATCTTGATCCCTGGAAATGGAATTGACCTTTTCACATCTCAATTACGGATCAGTTTATATGAATATATCTTAATGTTCGACCTCAATCTCCTTTGTGTGCCCTGGTGCGGTTGGCCTGTGAATACCGTGGCCTCCTGTCAGGAAAAGGGGACAAGATATTTGCTCAGATGTTTAGAGTCAACAGCCCAGCAGAGATGGCCCCAGCTGAGGCTCTGACTGGGGTAGGTTGAAAAGCTTGGACCAGCTGTGTGGAGCTGAGCAAAGCTTTCTGCTTGTCACCTTTGGTACTTGGCTGCCAATACTTCAAATTCTGTACTTAGCAGCACTTCATAGCTGTATGGATTTTGAAGGTGGTGTTTCTCTTCCAGCTGTAGTTTCTCCATCAAGGATAAAGCAGCCTCTGGTGCCCAACAAATGCAGTTTTTACTTCTGCTGGGGAAGGAGCACAAGGACTCAAATGAGAGCTGTGCGGCTAAATGCACAGTGCTTGGGGCAATCAAGCTCCCATGGGCACCCACAGATTCAGCATCTCTGATCCTCATGGGCTGTGTGAGGCTGAGGAGCAAAGCCCCAGCTGAGCATCTTCAAGCCTTCCCCATTCCCCACTGCAAAGGGCTCAGTGAGCTATCTCCTCTTTTCAGTGGGTCTGGTCCTCTCTGCCCCCAGCCCTGTGCCCTGCTGTTTGCTTTGTGCCAGTTTAGGAGCTTACTTCACCCCACTGAGACCCTAAAACTAACTCAGCCAAAAACAAGAAAGTTTTCTGCCATGTTTCAGGGATGGGTGGGAAGGGACAGGGAAGGGTGTGCTTTGGTAGCTACAAGCCACTAGGATCAGCTCAGCTGCCCCCGAAACCAAACCTTAAATATATACAGCCTCTCCTGTTTTTCTGTATGTAGATGTTCCTTGCCCTTGGCCAGTGGCACTTCTAGCCAGTGGCTATAGATAGAGACTATGATATTCAAAAATACTATTTAGAATTAATTATTCCCTTAGTCTTCCAGAGGGGAGACACTGTATTCACGTTTGGGGTATCTTCTTAAGGAGTTGTGGACAGGCTTATGCTGCCCACATGCAGTACATATGAGACTGCTAAACAGGCAACACCAAAGCTGTTAAACCTGCCCTTTTTGTGAACTTTAAATTCATTGGCAATATTTTTTTTTTAATTACACTCTAATCTTTCAGAGAACAGAGCCTCTGCTTAGGATGCTGTTCCAAGGAGAATCAACCACCATACAAGGTGTCCTCTTGATTTATAGCTACAGCAGCCTGAATTTCATATAACATGATAATATCCTATAAAGTCTCTGAGCTCTACAGAGTCCTGCACAGATAACTGGCTGAGCAGTATGTGAAGACAGGACGTGATAATAATGTCTTCAGCATGAAACGATGCTATTTGGGATGCCACACTTCTTGGATGTGGGAGCCGTAATCCTATTATCAGTCATCAACAATAAACGACACCATTGTAGATATCCATTTGCTGGAGGTGATACAGAGAAGCTATTAGGAAGCAGCCTAGCCAGCATGCTGAGGTTTTACCTGCTATTTCCTTGCAGATTTTCTCTGCAGATTTCTGCCCATCTGCAGATTTATTTTTCATTTTTCACTGTAAGTAAGAGGGCATTTACTTCACTGGTTATTATTTCAAGCCACCAGTTGTATTTCAGTATTGATTTGGGAAATCCTTGTTCCAGGCCTTGGGGCAGTCTCCCATGTCATTCTCCTGCAAGAGACTCTCCAGGTAGAGAAAGCAGGATGGTTTGTGGATGCCTTAATGTATGGACCTACAGGGATGGGTAACAAAGGACAGCAGTGAAATCTGCCATAAATTACCTGAGAGATCCCAAGAAAGGTAGGCAGGTAACAGCCAACTGACAGTGCCAGGCAAACAGATGAGTTTTCATCATCTTCATGCCTAGCCCATCCTTTCCAGCTATGGCATACTTCTTGATTACACTATGTTATTTTACAACTAGTATGAAATATTTAGGGCTTTAAATTTACATAGTCATAAGACACACCAGTTTGCAGTACATCTTATCATTCAAGTACAGGAGCTGTATAATTACATACTTCCACAACATTTTATTAGTGGGGAAAACATAATTTTATTCCGCCACATTGTAGGAAATTATTTCTATAACGAAATCATAGGAAAAATTTCTTTAATTAAATAGAAGTGTAAATGAACGAATAAGGTTATCCCTCTTTAGACTTCATGTGCTGGGGTTGCAGCTGTGCTTAGACTGGCTATGTGCCTTCCTGTGCTTCAAGCAGCTAGTGCAGCAGACAGAGAGAGAAGATGTGAGTGCTGCTGCTCACTCTGCTGCCCATCAGGTGCAGATTTGTGCACACCCAACTGCCCTGTTCTTTCTTAGCAATTTTAGGGAGCTGCTGCCCACTGCCAAGATGCAGCTGGTCATTGCCCTCACAGCATTTCTTGACCGTCTACAGGACTCATAGCTCTCCACAGTCCAAGGCACAGGAAGCACTTCATAGGCAAAGACTCACCCTGTGAGTAGGAAAGTTACAGTGTCCCATTCACTTTTCTCCTGGGGATGGCTTATTATGCTGCAAACATGAGCTTTCCCTGTGACAGGCTGGTGCAGGGGGGTCCCTTCCCTGCACCTCTGATGCTGGGTGCTTTTGACCCTTTTGCAATAAGTGGTTTATCTGAACTCACCGAAATTCACTTCTCCTGTATTTTCTTTCTTCCCTAACTCCTTACTTTCCCCAAATTTCCCTACCTTCACATATGTGCAAATATAAACCTCCATCACCTAACATCTGGGTGATGTTTTTGGGTCAGTTCCTGAGACATGTGCTAGTGCCCATCCCACAGGTTCCGCCTCTTCATGGGGCACTTTCTCGTGTGGGAAGGGCTGTGGCAAAGGAAGGTGGGCAGTATTTGTCCAGTATGGAGCTGACCTTGGAGAAGACCACAGAGGGAAGAGGCTTAGACAATCTTCCCATGACTAAAGGGAGAGATGGAGCAATATTTCCAATGAGACAGAGGTCCTGATGCATTCTACTGTACATATTTTTAGCCTTTTTCACATCCACTCTTTCCCAGACACGGTCATCTTTTCTTGCTAATCAGAGGCACAGATGTCAATGAATTCCTTTCTCCTTTGGAACTTGAACATTTCACACTCCTCTTGGCTGGGAATCACAGGAGGCCCTGCAGCTCCTTGCACAGCACTCCATGCCAGCACCTTTGCTATGGGTTAGTTTACTTTGCTAAAACTTGCACTGGACACCTTACATGTTGACACAATTAATTCCTATACAGAATGGCTTTTCAAAATGGCATTTCTGTAAAATCAACTGTTACCAATCGTTTAAAAACACACATGGGATCAAAGTTCTGTTTATCCCAGGTTTAATAATTACCTTAGCAATGCAAGACTGAGCCCAGTGGCACAATTAAACTTCCTGTCCACTTTGACATCTTGTATGTTGATGCAGACTTGTGACTTCAGTCACAGTTTACAAATATTGGCCTGAGAGGTCCTTATAGATCAAAATAAATTATGTTATCTGGAAAGTGAAAATGCACGAACCCTACAAAACTGGCTCTGATCTGATGAAAATGCCTTCTAAATTAAACAGGTGGTGGAGCTAAGCATCTTCTCCAGGATTTTGCTCCCCTGTGATCTTTCAAGGGGCAGATTTACATTTATTGGAGCCTAAGGATTCATTATGGTACAATTTTTAAATGCAGCCTACAGAATACTAACAAGAGGTGAAACCAGGGTCACTCTTTAACTCACGGATCAATAAATCTTTTCCATCCTTGAACTGTAATGTCAAATGCCATTGCCTAAAAATTCCTCAACCAACACACCAATCTATATCCATTACAGCTATATTCTCATTTTATTGTGCATATCATCTCAGCTATACTTCACAGCTGTTTGTGCAAGTTCTTTTGCTTGCAGGTTAAAGCATATTCTAATTTCAACATCTATAAATAAGTTAGTATCTTCTGATTCATATTAAACATCCATAAGTTTCACATTGACAATGCAGTAATTATTCTCCAACTCTTCCATTTCTTAATAAGAATAAAACCTTTGCCTAAACTCCATATTCACAGTGACAACACAACATTAACATCTTTGTAATTCAGATAAGCGAGATCTTCTTTAAGAAATTCAGGGGGAAAATATGCAACCTGACAGAACAGCATGAAGCTTCCACATGAGAATACTAGGAGTAAGTGTCTACATATTTCAGAGTAAAATCAAGGGAAGCCATTAAAAAAGAGCACATTGTCTAAAATGTGTTGAAATGAGACATGTATTTATTCTCTCCCTGAGGTAAAAACCTGTACAACTTTGGGTTAACAATCCATAAATTATCAAGTCATTTCTCACTTGTGGAATAAATAGCATCCAAGAGTGTCTGCATCCACACATCAGCTGAAGCTGGAGAAAGCTAAATTTACAAAACATTGAATCAGAAGGTATGTGAGACTCAGTAAACAGCACAAAATCGAGTGACTACAACAAGGAATATTGCAGCTAATCATCGGGTTTTCAGCTTTTCAAGAGTTTCTGCTGCAGTTCATGGAGTGCTCAGGTCCCCTCTGAGGAGCTTGGCAGAAGAGCAGGCAAAACCATGGAGGCAGGTGGGTGTAGAGGATGGAGGAGCCAAACAGACTGACAAGACCCAGCCTGCGCAGCAGCTCTTGGTTTGACCACATTTAGTGATGATATTTTGGGGCCACTGAGTGAAGTTAGGAGGGTCACAGGTGGTTGATATTATTTGAATTTCTGGCTGAGCTGTGCCTTTCCCTTTCAAAGCCCACCCCCATCCTGGTGGCTGTCTCGTGTGGATGTAGGTCGGCATTCAGAAAAGATCAGCAGAGCTGGAGTTCTCCTGCCTGCTCCACGAGTCAGTGGTGAGGAGAGTGCCCACCTTCTGCAGAGTCCCAGGCTTAGAAGCCTGGATGGTAAAAGCACAAACCAAAGTGTTTCAGCACAGAGTGTCCAGGAGCCTCAGCCCACATCCCTTCCTGGTCCTGCCCTCTCTGGGAACAAGGATTTTTTTTTTGCTTGAACAAAGATTTCTGTGTTGGAAAGAGCACCCTGTCACCCACCCTGCAGAGCACAGAGAAAAGGGCCTGTGCTGGAGTCCATATTCAGATGGCAGGTCAGAGCACCTCACAGGAGGCTTCTGGCACCTGCAGGAGCCTGGCCCAGGTGCCCTGGAGCAGGACTGAGATGCTGTCAGGGTAGACCCTGGACCTGGGAGTGCTCTGATAGCCCAGCTGCAGCATCATGGATGGATCAGCCCTGAATTTCAGAGCACATCAGCAGTTACCTTATGCCTTCTGATTAATGAACTCCTGGTTTTTATGGCCAGCTATCCAGAGACTGGATCACACAGTGTATTCTCCTGGTACTGAAGAAGTGCCCATGTTGGCAGACTCTGGAGGAACAACAAGTCATTTGCCTGTGGAGGATTAAACTGGGCCTCATCCTGCAGCACTCACAGGGTCAGTGCTGGGCCCCCGAGGAGACATGAACTGGGCCAAGAGTATCAGTGCTAGAGATAAACTCGAGTAAACACAGGCAAACAAATTACAGAGGGGAACAAGAAACTGACAAAGATGAATGTGGCAAATGAAATGTAAGCAAGTGTGTTAATGCGGGTCAGACAAAGACTTAAAAAATCTTGTACTCAGGATATTAAAATTGCACTCCCTGGTGTGTACCTACCTGCACCTCTCTCCTAAACATTATTTCTGCTACATTTGCCTTGAATTAAGAAAGAGGTTTTTCATCTTCGAAGCAGTCAGACCTGCAATTACACTGACCCAAGTTTTGCATGAGGTAATATTTTTTCCTGCCTTAAACACAATTTGTACTCAAAATGAACTTGTTAAATAGTCTGTCATCTTGCATTTCCTTCTGTAAAGAGCAGACAACACCTGAATAGTTAATGAACTGCAGTGCAGTTTAATCAGAGTGGGAAAAACACTATTTCAAACAAAGAACAAAGTCATCCCCTCCAGTTTCTCCCACTGCCTCTGTCTTCCTGCACCAGTCACTGGGTTGCCAAGTCACCCTGCACATGATGTCCTTTGAGCATGTCCTTAGTCAACTGGCCTGGGCCCCAAAGGCTGCACACACATTTTGGGAGCTGATGCTCTCCATCACCTTGCTTCACAAGCAGCTGCTTAGGCCAAGTGAGGTAAAAATGCCAAGGCAGTGTGTCCCAAGCCATGGGCCAGCAACCCCAGCACCGTTCAGGCTGTGCGGTCCCAGTGTTTCAACCTACATAGGGGCTTAAAAGAGCTGGATGCCTTTTAATTTACTACCACACATTCATACCAGTATACAAGAGCATTGATGTGCCTCCAGTTGTAGTGCTGAGCCCAGAAATTTTGCTCAGAGGTGTCATAACCTGCGGTAGGAAACAGCTCTGGAGCTGTACACTGGAGTGCATGTTGCAGAGCTGTGCCAAATGTGATATTACCAAAACAGCTTTTGTTCCAATACATTGGGCACATAGAACAAAAAATATTACCTATTGTCTGGGTTGTAAGTTCCCCTTTGTATAAAATATGAATAACATTTCTTAACTGCGTTTGTGAAATGCTTTTTCCCTGGGCACAGAATCCATATACAGCCACAGCATTGCCGTTATTTATGACTTTCCTTAAGCACCGGGAGTTATGAAGATGTGCTTTTACTTTGATCCTTCACAGACCCAGTAGCCTGCAGGAAGAACACAATTCATCAATGGTTTTGTTATGTGTGTCACTGTAACGGAGGGCAGGAATGAGATGCAGCATTGCTCTGCCACCTGGGAGCATCCGCTACCAGCAGCACGAAGGCGGATGGGTAACATCCTCTCAGCAGGTGAACTGTGTGAAAACACAAAGAAATCAAGTGGCGATTGTGGCTGGGAAGTGGCCGTTAAGGAAATTTAATTCAGCTGCCTGTGATGAGTAAAGATGCCATCAATAGTTCCCGCTACTGGCCAGTGAGTTATTGGATACGTGATTTCCACAATCTAACTCCCTTAGCACATAGCTATATTAAATCTTTTGTTGCTCTTGTTGTTTTATCCCTAAAGAATATGAGAAAGGTGAATTGCTGACTTTCCACAGCTTGCTTCGGCTGCAAATGGAGCTTCAGTTCCTCAGGGCTTCAGCTCATGGGCAGTGAAGCAAACAGCGACGGCGGGTGAAGATGGAGCTGTCTCCCACCTGCCTGCCAGAGGTTACTGCTGCTCTAATGGTGTCAGCAGCAGAAAATATCTGCCCAAGTCAGCTCAAGCTGGAGCACAAGGGTGGAGCAGCACAGATGTAGGTGCTGAATCAGCTCTTTTTTGGAGAACAGAGTGATGTTAGCTGCAGTACAGGGGCAGGGGAGGGCAGGGCAGGGGCCACTGCAGGCCTTGTTTAAGCATCTGTGCCAAAGCCCACAAGTATATTTTGCACTTCTTTCCCCAGGATTATGTTTTGTTGGCCAATAATCTTCAAAAGAGGGAGAAACCCAATATTGTAACCTCATTATTATCCACATGAAAGGTCAAATCTTTCTGAGCCTGATGTTAATTTAATTAGTGATGGGGCTGAGCTTTAGTAAGCAAAAAATAATACTAAATCAAACAGACGCATCTTGCTTAAAAGTCACTATTATACTCAAAAGAACTAAAATTGCAAAACCTGAATGAAAATAGCATAAGGAGTACCAGGAGCAAACTGCAGTCCCTCTGGTTCAGTCCTTGCATTTTTGGTGTGGGGAGAAGAAAATATAATAGACAACAGGGTGCCATGGGACAGAAAAACACAGCCAGGCGGGGACCCCATGACTCATACCCAGAAGATCTTTCCTCAGGAGTGGGAGTCATAATGACCCACAACAAACTATTGTAACCCACTAAATGTCACAAGTGTCTCTGAAACCACATTAACTTCCCGCAGCGATGATTTTTCTAAATACGTGACATCGTGCTTTGTTCTGCTCCCTGCAAAACACATTTAAAGCACTACCTTGACTCCCCTTTGAGAGGTCTGTCTGAACAACTCATTTCTCTTTCTCTCTCCCTCGTCCCCCTCCCCAGTCCTGGGCGATGCTCTCTTCACTTCCAGGAGAAATGACAGCAGCATTCTGCTTCTTGGAACAATGTTCTGGTTTATCTCCAGGAGTCAACAGTAGGTGGTTTACTTTCTGGCATTTCTGTCTCTTTTTTCTTACTTTTCTAGGCCATTTGCCAAAGAAAAAAAAAAAAACCAACAAAAAACCAAAACCCAAATACTATGTTTCTATGCATTTCTACATCTTCTTCCATTCAAGGCTTCTCAAGTATTTGACAAACACCCTTTAATTCTGAGCCAGGCTGCTGGCAGGTGCATGCAGCCGCTCTGGCTTCACCAAGGAGATGCTTCCCTGGGCCACTCCCTGGGAGGGACATGGGTGTTCAGCTGCAGGAGAGCTGCAAGTGTGCAGCCATAACAGGGTAAAGGCAAAGGCAGCTGCTGAGATGAGTTTTCCCCTCCTCCTGCAAACCAAAGCTGTGTTCATTTCACACTTGGACACAGTGGTGGTGGTACCTCTGCAGTAAAAATCCTGTTGGGAGTCTCCAGGCCAGATGGCCACTGGTCTCTCTCCCAGCCCTGGTGCCATGGCTGGTCACTCAGCGAGGAGGATGCCAGAGTGGACAGGCAGAGCTGGTCACAGAGCTCTGGGACAGGGCTGCTCCTGCAGCTGCACCTGCTGCAGGGTGGGAGTGACACCCATGCCTGGAAACACAGGATTTCCAGATCTGCGGTGAGGAATTAAGTCTGTGTGTACAGCTAATAAAGATAACTCCTTTCCTCTTATCTTACTGGTAGGAGGAGCAAGAGAAAGGCCAAGAAATTAGCCAGATAGTGTTGGCAGGAGCAGTGTTCTGTGCCCCCTGTGACAGCTGATAAAGGCTGTTGTGACCACGAAGCAGCAGAGGCAATGCTGTGCTCCCAGTCCTGCCTGAGAACAAGAGGGGGAGGATATGTGAGTGACCAAGTGTCTCCAGGTCACTTTGGAAGCATCACCTGCCTCCTCCGTTGGGACACAAGCTGGTGTCATGTGCTCTTGTTTCACATGTCCTTTTAGAAAGAATTTTGGAGGCAAAAAAGTCCACAACCCTGAGAATTTCTTCCAAATTACAGAAGTATCTCAGGGCACAGCAGCCACCTTGACCGTTCAGTTGCATGGACCAGGCAACTGTGAGGGGCTGGGGCATCCTGGGGAGCTTCAGATGAACTTTGAGAAAACAGAATAAATGTAAAGATGAGCAGGGATCTACAGGTACACCCTAGGATTTGTTCCAACCCCATAAACACCCATCAGAAATCTTTAAACCTGTTACGAGTCAACACACGAGGACCCAGCAGTGTATTTTAAGACACCACTTTCACAGGTTCATCCCCTCCCCTCCGTGGCAGCTCTCCAAGAGCCTGTTCAGTTTTATGAGTGTTGTGTCTCTTCATCGTGTTGTGCCTTGTGTCATACATGAAATGGGAGGACCCACATCTGCTAGGGAAGCTGCTCTCTGAGAGGTGCTTCTTGAGGGGTTTCCAAGGTGTGGAAGAGTGAGCAGGGAGCACACTGGGCTTAGAGAGCTTGGTCTGCTCAGCTTATTGAAGAGATGGATAAGGAGAGATCTCTTCACAGCTGATGTGTCTTCACAGGGAGACACCTCTGCTGTGACTCTCTCTTGAAGAGAGAGCAATAGAGTTTCTGGCACTGGAAATCAATAAAACATCATAAACCAAGGTTGTAACTTGGTCAGAAAGCCCTGATCTGGAGCTCAGTGTCCTTGGTGGAGCCCTGTGATCCACCTCACCAGGAACTGGAATGATGTCAGGAGCATCTTTGCACTTAAAAGTTGTTGAAGCAGACTCTAACACAGACCACTTCATATCATTATTGCAAAGGGAGCTTGGTGCACTGCCATCAGTATCTATCCCAGTCACACCCTGAGCCTGTTGCCTGTCCTGGGCCAGCTGATAAGGTCTCGGGTTAAAACTGGTGACACTGAGATGTGGAGGAACAGATTTCCCCAGGAGAAGCTCAGAGCAGAGATGGGAGCCTGGTAGTTTCCTCACAATGGCTGGATAACTCCTTAGCAGTATAACCGTGATTCCTCTTGGGGATAAAAGTGCTGCAGTCTCTTTTATACTTTATATTATAGAATATATTTTAATTGACAATCACTCTGAGCAGCTTCTCAGTGACCTCCTTACAGGGAGCTGGGAGGTATATTTGACTCATAAGTGATGAATTTTAGACTTCTTGTGGGGGATTTGGAATAATGAAAAATATCTGCTTATTCTATAATATTCTGGCTTATCTTAATACTTTGCTTTGCTGCTAATAAGAATTAAGAGTATTTTATATTAACCTATGAATCTGATTTTCCTACCAGTCTTATTTTGGTTGAAAAAGTCATCTTGTGGCTCAAAACTGAAGTGGAAGTTCCATTCCCAACTTTTCTGCATTCACATTGACAGTGTATGCTGGCCCTGTGCCATATTGTCTTGATGTATTTCTTGGATAGTACTTGCTCTGAAAAACAACTAATTTTACAGCTTGCAAGCAGATAAAATTAAATAAAAGTAGCATGACTATGCAGTTCTGGGGCTGCAAAACTCTGATGAGATATTTTCAGTGATTAACTGTGCTGGGGGAAAAAAAAAAAAAAAAAGGAGGCTACCCACTGTTTGTTTTCTGTTACCATGTTTTCATTATGGCATCATCCATTTCTCATCACCTGCACCATTACACCCATATGTTGTTGTCTTCAGGCTTGGGCCCACATGTGTGGGGCTTTAAGGGTTCCTGAAGCTGAGTCCGAGGTGGATTTTTGCCCAGGGTGCACCTCCACAGGTCAGGGTCGCTGCTCGTGGTGCCCGGCTGCCCCTGCCCCTTGCAGAGCATCCTTTCCTTCATCCCTGAGCCTCTCTGCCGGTGCTCAGCCAGCCTCTGCTGCCGGGCCGCTGAGGGGAGCCCCTTCGTGTCAAAAGCCGCAGCCAGGCTCCCACTTCCACCTCAAATGAACCTCTTTAAACGCAGAAGAAAAAAAAAAATGGAGAAAAAGACATTTAGTTCAGTGCATAAAGCGCTGAGGGTGGGCAACACATTAACCCCTCTGTCGATAGGCTGGAGAACAAATCTGAGAATTCAGTGCCCCTGTGACCGGGTCCCACATGAGTTACGAGCTCTGACACCCCCGTGTCTGTCCCGCCTGGGTCAGGGAGCGGCAGCGGGGATGGATCCGGCAGCCCGGTCCCTGCCCGGGAGCAGCATCCTCCCGCACGCCCTGCCCGGCAGCGGCGCTCCGCTTTTCCTCAGGGAACCCAGAATTCGTGGCTACTTTAAACAGCTTTGATGCCACTACCGTTCAGCTTTTGTATTTGCAGCTGCAGCTGGAGAGCTTTAGCAGAGGCCAGTAGGCAAACAAAATGTATCCTGCAAAATGCGTGTGGCCCCACGGGCTGCAGTTGTGTGTCTTAGATAAAAGTGTTGGATCTTGTGTCTCCACGCTCAGGTCCACTGACATGCACTCACACAGACTGTGTATTTTAAATACATTTTAAATAAAGATATGATAAGGGAAAGCCCTCTAAACCTGCAGTAAAATGTGTTTCCAGCTCTCTGCAAGTTTAGTGATTGCTAAATGAAAGGGAAGGAATATCTTTTCTCAGGCTCTTAAAGTTTAGTGATCATTAAATAAAGCAAAAGGAGTATCTTTTATAGACTTCCACAGGATTTATGTGCCACTTTTCTTCACAAAGTAAACTGTTAAAACTGTCCTGGCCTGTTAGCCCAGTGTACCTTGGGTCCTTGGGGTTACTCATGTTGGAATAGTAAAGGGGAGAGATAAATTAGGCAGTAAAATGGACTAAGAGTTTCTTTTGTGGCCACTGACATTCAAAAAAATTCTTCAGATAAAGGCTACCCACGATAAATATTTGCAAGTTAATGAAAGCCTTAGAAACTTCAGTATGCAGATGTGACATAGTTAAATACCCATCATTTCTTCATGGAAAGCCAGAGCAGCCAGTGGAGAGCAGGACAGAGCAGCCATGGGCATGAATAATTGTTGTGGGAGATACCTCTTTATGTAAGATGTGTATATTTAATGTACATCGAAAATCAGGTTTGGAAAACAATGTCAAACATTAGAACTGTAAATAACCAGAGCCAAGCTGAATTCCCTTAAACGTCCTTAGGGATGCTTCTCTCACAGTGCTAATGGGGCACAGCAGCACAATGGATCAGAAACAAGCAAAAGTATTTTCTTATGCCTGAATTGCATCCAAAACAATACATTAAGGGAAAGATCATCTAAATTAGGAACATATAAAAGCAAGAACCATAATGATTGTTGAGTATTTGTCTTCAGCAATTTTTATTTTTATTCATAATAGATAATAAGATTAGTTTTAAGCTCAGAGTCCCTCCCACTACCTACTTTTCTAAGCATGAGCAGAGAGTTAAATCTCTAAATTTATATCTCTGAAGAAATCCCATAAAACCTATAAGATATTGAACACAAAAATTTTATACTCTTTGAAAGTATTTACCCTTAAATGCTATTATTAAGCCAGATGATCAAAAGTTTTAACTCCATACTTGTTCCCCAGTATGGAGTTATTTTTAAATCTTATATTCCTTTTAATAGCTGCAAGATAAATCGTAAATGTAAGGGTTTAGGCTCACCTATTTGATAGTATCAACAGTGTTTGTAAAAGACTGTGTTTCTGAAAAAGAAAAGCCTTTTAATATTCTCTTTTATATTCATACCTCAAAAAAGTTAATAAGCTATACAGAAATACAAGTTACAACCCATTTGAATGAAATGCATTTAAAAAGAGAGAAAAATGTGTAAAGTTAAATACTCTGTTTTCAGATGAAATCATGAGATGTCAGTTTACAGACAGTGCATATTGTAGCAGCCCACTGGAAAATGGAGCAGCCAAACAGCTGCTATTGTTCCTACCCTTGAAAAAATTAAGATCTCGTAATAACATAGGCATGGAAGTTGCCTATAATTTTACATTTAGGCCTTTGTTTAGAAATGACTTGGGCTCTGCTTAAGAGCAAAGTTCATGTAACTGGCAAGGCAAGACTGCTTTATTATCTGACTGTGAGAAGTCCTGTGCACAAAAAAGGGATTCATCCCAAAGGGTTATTTGGCATGGCCAAGACAACTCCAGAGTGCCAGGCCTCTCTGGTAAATCCCTGCATAAATAGGAGCAGAAAACAAGGAGGCTGCATGAACTGAAGACTTTGTTTTGGAAGAAAAAGCAAGACCAGTTAGCTATTAATTACTTTTAACTTTCCCGCCCAGCATTCACAGGTCAGAGGTTTCCACTTTGCTGAAGAAAACTTTACTTACACTGAAGCTTCAGCTTCACTGATAGACCCAAGAGAGGGGGTCCATCTTACTTTAGCATGGTCAGACCCATCCTGACCATTTCTTTCCTTGGCTGGAATCATGAAGAGACCCCACACACCTTGGGATGACTGAGGGAGGGTTTTCCAGCCTGCAGGAGAAGTGCATCAGTGGATTGACAGCCCACCTGTTGTGATGGGCAGGAGGTGTCCCTCTCAACAATTTTTTGAGGTCTGCTTTGTGTGTACATGGGGTTGTCAAGAGGAAAGCCATGCAAAGAGAACACTGTGTGTTTGTACGGATGAGTAGAAAATAAAGACTTGGTGGAAAAATCTGACTCTGGAAAGTCCACTTCATAGCTTCATTAGTGTGAGAAAATCAAAAGTGCCCCAGCTTGCTGTCCTGCTTTCAGATGTTACATGCTATACCCAATGGATAAATGATACATGTAATTTGGTGCTCCATGTCTCTTTCTTATTCACATCTGATTATACAGAAATCCTAGGCAGTTTCTTTAAATTTTGTTGTAGAAAGCTGCTGAAAGGAGGGGACAGTGACAAAAGTATTTTTCTACATTCTTCCACGAAAGCCTTTGCCCAGACCCAAGGAGCTTGGACAAAGCCCCTTCTTGCTCCGTGTTACTGAATAGTTCCCCAGCCAGCCCATATCTTTCCAAAATTATCTGCTGTGGCCACATTACTAAAACAGCTACTCTCCTGCTAATGTTTTTCAATTCTGCTTTTGGGGTGTGAGCTTGCTCCCTGAATGAAGTGAGCAGCTCTACTATCTGAATAATCACTTCCTTAAATTAATATAGACTGCAGCCACGTCCATCTGTGCTGTGATTTCCCGCCACCCCTCATGCTTGAAAGAGGCCTGTACCTCCTAAGTAATTATTTACATTCCACCTATTGCATTCTCCATTGCAGACAACAGTCTTTACTCAGTTCTCATCTAAATTTATTCCTGCTTGTTTTCTGTGAAAAAAACATACTTCAAGATGGGTGAAAGCTCATGGTAACCTCCATCCTGCAGTATTAGATAGGTCCTGCCTTCAATGGGGAATAGTTGTAACTTAAACAAATACCTTGGATCAGAGAAGAGAGAAAAGAAAGATTATTATGATTTTTACAACCTTTTATTTCTATTCCAGGAGGGTTGATCTTAGACACTCTTCCTAAATAGTTGTTTTGATATTATTAATAATAATAATAACTTAGCTTTGCTGTTAATAGGAGAGGGATGAAAAATTCTGGCCAAAGATGTTTCATAAACCCCTTGCCTTCAAAAATCAGGTACTGTATTTGCTCTGAGCAGTGAGGGGATATGAAGCCAATGCAAAAAACCCACTGGGATGTGTCTGGCTCCTGTGGGATGGTGGGGACAGCCTGCTGGGAGTTCCCTCCATGCCCAGCTGTGCTGGAGGCTGCTCAGGGGCAGGGGCTGAGCAGGGTGTGCTGGTGCTCTGGGTCGTAGCAAAATCTTTCACACCACCTAAGGATTTGGGGTGATTTATGGGTAAATCATACTTGTATTGGTGAGATTGTGCTGGAGTTGGAACTAGGAATAAATTTTCCTTTAGGGAATTTTCCTTTAGGCAGAGTCTGGAAGCTTCTTTTTCTTCCTTCCCCCCCAGTGCACAGGGCTTGGTCACAATTTTGGCTCCCTGCAAATGTCTCAGGAAATGTCTTCCTGCTGTTGCAGGGATATTGAAAAGTTGTGGGGTTTGTGGGTTCTGCAGTAGCTTGGTTTTTGATGATGACCCACCACTAGCATCACCCTTCTTTGCAAACATGAGCCTGAAATGTGCAAGGGAGTTTTGGGAAGCACTTTTTGACCTAGGCGTGTAGGTCTGAGAAGGTTGGTGTCTTTTCTAGACTGAAGGTATATTACATTATTTCTGGAGGGTACAGGAAATGGGGTTTGAGGTCCCAAGCAATCCCTTTGAATCCTGTGGCCTTGAATATCAGGGGTCTGGGGTGTCTGCTGGATTCCCTATCAACAGAGCATGGATGAGATGGCAGACCATGATCATGGGACTTCCCCATTCTGCCCAGTGAAGAAGAGGTTAGAGATCTTTTGAAAGTGTAAGAAACAAAGGGGAAAGGAGAGAGGAAGGCATAACATAAAGCAATGGAGGATGGAGGTAACCAAGGAGAGTCACAAGGCTTACAAGTGGAATTGTAACCTTTTCACATTCTTTAACTCACTTTTGGTAAGTGACACACACATGTCCTAGAAGAAAGAGGTGTGCTGGCTGCACTAACAGTCCTGGCTGCTCTGGATACTAAGCAGCTGGAAAAAAAAGAAAATTGTGTAAAATTCATCAGCACAGGACCTATTCAAATCCCAGTGACTTCAGGGAGTGCTAATCTGAGCCCCAAAATCTGCTGGCAGATTAACTATCCCATGGTCCCAAGATTATTTAGGGAATTATCTATTGAAGAAAAAGAATGAAAAGGCATAGTGGGAACTGGTACAGTAGCATCCTGACAGAGATGGATGGCATCCCCTCCTGCTGCAGCAGTGGGACCCCATCACCCCCTTTCCCTACCAATTCCTTGTTTTACAAGAGAGTTGGACACGTCTAGCAGCCTCCAAAATGACTGGCCAATTTTCCATGGCTGCTGGGCAGAGCAGGGACGAGCCAGGGTGTGTTTGCCCAGCCAAAGCCCCTCTGGCATGGCCTGGCCTCGCTGGCAAGCCCTCGCTGGAGAAAAGCAGGAGTGCAAAGGGAGAACACATCCTGCTGGCACTGGTTTCACCAGTGAGCCTGCACAGCTTTTGCCTGCATGAGATTTTGGCATGAGGGAATTATATTAGTAGTCCGTCACTTTTACAAGCATTGAAATATATGGAGGAGGCACAGATGTTAAAAGATAACCACCAAAGCAAACAAATACCCAAAGTTGAAAAACAAATAAACCACCTAAAGAGGAAGTCTGGGAGCCAAACTGACTTTTCACCAGCTGCTGTCAGGCCAAATTTCTACGGCAGCGGCCAGGGACACGCAGCAGCCAGAGGTGGGACAGGTGATCCATCCCCTACTTGGTGCACCACTGCTGTTTTTCCAGCAAACGCAGTGCAATTCTCCATCCCAGTTGATGAGAGACATCACCTCACTGCATCCCTAGTGAGGCTCGAGCCAGTAAAGACAGGAAACACAGCAAAGTTTTGCTGCTGCTGGTGAACTCAGGCTCAGAGCAGAGCCAGAGGAAAAGGCAGGTTGGGCAGATGGCAAGGATGTCCCTGGGGCCTCTGCGGATGGGCTCTCTGTCAGCTGGGTGGGAGGTGGGCCAGGGAAGCAGCCTGCATGGACGTGGGGCAGCTGCGTGGTGCCATCCATGTGCCTTGCACCTCCGTGGAGGGAACCTTTCCCTCTGGCACTGAATCCAATCCAGGAGGGAGTCCCTGGACCGTGCCAGTTTTGCACTTCAAAAACGCTGGCAGGTAGGCTCTCCTTTCTGATTACATCATGTCACTGCCGCTCACCCTGGCTGTCTCTGGCCCTTGGGCGGCATCCAGGAGCAGCATGGTGGGTGCTTTAAACCGCTGTGGATTTGGTGGATGCTTTAAACCGCTGTGGATTTGCTCCCATCTCCTGATGCCCTCTGTCAGTCCCGCTTTAAATTTTTAAATTTATGGTTTTATGAATTGTTCGACTTGCCAGTGTTTTATGTTCAGTTTCTCATTCCCCTTCTGGTCTCCACTGGGTTTGCCCCTCTTGCTGGGATAAAGAGCCTGGGCACACGCTCTCAGGGAGCTGAAGCCTTCTCCTAGGGAAGGGAGTCTGCAGTCCCCAGGGACTCACACTCTGGCTCCCTCCAGAGCTGCCTGACCCACCTCTGGGGATGCGTGTGTATCATTTTGAAATGGCAGCGGAGAAATTTTAAGTAAAAATCTCACTTTTCCGCAACAGTGGGTGCAGGTACAGCATAGGAAGGGCTGTGGCCAGGACATGGATGGGGCAGGGCCTGGAACTGGGCTGAGGCAAAGGGATAGGGCAGAGGAGTAGGGGCAAAAAGATAGGGAAGGGATGGGGCAGGTGCACAGGGACCGGGACAGAGGGACAATGACAGGGACAGGGCTAAAGGACAGGGATGGAGCAGAGGGACAAAAGGATGGATAAACGGGCAGAAGCAGAGACACTTGGGTTGAGGCTGAGAGACAGGGAGAAGGAAACAAGGAGGGGGCAGGATCAGGGACTCAGGTGTCGGGGTGGGGAGTAAGGGCCGGGACAGGAGCAGGGACAGGGACAGAGACCGAGACAAGAGCAGGGGCAGGCACCAGGGAGCAGAGCCGGGGCAGAAGCCGGGGCGTGGACGCAAGGGCAGGGGCAGGGGCAGGGCAGGGGCAGGGCAGGGGCAGGGCAGGGGC
>JAHLSL010000061.1:3589146-3856320 GCA_025920805.1 Petroica traversi
TTCATCCGTTGAACGGGTCCGCGTTGTCCACGCGGGTCCCGCAGTTCCCGTCTGGAGCGGGCGCTGCTGGAGCGGCGCTGCCCCGGCACCATCCCTGCCAGGGCCACCATCGGCACTGGGATGCAGCCCAGCCATATCGGGGCATCCTTTAAAGCCTCCGTGATAGCCAAGCGTAAAGAAATCGGACGCGTTCAAAGGATGAACACAGAAGGAATCCACAAGCCCAACTTGAAAACTAACTTGTTTACAAAGTGCAAGGTGTAGGGTGCACCTCGATGTGAGCCAGGCTTCGAATTTATATCAAACTTGCAACAGTGATTTCTTTTCGAATTCGTGCATTGATTAAAAACCTATCCATGCCAAACCATGGCAAGCACTGCCTATTTGCTATGCACAGTGCAGCAGACATATTCTTGAGCTAAGCACACTTAATCAGTTGGATATTTTGAAATATGTAATTTGAGTATTTTTAAATATAACAATTATCAATGTTAAATATAGCGCAAGAAAAAAAAAAAGCAACCCAGAGTATACAATCTGAAGAAATAATTTGAGGCAACATGGAATTTTTTATATAGTACAGTTTAATGATGCTGAAAAATGCAAGTCTCTACTGGTTGAGCATTTATCATTTATAAATAAAACTTTAAAGGTGGTCTTCCAGGGACACAGAGCAGAATTTTTGATATGCTACACAGAAGCACAGGTCAAAGGGAAATTTACATATGTACAATGAAAATTCACCTGCTCAGAGTGATTTTAATATGCTCTGAATCTTTGCAAGTTCCAGTGAGGCCCTGTTTTAACTGCCCCTTCATTCTTCAGTGTCCAAGAACATCGAGTTCAAAGAGGAGGGAATTGGATGAAACCATACACCAAGGGCTGGATGAGAAAAAATTCTGATTCAAAAATCAGCCACTGACTTTCTGCTAATTTGTTTAGACATTTCCTTGGGCACTCAGAGGGGGAGTGAAACCACTGTGCAGCCAGAGGAGCTGTGACAGGGGCTCTTGGCCCTTTGCCCAACTGTCCCTTGTGCTGCCCAACACAACAGGAGAGGATTGGATGTGTTGCAGAAGATTCTTGCCTGGGAAGCACAGGAGCTTCTGCAAGTGGCTTCTCTGGCACCCTGAATCTGGCACTTTATTTCCCTGTGCCTCTGAACTTCATAAGTAAAACAAAGGCAATAATATTCCCTACTTTGCATAGTTAAATTAGATACATTGGGATTTAGCACTTCTCCCCTAATACTTAAAATTACTCCAGATTTGGCCCTATTCCTGCAAACACTAAATATTTAATCACTGATTGAAAAGAACCAGACCTTCACTGCATATAAATACACTCTTTTATATAAGAGGCCTGACTTGATACATCAGCAAACAGTTTTATTACCTTTGGCAGACTTTTATTCCTTGAATTAGCTTATTTCAAATGTAATTAAGTCCTTGAGCTGGCAAAGCACTTAGGGCTTGCTCAAATGCAAACTGACAAAGTGTGCACTGGTTTAATGTAGGCACCTGCTCAGCTTCCTTTCAGCCAGGGGGTGGCTGCGTGTTCGGGGAGCAGCATCAGGGCTCGCTTGGCTTCCTCGTAGCTTTCCTGGTAGGTAGGGATGATCCTCTTCTGAATTCTCCTGAGTTTTCCTCTGTAATATGCAGAGTAGAATATAATTTATTTTAAAAAAATCAAGCCAAAACCAGTACAAACTGAAAATTTTTATACAAGTCAGTTTGGGTTTATTTGCAATCTACTGTTGATTTTTTTAATCCATGTCAACGTGCCTTCAGTGCTGAGAGCATGATGTACCATGATTTACAGGCAGATAAGTACATTGGAACTGCATAAAGAAATAAGGATAAACTTGACTGAAAATTGAGTCTTTACTGACCTTAATCACAGAAAGCTCAAAATGAACAGTCAGATTTGTAGTGTTTAAAAAATACAAACAGATTATCTTTACTCTGTATTTGTTCTTATCCCTTAAGACTTTTTTTGCTGTCACTGCAAACAGTTCCTTTTTCCCAAGGTTTCAAATTTAGCTCTTTTAAGAAAAACTTTGAACTGTTTTCCCATGATTGATGCTAAAACTCATCATTCTGCCCTTAAAATAGTTTTCTTTAATGAGACTTGAGTTTCTATTTCACTCTCCATTGTTCCTTTTTTTTCAAGAACGGATTAACCTTCAGTCCCCAAATGTTATCAGTTTCCATCTATAACTGCTACTATTCTTAGATATACTGTATATTGTCTAGAACTGTTGCTGTGATAGGCTGTAAAAAACTAGTTTTCAACTATTTTAAGTGGTATTTGTGCACTCTTTCAGCACTGATAAGAAGTTGTTTAAAGTCTGTCCAATTCCACCTTTGTTACTAACCACTGTATTATAGAAATACAGATTGAGACTTAGTACCTATTTTTGTTAGGATTACTTACATTTCCGATGGGCATTTTTGTTGTAAATCTTATTTTTCCAATCATTGTTGAATAAAACATGTTTGAGCTGGACGTGAAGGAAGGGAAGAAAAAAAGGATCCTGGAATTTAAGTAGTGATGCTGCTTGAGGTGTAGTCAGGGTTGTAACTGAGTGAAAGAAACTCAGGCATGGATACTTTCTGTACCAGTTATGCTGAAGTGTAGGAAGTTTTTAATGAGCCAGTAGAAGTAAATAATGCACAGGAAATTATGTTAGTGCAGTGATGACAGAAGAGCAGAACTGTGTCTCTGTTTTCCAGATCAGCCCAAGAACAAGGTCAGCTTCTTGAGTCTTTGCAGGCTATTCCCTCAAAATCTTTCATCTCACCCACTTACACCGTCCTCTGATCTTTAGAAGAATGGAGACTTCCATCATTTTCTGTTTAAAATTAAAGAAGTGTGGAAAAATTGTTGCTCATAGTTAGCTCCAGGGATTATTTTAGGACTCTTCTCTTAAGGGACACTTACATTTGAAACCTTAGTCTGGCAGTAGGTAGCAATGGTAAGGGAGTTATTAGGAACGGGGAAGACCCTTGATCTTCAAGCCTCTCCATTCCTCTGAGGTCCCTAGCAAGATCTTGCAGCTGCATAAGGGTTTCATAGCACATAAAAATTTCATCTTGGGTCAGCATTTACTAAAAATGCCTTCATGCACCAGAGTCTCCAGAGTGCACCCTGCAAGTGCTCTGCATTTGGGATTTTCTTGCATAAAGCTTTGCAAAAGGAAGGCTGATTTATGAGTACTGTGGCCTGTGTGGATTTCTCAGATCTGTGCCTTACTTGGTGTGTTATTGAGGCAATATGAGTTTCTAGGTCTTGATGTTGACCAGTGCATTGCCTAGTTTTCTGAAGCTCTTGTCTGGCCCCAAAGTTCATGTAGTGTGTGTTTGCAAATTTTAAACAGTTGTGCTTTTAGGATCCCTTGTCCAAAAACTGATGAAGGGTGCCAACGTTAAAAGAAAAAGGTAGGCAAGGTCACAACTGACAGCCTCTTACAGACTGTGTTTTGCCAGGGAAGATGTTAAATTTCAACGGTTTTGGCTGTCATCACTAATTCGTGGGCATCGTAAGCACCAGCAGATGGCCCAGCCAAAGATGTAGTCAGGCACGGGATTGATGAAAGGAGGTAGAAGGTCCACAAAAGCCTAAATGAGCCTTTCTTACAAATTTGCAGAAGAGATGTAATCTCCGGTTAAATCCTTTCTCCCCTCATCAGGGGGCTGCTCCCCCCTGCAAAGGAGACTTGATTGCCCCAAATAACAGGAATCAGAGCCAGCACAGCGTGCTGGAGTGACCCACATTGGTGAGGTGACATCTGACTGCGGGACAGACCCGGCATTGTTGGTCCTGTGGGTGTGTTTGGGGCAGGCTGGGGGGGGCTGGGCGGGGCTGGGCTGGGCTGGGCTGGGCACGGCACACAAAGATCTCTGCCTCAGAGAGTTCCCTGTCCCCTGGAGCTGCCTGGGGGCTGGCTGAACCTTTCTTGTGGCACTTCACCCAGCACTGGAGTCAAGGAATAAAAGAAACCTGTAAATGGGTAAAGGGTGAAAAAATACTGTTTCAGTGGGAGTATTGGACTCATTTTCTGATTTCTGTGTTCAGAGATATTTCCTAATATGCATAATGTGTCTGTGGAATTTATCTGTCCATGCAAACCGCTTTCAGGTAGAAATTTCTAACGTGTATTTTTCTTATAAATAATTAATATTTGTAACTGTATATTAATAGGGGTGTGTGTGTGGGGGGGTGTGTGTGTGTGTGTATATGTATGTAAAACAAGAGATAAACCTTCAAGACCTAAGGTGACCAGTAAGTTATTTATATGTCAGTTACTGTTGCATGGTGGTGTGTAGGACATTTCTCCAGTGTTTCCTGCACTGATTATTCCACCAAACCTCTGCTGGTTCATTAGGTAGAACAGGATGAGTCTGTCAGACTGGAGTCATTTCTCATTTTCCTTATTATTGCCCTGATCTGGGTTTTTGGAGGCCACTGCTTTTGAAATGCTGTAGCTTTTTATGATGGTGCAATTCTACAGTATTTGCATATTGACTGGTTGAAGTATGATTTTCAATCTGATAATAGCTGTGGTGATGCAGCTGGGATGGATTCAGATGCAATCTTTATTTGCATTGTGTGTCTCATGCCCTACAGCTGTGGTTTAGATTTGTCATGAGTGTTTGCTGCATGGAGAGGGAAGGAAATGGCACTGTCTTACCTCTGAGAATATGCAACCTTTCATACCAGCCCTTGTTATGAGAATTTCAATAGTCTCTGATGAAAAGTTCAGTCTTTCTACCATGCTTCCTTTCTTTGTCTTAACATTTCCTGCCTTTTTCATCGGGCATGAAAGGTGCACAGAGTGCAAATGTGTGTCTGGAATATTTGTGTAATTCCCACCTTTTTTTCCCCCCCAGCTGGGACTCACCTCTGGGATAAGCATAGGACAAACCCTGTAAGTGCAATGTTTGATGTCTGTCAAAGCACACTAGAGATTGCATGGGGAAAGACCTTCCTAGTTTGTCAAGATGATGCCTTCTTGTTAGGCAGGTAGTGTCTTCCTCCATTCCTCCTTCCCTTAGGTCAGTCCTGGAAAATGAAAGCTATAGCATGTGTCACACAATTTCTGCTGGGCTCTGCCCATGGACAGTGGCACCATGGAGACAGAGATCTGACAGGTCCATGTCCACAGGACCTTCTCCAGATCTCTTCAGTGCTCAGATGCCTCCCATGGCTACACATTTTAATCTTTTCCTAGAAGGAAGAGAAGGGTCAAGGAAGTGGAGTTTTTTTGAAGGCTTTGTTTTGTTTTAATGTCTCTCCCACTAAACATTTGCCTTAAACAAGACCATACTGCAGGTATGTATATCCCACATGGATGGGGAGTACTGGGGCTCATGGGGGCATTAGGGTTTGTACCTGTTTATTCTACAGTCCAGGACCAGGCATTGCTCTGTCCTTCTGCAGCTGGAGACGTCTTGGCTGGGGCCAGGCACAGAGCCACAGGCTCCTTGCCATTGTCTCCTGCAACCATCTGGAGTGGCTGCTGCCTCGTGGCATCAATGTTTCCTGGGCAGCTGAGTTCAGCTGAGCTTCAGGCAGGGGCACCTGTGGGCCTGTTCTTTGTGTCATCAACCTCAGCATCACCTGCGTCACTCTGGGCTCCTGCAGTGGGGTTGTTGGCTGCTCATCCTTGTCCTGCTGCTGTCAGCATGGCTTTCTGTTTGGGGATGCTGTTTGGTGATGTGGTTTTTGCATGCTGGTAGAGATCTCTGTCTACCCCAGGGGGATCCTTGGTCTTCCTAGGACATAAGGACATCCCTGACTGCTGCCTTTTACTGTTTCCTTGTGACCTGTTGTAAACAATGTCTTTTGTATGAACATCTCAGTCTAGAAAGCAGGATATGTCCTGGGGGACTGAACATGAGTGACTTGTGAAAGTTGTTGGGGAGCAGGAAGGGAGTTCAGGCACTTTCCCAAAGGCTTTTATCCCAACGTGAAGACTGCTTGTTACAGTCTTTATAACATCCTTCTAGCCATATTTTCCATCCTGGGAGCAAAACAGAAGTGGATGTTCCCTGCTCCTCTCTAGCACTTTGATATTATTCTTGTCTGTGAGAGTTTCACAAGCATCTCCTTGGGCAGGGAAATCAATGACAGTTTTCCAGACTGTGTCTATTGAAGTTCAACCTGCAAGAGCCCTGAGTAACAGCAGGCAAGGATGCAAGCTTTACCTTACACTACCCTAAGTCTTACATCCCTTCACGTGCAAGCTTTACCTTACACTACCCTAAGTCTTACATCCCTTCATGTGCAAGGTTTACCTTACACTACCCTAAGTTTTACATCCCTTCGTGTGCAAGGTTTACCTTACACTACCCCAAGTCTTACATCCCTTCATGTGCAAGGTTTACCTTACACTACCCTAAGTCTTACATCCCTTCATGTGCAAGGTTTACCTTACACTACCCTAAGTTTTACATCCCTCCCCTCCCCACTTTCTTTCAAACTTCTACATTGACCTTCCTAAAATTTTGTGTGCCCCAGGTTTCTCTCTGCACTGTGCAAGTGCTTCAGTTCATGCCCAAGTTCTGTCCCAGTTTCCTGTGATCTGGGGTGACAAACATCCCAGTGTGTATCCAGCCCTGCAGGGGGACAGTGCTCCCCCAGACCTCTCTGAGGGGCTGCATGCCTTGCTCCACTGCCAGCAGGGAGGTGTGAGCCTGGACAGCCTGTCCCCAGCTCCTTGCTGAAGGGCTGGGTGCCAGCAGAGGAGCATCAGAGGGGTGGTGGCCCAGCATGCCTTTACCTCCATCACCTCCTCGTCTCTGCCTGCTCACAGGGGGCAGCTCACAAGGGACAGTATAGAGTGTGACTGAGATGTCCAGAGTAAAATTTGATTTAGTTTTGCAAGATGAAAAGTGTTATTAATAAGCCCAACCTTCTGGGTGTTGGGGTTCACTGGGTGTTGGACATATTTGTGAAGCCATGTGTAGAACTGTGGCTGTGTCTCTCCTGAAGCAGAAGCCTTGGGGTGTGCAGCTGTGGCAGGGTGGTTGCTGGTTTCTCTCTTTGCTTTTGCAAGACACAGCAGAGGAGGGAACTGGAGTGCCCTTGGTCTTCTGCAGTAGGGTGAGCAGATTAATGGTCAGAGATGGGGCTGAAGGTCTGTGTGTTTCTACTGGCTTCTACTCACACACACACACATTTGTGACTGTTTCCCACAGGAGACAGGCCTGGGCTCATTGGGCTGAGGGAACTGAGCTGTAAACCAGCCTGAGATGTAATGCCAAGAGCTCTTGCACCACACTTAGCTAAATTTTGATTACTCAGATTAGACAATTATTTATTCCTCCTCATGTCCACTTGAGGGGTAGTTTTGTAAATAAACAGGCATGACCCAAGAGAGCTGAGACAAGAAAAGGGTCTGCCTGTCAGCCCCAGCTCCAGCTGTGTCTGTGTCTCCTGCTGTCCTGTTCACCATTCCTTGCTGCCATGGACAGCTGGATGCTGGCACCTCTCCCATGTCCCTGTACACTGTACACTGAGTGGTCCAGCTCGTGAAAAGCACACAGAATAAGGGACTTCACTGTTTCCCTCTTTCCGTCTCTCCAGTGTAATTTTCAAGAGTGCAGTTAGATAATGAAAAGTTGGCAAAGAAAAAACTCTGTACAGGAAAATGCATCAAGCAAGCTCCCATTCATGCACAGGCATATATCCAGAAGCAAATGCTGCTTTTCCCACCTCATCCTGCTGCATCCCATCTGCAGGCAGCTCCTGCCTCATCTTGGGTTTGGAGGGGTTTTTATATTGGTTGTCCACAAGTGGCATATGTAAGTTGCTCCTTGGGAATGTATGGGGGAACACTGAAAGTTGGTTGTCTGTCCATGTGCACATGATAGCAAAGAGGAGGGAAGCAATGTGAAAAGACAAAGAACACAACACTCACTGCCCAGGAGACTTGAAGAAATCTGGGAATATGCTCTCTCTATGGCTGAGAGGTAGTTTGTGATCATACCATTCAACAAGTCTGGTGGAATATTCTCAAATGAGATAGTGAGGATGCAGAAAACCAGCTTTCCTGGGCAGGAGGCTGTGTTCTTGCAGAGAAATACTTCATGGAAGAGCTGTACCTTCCCGTGTGGATCCTGCATGGGGGAGCTCTTCCTGTGCTGGAAATGAAAGCAATGGGTAGGTGATGAGCCTTTTTAACATCTGAAAACAGCAGTGTGACCCTCTGTGGCCTCTCTTCACGTCAGGCCCTGGGGTGTGAGAAGTCATTCATCACATCACAGGGCTTGGCAAGGTCTCTGCAGTTGCCTTCCACTGTTCCCACTGCTCTCCAGGACAATACAATGCATAGGAAAGAACAAGAAATATAGATAATATTTATCTTTCTGGCTAAACAACCTGTGGTTTCCAGCCCACAATAACCTTCCAGTGTTCCTATCTCAGACGGGAAATGCATCGCTAGAAAAAAAACAACAGTTCTTCCAGAATTAGACACATTCATCTGGACACTGGATGAAATAATTATTATAGCAAGAGCTGCAGAGAGAAACAAAACAGCCGAACTGACCAAGGCAAAGATCCTGGTTTAGCAAACTGTTGATCAGCCTTGCAGTGCAGCAGTTTGTGGGTATGCCAGGTGTCAAAATCAAAGAATAAATATTTAAAAGTGCTAAAAAATAGTTCCTAGTATGTTTGGGGAAAAGAATCTCTAAAATTCAGTGTTAAACAGTTTTGTACAGCAATTCTTCTGACTCTGGCTAAAAACAAATGTAGTCTTCAAAACCTCATTCAGGTTAGTACAAAGATCCAAAACCTCTGGCGAATATTTTTATGCTTTTCAATTATTATAGTTCATTTGCAGATGGCTGATACCCTGTCAGATAGTTTTTCAAGCTGACAGAATTCTTGCATGAGGAATCCCAAGCACAAACACAGGCTGGGTGGAGAATAGATTGGGAGCAGCCCTGAGGAGAAGGACATGGAGGATGAGAGGCTGGACATGAGCTGGCCATGAAAGCCCAGAAAGCCAAACACGTCCTGGGCTGCACCCAAAGCAGGGGGTCAGCAGGGCGGGAGGGGATTCTGCCCCTCTGCTACACTCTCACAAGACCCCTCCTGGAGTTCCGTATCCAGATCTGGGGTTCACAACATAAGAAGGACTTGTACCTCTTGCAGTGGGTCCATGGAGGTGATCAGAGGTTGGAGCACTTCTCTGGGGAACACAGGCTGAGAAAAGTGGGGCTGTTCAGCCCTGAGAAGAGAAGGCTCTGAGGACACCACAGAGCAGCTTTCCGCTATCCGAAGGTGGCCAAGAGAGCTGGAGAGGGGTTTTTACAGGGGCATGTAGTGTCAGGACAAGGTGGAATGGCTTCAAACTGAAAGAGGGCAGGTTAAGGTTAGATATTAAGAAGTAATTCTTTGCTGTGAGGGTGGTGAAACCCTGTTGTCCAAGGAAGTTGTGCTTGTCCCATCCCTGTAAGCATTTCATGCCAGGTTGGGTGGGGCTTTGAGCAATCTGGTCTAGTTGAAGGTGTTCCTGCCCATGGCAGGGGAATTGGAACCAGATGATGTGTAAAGTCCCTTCTAAGCAAAATTATTTTACGATTTTCTGAATTTATTTAGCTGGAATTTTCATGTTCGTAATGAATTAATTTGTAATCTGGTTTTGTCAAAGAGAAAAACTGAAAATGTATTTGATAAAATTTGATAAAAATTTTAATGGAAAATGGGGAGAAGTGAAACATTTGAAATATATTATTGTTACTTTCTTATTTTTGTTTTGGAAAAGTATCTTAATTGTGAAACTGACTGTAAAAAAAAAAAAGTTACATGCATAATCAGAAAATAGAATGAGACTTTTCTGCTTGAACAGAAGTCTTTATCTAATTTTTTTGGGTTCATTGAAGATTTTCATATTGACCTAACTGATATTTTAATTTATTTTTTTGTGCCAAATACTGAAGTACTTCTTTTATGTTGGCCCAAGCTGATCTCTTTCTCTTTCTTTTTCTTTTCATTTTGGTCACTGAACCAAAAATCGAACAGTCTACTTCTGACAGGTTGACCATTTAATTTCCGGCCACTGCACAGATCTGATTCAGACCACTCTCCTCGTGTTTGTTCCCAAAATAAATTGCAGAATCATAATTCACTCCTCAAGGCAGCAAAAGGCAGTTTTGTGTTAGTAACAATACTAACATTTCCAAGGTAACAAATTCATGCTTTCTATAATGATACCTATGGTTGCTGTGTGGCTACTAATGTGTGAGCTGACCACATTTTCCTTTATATTGAGTCATTTTTCAGTTTTCTTTTTCAGCAGAAATCTTTTCCCTGTTGCAGTGTGTTCAGTAAAAAAGGCTTAGAGGAGATCTCTCACTTGCCTCCTTCTGCATGTCTTAGTTAAAGGGTACTTCTGCTTCTGCTCTGGAAAACCTGTTGCAGTGCATCTACAGAATTGCAGTTCATTGAACTAGACAAAGAGGCTTCATGTCTTTAAAATTTTCTCTTTTCTTCATGGATTAATATTTACAGGGGTGTCCTCCTCAAACAGAAATGAGCTGCTGAGAGCAGACATAGAAATTGCGTTTGAGAGATGCAGGTTTATTTCCTTTGGGGAAGTGATCCCTGTGTTCTTTATTGCCCTGCTTTTCCTTCAACATGCAGTTAATGCAGTTATGGAGTATAAAGGAGTTTCAGCAGAGCTGTGATGTTTGCAGAATTTGCCTCAACCAGCAGAGATGAAAAGGTGTGGGTTTGGCTGGAGCTGGCAGCACTGATCCCTCCCAAGCCTCAGGCAGCCGGGATTACTCTGTGGACCTTTTCACTCAGAGATGTAAGTTTTGTTTCATCAAGTGGTAGCAGATGTTAGGGAGCCTTTATGCTGCTCATCACTGACAGAACGCCAATGCAATGGCATCTGGCTGTTTTCTTAGTACAAATGGTGTTTTTAAACTCTAAACTGTCTTTGAGCAGTCGTAGTGGTGCATTACATGCTGACTACTCTTCTACTGGGACCTTGCCCAAAACCCCAATGAACAACTCCCCCCCCAAGTGCCTTTTGCCCAATTAGTGAGATTACAGTAGAGAGAAAATCCTCCTTCTAATTGCAATATTTTACATTTGAGAAAGCACATTGTAAAATTAGTTACATTACAATATTTCTTTCGATTGCATTTCACTAACTGCTAAGAAACGCTAGTGAGTGACTTGCACTGTAACTAGTAACCTTTCATTCCAGATTTACAAAGCCTGCACTTTTTGCAGTTACCAAGTGTTTTCTACATACAAATGGGCAGAAACAGGGAATCTTTTTGTTCTAATTGATGTCTTTTCTCTAGAGCATGTGGATTTTTCATGAGGTGCAGAACTCATACAGATGCTAGTAAAGATAGTACCTCAAGTCTTCAGAATGGTCAAATTGTTGACAAACCAAAATTGCATGTTCTGTCTTGGAGCTTTTAGCACCTCAGGGAAGTGAGGACTGTCATCACCATGGAAGAGGATCAGTGCCAGCAAAACCCACAGCTCCTTATGCATCACATAATATGAGTGATGAGACAAAATCTTTGGGCAGTGGGATAAGATTTAACTCTGCTCTTCTCTTGAAAATTTTCCTAATTTACTCCTCGAGATTTTCAGTTTACCAGATTTTCCCCCTCTTCAGGATGCTGGGCTCATTGTACAGAAATTTAGCATCCACAGCTTCCATGTAGTGACTTCCCCCACATTGCTGGGCAGATATATTGGTGGGAAAAACATGCCCTGGTCAAACCATGTGGAAGAGGTTCCAGCTGCATGCCAGTTCAGTTCTCATCCCTTCTGCTGAACTTAACATGTGTTTGTCATGGTTAGCATGCAGAGTGCTTGTAATTTATTTGAATTAGAGGGGAATCATCCTCTTTGTGCTTTTTTTCAAGAACTCTGTGCTCTTGTATAAAGAGAGATTGATGCCTTTGTAATTAGCTAGGCCAGAATTTGATGGCTCTTTTAATTTTGGGTTTTACTTATAAGTATCTTATATAGGTATTTACCTTCAAGACAAAGAATGATAATTGCACATTTCATTTTCTCCATTATTTTTTATTAATTTGGAAATGTTTAGGTATAATTAAAGGATAATAATAAATTGCTTTTAATTATACACTTAAGAGCATTTTTCATGATATCCTTTGTTAATGCCTGTCTATTTTACTGTTTTTTGAGCTTTTCTGTTGCAGGCAATCAGGTTGCTGCTAGGATGAATAGTTACATTTTGGGTGGCTAAACATTTAATGTGCTCTTCAGAATCAGAAGAGGTGCCACAAGGAAATAGATGTGAGAGACCTTAATATGTATTTTGGGGATCTGGGTCTACAGCAGCTATTTATTACATTTAATGTATGCATCATGGCAGGCCTAATGCAGTGCCTGTCATGTGCCAAAAGATAGCTCAGCTGTCTGGTGTTTCATAATCCCCTGTAATATCTCCCGGAAATACCATGTTTCAGTGGCTTAGATCTGGCTCAGGTTTTGTATTGGTGGGGGCAATTTTTATGTGGTACAAAGCTGGTAGTATACTGGGCAGGAATTAGAAATTACTAGAAAATCGTCCAGTTCTACCTAAAGAACAAAAAAAAGTGGGGAAAAAGAGTCCTGGGATATGTTTAAATATAAACTTCCTTAAATGTGTACCTAAGGGCTGAGGCTCATTTTTACTTTCCAAGAACACAAAACTTTGGAAGGATTCAAAGATAGTTGAAGTTTTTGTGACCTATTCACAGTAGGATTACCTTTTGTTGAATTTGTAGCCTGCAAAATCCTGTGTTACTTAAAAAGCTACAAATGGGAACATTTCCCTATGAGAAATGGAAGAAGAAAGAAACGTTTTTCAAACTTAAAGCAGGATTTTTTACATATTAACTATAAATATATTGCAACTGAATGCTTTTAAATAAAATAAAGCCGCTTGCTGTCTCTGCAGAAATGAATTGGGCAAAGGGATTTATCCAGGGTATTTCAGTCAGATGAATGGAGAGATATGTCCATCACTGCTAACGTGATGGTTATTCCTTCTAAATATAAACTGATAATATTATATATTAAATGCTTGATTATAGCGTTAAGAAGATTAGTACATTTAAACAGAAAATAGAGGCTTATGTGCCCTAAATGTGAAACTAAAAGGAGAGGGTTTTATATATGGCACTAACACAACATTCAGTATTTTTGAACAGGTGTTTTCCCCATGGAAATACCTGTAAGGAGTAATCACTGTGAGCTGCTTCTGGGAATAGGTGGGATGCCTTAACTCTAATCTCTTTCAAAGTGGTAATTTAAATATATGTAGGTATTAATCTTGGCCTGCTTGGGGATATTTATTGGGGTAAGCATAATGTTGGCATGTGATCATGTCCACAAGGTCAGTTTTCTCTCTCATCTGTTTTCTGTTTGTCTTTGGGATATCTTTTAATTGCAGAAACTGTGGCAAATCTATAAAAAATACACATCAGAAGGGAAAAAGGATTGATGTTGTCTCTGTGATATTTTTCTGAATCAGATTTATGAATTTAAAATATTTAGCACATATTAAAGATTTCAATGTCTTTTAATATTGTGCTTGACTTACACAGCACTGTCTCTAAGGACATTGTATCTGAATCTTCTGACGGTATTGAATTTATGACATTGAATTTAACACTTTTGTGCTCATGTCAGGAAGCTTGTTAGGTAGTGTTTAACATGTCTCCTTTTTAATTTTTATTTTTTTTAAATCCTTGTTCTTTATAACCTAGTAGTTCTTCTCAGTGAAAGATTTATAGTGATGATGGGGGAAGACTTGCAGTTATCTCCTACAAGATAGCTCTCCTTGATTTCCTTTTATGCATCTCTCAAATTAGATATTCTGTACCTTAATCACAACATCATCTTACTTACTTTATCTTTCAAGAGTAAAAGCACTGCGATTATAAATTAACTTAGAAATATCATCAGATCTGCCTCAGGGCTTGTCTTTGTTTCTGACTCAAGCATTGCTCCATGGTCAAGTCCTGTCCAGAGAAAAAAGCTGCTTAATTGAATCCAGTGGGGGCTGCAGTTTGAATAGGCTGCTGAGCCTGGAGGCAGAACTGGAGCTGGTGTTAACCCCAGCCCTGCTTCCCTGGGGGCTGGATGCAGCCTGTGGCTGTACCAGGGGTGCAGGAAACCTGCAGGCACCTGAGGTGCCGAGTGGGTCAAAGTGAAAGGCTTGCAGGTCAGAGGCAAATCATGCAGTTATGGACTGCTAGGTGTGTTAACTTCTAGGTCTGTGGCTTTTCCTCCCGTTTATTGCTCAGGAGCCCATATGGAGCAGTGCCAGCCCCCTGAGCCCCTCTGGCTGCTGGCAGCACATCCCCCTGCCCAGCACAGGCAGCACTTGCACTACAAGGGGATGTCAGGTCTGGCCTGGGCTGAGATCCTTTGAATTTTCTGCCCTACTTCCCCATGAGCTGGCCAGTGCCAAGGGGAAGGGCTGCCTGGCCCCTCCTGTCCTTTGGGACAAGCTGGGGACACAGCTTTGCCTGTCCCTGCTTTGAGGCTGGAGGCTGAGTATAGGACCTGGCCCTTCCTGGGGCTGTATATGCTTTTGATACTCCCACTGGAACCTCCTCAAACCCTTATTCTCTGAAATACTAAAATACCAACCTTTAATAGCTTTTACATCCCTGCAAGAGCTGCCATCCTTGAAACACCTAAAGGCTTTCCTTTCAGTGGTTGTTAGTACCACTGCACAGTGATGTCCCAAATATTAAAATGTCCCTGTATGTATTTTTTGCCTCTGTTGCTTTGGTGCTGATGTAGTTGGCATAACAAGATGTGTAGACCAATATGCTGAATAAATATTCTTTACAATGCTGTGGTGTGGTTGTCTTTTCTGCATGCTTTTGCTTGCAAATAGATATGTTCGTCCCTGAAGAAAATGTATGGGCACTTTCCTAAGGTACTGTCAGAACACTGTCTGCCCTCCTCTCTTTGGAATGTGTTGGTTAACGTTGGTTAATCAAACATACCAGGGATACAGGTCTCAGAGGTGTGAGACCTGAAAGCTTGATGGAAATCAGTAGCCAGCAGAGTAAAAGGACCCAGGGTCATGCCATCACTAAAACTGAAGGCAGCAGGTGAGCTCAGCTATTTATTAGCCCTAGGAGAACACAGAGAGAGAGGGGGGGCCTTGCAGATGCCCCAGGGACAGAAACTCTGTAGTCAGACTCTGCTGTCCCTTACAGACACTGGGAAATGCAGCCATGAGGGACTGACCCCCACTGAGAACAGTTTTCATTTTGCTGTTGAAAATAAAAACCACTTTCCTGCCACAGGGTGCTGGGCTTGGGGCTTGCTGGGGCTGTGCTGGGGCTTGCTTCATGGTCAGGGTGGCCTGGGGAATGTGTGGCCATGTCCTGGGGGAGCAGAATTTGGCAGTGATGGGGATTGAAGCCCCTCCACTGGGATGGGCATGGATGAGGGGAACAGAGGTGTCCCAGCATCAGGCAGCCTCTGCTCCCACCATTGCACAAAAGCCCTTAGGAGCAGCAATGGGGTTTGGGGTTTTGGTCATATCAAGAAGATAATTTGTTGTCCTAGACACATAACCAGTTCTTCTGGTGACCATCAGAGGTCAGTGGCTTTTAAGCCAAAGTCCCTGAAGTTTTTCTTCATCTCCTGAACAGAGAGGAACTCTCTGTAAAGGGCAACTGCAAAGAAAGAGCCTAGTGATCCCTGTGGGATAAATTCTTAGAAGCAGGATGAAGGCAATAAGACAAAGGCTTTGAAGACCTGTCGGGCTGAACTGCAGTGGTGTGAGCTGGGTGGAAAGGGGCTGAGGGCACGTGTTTGTCTCCTTGCCTGAAGCCAGACTTGGGGCAAAGCCCTTCCCAGGCAGAGACCAGGTCAGGGCCAGGTACAGGGAGAAGTGGGAGATTCTTAGCCATAACCAGCCTTCTTTGTCACCTTCAATGAGACTTTTATTGTTATTAGGCAAGCTCTTCTCATGAGATCTCAACTTTTGTGCTCTGCTCTATGCAAGTGTGTTTAAATATTAGACAATTTAGTTCTATTTTTTTCACTTATCCTCCATGGGAATGACAAGGATTTTAATGTAGTACAGAAAATCCTTTGAGATCTTCAAATTAGAAGAGATCTAATGGAATACACTCCTTTTTTTAAAGCATAAAATGATGTGTTTGTTACTATAATTGATGATAGCCTCATGAATCCCTTGAGTTAAATAAAGTGAATCAGGTAAACAAAGTACTTTGTCTTGCTCAACTGCATTGTTGCAAAACCAAGAATAAAGCACTTCTGTAACATAATTAATTTGAATTTGTTTTACCAAAAAGAAACATTTTTACTGAAATGGCAATATTTTAATTTTGTGCATCATCATGGGATCACTTTAAATTTAATTAATTAAATTAAATTAAATTAAATTTCTGTATGATATTTGCATTTGGGTCATGTTCTGTGGAAATGAGATCATTATTCTGTTGGGTGAAATGCTACCAAAATAGTCCTGGTGACTGGAGAATTTGGCCTTGAATTAATTCTAATGAAATTGTAACAGAATATTTTTAGGTAAAAGCAGGGATGCCAGAGAAACATGCCAACTTAGGTAATATTTAATACTTGAAGTCCAATGCTGATCAGACACCACTTTCCAATTTCCCTTCCTGCAATCTGCCTGCCCTCTGCCAAGCACTGGTGTGTGATTAATTGACTGACACGAAGTCTGTTATTTACATTGCAGATATATTGTAAGTAGACTCCAGGTGAAGCTCACAGCATGCTGCATATTTACTGCCATATGTTCAGGAGGTTGTGAACAGAAAAAAGTAAATCTAAAGCCAGAGGAGGTATTAGAGGACACAATAGAAAAGCTAATTATAAAAGCCTTCAAAAGCAGTCCCTGCTTCACCGTTTGATGTCCCAATATGTAATTACAGAGAACTAGGAAATAAAGGAAGATAATAAAAGGAAGATAATAAAGGGAAGATATAAAAACCAGGGCATGCTAGTTTGTGAGAGAAGAGGAAAACAGAACTCCCAGCATATTTCTCCTGTAGCTGTTGGAAATGAGGGAGGGCTGTGAAAGGAAGATGGAGGGGCAGGTGTCCTGCATGGCAGAGACAGGGAGCTGTGAGCTCAGGAGGAATGGGAAAACTTTGTTGCTGCTGTTTCTTGGGTGTGAATTGGTGTTCCACCCTCCTGAGGGGGCTCTGCACCAGGTGGGATGGCCAGAAAGGGAATGCTGGGGCTGGCAGCTGTACCATCCCTATTGGCAAGCAGTAATTTGTTCCCTTTAAGCAAGGACAGCATGGGAGGAAATCACCCCACAGGATACTGCCCTTGCTTTAAAGCCCATTATGGGCTGCCTGTGCAAGTAGAAAATCTTTCTCTGCATCTGTTACTGTGTCCCCTACTAATGGATATATTTTCCTTGCTATTCATATCACTTCTGAGTTAGGCTTCCACTGTGAGGGTCACAGTGTGTCTCCTATTGTTTCATAGAGTGGCTGGTAAGGGTAGTTTAGTGAGGGTTATAAATTTTGATAAAATAGAAGATAAACGTGTCTGAATCCTAGCTTTAATTCTACATGTATGGTAGGTCAGTATTTCTTAGAAAACCAAAGGTGCAGCCCTGCATTTCTATGAGCTCCACATGTAGTGGGGAGCTGGGCGTCAGGACACTCTCGGGCACATGAAGCAGCTTCTGGCTGGCTGACCAGAAAGGTGCAGGCAACGTGGGGGGCTGGAAATGACAGCTCTAATTTTGCTCTGGGACTTGAGGGAGAATGTCTTCACTCATGCCTCAGAGGGCCTTCCCCAACACACAGCTCAATTATTTGTATGGTAAGCTGATTAGAGGATTTGAAACCAATCATCCAAAAATGGTTGATGCCAGCCTCCAACTGACACATCAGCTTGTTCTCAGTGAGGGCAGAGATTTGACACATTTCAAATTATGATTTTGTAGAAGGGTTTCAAACTCCTTCAGAAGGGGTGTTGTAGTGAGCAGGGAGAGCAGGCAACAAGTGGCTCTTTAACATTCTTTGTGTCCTTTCTCTTTGGTGCTGGAGCCTTGTGGGATGGCAAGTGGGGCTTGTGTGCTGCACTGGCTCCTGCTCCATCCTGGCATCCAGCTGGGCTCCAGGGACACAGGGCTGCCCAAAGCTCCATCCTGGCATCCAGCTGAGCTCCAGGGACACAGGGCTCCCCAAGGCTGCCTTTCTTGTAAGGCAAGAAAGATGTCAGCTCAGGAAGAGAAAAGAGGAAAAGAGAGCTGTGTTGGTTCAAAAGGAAAAGTTGGCAAAGGTGCCAAGAAGATCAGATGCTTAAAATATCTACTCCTCGCTCTCCTTTAAAGACCCCCCCCAAAATTCCTTAGTAAAAATTTCCAAGTTCCCTCTTTGCAATATTTCAGTTTCTTAGCAGCTTTGCAACCTGAGTTCAAAACAATAATTTACAGAAGTAAGCCTGCAGATTTGATGGGAGCAGTAGGTTTACATGTGAACAGAAATCCCAAGAACGTGAATCATAAAAATTGTGGGGCTTTTAAAATAGTATTTTGCTATGAATAATTGTTGGATGGTTACATACATATTTGTCCATTGTCTGTGGACAATTTAGTGTTTAAGACATATTTCCTTACTTTTATAATTACGTTCTGAATAGAAAATTTGCATTTTTAAAATCTTGCTTTAAATGTATCCCTGATTACTGAAATTAATATACACCTTATTATATTTGTTGCACATTGAATTTCAAAAGGCATTTTTAAATTGTTGAGAAAAAATGAGCTGGAGAAAACATATAAAATGTCAAAGGTGACAAAGTGACCAGTCCAGCCATGGAGGTGATTGGTTGGGAGAGCCCTTTTGCTTAGTGCTTGCATAGTGCTGAACACTCATATCTGTATTTATCTTTTTCTGCTTTAAGCTTGTTCAAAGCTGTGGTTCAGCTTCCTTTGCTGGCACTGGAAAGTTCCTGCAGGGACTGCTCTCATTTTCCAAGGTGTCAGACTTGATATGGACAGCCTCAGATTCTAAAAACCTATTGCATGTGCTAATGAGGTATTCAAGGGTTTCCAGCACATGAGTGCAGATGAATTTAATGGGAATCCTGGTGTTCCAATCTTTTCAAAATTCAGATTTTAGATATTTCTGTATGGATGCTCAAAGACTTAGAGCCCGGGAGTGACCAAACAGGGAATGGAATGAAGGGTCTCAGGGTACTGATTTTTCAGAGGATTTAGAGAAGCAGTAGTTTCCAAATGTTTACCTTTTGGTTGTGTTTACTTGAAATCAGCTAGTAGGATCAACAGTAGTGAGAGACATGCTGGGAAAACACACTTGTGATTTTGTTACGCTGTTTTCCATATGGAATGAGACTTACCTAAATGTTCCTTGCTGGACTGCTTTCTCTTAAATGAGAGGAAGCAGAAAAGGAGTGAAAAAAACTCAAATTTGGATTTAAAAGGAAGCTAAAAGGTAAGGTTAATAGAATTGCAGATTTTGAAGTGAGTCTGTTCTGGTGGAACACACAGAAAGCTGAGGTAGAGCAAGGAAAGAGGAAGATTTGTGTAATCTACAAATTACCTTGAAGCCAATAATACAGAAAAAGACATTAAAGACATTAATGAAAATTTGTGTCCAAAAGTAGAGCAGATATACACGTATATCTCATAGGAGGACACTGATATAATTTGCATATATTTTAAAATACTTTGTTGTCTGGTGGGATTAAATGGAAGAGCAAGGTCACCCCAATCTAAATTGCCATGAAAATTTGAGAGTTCAGATAGAAAATCTACCCTCCTCATCCTTTACCATGATGACTTAGGCTAATGAAAAGAACTAATAATATTTTACTCAGTTGTCAAATGGCCCTGGGCAAGGGCCTGAGTAGAGTTTTACAGGCCCAGGTGAAGAATAGTGAAGAGGAGCAGCTTTTTCCTATAAAAAGCAAGATTACAACCACTGAGGCAAGGGGAGAGAGAGGATGAGAACTTGACCATGTAAAATGGCTGTATATATCTAAGTGTGTTCTCTGAGATTTCTGGGTGCCTGTAGTGGGATGGATATATCTAGTAATAAAAATAAAACCCCTCACAGAATGGTGTCTGAGCTACCCGGTGTTTTAAAATCTGTTGAGGCTGTTTTTAGGGCACTTTTCCACATCTTATAAAAACCATTTTCTAGCACTTGTACCAAAGTGCAGATAATTCCACAGCCACTTGAAATAACTCCTGCAGTATGAAACTTTGAAAGGGCAGTTTAGTTTCAGCACTAACTTGCCTGATTTTGAAAGGCATGTCATCCTTGCAAGTAGTTAAGCCAGTAAACCAGTTAACTGCAGGTGGTTACATTTGCTAATCAGATGGATAATTATTATACATTGGTAAGAGAAAGACAGCTGCAATTGTATAGATGATTGTTAGGAGTTTTTTAGCATAACAATGAACTGCAGCACCTGCCATCCTAATATGTTATACAGTTTTGCTACTGGTATTATTTCCTAGACCCTCCCATAGCACAGAAGGATCTACACAGTGCTCTAGCTGTAACTTGAAGACATTTTCATTTCAAATGTGTTGTTGCATTTGCTTATAACTTTCCAACAACCTTACCTTTGAGATCAAGGTTTATTACAGGTTTGCTTTCATTAAAATGGTGCACAGGTGTTTGGCAGATATATGTATTATTATTTCTAATTACTGGCCAATTTGAAAAAGATTTTCACAAGAAAAGAGAGAAAGAGAGGAAGTGGCGGAAGGAAGGAAGGGAAAGGAAGAAAGAAAGAAAGAAAAAGAAAGAAATAGAAAGAAGGAAAAAGAAAGAAAAAAAGATAATCAGGTTTCAGACCAGTGATTTAAACTTGTGTGGTCCAGCATGTGTGTAACTCAGAGACTGTCTGGTGGGACCTGCAGGTTTCCTCCACTTTATGATTAGATCTGTGACCAATTTGAAGGAGTTTGTTTTGCAAGCAAGAGACTTAGTTATGCATAAATCACTGTAATAGCATAGGCATGTCTTTGCTGTGCTATGTATATGGCATTTATTTCCATATTTGTCTTTTATATATCTATATATATATGTGTGTGTGTGTTTGTGTACACTGATGCCAGAATGATTTTTGTCTTTTCTTTTATATACCTTTTACACAGTTCTCTGTATGCACAAGTATTAGCAGTATGCATATTTGCAACCTTTTACTTAGTTTAGTGCTTAGTGTTCTATAAGTGTTCTGCAGGCCCTGAGACTGAACACCCCAGAACTGCAGAGCCAGGGAGACCAAACATTCCTACTATCTCAAAAACCCAAGGTCTCATAAGAGGACAAATTCTATAAACTAGGGGTTAGCCCACCCCAGCCCCATTATTGGGCTCCCTTGTTAGATATGCTGATGTGTAAAGTCTATAACTGGTGTGTGCGATTGATGGTGAGTGTGCATTTTGCCACGCTGTCACCTGGGTGAAGTGGATGCATCAAACAGGATCCTGATTAAAATACTGAGGTAAAGACTCCAGCCCCTTTAACCATGTCTCGTTTCATTTTCCTAACACCAGGAAAAGGCATCAACATCAGTCACTTTCCATTCTCCTTTCATTTAATTTCTGCCAATCCCTGCCTTAAGATATCCCCTAGATACAGCAATCTGGCCAGGGAAGGCTGCTTGTTTCACCCCTCACACAAAAAGCAGCATCCGTCAATATTCATTGGTGAGGATTAGTGTATTTGATAAAGCTGTGCTTTCATTTCCACCTGGATCTACTACTGCTGCTTGCCACTCTTCAGGTCAGTTTGGGAAGAGCACGATGAACCCGCACCATTTATGGTGCTTACCCATGATAAAAGGTAATAAGTGTTTAAAATATCTTCTTTTAGCTCTCTGTATCTCACAGAAAATGGATTGTCCATACTTCTCTGCAGTTTATCCTTTGCAATAGAATTTCTTCTCTGTGATTGTTTGTTTGGAGAGGGAATCCTATTGCTCACAAAGAACTAATTGCCGCTCCTTGCTTAAATGTAAAATCACTGAGCAGAGACTCTCCTTTGTCCTTTCAGCTTTTCCTCACTAACATTACATACATCTCATGTTTGACCTTTACAACCGCTGCACCCATCTTTATTTTCATTATTATCTTTATTATCTGTAGCTTTTTAGTAACAGTTTGCAAATGGATGGTCTCTGTCTCAAATGCACTGAAATTTTAGCAGCTGAGATTCCCCTGAGATTTGGGGCCTCTGGAAGGGTGTGAGCGACTCTTTGTCCTTTCTTGCTGCCTTTGTGTTTCTGTCCAGGGAGGCACAAGAGCACCACTTGCAATGACCAGGGATCTTGAGAAGCTACATCTCGATGCACTTAATTTTTAATATTTTACAATGTTATTGTCTTACAAGGGCTTGGTGGGGGTTTTGCCATTCTTAAATCTGAAGGTAGCAAATTTTGGAATTCCTTAGTTGTCTGAATCTCTTTCTCAAAACTTCCATCACTTTCAAACAGAACCTGTTTTCCTGTATTTCAAGGGAACAAGTCTTCTCCCCAGCCTTAACATACACATACACAGCCACTTAGGGGTTCACCTCTTGGCTTTTTTTCCTATGTATGCTGAAAAAATAATCATATCCAAGCCAGTATCCACTATTTGTTGTCAGTTGCATACTGAAAAACTTCCTTTGTCTAACACTGTTCTGCAAGTCCAGGTTCACATGTGTAGGTACCTGTGTTGTTCTGTAATGATTTGTTGGGTTTTTAAAATTTTCTTTAATCTCTTTCTCACTGTCATTTCTGATTTGTTCAGGCCTGTGTTGGAGTTTCTCTTTCTTAGCATGTTTCGGATTAGTCCAAATTTTTCCCTATCCTGTTTTTGGGAGAAACTTAGTCAGGTCAGGCTGCTTAATTGGTTAATTAATTCACCATTCTGACCCGAGTCTACCATGACTGTCTCAAAAGAATCCCACCTGTCTGTAAGGGTCTCCCTGACTTTCCTGGCAAAACTCAAAAGTTTCAGAAAAATATGTTATGCCAGATTTTGCTCATCATTTTGGTTTCAAGCTCTTTCTGAACTCTTAGTTGAAGGTCACTTGCATATCTTGCACCTTTTTGATGCAATGGTTGTAATCCCTCTTCACTGAGAGTAGATACAACTGAGATTTCTCAAGATCACATGAATCTCTCGCAGTAAAAAAAGAAATTGCTAATTCCCATTTTTTTCTTTGATTATCCCCCTCCTTATTCTAACAAAGTCTTGTTTCCCTGAATTTATTGGGATATGAGATGATCTCTGAGGGATTTCTTTGAGCTCCATGAGAGGCTCTTTGGCAATCACAGGGCCTTGCCGTCAGCTGAGTGTTTTGGTCTCACAGCTGTGGGATTGTGTCCTTACAGTCTCTTTTATGCCTTTTCTCTCAACTTCCCCTTACTTTCCTCTCTGTTTTTTCATAGAAACAGGAGCCTTTACCAAGAAATTACCTGCAGTATTTCCTGTGTCTGTGTTTGCTCTTAGACAATGACATTCAGCATTGGGAATGAAGGACCCACTTTTGGTGTAAAAGGTTCTGTAAGACTCTGGCTGCTGCTTACAAACATCTCACTAAAGGACAGAATTGCTGCCCATTTTGGAGTTCTCTTTCAGCAATATTGTGAAATCAGCAAAGGATATGCTCTGGGGCAGGACTCTGTACACGTTTGAGGTCTCTGGGAGTGAGTGTGGGTTAGCAGGACCACAGAGTGGTGCAAGGACTGAACTGGGGCAGCTGTGTTCCTTTTGCTACGTGTGAGCATTTGTGGCATATTTGGTTACTGGTAAGGTAATGGTGTTAAAGGATGAAGCTTTTTTTTCCCCAAAGGTAAATGGAGAATGAGGATTTGACACCTTGTCTTGATTTTTGTTGTTGTTGTTTGAGGGGAGATTTTGTTGAATTTGTTGTTTTTAAAAGTAACTCATATGGGAGCCAGGTTGTGTCTTGGCTAACAACCTACATACTCTGATTATTATGTGCTGTCTCTTCAATTATAATTGCTATGGTTCTCTTTGAAATTGCCGTACCATAAACTTAATACCACTAGTAAATTCAGTTTTGTGGTCTGCAATGAAAATGCAGCCAAAACCATACAGAATGAGATATATTGAATTTACACTGATTGACAAGGGTCAAAGAGATGGGCAGGAATTCAGGCATTGCAGAGTGTGAACTCCAAAGTGTCAGTCAGAGTGAGATGGAAATGAGCACATGTTCATAGAAGAGGCTTTATGCAGAGTGTTGTCCTCTTACCATTTTCATCAGACTTCAATGGTTTTGAAGTGTGTTGTTGTAGTGTTTTATCTAGGAATTTTCAAAGTAATTTTTACTTTATTCAGAGGTAATAAAGCAGAGAATCTCAGAAATACGTTTGCAATCAAAGCAAGCTTTTTAATAATGGAATCAACATCATATGTGACTCACTCTCTTCTAAAGAAGGTCTTCATGTCCTCATTTTCAATTTCAATATGCTGTTAAACACTGTGTTTTAAAACTACTCAAAAATTAGTATACAGATCTTGTATTTAAATTTACTATTATTGGCAGCAGAAAAAAAATCAGAGTGCTTGCTTTTAACAATGAGGGAATTTGTGGACAGCTAAATATCACTATCTATACGTATTTTTTGCATACCACAGCTGGTGTTTTGGAGTAGATTTACTTTACTAACACACTAACATTAATACACTGCAATGTCTAAAATGCCTTTAGCATGCCATTTACACTCATCTGAGAGATTTCATGGAAGTATGATATTAGTAAGCCTTCATGAGTAATCCATCATGCCTAGGAGAGTTAATCAGATTGGACATGTACTTACCCCTGGCTTAATAACTGTTACTTGTGTTATTACTGCCCTTATTTCTGTTTGATCTGTGCTGAAAATGTTCAAAATTTCAGTTGTAGTTCAATACATTATAATCATGGTTCTCCACAAAATACAGCACAGCACAAAACCTACAGCCACAATTCAGATTTTATGTGTAGTAAAATCTCTTGCTATCCCTTTTAAAGGACTGTACAAAAGTTCAATATTTCTTCAGGACTGTTGAGGTAGCAGCATTAAATATTAAAACATTTAAATGTGCAGAACTGATTAATTCAGAATATATCAGAGCTGCTCATAAATGTTTAATATCTGTATTTTGCCTGATTGGATATAATTTAAGCTATGTGCTTCTTCCAGCACTCTAGGACCAGGTACTCATCTTTTATTTCTAGGAATGGTTTAAACATCATTCCTTTTATTACAGGTTAATATTAATGCCTCACCCTTCGGCTGTTATTGTTCATTCTTTTATAGAACCTACTTCAAAATTAATCACCTAAGTCTGAGAGCAGCTGTTAAAGTTCTTTTTAAGTGTACCTTTCACAAGAATATGGTTCACTTAAAATTTGTACAACCTCTGCAGGATGAAAGCTGGAATTTTGTCTTTGCAAGATTTATGGATTTCCTTAGAAAAGCAGAAATATTTGCAGGGAGGATTGGGACTATGCAAGTCCTGGATCTGATCTGAGGTTAAATGTGGACCAGGTTGTAGCTGTGTTAGTTCAAAGTGAACAAATTACACTAAAAAGCTGAAGAATGAGTGTCAATATCTCTGGGGGAGAAGGGATAGATCTGACTGGCATTTGGCATGTGGCTGCTGAACCACAAATTGATCAAAACACCCAACTGTAGTGGTGAGACAGCTTCATGTGTTTACTGGTGGACTATGAACCATAGAGATCTGTATGGAAGGCTATAGATCTATTTGAGACTTGGCTCTAAGTCTGGTCTTATCCCCAAAGGGGGATATAATTTATCATTTATCGTCCAATTTACAATACTGGTGCTGTTAAAACTCTCAACAAACAAATCAGCCCTTCCTACAAGTCAAATTCTTAACCACATTTTTGTTCCCCAAAAGCTACTTACAGCAACTCTTCCTGGGAGTATTTCCTGCCCTGGGATTGGTACAATGAAGAGGAATGGATGGACCTCATTTTTCAGCTGTTCATTCTGCTGTGGCACTGTGAGGCACAGGGCAGTGCCCCACCAGGCTGGAAGGAAAACAAAAGCTCTGTAGGAACACCTGTCCCAAGGCATATTTGGTTTTGCAGCACTCACCAGGAAGCATGCTTAGCATACGGCATTAGCAGGGCTCCATACTAGTTCATTTTCTTGCTTAACATGCTTTAAATTATCTTCATTGCATTTAGTGGTTTATCCTGATCTCTCTGAAGTTAATGGCTGAAGTGCCATTGCTTGTAATGAGGCCCAGCTGCCTGAGAAGGCCTCCAATATAATGAAAGGCCTGCCAAGCAATTTGCTGTGGTCCAAGGTGGAAATTTTGCTTTGATGCAGTGCTTTTCCCTTTTGAAGAGTTCTTCTCAGTAGGAGGCAGAATTCTGGTCACTGCAAAAAGCAAACTTGAAGTTTAACAGAGAAGAGGATGAGCTCAACAATGATACAGGTTAATAGCCTGTTGCGCATCCAAAAATATCAGTGCCAAGAGTGTTTTCTCAACTTAAATGGCTTGAATTTTTTGCTTTCTGACTTTCTGAGGTAGTTAGATGTAATATGGCTCTGTAGCACGTATTTCTCCTTGCCCTTGGAGACCTGTGGGAATGCAAAGGAGAGGAGGTAGCACACTCTGTCTCATTACGAAGATGTGGGACATGGAAGTTGTCTTTGAGTGTGAGAGTGGAAGTCTAAAACCAGCATAAATCATAAAATCTATATAATATGACCTTTTTTTCCGAGGGATTTTGGAGTTAGATCTCATCTTGAGCTCTGAGACAAGTCCACAGCTCTACACTAGTGTGCTCAGAGACACTGCCTAATGATAGCTTGGTTTCTTTTTGACTTTGTTCAAGATTTGAGGAACTGCCAAGTTCTCCCTGGTTTTGACAGGATAGTATAAACAGCCCAAACTACTTTTGTATGTGAGCTCACAGGAAAACTGTGTTTAGTCATGTTTATTTCAGGGTTAGCAATAAGGAAAAATATGTCAGATGTGAAAGACAAAAATGAAGTCATAAGGAGGCATTACAATACAGTCAAGTAGAGGCAAAGTGCCACTTTACTCTCTAGGAAATGGAATAAAAACAGTTCCAGCAGGAATGATGCATAATAGGAAATGCAGATTTTTCAGAGTGAAAACCTTACATGGAATAAATCTACCATTTTTCTTAACTTTTTTTTTTAATTTGGAAAACAACGTTTTGGAAAAGGGGAGTTTGACTCAAATTGCATTGTGGTTTTTTGTAATTTTCTTTTCAAGTTCATTGGATTGAATATGAAATTCACATTGTTCTTTGTTACCTCAAGATTAAATTGTATTTTTCTGGTATGTAGTATCACAAAGTCTGTGATTAGGATCTTACTGCCTTTACTCTGTTGGAAGGTTGGCTGTATTAACTAGATTGGAAAAGCTGGAGCATAGTGAAGTGTCTCCCCTGAGGTGGAAGGAGCACCTGGCACAAAGTGTTTGGAAAGGACATTAGATTAAATGTTGATTTAGATTAAAATAGGGTTTTTTTCATTTCAGTTTAATAAAATAAATTGAAATATTCAATTTCAAGCTGAAATTATACCAGTATAAAGTCTTCTATGTAGAAAATTTTTCTTATTTGAGGCACTGCAGATTGACACTGATGTTACTTGTTGAGCCAGGAGCTGGAACAGAATGTTAAATATTCCTCTTCCTTATTCAGTCATGTTTCTTTTCACGTGCTCAGAATTTTGTTTTGCAAGTGCAGGTATCTGCTGATGAAAATACCTGGAGTATCTTCTCCTTGTAGTTATTCTGTTGAACAGGGTGTTGAGGTTTATACCCATCACAACATATTGGTGTCACTTTTGCCTTGACCTTAGTAATTCCTGAGAGGAATCTGATAGAAGTGTCAGTCTAATTTTGCACTGGAACAGGGGGTTGAAGGAAGAACTTCACCGTTTAGGTAAGATGTAGACCAGCTGGTACATTTGCATTAATGGCCAGTTATAGGTGTCTGGTGTTACTGGGAGCTTATTGGGTAACCATATTCATTCAGTGATGTAAAGATGCCACAGAACAGGAGACAGAATGACCAACTGAGGTCTATGGATATAACTTTTTTCCAAGTGTTATATTGTGCTTGTTTAGTCAGTGGTGTTGGAATCAAATACGCTTGATTAACTTTGCACTTGTTTGTTTAGTTTGGTTTGTTGAGGGTTTTTTCCCGGGGGGCTGTTTAGTTTCTTTGTTTCACTCTTAAAATTTTTATTGACAAACTGATGAAGAAATGCTAGGAAGATGAAAAACCTCTTCATTGTTTTTTTCTGGCAGAGATCTGCTAATTATCATGGCTCTTGGCTGGCTTGGCTTCTTGCTGAGGATACCAATACAAGTTATTTTGGCAATTAGTTTAGTGCTTCCTATTGCTATTAACCTCTTGTCTAGGAGAGTGGCTGTGGTATTTGCACAGCTTAGCTTGTCAGGTGACTGACTTTCCCATAGAGTAACTGTGCTTTTTGAGCCTTTATAAATATATTTACCATTTTAGCCCTTTCCCCCTCCCATAATCGTATGCACAACCTCACCTCTTCTGGAGGTACTTCTTAGTAATTGTCTCCTGTGGGACATGAAGACCTCAGTGACACAACAGTGCACGAGCCAGGGAGCTGAAGGCTTCAGCAGTCCGAGGCAGGCGGCTGTGGGATTTATTTTCCAGAGAGCCAAGTGCCTCTTTTTGTTCTAACAAGATATGAGTCATAGCAGGGACATGGCTGTGAATACTTATCACTTCCACTGGGATGTGCACAGCAGAAGGAATTTCAGTGTGGAAAGAGGACATGAAGTGATTTGTTAAAAATCCCTTATTTGCTAGGGGAATTTGTACTGGTGTTATCTGGGATAGTTGTGCACACCAGGGACAAGAACCATGCTGTTCTTCCCTCCCCCCCCCCCCTTTTTTTTATTTTTAAGAACAGAAAATGACCACTTGGGAATTTGTCGTATTTATAAAGTATTTAACAAGCAACTAACCGATAATGACAAGTTCAGCACAAATGATTGTGCTGCAGTCATGGATTTTTGTGTGTGCGTGGTTTGCCTAACCAGAAGGTTGGACTCAGACTTCTTTGTGAACATTTAGAGGTGATAAAGTATCTGATTACCTGTCTAGAAACAAGAATCTAGAAGATTTTTTTGGTCTTCAGATCCAACCCTTAGCCTAAGGAAAATAGAGAGAAGGCACTTTGTGCCTCTGTCCCCGGAGTCCTGTCAAATGTTTCATAATCACAACCTGCCCCAGTGCTGCCCTTCCAGCCCTCTGCTTCTCTTGCTCAGTAGTTGACCACTACAGCAAAGCTGACACAAGAGCCAGCAGCCCTTCCTCAAGTGCTGTACCTGCAGCCACCCCCTTCCTGAGGCATCTGCCAGTTACTTGGGATGCTCAGCCTACAAACCTCACTGGGAAGAATTACACAGTAAAGAATAAACATATGTATTGTCTGACTGTCCTCATCTCTGCCTCTGACCCATTTAGCCACATAACCATAAGGATGAAGCAAACAGATGCCAATGAGCTTTAATATTGCTCTTTATTTCTTCAAGCACATTATTTTCATTCTTTTGACTAAATTTTCATTAGATGTTTATATATGTCAGAGGACTAGTGAATGTTTTTCTTAATTTTTTCATTTTATTTTCCATGTTATTCTGCTTTGAGCATTTGGAAACAGGTATTTTTTATTGAGTCGACCTTGCAGTATTAATATGCAGTGTGTGGTCAAAGGATTGTATTAACATTTGTTGCAGTCCAGCCATTTATATGCCGGAATTCAGAACAAATACTGCTTTATACTTAGGATAAATCTCACTATATTTTTCCCATATAAATCATCATTTTATCCATTCTTAACTTAAAATGTCAATCAGTGTCTAGGCTATTTAGTAGTATTGTTCCAGTTTATAAATGGGGGTTGTCTAGCTTTTCTTTTTTTTAAATAACATTCTGCACCAACTAAATAAGGGCCTGAACTTAAGCAGAATTATTCTGTTGCATGAATCATACATACAAAGTTAAATCACAGTTTTGAACTCCTGTGTCCATTCCCATAATTATACAGTATGATGTATTTTGGTCCTCTTCCTTCTGTTCATGGTTCTCAGCAACTTTCAGGTTTTTTCAGTCTTCACTTTTCCATGCTAATTTTCTTCATTATCTCCCTTCTAATCAGGACTCTTAGGCACTCTTGGCCCCTTGCTCCCAAGGGTCAATAGCCAACCCTCCGAGAACCTGACTTGGTAACAACTTTGAGTCTGGACAGGCTGCAGCTCAGACTCTGCTGACTGTGCTGGGTACATCTGTGGTACTGAAAGGACTCTGAGATGGACAGTTTGGTGAGGAGGATGCTGTTCTGCATACTCACACCCAGGCAGGTTAATCCCAAGTCTGATATTAAAAAAAACACCTATGTGTCCCTTGCACAGCTGCTCTATTGGATGCCAAACATATTTAGACTGCAAAGCACCAGGTTATTTAAGGTCTCATTTCTGCAATCCATTAAGCAATTTTGTTAAGCTGTGGTTTAAGGAAGATAAGCACAAATATATTAAAGACAAATGGTGTCAGAAACTTTATTGCTCACTCTTGTTCCTGATCTAAACTGTAAGACTATGCCAGGTTTCATTTCAATTACATCACACAAGGAGTCTACACTGAGGAGGAGGAGGACAGTGGCTGATGAGAAAGAAGTGTCATTGTCATGGCTTGATGCCTGAAGTTAAAAGTGGTCAAAATGATAATGGAAATTTATTGGGAAGGTAACAACATCATCAACCACGCTGCTCAAGGTAGTAAAATGTAATGCTGTATTACTGAGAAATGAAGGGGGTTGGGGGGTGGAACAGAGGCAAAAATAATGCAGAATATGTGGAACAGGATATAGGGAGTGAATTTCGAAATGTATCACCTCAATGTCAAGCATGAGTAAAAAAAATCACCACATTGAACCTTAAGAATTATGAGGAAAGGAGTGAAGACTCAAACAACTGGTATCTTTTTTTATCACTGGGTGTGCAATACAAGGTTATACCCAGATTTCTGTGTCATGGATGCATCTGATTGCCTCTACTTTGAAAAACTGTAGTAAAACTAAATGATGATGATTGAGAGAACATCTTCCTGTGTAATATGAAGCTAACGTAATTTTCCTGACTTTTGGAAAAAGGATGGTTGAGAGAGTTGTGGAAGTTGTCTATAAATGTTGAATTCTATTGATAAAGCAAATACTTAACTGAGAACACAAGAATTCAGAGAAAAGAGAGCTTAAAAATAAGGAAAAACATTTCCATACATTATGTAAATAAATGGTGGAGCTCCCTGTCATCTGACGCTGCAAAAGTATAAACTAACTGTGGATAATTTTGACCCTCTTACCCTGGTCATTGATAAAGATATTAAAAAGGAGTAGCCCCAGTACTGAGCCTGGGGAGCACCACTTGCAATTGGCCACCCTCTCTGGGCTCAGCCATCCAGTTTTTCACCCAGGGAACAATGCACCTTTACAAACTGTGGGCAGCCAGATGCTTCCTTTTTCTCCAGCATCACTTGAACTCCTTCATTTCATATTTGCTCATCATAATTCATGTGTCTGTAAGAGGATTTGTGTTATTTTAGCCTGAGGTAAACATGTTCAACAATCTGGTTTTAGAAGGTGTGCTTCCTTAGCTAGAATTAAGACAAAACTTCTTGCAAATATTTAGATATTACTGAGTTATAATAAATTCCTAGTAGATAATTATACTTGCTCTCTTTTAAAGCCAGCCTTCATTTTCTCTTTTAATGCAATTGTTAATTGTGTATTGAGAGGTTGTTTATCTTTTGAGGACAGCAGAATAAAAGGATTTACCAAATTCTTCTGAAAATCCGCACAGTGCAGAAATATTCAAACCTTCTAAATAATTTATTGAGAGCACAGCCAACAATATGAAATTTTCATGTATGGGTATCAAACAGGCAACCTCACATAAACTTGAAAGGCATGAAAAATAAGGTTAGGCTTCAAAACGGGGGTCAGTATTCTCAGGCTTAGAGTGATAAAAAGGTAATGACAATAACACTTAATCTGTTTTTAAGAAAAATTTATGTTGGTGCATTTCATAGAAGCATGAGAGAATTTGGATTCAAAACCTAATAATGAGAACGGTTGCTGCTGAATGAGGACATAAAGCAGTTCAATATACCCCAGTAACCAAGTTTATTTCATGCCCTAGGAAGCTGGTGAGGTCAGGGAATGACATTGTCTCTTCCCATCTTCCCCTAGGACTTTGGATAAGAGAAATAATATACTAGTAATATATAATATAGTATAATATACTATAATATACAGACAAAATATGTTTCATAATCATATGTTTTTGGTTTGACTCTAACCATCCTGTAAATACTGTTAAAGCATATTATACTGGCTTTTATGTTATGCTGATAACTCTTATATTAACAATATTTTATTGCCCAGAGGTGCATTTCAATAAATAATATGATTTGGTTTGTGTTTCTTAAGCTAAAACTATAAATAACTGTATTCTTCAATCATTACAGGATGTGGTATTTAGATGATTATTCTTGTTTTGGCTATGGTACACAATTTAATTCAGTGATTGAATTTTTAGAGACATAGCTGATATACATTTTAGGAAAGCACCTTTTCTTATGCATGTTTCATGTGCAGGTTATTGTGTTTACTGCTAAAACTATACTATTCAGGCCTCTGTGAATTATCAAATGGAATAACAGATATTTGCAGATACCCTTTGGAGTGTTTTGGTACTACAAGGGCTTGCTAAGTTGCTAAGCATTAGTGATATATTTGGCATAACACAAGAAAGAATATAAAGATAGTCATTGTCTCTGATGTCCTCGGGTGAGCTCTGGCATCTGGGATACTTAATTCCTTCTCAGTTCCCTCTGATGTGGGTGATAGTTGGACATTTTAATAGAAATTGTATAATTAAATTACACTGTGTGAATGGCTCTTGGTGGGAATAATCTCAGTTTAGCCATCTTCAGTGTTGACATCTACAGCTGAGCTTTACAGTCTGGGTTCCCTTTATAGTCAGTGCGGAGAATCAGACATTTCTGGAGTGTGATTCATCTGGTCTGTTTTAAACATCAACATTAGGGTGAGATTTACAGCCTAAATGGGGTGACATAAATAGATGTGATGTTCTCTGGAGCTTTATATAGCAGTAGCACATATTCACTGGGCCACTGACTGAAACCTCCATCTTCTCCTTCCAGGAATGCTGCCCCAAAGGAAGAGAGGATGTGCCTCTCTCTGTGCCACCTTTTCCCATATAAAATGCAATGCCTGCAGCTAAGGGACAGTGGCTGGTCCACACAGGCACTGGAGTTTAAAATATTTTAAAACAATATTTTGTTGGGAAATACAGATTTGAATCCTCTCACCTAGGTGAGAGCCTTAATTGCCCATCTGTTGGTTATAAGCAGGCAGCTATGACAGCAGCCAGTCTTACCTCTCCTCTGTCAGGTCTCTGGGCTGTGCCAAGGTGTTTGGTGATGCCAGCTGGAACAAAACACCTCTCTGCTCAACGTAGCCAAGTTTCTGGTGATTTTGAATATGGTCAGAAATGTATGTAAGTTAGGGATTTTGATACATAGGAAGTCAGACTCTTGGGTCTCACACTGGAAGTCTGTTCACAGGTCTAACCATGGACTCCCATCTCTTTTAGGGAGATGAGGGCTCTGAAGCATCTTCGATCGTGTAAACAAATGTGAACAATTCTTTATAGTTTAGGAATATGAGAATAGACACTTTTTATATTGCTGATGATGTCATTGTCACTGTCTTGTTATGAACTTTCAAAAATACAAGTGGTGTCTCTGCACATAGTCCTTTCATAAGGCTGATGGGCTACTCTGCATCAATGACAAATGATGGCTCTGGATATCCTGTTACAGACATCTTGCACACATCTGCAATCTATTTTCAGTTCTCTGTTGTTCATTACCGATTTAGGAAAGGATTTGAAAAGCTATGAAGACATAGATATTTGATGGGGCAGAACTGAAACTATACAGTAACACAAAGCAAGACCAGATCAGATTTTTAAGCTGTCTAGTACAAGTTCAAGACTTGTGCATTTTTACTCCCCTCTATTTGAGGGTAACTGCAAACTGGAATTACTGGTGAGGGCATCACAGTTTAGAGATGGTGCTGTTCTGTGTACCTTCAAGAAAAGCTCACTGGTGTATTATTGTGAATTAAATGCTTTGGTTGTGGGCTTCAGAAAACAAATACCTAAGTGAAAATTCTTGCAGTTGTAAGACTGCATGTCTGTTTACTTAACCACGCTGAAATGTCTTTTTTCTGCTTTCTTCCACCTACTTGGGGAAAATCAAAACCAGTATGAGTAAGAATCCTGTGGGTTTTCTGCTTTTGTTGTTGCTGAATGATGTGTAGACCTGTGATTCATACTGTTCTTGCATGTCTGGCTGGCATGCATATTTGAAATAGCTGTATAATTATGAATTTCTCAATTTTGTGTTCTTTTGAAAGCAAAGTATGTCTGCGAGCAGTAAAAATTAGTTTGATGTCAACATGCATTTCACTAGTCTTTTAAAAATTTCTGTTTTAGTAATAAGGTTCTGAGTGAAATTCAGTATATACACTTGCTGGATTACTGTAACAATGTATTCTCCACCATTCCCTTTCAAGTGCATTGATCAGCACACTATTAGGAATGCATACCTGTAAAACTCTACCTGACTATTCATAGATTTCTAATCACTGTGGTGTCTTAGCAGGTGCCTTTAAATAAGGCATCAGGGCTTATTCTCTTATTACTAGCAATTTAAGCTGTAGTTGGCATTTCAGGAGTGGTCTGGTATTTTAAGGATTTGGACTTGGTATCTGTGCCCTGACAACGCGACATGCCTGAATAGGTCACTTGTGTTTGGCACTGAATGAGGGTGGCAGAAAGGTTCCATTGCCTAAAAAAGGGAATCAATGTGTGAAGGGACGAAGAGCTTCTTCCCTGTGTTGAGGGGAGACCTAGCAGTCTCCAGCTTCCTCACAGGGGCAGGCACTGATCTCTGCTCTGTGGTGACCAGTGACAGGACCTAGGGACTGGCCTGAAGTTTTGTCAGAGGAGGTTTAGGGTGGATATCAGGAAAAGGTTCTTCCGCAACCCGGGGGTGTTTGGGCACTGGAACAGCTCCCCAGGGCAGTGGTCACAGCAGCAGCCTGACAGAGTTCAAGTGTTTGGACAATGCTCTCAGGCACAGGGTGTCACTCTTGGTGATGGTGCTGTGCAGGGCCAGGGGCTGGACTTCAGTAATTCTTGTGGGTGCCTTTCAATCCAGCATGCTCTGTGGATGTAGTGTGGGACTGACAGTCTCTGCTGCAGTGGTGTTGGTCTCCATCCTTTGCAGGATGCTGCAGCACTGAGAAGGGACAGAGGCCTCCCTGAACAGGGCCATTGCACACCTGACTTGCAGAGGTTGGTATATTCTTTTAGTAGTGAAGTAAAAAAACCCCAATAGCATTACTTCAATATAAATAATTTATTTCCTTAGAGGAAGGTTTCCAGCCATGACTCAGGTGTGCAATATAACAGTGTTAGAGGGAACTGGTTTTGATCTTGAGAAGAACCTTAAAAAAAGTGCCTGTCATTGCTTTGATGCAAGAAAACCTCATTTCAGGAGGCTGTGATGATTCCATTTCACATACCAGAATTATTTTCTGGTTTTTTTATGGTACACAGGTGTGCAGTTTTACACTGTGGCTATGTCCTGACTCACTTAAGTGTGGGGGGGGCATCACAGATCTTTGCCTTTATCAATTCCTTCTTGTACTCTGTAATTTTCATCAACAGTAGATGAGAATTCTGTGGAATTTCTGTATCTTTCAGCCCTCTTTGTGACATTTAGCTGGTTCTGAAGAGCAGCCAAAATAGGTAAGAACTGTCAGGGCAGATATCTCATGAGATCATACCCTTCCTCTACCAGGCACTTTTTCTCCTTTTATAGTTTAGATGCAGTGGCTATCTTTTGAGTATTTTGAGTATCAGTCAAAATACATCTGCCTTTTCAGAGAGTAGATCAGTCCCTGGAGAGAATGTAAAGCAAATTTTATGCGCTTCCTTACACTGGTTAATAGATTTCTATAATAGTAAGCAGTATGTGTGGCATATAGCACTGGGAACAGTGAAAATTACGTTCATTAGAATAGCATGAATTTCTTAAAAATATTTAACAATAAGTACAATCCAAACCCCATTTTGTCTTTCCTGTTATGCTGCTATCTCCACCCATGGTGTAATTTCAGCATCATCTTTGCCAGCCTCCTTCCTCCTGACCTGCTTCCTCCTCCAGACATGTCAGCTCCTGGCATTGCCAGAGGCACTGCTGTTCCTGTCCCACGGGAGGCACCAAGGCCAGGCTCTCACAGAAACTTGTCGTGCAAAAGGAAAGGCTTCTCCAGAAAAAGGCTGCTGCATTCCCTCCCTTCCCAAGGAAATAACACCAAGGCTTCCCTGAGATGGTGGCCTGGGCAGGATGAGGGCAGGCTTTGTGCCTGCCCAGCAGGAGTGTGCTGAGAGTGCAGGAGCTGCAGTCAGCAACTCCCCAGGATTTCTGGTGGAAAATGGAGCTGAGGGCCTTGTGATTCTCAGAAACATATTTTGTGACTACAGAAAGAAGGGTAGGGCAAAACAGCCCCAGGAAATACTTCCATGGTGTTTCCCAGCCCCAATATGATCTCTTTTTCTAGGAGACATTTCCTAGGCTTTTGCAAAATAAACTGGAGTTATCCACTAATCCATGTATTCCTATCCATGCGTTTTGTGGACAGGAATGTTTCATATCCATCATGCAAACACTGTTTCCTTGATTTAGAGGGTGGACTAAGAGTACACAGAGGACTGCTTTTGTGGCTGTTGACCAGAATGTGAGGATGGCCCACACTTTGTTGTGGGGTTTTACACCTGGTTTCTTTTCTCAGTTACTGTGAGTCCCTCATACTGAACATTTCTAGGGTTTACAGGCCTCAGGTGCAGATCCCATCTGCTTTTCATCACCTTCTCTTGGCTACTTTCTCCAGCTGTCGTTCCATCACCCCCACTGCTCACCGTTTTTTCTCCAAAATTTTCCGTATTCCCTGCCCTGGTTACAGTCACCACCTCTTCCATCCTAGTTCACTTTTACCCTCAGGTCTACTTTTCTGTTTCCTAAGTTTAAGATATTGGTGAGGGTGTTGGTGAAACTTTCGGAGCAACCTTGGTTTTGTGACATTTTGCACATTTCTCAGTGTTTCAAGAAGTGGGATTTTGATGAATTGATATTTTCTCATCAGAAGGCTTAGACTTTGGACAAAGATCCCTCTCTTTCCCCTTTCCCTCCAGCCAGCAGATATGACTTCCTACTTTAAAACACTGAGAAACTTTCCAGATCAAAACATCATCAGAAATGATATCTACACAAAGCACTTCTGCTCCAACAAAGCGGTATAGCTGAACAGAAATATATTTCATGGGACTTCTTTCAGCGAGCTTTTATTAGAGAGTGCTCTAAGAGTACTAAGTGAGGACAGTCTCCAGAAATATTTAGATACTAAAAATGAAAATGTCTCTGTTGAGCATGTGTGAACTCTGATTTTTTTTAATGTGTATATATATAAAATATAATTTGTCCAAACTTGGAGGAACACTCTCACACTTCAGAGCAGAAGAGTTGATGAAAGCAAAGGGCAGTGGAATTTTTCATCTAGGGCAACATATTCTCCTCTAACCTCATCTCAGAAATGAAATGTTTTGACTGAAATTCCTTCTTCCTTATGTAATTAAATCAGCCTGAGGGAGACACCATGAAAAACAAACCAACCCAAGTAGTCCAAGGGGGTAAAAATTGGCAAAGATCTCAGGAACTGAGAATAGAAGGAAGCGTTGAGCGACTCTTACAGTAGTTACCACCTTTGCCTCTCAGATTTGCAGTGTGATCAGTAGGTCGTTCCAAAACACAGCCCTCCTGCATTCCTTGGGAAGATGTTCTCAGTCCCTCCTGCTGGACTATTTCAAAGCAATTGAGGGTTTCCTACCTACCCTGCACTTGGGTGATGTGTGCCATCCCTTTGTGAGGGTGAGAGGAGCTGGGGGTCCCTGCCAGCCCTGGTGCAGCAGCTCCAGGAGCTGCTCTGGGTGGGGTGGCAGGGTCCAGCACCCCTCGGCCCCCAGTGACAGGAAGGGCTCCTCACCTCTCACTCACCAAATTCTCCTCCCGAAGAAGGGTCCTGTGGAGGATGCTTGGGCTGGAGGATGACACCTGCTGCTTCCTTGGGTGCCATGGGCAGCAGTGGGGCAGTGCCAGAGCCACCCCTGCCTGCCCAGCCCTGGCTGCTCAGGGCAGCTCTGTCCTTCCAGATGTTTTCCAAAGTCCCAGTGGGTCATGACATTGGTTCTTGCTTCTGTATCAGATATTTGGCATCCACTACAGATGGCATGAGCCAGTGAAAAGGCACCAACAAAGCCTGGAGGAGGGAAACTTCTTGTTCTTTTGGAAGAGGAATTTAAGTCCCCACAGGAACAAGCCCTCGTCCCTATGTAAAACGACAGTCCTGTATCTGGGCTGTACATTAGCACAGCTTTCCTGTTCTTGGCCATTATCACTTGGCATAGTGTGTGTTTTCTTTCCTTTTATGGGAATTCGATGTATTTCACTGGTGGGTAGGAAAAAAATCATCGCTGAGAGTGTTGTGATTAATTTTTTTTCTCTTGAAGAACTATGGAATTATTCTGAAATGTATGACACGTGTATAATAACAGCCTAGTGTTCTGTTTTAAAAAAATGTGCTAGAGGCGTTGTGCAGTTTCCCAGAGGCTTAATGAGGGAGCCATACTGTGTTGGAAATTTTTCAACAATAAAAATTGACCTATTACATGCTTATGTAAAATGAGGGTTGACAATCACACAAATATATCCAAAGTCAAATACAAGCATTGTGAAATATCACTTCTTTCCCACAGAGAAACTGGTCACCTGTTCACAGTAGGCTTTTGCATTATCTCCTATCCAGTAAAGAATAAGATGCTTCCCCACAGGGAAACAAAATGGCAGCAAAGTACTGGCCCAGTGCCCTTCTATCAGTGCTTTTCACTGACTCTTTTGCCAAGTCTTCAAAAATAACACAGGCATACTTTTCAACATATGTTTTGCCTCTTTGTTGGTTTAAAGGCATAAAGGGAAGAAAAGGTCATGTATTATTCACCACTTCATCATCAAATGCAGCAAAAACTCATTGTTTGCTTGTTTGATTTTATTTTACTCTCCCTAATACATCTTTTATTTTTAAAAAAATCTAGAGTCTTCTGCTGTTCTTTTAACATCTATCAGAAGTAGCCTGTTCTTAAAAACTGAACATATGGCTCTGAACCTGCATCTGAAATCAGGGAAGAGTCTAATGCAAAACACTGAAATTTGGAGTCATGGGAGCAGAAAAGTTGGATTCAGGGTTTATTCAATGTAGTATTGAATAATCAAAGAAAGGAAGATAATTAAATACAATGAGTTGAAGAATAAATTAAGCATGGTAAATATTGCTCCTCTGCTCAAAGTAAATTATGCTACTGTCAAAACTTTTATGTTTTTTTAAAATATTAAACACTAAATTTAAGCCAAATGCATACCACAGAGAAAACACTAACTGATGTTGGATTTAAGAAACCCAGCAGTTTCTCTGTGGAATGTGTATCACCAGTGAATATCCTAGCAGTCACCTCAGCGTACCTTGCTTCAGTTTCCTGGCCAGGCACTGGCTCATGACATCCCCAGCAAGAGAGGGAAATATTGGGAGGTAGAACGTGATTTAGGGAGTGCTCAGAGTTTATCAGCAATCTCTGACAAGCACCAATCTCTCTGAGTTAAGGGAATAGAAAGGATTGAGGTATGAAAGTTTGGTGACTGAGGTCTGGATGCATCTTCAGTGTATGAGGCTACAAGCCATGAGACTCTTCTTCAGCAGGGAGAGCGTTTTTTTTTGTTTTATAGATCTTCACATGCTTGGTGACTGCCCAGCCCTCTCATTTGCTGAGGTCTCTCTGCCTTTGGAGTCAACAGCTCCTCCCAGTTTTGTTTTGTCTCTGATCTTGCTCAGTGTCCCTCCTGTACTGTGCCCAAATTGTTTATGAAAATGGGGAAGAGCACAGAGCTTGGAGAGCACAGGATGGAGCCCTGTGGAACCCCATTAGTGACACGTCCCCAGTCTGAGTCACCCAGTCACTGTAACCCCTTGTGTCCCACCTGTGATTCAGGGATGTGTTATCCAGCCATGTGCTGGACGTCTTGTCCAGAACGATCCTGTGAGCAACACTAACAGAAGCTTTGCTGAAATCCAAAAAGATTGTATCAGCTTGCTTCCCTTATGGGTTACTTTGTCAAACACACCAAAGTAAAAATATGAGAATTAATGTGTACAAGAATTAAATAGCTGCACATTACACAATCTATAATGTCTCAGATCCCCTACAACTTAAATGTATAATACTATAATAGGCATGATAACTATAACTTGGCACTCTATTTAGGTCCAGAAAGAACAGTACCATAATCCTGGTTATTTCATTGCTTTTACTACACTCTAATGTCTGGACAATTGCTTACAAGCCTTATATTCCAGTGTGTTATTTTCTAACTCGTGCATTTCATGAATAGCATAGTTTATGCTTCTGGCAATTGCAACTTCCCAAGCACCATCTGAAAGTAAAAGTAGAATAAATATTGAGGGAATTCAGATGGACTTGCTGGACTGTGGCATGGGATCTCATTCAAGAGCAAGAGCCTGCCCACATAACGTGTATAGGATCTTAACCATAATATTTACACATATTTTGTTTCTCTCATTTCAGTGACTATTTCGACAAGTACCTTCTTTGATGGCTTATTGGTAACTGGGCTCTACACATCTACCAGTGTTCAGGCTTCCCAGAGTGTTGGTGGTTCCAGTGCTTTTGGATTCGGTAAGTCCAGTGCCATTTACCTTCTGCAACACAGGGTAATGAATACTTATGCAGAGGACATCAGTAGCAACACAGTGAGTGGAACAGGTTAATTTAAACTGAGTAATCAATAATACATGACTCAGTGGGAGTCAATGAGATAAGGCAGTGTTGGCTTTTAGGAAGCTTTTATTGCTTCCTGTACCACCTTCATCTTTGCTCAGCCCTGGTATTATTATGCTAAATAATATAAATTTTAAGAGAGAAAAGCCTCAGCAGATAAATTGTTTTAAACAGCCATTTCTAAATTGTGTGAGATTTTGTATAAACTGAAGCATTTAGCCCAAAGCCTCTAACTGTTTTTTGGGCTGGAAATGTTTCCTTTAAGCTTATGTCAGCCTACTTTTCTGTTCAGTAAACAGCATCTTCCTTAAGACCAGAATGCTGGTCAAGATAATTCAATCAAACTGTTATTTACCATGTCCAAAAAGTAGAATTGTAGTAAAAGGGATATGATAGGTTTTGCAAAATTATAATGTATTTCAGGTTCTGCTGTAGCCCTCAGCAGTAGCAACTGTCCTAAGGACAAGCATTTTTAAAATAATCCCTTCTAATTTTGTGCAAGTAATTGACAGCTATACCTTCTGCAGCTTGTTATTTGGCAGCATCTTTTATGTCCTCACAAATAATAGTAAGAATTGCGTTCCTGGGATTGGAGGAACTCAGTGACCCTAACAAGCAATCTATGGTGAAGGTACAAAAACAGGTACTAGTCGTGTGGGGCACCAACTGCACTGCACTTGTAGCATGTTTAAATGCTAATTTGTCTGCTTGGGTCAGAATTCAGTACTCTCTTCATAATAACCTCTCATGGTACTTACTTTTGTTGTAAGGCGTGTAGAACATGAGTGGTTGGGCATTTGAGTGTCATCCAGCAGGCATACATTTGCTTGTAAATGAAAGAATGTAATGTAAATAGCATATTATTTAAAACTGTACTGAGGGATAATTTGAGAAGGGCTTTGCTTCTGTGAATAACATCACAGTTAAACCTCAGACTTTTTGATCAGCCTTTCAAAGGGAAGAGCATAGCTGGCACAGGTATTTCATGCCTTGTGCAAATGGCACAAAAATATTCTCTTTCTTGAAAGAATTTGTACTGCTGTTTCTTCTTTCCCACTGCACTGTATGCAGGATGAATAAAATCTGATGGAGTAAGCAAGACAGAAAGAAATTATTAATGTGAAATTTCTGGGATGGTTAAGTTACTGGCAAGCTATTACCTTGCTGTAAAATAGGTGTTTGTATCAGGTCATTGGGAGATCATGGCAAACTCACTGGGCAAAGTATACAGGTCATGTTTAATTACAACTAATTATTTAAGAATAACAATTAAAATTTTAAGAACCTAAATACCTCTGTGCATTTACAAAGAATGTCTGAATTTTTCCCTAAATATATATCTTCATTTGTAGAATGAGGCTGTTCCAGTTGATGTTTTATTGAGACAGATGTGAAAGTAAGGTGATGTATGACAGGAAAAAACAACATAGCCTTCTTTAATTTGCTGAAGGTCATTCTCTAGCTTTTACTTGAGCTCTCACAAGTGGTTACTTTGACCATTCTGTCACTGTAAGGTAACCAACAATTAAACTTGTGACATGTGTTCTGTATTCGAAAGAAGCTCCAAGCCTATGGTCTGGAAAAAAGCTAAAATGATGCAAAAGCGGTCATGCAGAGTTGGAGCTTCTTCATTTCGCTCATCAATACAAATTCTCAAATATCGGGACATCTGGTGCTCTGTCTTGAGCATGCCTCCATCTCTGTCAGAGAAAACGTGCTGTTATCTCTGGATTTACTTTTTTAACTTTCTGTGGGTAAACTCTAGGTTCAGGTGTATTACAGTGTTAGTTAAAAAATATTTTAAATAAAAGGCTCATTTTGCTGTTTTTCTTTGCCATTTCCTAAGCTTGTATATATATTAAAAAAAAAAAATCAAACAAACTGAGTGTTTTATAGCAGATGATGCTCTTGTGCAGTGTCTTTGAAGTCACAGTAAAAAATAAACAGTGAAGGAAAAATAGCAATGGCTTTTAAATGCAATTTTATATGAATGCTCAATCTATGATGTACTGATGGCTCCCAGGACTAAGAACTACATAAACTGTTCCTATCTCTGCTTTGCAGTGAGAGATGAGAATGCTGGTCTCTTCCAAAAAGCGCTTAGCATGTAAATGATACACTTTTACAAATTACTTGGTAACTTTAAATAGTAACAATATTTTTAAATCTACCATTTTCAGTAGAAAAATAGAGCAGTCTCCACAGTATTTAATATGTTGTTTAGTAAAATAGTAGGTGGGAGTGACATTGTTTTGCTTTCTGAAGAAAACATAAAGTGCTTTCTCCAGAAACCCTGGATCCATCTGTTGTGTCATCATTTCCAATCAGCAAAGAAGCTGTTTCTCCTTTGAGGCAAGTGATTGTGATATTCAAGTTTAGCTTGCTGGAAATTATTACGGTTTTTTTAATGTTGAAGATTAGTTAGGTTCAGAGACCTCTGAATTCAAAGATTTATGTGGTTTATCATAGATTAGATGGGGGGGGAGGGGGCAAATCTGGGCCTTTAAAACCTGAAGATAGTAATATTCTGAAATTGGGTTGATAGTGATTGCTTATGCAGGGAAGAATATTTTTTCTCCCTTGCAATATTCCCATTGAAATGCTCTTGTCTGTCTCACACAGGAGGTCACGCTAGATTATCATAATCTTCCAGACTGCCCAACAATTTGAAGTCTCCCTAACACACACATATGTCTATTCTGTGCTGGGAGTTACTGTGCTGTGGCTGCAATTATCTTTTATCAATTTAGAAAGTTACTAGATGGAGCCACAACCATTGTTAGTTACCACAGTTAACCATGTCAAGAAGCTTTGAAGAAAAAATGATAAAATATTTTAATTATTAAGGTTATGTTTTCTTTCTTCATTCATTGTGTAGGCAAAGAAATAGTTCCTGATTTTTTCTGTGGGATTAAACTGATATGAAGCTTGTTGAAATTTGAATTTGGGAAGCCTAACAATTTTTGGGGGGAGAAATGTGTGAGATTTTGGGTATAAAAGTTAATAGTGGTTTTGTCCCAGGCTGAACCATTTCCTGGGTTCAGATCAAGGTAAAACTAAAATTGTAAAGCTAAAATTAGAACTGGGATCAAACATAAATGTGTTGAAGCTTCACTAACCAAGCTGGGAGAATCCTTTAGCAAAGAAATTATCCTTAAAAGTAGCTTTTAGAAAGAGTGTTCCTTTCTTCATTAGACCCCCTCATACAACAGATACCCTCAGTTGCATCTCTCCAGTGTCATTTCCACTCTCCTTTTCTGATCAGTGTGGTGTGTACATGGATATGTTCCCACATCTTTCAGTGTTGGCTGAAGGACAATCTCATTCTTTGTCTCCCCCTTTCACATGCCACACTAGTAGCCCTCAGTTTATTCACACCCTGTCTGTCTCTGGAGACACATTTTGAACTTCTATGGGGATCTCTTTATCCATCAGTGCTTTTTCTTGTGCTTTTGTCTCTGAGGCTTCTTGGTGTTTGGCCTTTTTTTCGACAGCTTGGGTCATCTGGCTGTGCTCTGGGGTTTATCAGCCCACCAAGACTAATCTCCCATACAGTCATTTAGGGGATCTCACTGCATGGCTTAGCCCAAATATAAAAGAGGAAAGTGGGAGGCAGGAGAACTAAACAAATCATTAGAAAGCTACAAATGTGGTGGTGGGTTTGTTGGGAATGATTGCTTGCAAACAAGAGTGAGGATAAATGGTTTGGTGGGTGATAGGGGAGCCACTCTGCAGCTTGGCAGAAGCATGAAAATACCACACGGCTCCTCCAGGGCTGTGTGCTCTGGAAAGCAGGGAGAGAGAGCAGGGTATCATTCCTACAATTACAGGAGGAGATTACAGGCTAATCCCTCAGCAGTGATAAGGAGCACCATGAGCTGAGGACCTGAATCTGTCTCATTACACAGGATCAGCCTGTGACAGGCTGCCTGAGCAGACGGGTGTGCTGGGCTGTGCACAAGCTTGCCTTTGACCTGCCACTCACTCTGCATCTCCACACACTCTGCTTCTTCCCAAGGCTTTCTGGCTCCCTGGTAGCTTTTCACATGATGAATACATGACAAATTATATTGAAGTTGGGTGTAATTAGTTTCTTACAAACTGTGGTGGGAAACATGAGCCTTTCCAGCTAAGCCCCCCAAAACTCTAATTTTATGCAAAATCATAATCACTACACTGATGTGTACCTTTTTAGTAAATGTGGAATTAACAAGTAATTTCATGATAACGTTTATATATGCATTAACCTTCCAACCTAAATTACGAAGGTTTTTTTGGAAATCCATAGGTCCTATTGCAGTAGAGACAGTGGACTCCAAACTGATTACACTGGAAAGTGTTGCCATAGGCCTAATTGGATAACTGATTTTTTTGTTGTTGCTGTTTAAATTCTGTGTAGGTTTACACAACTTGTAATTTGCAATTTTTTAAAATAGATAACTCCATTCCACTGTGAGGTCATAAACTCCTCATGAAATTTAGGGTTTTTTTAACTCTGTGGGCTACTTTATAAGAAACTAGGAGGGTGATGTTACCTGGAAACATTTTAGTGCCTGAACTTGCATCTTCTAGAAAGCAAAAAATAGAAGATTATATTGCAATATTTTTTCTTTTGGAATTCTTTGTTTCTATATCATGAAGGTGATCATACATATTTTAAAGTAATGCACTGACTCTCTAGGATTTAAAAAATGTATAGTTACGAATATTCTTTGAACTATGGTAAATAATACATTTCCGAGAGGAAATCCTGGAAAGAGCAATCACCAGATGTAATGTAATGTCAAGTAAATTACTTTATGCTCTTCTCTTTTTATTATTCTATTGCTTTTTGACAGCATTAAATTAGCCTTCACATAGTCCCCCACTGGGTATTTTGGTTACATATGTGATGGCACAGCCAACCAAAACCTCCTCTCACTTTACAGAGGAAGGATCATTTTGATCTGGTTCTGTATGGGTTTGGAACTGGGGAGAAGGAAAAGAGTGGTTTCCAGGTCCTCTATCCCCTTTGACTTGAAGCAGACTTAGGGCAGAGTTGCTGGAGGAGTTGCTGCCTGATTCTGGCTTCATCTCCAGATGAAGAAGGGCAAAGAGGGTGCCTGGGTGGCTGAAGGACACCCCCAGTGCCATCTCCATGGGGTACCACAGACAGTGTCCCCCAGATCTCAGTGCATGGGTCTGGACTGTGCATTGGAGGCATCCAAGGCACCTCCTGATCCTGGATGGGGTTTGTGGTTTTGAGCTTTCAGAGGCTTGGTTTTGGCATCAGTTTCTGCTCAAACACTGATGCTTCCAGGAAAATGTTTTGCTTTCAGATTTTGACGTATAAAGGAAAATATCCCCCACTAACATTGTGAGATGGAAAAAGGCCAACTGTTGCATTTTCTTGTTAGGTGAGCCTATAAAATTAACCCTCCCTGCTCAGTCTGCCTCTCTGTGCTTACTCACAGCTCTAAAAAGTAAGGAATAGTCAGTAAATGACAACTCTTAAAAAAAGTTTTCAGCTATGTACATGCTATTAATCTTGAAGTGCAGCTTTGTAACTTACTGAAATTGCTGTAGATCCCTGGTTTATTTTGTGACAAGCCAAATGGGCTCCAGGACCCTCCCTTCACACCAGAGATATTTGCCAGAAACCAAACAGATGGTAAACTAGGAAGAAATGACCCTCGGCATTCTCATTAGAACAGTTGGGGAAATTTTAATAGGCCCCCGTTTGCCTTGTGCTGTATCTAATACCCTTTGAACTGCCACTTTTTTTCCTTTTTTTTTTTTTCTTTGTTACAAGTCAACTACTGCCATGTATATTTTAATAGGCATTATCAAATATAATTTGCCCAGAAGATGTAACAGCCCTCTGCTGCTAATTAGTAAAGTTTAAATAGTCACTGAGTTCTGGAATAATTGGAAAGAAACAGTGATTTTTCTGCCAATGTATAATTACCAATTAACAGGAAGATAAAATATCTGTATAGCAGTCATATCTTGAAGAATTTGTTAACAGTCAATTAAATAGTCAGTTGATGCCAAACTGACATTGGTCAAGAAAGTTTACATTTGAGTTTAGTTTTAAGATACTTCCACCTACAAATGGTATGTAAGGAAACCATAATGATGATAAAACTTGGAAAGTCTCTGTGGCCTGATGTTTAATGATTACTTAATTGTCTTCATGGCCAAACATTGACCATTTCTGCAAGTGAAGGACTGTCATATGAGCCTTGTGGAAAGGATTTCGGCTTTATTAATACAACATAGATTCATTATCATGGCATAGGCAATAATTATCCATGCTTGCCTGGCAAGGAACTGTCCCCAAGTATTTTAACTGCTGAGGAAGAACATTCCCCACGTGTAATTGGATAAGGCAGACACCAATGCCCCAAGGTTGGAGGAACAAGGAGAACTGGAGAGGGAGTTTACACAGAAATTACTTAAAGTGGCCTAGTTATAATCTAGTTTTACCCAGTCCAGTCACCCTGAACACTTTCATCCTTTTTCTACAACTACTCTTGGACTTGTCAGGTTTTTCTAACTGCAGCGATGGCAGCAGCAGCAGCTCTTGGTCATCAAAATCCAATTTTGCCTAATCTCTTGAGATGCTCTGAGTTAGTCCAGAATTTATTTCAAATGTCTTTGGAGCATTACAAAGATGACAGTAAAATAATTCCAGCTTTTAACCTTTTAAATATACCTGTAGCTCCTGCAAGTATTTGTATGGTGAAGGCTGAAAGGGAGAATGGACCTCCTTAGAGGTGTGGCACATTTTTTGTTTGTGAGCTCTGAATAGTGGGTGCAGGTACATGTTTAATTCTGCAGGCAACACTTAAGGCTCTGCAGATGAGATTGGGGTGATGACTGCACTGGAGACATGGAGGAGCATTTTCCATGTGCCAGTGCTTGAAAAGGGGCCCCTGGAGTTTTTAAACAAGAAAATGCCTTTAGAAATACTTTTACGCAGCCAAAACCAGAGTGTTAATTGAAGTATTGGGGCCAATTTTGGTCCAATTTAGCAAGTACATTTATTCAGTAGTGATATTTTTTTCAGGTCTTATATACATCATTTTTTTTTCCCCTGGGTAGCCAAAAAATGGTATGGGGAAAAGCTAGAGAATAATTGAATTTTAATGTGAATTTTTCAATTGCATCCAAACTTTTTATAAAATGCATGTAGTAAAAAAACTGATGTAAAAGTTTGTGATCTGATCAGTGTTTTTGCTATGCCTCTTACCTCTGAGAATATTCCTGATTCTGACAAAGTAAGGATTTCATTTAAAATATATTAAGACACTAAATATTCATTTTGACAAGTTTGTGATTTTTATTTATACAAGTATTTATTGAAAGTAATTTGAAACACTTTTTAAACTGTGCAAATTGCAGGTCCTTTTAATAATGGAAAAATATTATATAAATAGGTACACACCCCCTATCTATGTAAACATATGCATTTATCCCTCACTCTTCTTTTTTCATCGTAATTTCAAGTACCATGTTCAGCCAGTGTACTTTGAGTGCTGTTAACCAACATATTCCAAATTTTCATTTTTTTGTAAAAAAGCTGATGCCCGTTGGAAAAGGGTCTGGGGGTGCTGATCCACAGTCAGATCATCATGATCAGTGCCAGTGGCTTTCTGGCTTGTCTCAGCAATAGTATGGCCAGCAGGACCAGGGCAGTGATTGTCCCCCTGTACTGGCACAGGTGAGGCCACACACAAATCCTGTGTTCAGTTCTGGGCCCCTCACTACAAGAAGGACATTGAGTCCAGAGAAGGGCAATGGAGCTGGGGAAGGCTCTGGAGCACAAGTCTGGTGAGGAGCAGCTGAGGGAGCTGGGGGTGCTCAGCCTGGAGAAAAGGAGGCTCAGGTTGTGGTGAGGTGGGATCAGTCTCTTCTCCCAGGCAGCGACTGACAGGAAAAGGAGAAACAACTTCAAGTTATACCAGGGGATGTTTAGATTGGGTATTAGGACAAATTTCTTTACTGAAAGTGTCTCCCCAGGCCAAGTGGTGGAGTTACTATCCCTGGAAGTGTTAAAAAATTAGTAGATGTGTCACTTTGTGAAGTGGTTTAGGGGGCATGTTAGTGTTTGGTTAAAAGCTGGACTTGATTTTGGAGAGATTTTCTAACCTTGATGGTTTTATGATTCTAAATCTAAATCTTGCCTTAAAATCCTTCTTCTCTGCTTTTTTTTTAATGGTCGTTTGCCATTGATTAGAGAAATGTCAGTGTATGACTCAATTCACTTTTGTTACTGTTTAGTTTTCTTAGCAATAACATTTGTCCTATTTGTTCACCAGCTAGACTGTGATCTCTAAAGCAAGGACTTTCTTCTTTATTATTCTGTACAGACATGCTGACACAATACAACCCAATCTTTACTGTTCATGACTGTTATTATAATACAGATAATAGTGCAGAAAAGTCAAGGAAAAATGAATTAAGCCTTCATTGATTGCAATAACAATAACAAAATACTTTCCTCTCAAAGAGATGTTGTCATTGTGCTTTGAGAGCTACATTCAGCAGGATTGACAGGCTGGAGGTGCATGGTAACTTGCAGCAACAGAGGGGTATCTTTAATAAAGTAGGTGGAAAGGCCATCATTGAAAAATTTAGGGCCATCTTAAAATTGCATTGTGTGTGTGTGTTTGCCTCAAGAATAGATCAAGCAGTTGTTCCCCTGGCTGCTTGAATGTCACACTTCCAGTGCACCTGCCTGCATCTCTTGTCCAGAGCCTGGTTCTATGATGCCTCATTGTCCTGTGTTGTGCTGGGACACTCAGTCAGGGCCCCTTCTCCTGACTTTCTGGCTGTGCCTGGCCTATTATTTTCCTTGCATTTTCTGTTTGTCAGGATGTGATAGCATATTCAAGCAAAATTTACTGAGCTCTTGGACGTCATCAATCAAGATGCATTGAATCCTCTAGCAAATGTGAAATGGTATTGGAAATGATTTTTATCATCATTTTCAAGACAAGTTTGTAAACTAATTTCTGGCATATTATGACAAACAAATGTCATCAGACTGCTTCCCCCATATCTAATACAAATTTGCAACATTTTGAAGTGGAGTTGATTATATGTGGTGAAAAATCAGGCTTACAAGAAAATGGAGCCCTCTGTTAATTCCTGATCATCACCTGTCCTACCAGCTGAATTCACTGTTTGCTTGTCTCTTGTCAGTGTTGTGACTGATAATCATTTGTGTGTTTTCAGAGATGGTTCACAGGAAAAATCTGCTCCAAATCTGCTAAAAGGAATATCCCAATTTTCAAGGATATACCAGTGAAAGGTGATTGCAGCTTGTGGGGAGTGATTAGTGTGGTTGCATCTTTATTGTGTGCTAAGATAGGTGAACTGGAGAAGGAGGTTCCCAGGTTCATGCTGGGATCAGGGTCAGCTGCTCCCTCCCCTGGGGCACAGGAGGGAAGGACAGAGTGACCCTGTGATGCAGCTCAGCCATCCCTGGCACTGTTGGCAGATGGAGACAAGAAAGGATTCTGCCTTTGTGTGGGCAGGGTCATTCTTGCAGCTTGTGCCATGGCTAAAATCAGTATTTGCTGATTACTGAGCTTAGAAAATTTGGGGTTAGTTTGAAGTGAAATTTGTAAAGTATGTAAAATGCACTTGTTTGTAAGTAAACATCACCTTACAGGAGCCTCTCAGTCCAGACATTCTTGCTATAAAATCCGCAGGAAGAAAAAATGCAGAAGAAAAAAGACCTTCACATGAAGTCCTTACTCCTTGGAGTAGGGTTGTTCCACAGTTCTGCTCTGCTGGATTTTATTACTGGATGACATGACACAGCTGTCATGTCAGTCTGGGTGTGGCTTTGCACCTTATTTTTTAAAGTTCTTGAAAGAGAGAGAGAAAAAAATTATTATTTTAAATTTCTTTAACAAAATATGTGTGTTAATACTTTAATAGTTCATCTGCTGCTTGGGTTTCATTGATTTTGGTGTCCTACTGGGCATAGTGCCATTTGAACGCTGACTATTGCTTCTGGAAAGAAAGAAAACATGTCTTTTAGGTCAAAACTATAGCTTCAAGATATTGAAAGCCTTAAGCAAGGATTTATTTAAATTTATCGAATGAGTCAATCTATTGTAATTCTTGCTTCATTTCAACCCTTGGGAAAAATAATGCAATTATTAATATTGGTGCAGTTTGTAACCAAAGCGGTTGTATCTTCATAAGCCTTAGCTTGAGCTGTTTGAGTGCTTGAAGGGAAAAAACTCCTAGAAGAAATCCACTAGATACACAAGTAGTCAGTGCAGGAAAGTAAAGATACTTTTCAGCTGTGTGAGAAGGTTGGATTTTTTTTCCAGATAGCATCAAAATAAATACCTGAATGTTGAAAGATCTTGTGGTGTTTTGGGAAAATGTGATACTATTCAATGCCCTTTCACTGAGCTCTAGTTTATTGAAATAAAAATATTTAAACAATTTCTTGACAAGGCTATTTCGGCAGAATTACAGCAAGTGATGAAACATTTTACATAGCAGTTTATTAATAAAGTCAGCATTTTTCTTCTCTATCACTCTGAGATTTGCTATATGTCTTTTTCTGGGTGAACCAGTGACACAAATATTTTGTGACACTGGAGTCATACTCCAGTCATACTCCAGTCATGCTCCAGTCATGCTCCAGTCATGTGCCACCATAGTCACCTTGACAGTCTCTGACATGCGGAAGGATGATGTAATTATTAGAAGGGTGAATCAATAAATGCTGAGAGTATTAGCTCTTAAGATGAAGGATATGAACATTAATGAAGTCTAGATAAAAGTCTTTAAGAACTGTTTCATCCTGCACGTTTTAGTTTTTAGAAGGATTAAGTTTAAATTTTTATTTTCAGTGTGAATAGTGAATTTCCTGAAATATACCATCTGCTTGCTCAGCACATGTATACATTAAGCTTATCATTTTCTCCCTGTAACTGTAATTTTGCTATTTTTAGATTCCATAATTAAGGTCTTGATAGAGATTTCTCCTTGTTATCTACTGATTTAAATTTATCACTGAACATGTAATAAGTAATATCACAGGCACTAGTGACCAACCAGTAGTCATAATTCACTCAAACAGGCAGCTTTGTGATAACCTTTACTTAAGGAGGGCAAAGATTTAATGAACTCTTTAAAAAACCTTCAGTCAAAACCTGCCAAGAGTACAACCAAGTAAACTGGAATGTGCTTTAGCTGCAATTTTTCCAGAGACTATCAAAGAGGTGTATGCTATCTTCTGATGAAAGCTGGGGTAAAGATTTAGCAGGAGTATGGATTTCAGATTTGCTCTGAAGAATTGATCAGATATATGTGATAATCTAAAGGACTTTTTCTTAGCATGAGACACATAAATGTTTATTTGTTCTCCACTTAAATATGCTGAGCAGGATATGTAAAATTCAGTAACATTCTCTATCCTGGAAACATTTTTGAGGAATTTAGTTACTGGCTTGTTTGTTTGTGTGTTTGTTTGTTTGTTTGTTTTTAAAACCAGGAAAGTTTAGGGTTTTCTTCTGTACTTTACTTGTAGGTGGATCTCCTCAGCCTGTTTCTGAGCATCCTTCCACTAGGGATTTCATTTTTGCTGTGTGTAGCTTGGGGACCTTGGCTGTCTGGCTTAGGCATTCACACACAGGGACACCTTCCACTAGATCCCATTGCTCAAAGCCCCATCCAACCTGGCCTTGGACAGGGATGGGGCATCCACAACTTCTCTGGGTGACTTGTTCCAATGTCTTTCCACTCTCACCGCAAAGAATTTCTTCTTAATATTTAAACCAAACCTACTCTCAGTTTGAAGCCATTCACCTTTGTCTTGTCACTACGTGCTCTTGCAAATGTTCTTTCTCCCTCTTTCTTGTCAGCTCCGTTCAGGTATTGGAAGGCCTCCAAGAGAACTCCTTGGAGCCTTCTCTTCTCCAGGCTGAACAGTCCCAATTCCCTCAGCCTGTCTTCACAGGAGAAGTGCTCCAACCCTCTGACCATTATTTGTGTCCCTCCTTGGGATATGATCCAAAAGGTTGGTGGTCATCCTGTGCTGAGAGCCCCAGGCTGGATGCAGCACTGCAGGTGGGGTTTCAGCAGAACAGAGCAGAGGGGCAGAACCCCCTCCCCTGCTGCCCACGCTGCTGGGATGCAGTCCAGGACATGTTTGCCTTTCTGGGCTGCAAGTGCACAGTGCTGGTCATGTCCAGCTTTCCTCCCTCCAGCCCCCCCCAAGTGCTTCTTGGCAGGGCTGCTCTCCATCTGTTCATCCCCCAGCCTGTGCTGATACTGGAGGCTGATTTACTTTAGTTAATATCCAGAGCATAAACTTACAAATCGGTCAGAAGGAATGGGCTACGGTGTTTGTCCTTTAAGTAAAATGCTAATAAAACTCTGGATTAGAGCCCTTCTGTCCCTTCCCCGCAGACAAAGTAAGGTCATCTTGTTTAACAACTGTTAATTTTCTCTGACTGGTGGCTCAAGGAGATTTAATGTCCTAAGGTGGGCACAAGTCCCGTGCCATGGGCTGACCAACTCCAGCGTCTGTGAGGAGCCTAAACTCCTCCCTCATCGCAGGCACGTCTGCATTGTCTGTGCTTGGGGCCGGGTCCCACCCTGCCTTTTCTCCTGCAGAGACTCAGGGTATTGTCTGGTTTTGGTAACACACAGCTGCACAGTTCAGCTTTGGGAGCAGCTCAAGTGCAGTGCAGCTCCAGTGTTCTTTAAACATTGCTTTGAAATTACAGGGAGCAACTTTTTTTTATTTAAGAAGTGAATTTATTTAAGTGAAATTGTATTTAATGTCACCCTGTTGGCACAGGCTGAGAAAAAGGAGGAAAGGTTACTGTTAACACAATCTGGTTTTATGCTGGCTGTGGAATTCGTGCTGTTGCAAACCCTCTGAAGTACTTTCTAAAAAGCTGGTGTAGACGAGTCTCGCCAGGACAAGTGGCTTTTCATGCATTGTTTTATTGACTCACATTTGATGGCTTCTCATGTGTATTTAAAGGCTGAATTCCACTCTCTAGGGAATGACTCAGAAAGCATTTAATTTTGAACTGAATTCATTTGCAATTTCCAACAGAGGCATCTGCTGACCAGTTATGAGAGGGTCTTGGTTCTTCAGCACTACTAATTGTAATCTTGTGGCATGCTTTATTTTGAGTCTCCTGTACTTATATTAGATCTTTTATTATAAATGAAATATAAATATCTTCCAAAAAATGCCAATAATTTTCAAAATCCCACCCAAATATGAAAACATGTTTACAACTCACTCAAGTACTCCTCACTTTCATGAATCATAGTGCAATAAAAATAGCTAAAGGTCCTGTTTTGTGTTTATTTTCATTGTCTTTTTAATTGAAAAAGAATTCCTCCTTGTTTTACTAGTAAAGGAAAATGTACCATATTCCTACTACTTTATTTTTCACAACTCCCCTCTCCCAAAACATCTTGAAGACAAGTACTTGCACCTGAGAAAAAAAACCATGAACTCTGGAGTCGTTAAAAATGGGATATAATCAAGTGGATGTTTTCAGAGGAAATAATCATAGGTATGTTTTAAGAGATTCATAAATCACATAAGAAACCTTGTTCATGTGAAAAATAATAATACCAATAAGTATTATTATCATATTGAATTATATTGTTTTTATTGTTATTAAAGTAAAACTGGATTAATTCAGCTTATTAATAATTCTAAATATGAGGGAACTTGCACTTTAAATCCCCATCCATCTTATGTGCAGTTTGTATCTTGAAGTGTTTGATTGGGTTTTTTTCAAAATGCAGTCCTACAGTTTTCAGAATAACAAAGTGAGATGCTGTCAGTCTAATTAGAGCAGGCATTCAAGAGATAGTAGGAAGATATAAGTAGTTTAAAAATTATTCTAATACAAGAGAAAATAGCTTAGGGCCTTTATAAGAAGGTTTTGTATTTTTGTGCCCTGAAGGCAAATAATAAATCTGAAGGGTTTCAGGAAACCAGTGTAATGAAATGACCTTATAAGATTAACAGAAGGAGTTTGGAAAACAATACAATGACCATACCACAGCTAGATTGGTATTAAAGCACTGCTTCATCACTCCATGTGCAATGAGAAAGGTACTTGCAGCAGGAGTTATTTAAACAAGGCAGACAGCATTAAGCTGAACCACTGTTAATCAATGCTAACCTGACTTTGTTAGGTCAGGTTAGGCTGAAGCTGTGCTTCCTACCCTCATAAAGTACAAGAGAAACCATGAATATTCTTTTGATATCCAGGTAATTCTTATTTTTGGCAGTGTGGTCTAAATACTACCTTTTTGTATATGAACCTTGGTACAAGCCTGCTTAACTGTGGCATTTTCAGTGTGATTTGAGCTTTGCTTTGGAAAAAATAAACAAGTGATTAGTTTCTAAAAGTAGATTTCTGACATTGACAGGCAACCTGGAAACAGGGCTGCTTGTAGGTAGATACAATTTTCTGTTTTTTAAGAGATGGTAAGTTATTAAGATAACTTCAGGGCTCGGTCACAATTTCAGCACGCTGTTGGTTTCAGCAGGCCCTGCAGTTTGGGGTGGTTTGGCCCATTTTGGCACATGATCCCTGCAGTGCCAGGGAATCATCCCCAGGAGGGCATCTTGCAGTTTGGCTCTGGTGCTGCAGGAGCCGTGGCAATAATGCTGTAGCTTGGATGTGTGTGGATTAAAGCTCCATCTTAAAGCTGGTTATAGTAGTTTATCTCCTAAATTCCTATTGCAAAATTTTTTCAATGCTTCATTTGCCTAGTGATTAAAAAGGATCTAAATTTGGGTAAATTTATTCAAGTCCAGTTTCAACCCTTTGTTCTTTTACCATGGTTGTCTTCTGGCTTAAACAGCTCCTTTACAGCCCTGTGATATTTAGTGATAGCAGTCATCCTCTCTCTAAACAAGACAAGCTCTTTCTGTCTCCTTTTGTGACATATTTTACATTCTTCTCATCATCCTAGGAGTCCTCCTCTGCAGCTGCTCCAGCCTAAGTTAATCTTTTTGAACACAAGCATTCATAATTGCACACAATAATTGAAGTGATGTCTTAGCAGTACTTTACCAGCACTGTACTAATACTTCCCCCATCGTTACTGGAAATAATTGAGCTGATGAATTCTGGGGCAGTGTTTGTCTTTTTTCACACTGGTAGCTCATTGTCAAACAGTGATTGACTAATGTGAACTGAGCTTTCTCCTCCTCAGTCATTTCTAGCTTAAAGCTGAAAGTATTCTTGTTATTATCTAAAGTGCATGACCTTACATGTTCTACAAGAAGTAAAGAATCCACTTTGTGGACTTATTTTCCCAGTCATTAATCATACTCTGTTTAAAAATGTGCCTAATTTCTAATTTTAATGTTTCTCCTTTGAACTCCCAGGAGCTGTTTCTTGCTGTGTTTCTAGCAGTGTATCTGAAAGTCCTTTATTAAGGGATACTTACTTTATGTTAGGGTAAATTATCTACTGAAAACAAATCACTTTTAAATTTTGTGAAGTAATTTATAACCTACAGATATTTAACACTGAGTTTTTAGTGTAAGGAATAATTTTTATATCTACGCAGAAGGCATAAGGCAGATTAGCTTTTCTTTTTTCCCAGACTCCAGCAATTTGCAGCTTCCTTCTAAAACTGCGAACCCCAGCAATGTCTTTTTGTAGCCTCACTTCATGGAATGGTTTGGATTGGAAAGAACCTTAAAGATCAGCTGGTTCCAAACCCTTGCCATGGGCAGGGACACCTTCTACTAGACAAGGTTGCTCAAAGCCCATCCATGGCCTTGAACACTTGGAGGGATGGGGCAGCCAAAACTTCTCTGGACAACCTGTTTTAGTGCCTCACCACCCTCACAGCAAAAAATTTCTTCCTAATATCTAATCTAAACCTATTCTCTTTCTGTTTGATGCCATCCCCCCTTTTTCCATCACTACGTGCCCTTGTGAAAAAATTCCTCTTCATCTCTCTGTAGGCTCCTGTTAGATATTGGAAGGCCACTGTAAGGTCTCCTTGGAGCCTCTTCTCCAGGCTGAACAATCCTAATTGTGTTTCATGCCTCTAATTAATCATTTTTGTGGCACTCCTCTGGATTCACTCCAGCAGGTCCACGTTCTTCTTTTGTTGGGAGCCCCAGATCTGGATGCAGCACTGCAGGTGGGGTCTCACCAGAGTGGAGCACATCCCTTGATGTGCTGCCCACATTCCTTTTGATGCAGCCCAGGATACGTTTGGCTTTCTGGGCTGCAAGTGCCCATTGCTGGGTCATATCCAGCCTCTCATCCAGCAGCACCCCCAAGTCTTTCTTCTCAGGGCTCTCAGTCCCCTCTCTGCCCAGCCTGTATTTGTGCTAGGAAGTACTCTGATGCAGGTGCAGGACCTTGCACTTGATCTTGTTGAACTTCATGAGCAACTTCATTCTCCAATTTTCTTAGGACCGATTTTCTTGGCAGATGCATTTCACCAGGTCCCTTAGACTTGTGCACTTTCAGGCTCCCTGGAGGGTCTCTAACCTGACTTTCTCCTGCAGCAGGTGGTTCTTTGTGCTGCCAATCCCTGCCTTTGCCCTCTCCACTTGGGCTGGAGCACGTGCTAGTGAAGACCAAGTCTGTGGCACCAATCCTGTAACCATTTGTTGAGTCACCAGAGTGACAGAGAGGGTCAGGCTGGCAAAGGGTGTCTCTGTCTCCCAGAACAGAGCTGCCTGCTGGTGTCACCTGCCACCTTTTCTTGCTGGCTCTGGTTGCTGCACAGGGAGCAGAGGGCGCTGCCTGACTCAGTTCCAGTACCAGTCCTGACATGTTGGCTCTTTCCTCTTCAGTTCAGAAGAGACTGAAGTGGCTCTGCATGGGCACCTCAGGCCTTAGGGGAAGTCTCTTCCTCCTGCAGCTCCTTGCTCTTACAAGTTTCCTTGTTCCTACAGGACTGGGGAGGGGAGCATTGTTTTTCTGTTTTTTAGTTGGCTCAGTTTACCAAATACTCTCTTTACCATGATCCACGTGACTAACCTGACTCACAATTTGTTCCCACCAGGCTAATGTTTACATCATTAAAAAGTGCCACAGTTTTCATCTGGAAAACCAGATGAAAATGCTGACAAACATTTCATGACAATACTCATGAAGGTGCCATTTAGTGATGATTTGTAAGGGACAGCTGGCCTAAGTGATTCAAATACTTTTTGCCATAAATATATGTTTTGCTATTGTTTGGGACCACTTTTTAATATAGGGATATTGTATTTTTAAGGAAAGTGCCTCAGGAAAGGCTAAGAATGGTATTCTGAAACAAATGAATCAAAGTTAAAAATTAAAATAAAACTTTCAGAATATTCTGAATGCAAAAGTATTATTTCAGTGAAAGCAGATTCTGTTATTTTTCTGCTATGCTAATTAACATGGGAGAAGAATAGCTATTATGTGAAATTCCATCAGTTCAACAAGAATTCACTTGATTAATACATGCAGAATAATACATGTTAGTCAAACACTGTTTTCCTCTGAGATCCCATTAAAAACTTGATCAAAGTTTAATTACAACATAGGCCAGTTATGTTTAGATGAAACTGAATACAACAAGCCCTTCAAATAAGGGGAATGACACAAAGAGAATCAACAATTGTCATCAGCCAAATTGGAATTCTGCAGATTTCAGCCAAATGGCTGAACAATATAGGGAAAGGTGCTCTTTTGGTGATGGCACATTGTAATGAAATGACATTTTTCATTCTTTGTGGGTCATTTTAGTTCTAGAAGTCATCTGAGGATTTGAAAGGTTTGTACAGAAGCTCTTGGATTTTGTGAGCATATCATCCTGAGAAATTGATGACAGAAAAAACTCTGACCAACATATGCAGCATTTTATGAACCCTGGGAGCTTGCCTTAGAATTACCTGTTTGATATTTACTTTGCTCCACTACTTCTCAAGAAGGAAGGTGAAGACAGCTCTGTACTGCAGTCCTATCGAGAGTACTGTCATTTGAGAGCTTCTTGAGGAAAGAGATGAAAGGAATGCATTGCAGAGGAAATCCAAACAGGGATATTTGGATTTAGACAGTGTGGAAGCAGAGTAAAAAGAATAAGATGGTGGAGAGGTTGAGGGGAAGGATGATTTCTGAAGCAGTGGGAGTGAGGGAGAAGTGTGAGATCAGGGTAATGAACTGTACAAATGAAGCTGTTTAAATCAAGGTGTGAAAAATTAACCTAAGAACTCAGATGTTGAGTTTAGTTTGAGTTTTTATATAGAGCATAAAAAGTTTGTAAGTCAACCTTCAATTCCCAGTCAACACTCCTGGAATGTGCTGCAATATGTGGCATAGCTGCATTTTTTTATTGAATGTAACACAATCCATTGGTGGTTCTTCAGAAAGGAGGGAAGAATAGGGTATTCTTTCTTTGAGTAGTTATGAGGAAGAACTGCATGACCACGCACATCAAAGCTCAGTAAAGCTCCATGGGAAAAGCATAAGCCTCAAAGCAAAAGTACTGCAATTCCTGCTTAGACCATCTGACGAAAGAAAGGTTTTCCTTCAGGAAATATCCTCTGGACAGAAGTCTCAGAAGCTCTAAAATAAGATTTTCTGTGATATACTGGGTTTTAGGATGTATTTTATGCACAAAAAATAAGTACTGACGGAACAACAGGGGCTCCAGGAAGGAAGCTGTGATCAAACTGGTATATTCTCTAGAAGAAATCCAATTCTAACAGGATAAAGATATCTGATTCTGTATAGCTGATTCATTTTTCCTGTAAGAAGACCTGTACTGATGTGGAGCGCACTTATATCTGCAATAGATGTAGTGGTTTAGCTATTACTTTCTTGTCCAAATGCTCTGAGACGTTTCAGGCTCAGCTTTGAATATAGCCATACATTCATTTTTTTGTGAATAAAACATCACATTAAAACAATCCCCTTCAGCAGCAAAGATTTGTCTCGAAGGTTATCTTCAACTTCCCTGTACTAATATAACATCTCTTGTTACCTTCATGATTTCAAAGCACACTAGAGAGCACCAAAACCAACAGCCACTACTGTTCAAAGATCTATCATGGCCTCTCTTCAATTCAGCCTTTTTGTTACTAATATTCTTCTTTGGCCAATTTTCCAGTAACTCTTACATTTTTTCCCTCTTTGAAAGTAAATGAAATATACTGAAGTTACTATCCCTAATGGCATGTTTCTTCTGCAGTAATCATCACATTACATGTCTCTGGAAATTGCCATTTGCACAGAGGGAGTAGAATTAGTTATAAAAAGATTTAAAAATTCTGAATGTCACATCTGCAATGAATATTGGAAATTTGTTTTAGCTCGCAGGCTGTTATCTCTGTCAAGAGTATTTGTTTTTCTTTTTGATAGTACAATAAAAGGTGCCTGATTTCTTTCTTTCATTTTCATGAAAATAGTTGTATTGTAGGGCTAACTATGGGGAACACAATCTGTTGGTTGCATATATTAAGTTTCTGTTCTCTGTAATCCTTATTATCAAGGAATTCTTGAAAACTGAATGGAACACAAGTTATAGGTAGCTTTCTGTGGAGCCATCACAAGCACCCATCTCTCCACATTGTTTATAAAAGGACTGTAATCATTTGCTGTGTGAGGACTGCCTCATTATGCAACTAAAGTTCAAGTGGTCTGGACCCTTCCCATGGGAGTTATCAGGGGCTCAAGTGTTTACTCATTTTTTATGTGTTTTACAATTTTTTATATTCTTATCAGTAGCTGACATAAACTGAAATTAGCTGAAAGCTAATTTAGAGCTGCTCACAGGAGTCTAATTATTCAGAAAAGTGATTTCAGCCTAAGCAAACGTAACTATCTTGAGATAGGTATTTCAAGTGGTATGAGTTGTTGATATGGGTTGGACAGATCTGGGCTTATGTCATGCAGTGTGAGGGTCTGTGTATTTATATGTGATAAAATACTTTATTTCCTTAATTAGCTATTTTAAAGGTTCTCTTAAATGTGTCATTTAAGAATGAACAAGGCAAAAGAAGCATCTAAATGCCGGAAGATCATATTGCATGGTTTTGGTCTTCCCATCATTATTATTTCTCTGTGGCTAGCTCTTTGAAGTTTAGATGTAATTTCCAAAGAGCTATCTGTAGTTTGAACTACACTGCATAGATCTGTGTAAGGAACAGTAAAACTGTATTTATCACCCCAGAAAAATAGTACTCCCATATCCACAGTATTGGCAGCTTTGGACAACCTGCAGCTCCAGTTGTGCAGCGCTCGTATTTCAAAACATGGGAATTAATAATAAGTGAAAAATTAATTATGGAAGTTATTTCAAAGTGAAATATGGTGATTTGTTGAGATAAATTGAAAATAAAGACCAGGCAGTGTTGTAAGTGTGGAGTAGGTAAATTTATTACAGCACAATTAGTGGTCACAGATGTTCTACTATGAATATTTTTTGGGGAAGCAGGACACAGACATTCCCCACTCTTCCACATCTGTGTGAACTTTTAGACACAGAGCTCCTTCCCCAGGTGGCCTCCATGGTGCTGTCTTCTGCCTCCCTCTGGAATGGCTCTGTCACCATTTGGGTTCACTCATATGGCCATGGTTTCACTCTCCCCAAGAAGCAGTTTAAGCAATACAATATCCTTCTTCAGTGATGATTTGGACACTGCACTAAATAATGCTCTGTTAGTCAGCTTTAGGATGCCACATTCTTCCAGACCAAAGTATCTTGCATATTTGGCGCATAGTTGTAGATCAAGTGGAAACTCCCTAATCTATTCAGATTTGGCAAGCATTTATTTACCATAAACATTCTTTTATATACTATTTTATCAATGAGCAATAGGATCCAGAAGCACTATCTCCATTCATAAATCAATAGATGCCTTCCAAGAAAACCAATGCCAGGGTAGAGAACATGGACATGTGGAGAAGGACTGAGGGGTGAAACAGTGTGAAACAGCAGAGTTACAATTGCAAAGTATCTGGAAGTCCCAGAAGAAAACACCTCAATTAGCATGCATGGCAGGGCTGAGATTAATGTAAATTAGGAAACCTTCTCATTTTCTGAGCTGCTAATCTGCCTTGAACAAGAAAAAATGTATTTGAGACCTTGAGATGTAAAGTTAAATTTCTCCCTGAGTGAAACACACTTTTTTCATTACAAAACAATAACGAATGGGAGAACTTTCCAGTAGAGCTGCAGCTCTTCAGGGTATTTTTCTTTTTAAGGGCAGATTAGCACGTCAAAAAGCAGAACCATGTTTTATCTTTACATTTTTTGCCTTCTCTTTATACATTAATGGGACTGCAGCTCTCTAGTGTAAGTCTCTTGGGTGTTACTTTGACTTAGCACATTTTTTAAACCCTTTTTAAAACCCCAGTAAAATCTTGGAACATTTATCCCACTATAGGCACAGTGGCAGGCATCAGCTGGGAGAGGCAGGCTTCCAGCTAAGAGTTCATTCATGGAACTGAAGCAAGCAAAGTTTAAGATTAAATTCAAGCATATAGTTGATGCAACAGGAGCACCTGGGATGCTCTGCTCTCACTCACACTCCACATCTGAAGTCCAAATATTTTTCCCGTTTCCATCTCAAATTCTAAATTGCAACTCAGACCTTCTTACACATAATCTTTAGTCTGATGGTGTCCTCATATTTCCATAGGTCTGAATAAAGCTTTCTTTTCTTCTGCAAAATCATGAGCTCATTCAGAAGTCATGGAGTAGAGGGCTCCTGCACCCTGTTTCTATAGCACACTTGATTTTCATGCACATTGTTACATTGGCTGCTATCACATTGATTAGGATTCAGCCGTGAATATTGTTTTCTGTTTTAATTTTGTTTTCCATAGATGCAGAGGACACCAAGCCCAGCAGGGGCTGCAGCTCCACCAGCTGTGTGGAGCAGTGTGTGCCATTCTAGGGGGACAGCCCAACAGCAGCTTCATGGCAGCACCCCCAGGACTGTATTTTAAGATCCTGTATTGAACACGAAATGACTGCAGAAGATCAGCATTTACCATTTAGTCATAAAGCGCTTTTCTGAGGACACAGACTTCAATAACTGCAGTCTTTTTCCCCAGGAGTTTTGGTTAACATTGACTGAGAGCTTATAAGGGGGTTACTGTTTTTGGTAGCTTGCTTTTATTTGCCTTTCTTATATCTGATCTGGAAGTGCTTTTGCATGTTGAGGATTGATGATGTTTTGTCTAGAAGTTCGTTTCAGGCAAAGGAATGAAATGCAGCATTTCTTTCTTTGCATTCTTGTGACTCTTGACTGACTGTGTGTGTTGTCAGATAGAAACAAAACTGCAGTGTTACAATTTTCTGTCTGTGGTATGTATGTCTTAATATATACCATATGGCAGGGGGCAATGCCCCAGAGTTTTTTTTTTATGGGGGATTTTTTGTCACTAGAGTAAAAACAGTAATGTGGGAATGAATTAGTAAAATAATTTACTTTCCTTATGAGCTTGCTGACTGCAATTATTTTTGCTTCTTTTGTGTGTAAAGCTTTGTATTTAGGGGTTTTTTTTTCCTGAAAATTTTGCTGCTGTTCATATTTGTTAGCTTGCAATACATTTTTGAGGAGATTTCTTCTTATGGGTGCCATTCTGCCTTCAGTGGGCAGAAATTCAGCCTGATGACTACGCTGCCCTTCCCTTTGTAATACTCTCAAAATTATGGTCCATTGCTGAGCACTGGAGGAGAGACATTATGAAATTGCAAAGAACTGGATCATTGCTCTGTTTAAGATAAACCAGGAGGAAAAGTAAATTGCTGCACATTTTACAAGGGAAAGGGAACAACTTCCAGATTTTCTGTTTTGTCCTGTAAATTGTAAAAAGAGAGGTTCAAGTTATTGTAAAAAAGAGATTTTAAAGATGCATAGAGAATTAAAGAAACTTTTTGTGTGTTTGTAGAAAAGGAATTGCTCTCTTCACTCCTTTGCAGAGGTTGAGAATGGTCATGGGGTCCATTATGCAACTTTATAGTTCTAGCTTTTATATTTACGAATTCTGAAGAATTTGTAGCAAACCAGCACTAGTGTCACTGGTATCAGCACCTCCAGGACTGCTCCTGTGAATGGCAAGTGCCTCTCATCTCCAGCTCCGTGGAGATGTTGCAGTTGATCCTGGTGAGGTACAAACCATGGAGTCTGGTTTTACCCCAGACTCCAACTACACTTTCCAACCCCCTCCCCACTCCATGGAATGGGGAAGAGAATCAGAAAAAGGTAAAAATCATGGGTTGAGATCAGAACAGTTTCATAATTGAAATAAAGTAACATATCCTAATAATGAAAATGAAAAAGGAAGAGAGGAATAAAACCCAAGGGGAAAAAAAAAAGGGTGCCCGCTATCCAATGCCACTCCCATCTCTGAGCAGGAATTGGCAACTTCTGGGTAAGCCCCCCCCAGTTTACTGAACATGGCATTCCATGGTATGGAATATCCCTTTGTCCAGCTCTGGTCAGCTGTCCTGGCCATGCTTCCTCCCAGCTTCTTGTGCACCTGCTCCCTGGCAGAGCATGAGACACTGAAAAGTCCTTGACTTAGGGGTCACCCCCACTGAGCAACAACTAAACATCAGTGTGTTATCAGTGTTATTCTCAAATCCAAAACACAGCACTAGGAAGAAAACCAGCTCTATCCCAGCTAACCCAGACAACACAACATGGTTTCAAGTTGACTTTCAGATCATGTGAGATCAGGAACTGGGGTATAAAACAGGATAATTTCCATAACAACATAATTCCAAAAGAGGAAGAGATGTCTGCAAATGATAAATACTCCATCTGGAAAGATTTATATGGAAATCCCTCTGGTTTCATTATGTAGTTATCGTTATTGATTGGTTTGACTGACTTAATTTGCCTTGGAGGAAACTATCAATTTTAGAGCATCAGAGTTCTCCAGTAATGTTGATAACAGAGATATAGAGAGTAATTAGGGACAGTGCAAGTGCAACCAAGATAGGAGCTGCTGAGTGGGTCCTGCGGTGACTGAGGCAGTGACAGCAATGCAGGCAAATGCAAAATAGGGCTGCGGGCGAAGGATCAAAATAGAGGAAATGCCTTACAAGGCACACTGCTGCCAGAAACCATTTAGTCCATTTAAAATAAATTAAAGAGAGACTTAAGCTTTTGTAGGTAAAGCCATTATTCGAGTTAATCATGCTAGGCTATAGAAGAGTAAACAGGATACCAGGAGGTGTTAACAGCAGCCATATAGACAAGTGCAAGTATAGTCACTGCAAACTGCTCAGGCCAGCACAGCTGAGTCTGGGGTGAAGTTTGGTTTATCTTAAAAAAACCCAAACCTTTGGAAGCCACTGCCTTTGAAAGGATGCTTTATAGATCCAATCAGGATGCATGTGTTTATAGATGAGTATTGGGCAGTTACATTTTTACTGAGCTGTGATTTTCCAGTTATTGCACAGCAATGTTTTGTGTTATATTCCTTGCTCTGGTCAGAAGGGAGGTTTGGTTGGTTCATGGCTCTGTTTAAGTGAGCGGGCCAGGATGGTCTTGTCAGGTAAGATTGCTGGTTCACAGTTTCACCTCTACTAAAGCAAATTCAGGGCATCCTTCTCCTTACAGTAGCCACAATGCTTTGGTGAGTTGTTGCTGCTGTAAGAAGAATGTGGTTTCTGCTGGCTCTGAGGATGAGTCTGGTGGGAGCAGATGTCTGGCATGATAACAAGGTGTTCCTTTGTCACATTTGTCACTGGTATAAGCCCTATCAAGCAGAGTGTCTGATGTTTGGCTCCTGAGACACAGATTTAAGTTTTCGAAGTGGAAAGATTCAAAACGATGCAGTATTTTTTGGAGGTTGTACAGGAGCTGCTCATATGGACGAAAGGCCAGTCAGATACAGTAACAAAAAAAAAAAAAGTGGATGCAAACCAAGGACAGTTCCTTTCCTTCAACAGAATAAACTGGTATTCAGCGCTAAAATAGAACCTGTGAAAAGTACAGAATGAAAGTGTCGGTCTAACAGGTCTATAAAGAAATATATGTAAGTTGCTATTATAAAACATGCTGGGACTATTAGGAAAACATCTAAAATAGATTTTGGCTCAAGCCTTTGGAAATAATTTTTTTTTCTTCTGTATTTCAGCAACACAGTAACTTATTAGCATTTTCTATTTATATTGCTGCTGGTCCCTGTTTACTGTTACTAAATCTACTTGCCTTGGAGCACTTAGGGCCGTGTTGCTCTCTATGGAGCATTTAGATTTCAGCAGTAAATTGTTTTTCATCCCCTCTGACAATAATCTGAAACCACCAACACGCTGCAGATCAGGGTCTCACCACCCCATTCCCCTGACTTGTGGAGTCAAATCACACATTACACAAGGGACTCATTCAGTGTCCTGGGAATTATGCTATAGAAAGGGGAATACTTGTCCCCATGCTCCACAATTTCCATATGTGTAGCTCCTGTTAGGTTTAATTAGACCAGTACTCATAAATCCCTGAGATGAAATTATAACCCTAAGTGGGTTCTAACAAAAGGCTGCTCAAAAGTTTTGATTAACAACCCCTTTAAAGATCATTAAAAGGGAGATTAAACAAAAATATATCCTCTCTTTCAGAGCAAATTTTCAAAAACCTGTTCATTAGTGGTTCATTCCTATGAACCGGTGTTTCTAGTGAAGGGCTTGGTTTAGTAAATATTCACAAATGACATATAAAGTCCTTTTCTTGTAAGTACTTAGAAGCCCTAAACTGAATGGTTTCATCCCTGAATCCCAATTTGTGAATGTAATTCAAATGTGAACTCACAATAAATTATTGTTTTCAGAACTATAAAGAAAATACATTTAAATTTCACATATTGGGAAAAAGGTTATAAATCCCATTATTCTTATCTCAAGTGTCACTTCAGCACAGTGGTACCCTCTGAAGAATCAGGTTACTGAATTCAGGCTCTGGTTGTCTCCTAACCACAGAAGGACTTATGGATTTTAGTGGCAGACTTTATTAGCCTGTTATATACTTATCTGGGGTTTCTTCTAGTATTTGTATTAATACGTGGATGGTATTTTTCCCCCAGCATTTCAGATAGTGAAAGGATTTGTTATTTAATAGTGAAGCAGTAGTAATAATAATAATGAAACAAACACCTGACTTCAAGGAAGATAAAAGTAACACATTGCAGGGTGGAAGAATGTATCTGTCAGTTGCTGGTCTTTTCTTTCTTCATACTCTTTAATAATTTATCAAACCATCCTGACCCTTAATTGATCACAAGGGCTACCAAGTGCTTTAGCAGTCTGTTACACTCTGTCAAATGAGATGTGTTTTTTCCTGTGAAGCAGAATGAAATCACTCCCCAAAAATCAATCGGCAGCAGCATATTTTAGCTGGGAGGATGCTGTTCACTTAGGGCTGTATTCTGCACTTTTACTCCTATTGAAAGGAACTTGCATGGGTAACTTAGTTACCTTTAACTGGCTTCTTGCTTGGGTAGAAACTGCATGAGTTCATAACTGTACATTTGTGTTCATGCTTTAGAAATTTTAGTTACCAGCTCCAGATATTCCTTTACTTCCTGTGGTCCCTTTTAACACAGATTATTATTGTTTTCCTTAAACATTTGGGATTTAAAAAAAAAAGAAGAAGCAAAACCCACCAAAAACAGGAAGCAATTTGATTTTCTTTGCATCGCTGGAAGTCTTAATTTTAAGACTTACATTGCAGGGCTCTGAAAAGGGTTCATAACAGTTTAAGGGTGTTGCTCAAATATTTTTCCAATAACTAAAATTAAGGCGTTGTTTCACACTCTGTAGCATTCAGTGAAAACATGTATTTTATTTTTACCTATGTTTACAGGTAAGGCTCAAAAGGGTCCTTTAAACATCTGAAGATTCACAGGACAAAGGGAGGTTCCTGCCTCTGAAAACATGGTCTGAAAGCTTCAGCTTCAGCAGCTGTAAATAGCACTTTATGTCCATATACATTCCGATTTTAAGCTGAAATATTCCCTGAGGTCCACTTGGCTTTCTGTGAGTTCAGGTCTTGCCAGCCATCAATCCAGCTGTGCTGCACCCACTGCTGTGCCTCAAATAATGTGGAGAGGCACATGGCTTCCCCTTAACTGCAGCAGCCCTGGAGATCCATTCTACAGGGATTTTTCTGGGAAACCAGACTCCTTGTTAGTAGCCACGAGGTTGCCACTTGTCCCAGCACTCCTGCATCTGAGTGGTGTGGTCTTACATGCGACAGGAGAGTGGGGGCACCTCTCTGTATAACAGATCTTCAACTTCATAGAGAGGATGTGCTTCTGGGAAGTAGAGACTGTGGGCAGAAGCTCCCTGCCAAAAGTGATTGCTTTAATTGATAACTAAAAAAAAAATGGCTACCAGCACCTTTCAATTTGGAAAAAAAAAATAAATAATCATCCTACATTTCCCCTCAGAACAAGCCTCTTGTGCTGCATGGGAAAAACAAGTTGCAAGCCCTGGTTTGGCCACTTCAGCATGGGATCCAGCAGAGGAGGTGTTTCAGGCACAGCCCCTTCTGCACCACTCCCTGCTTTGTAACGCCAGAGAGAACTGTGTTTACCTTGTGGATCAGTCTTTGAAATGCTAGAGCCTGGATGGAGAATGTGGCCTGCAGCTCTGATTCCCAAGTTACTAGGACTAGGTACTTTATTTTTACATAATGCAAAATCTAATATGAAAATATCTGTTTCTGACTTAAATTTATTATCTCCTAATCAGGATTTATTGCTTTCTCAAAGATCCCAGAGTTATTTGCTTACTTAGAGCTTTTTCTCCTTGGAATTTCATCAATATTTTATGTTTGGCATTTTGCTGTCACTTACACATATCTTTGAAAATTAAAGCATGTAGCAGGAAATCAGTTTAGAAGCAGCAAAGCCAAAATGTGGTCATTCATTTTACACCTGTATTTAACATTCACTCTCATTTAATATCATACTCAATTCCTGTAATAAATAGGAAATGGTATGCTACCTGCCATCGTGTTCATTGCTAGAAATTCTGTTGAACCTTAGCCTTAATGAAGGGTTTCCCAAGGACCTTGACATGCAGATGAGCTCCTTGTATGAAGTCCTGGTTTAGAAAACTGTTTTCTAAGGAAGATATGTCATGTTGTCAGACAGACCAGTATGTGGTTATGTAACATAGGGTGAAAGTCAGAGATATTGCAGATCCACATTTCTCAGACTTACAAAGCCGAGAGTGAGAGTGTGCATTTATCTGTACCATTAGATGCTTCCCAGGCTCTATAAGTAGGAAAGATCATCTTTTGGCTTCCAGGGGCCCAAATGGGAGAATGGCTGCTATAATATATGCTTCTCCCTTTTGGAGAAGCTACACAACAAGGTGAAAGTAATAATGAGTTCAGGATCAACACTTGAATTTTGGCATTTGTAGACCACCTGAATCAGCATTTTCACATCTTGCTCACCTCTGTGTATATCATCTTATAAATGAAGCAAAATATTTCCCTGCATTAGCTGTTACAGCCCTACTAATTGTTCTGATTAGCAATAAAATAATTTTAAACATTTAAAGGTTAAAGTTATGTATTTGTCATCTGACTTTGCCTAAGCTTTTCCTTTCAATATTTTTCTCTATTCTTGCATTTCTTATATTAGTTTTGTCCCTTGAAATCTACCTCTTCACATGGAAGTTCTTTGATTCAGTGACTATAGATAGTGTATTATCCAGAGCTTTTTATTTTTTATTGTTTTTATTCCACAATAAAAACGTCTGAGTTCCTTCTTGGAAGGGATTGAGAATGTCTGGTTCCTCTCCTAGCAGAACTGTTGGCAGGTACAAAGCACGTCTGGGATTTGAATGGTTATAATGCTTATATTGATATACTGAGACTCCTAAAGCCTCAGAAATTTTAGGGGATGGAGAACCTGGAAAGTGTGGATGTGTGAAATATGTCCTTGTGATGAGTTCACGCTGTAAAAACCATGGCAAAAGGAGTTCAGAGAGATGCTGACAGTTTCTTTGCAAGCAGCACCTTTAAAGCTGTGGATGGGTTCCTCTCACAAAACTTTGAACATTTCAGTATTCATGGAAACACCTGATTTTTTGCTAAAGTGTTTATAGGGTTTTATACAAGAAGATCTTAAAATTTTACTTTGAGATCATTAGTTTTGTAAGCACTAGATTTGAATGTATGTAGCTGCACTGGTCACCAGGGTGTGAGGAAGATACCTGTAGACAATATTGACCTGATCCACTCTGAAGCTGTCAGAGGTACATACAGGAGACAGTTCTGTTCCCAGAGCTGCTGTGTAATCAGGCTTGTCTCGCAGTCATTGAAATTTTTTGCAGCAGAATGTTGTTTCACATTTGTCCTTTGATTTGCTGTGGGGCAGACGTGCAGTCTGAGAAGCAGCTTCCCAGTTTGGAGAGGGACGGAGAAGGGAGGAGTTGCCTTCCATAAAAAGGGGCTGCAAAAAGACTGGAAGCAAAATGAAATAGCATTCTTTGCCCTTAATTTAGTGATTTCTTAGTATCAGTTGAATTTTCCATTGTTTTTGGCAGTTTTATTATTTTTATGTTCACCTTTTCAATAGGAAACTTTGTAATTTAAGCATCTGAAGTTTTTTAATATTGCTGTCACTCACTGAAGTTTCAGTATTTAATTATTGTTAAATGTTCTGAGGGCTCTGAACTCCTAAATAGACTTGATGTACTCAGTAAATGTCCAACAGATGAAGCGGGTTGTCTTTACTGTAAAAATTATTAAAATTAAGTATTAATAAAATAATAATTAACATAACATAAAAGTATAAAATTGGGATTTGAATTATTGCTGTACTATTCATTGACTTTTTTTTATTAAAAAAATTTGAATGACTAGGATTTAGAATTTATTCTAGTCACTTCAAAATTGCTCTTTTTAAACTGTAAATTAAAGAAAAAAGAAATTCTCCACAGGTGTTGTATGTGTTTGATGTATTAGACACATTTTTGCAGTACACTGCCTGAAACCTAGGGAATTCATTAACTCACAAGCTGCTGCCAAAGAGGGAAGCAGTCACATTTCCCAAGCTGGTCTGCCTGTCCCCTGGCTGGGGGGAGTGTTAGGGCAACCTTTGTCCTCCCTTATATTTGGCTGGCTCTGAAGAAAGGGGAATTTCTTCAAACTGAAGGGCTGTTCCTGCTTCTCCCCTGTCAGCATCTGTTATTTAATTACCCTGATAGTCTGAGGCTCTCTGTTTGCCATTGTTCAGCCAGGGAGGATGTGAGATGAGAGCTGGAGCTCTGCAGCAGCCCCAGGGCCCCAGCCCACAGCACTGAAGTCCCTGGCTTTAGCACAAACTTCAGAGGGAGGGACAAGCTTTGGGAAAGAGCCAGAGTTACCACCTTTCACCCTGGGCAAAGTAAAGCAGTTGTCTAAATAGCATTTGCTCTGTGAGGGATCCCTTTGGGCATATTTTTGGGCACAGCACTGCTGCAGGATTTAAGCAATGACAGCAGGACAGTGAGCCTGGGCACCAGGCAAGTGGGATTCCCTAAGGATGTTACTGCCACCCCTCTCAATTAGCCAAAAAGGCAAATAAAGCAGGACAGCAAGGCAAGAGGTGGCCAGACCTCATCTGTATCAGGTCTCTTGCAATAAGGAAGTCAGTAAAGTATCATCTCTCTGGATTTCCCTACTGCTGATCTCCAGAAAAGAGGCTCCACTCAGGGGAGCTTGAGCCTGCTCTGTGTATCCTGACACAAAGAGCTTCAGCATCATTTGGGGATTTGAGCTCTGACTGTGTGAATGACGAAAAATCTCATGTGGATTCTCAGTGGGGAGCTAACTGAAAAACCCTGAATGAGGAGGTTGTGGTTTGTAAAAGGTACAGGCATCACTGCCATCACCTGCTGCCTCTTGTCACTCCTGGGATGGATCACTTAAATTCACCGTGGCTCATTTCTCCCCACACAAAAATTGAAGCTGGTTTAGAATTTCATAGCCCTGAGGATAAATAACATCCATAACCTTGAGCTATAGTCTGTCATCCTCACTGGTACCTGACTGGGATTTCAGACATGCTTTTGGTCTATAAAATGTGAAATGGTTTGCTTGTGACACAGCCCCCACCCCATGCAAGGTGCTGCAGGCATCCAGTCCCTGGAGACACCAGGTGGAGCAGTGTGTTTGCTTTGGGAAGGATTCATCCCCCTCCTTGATGTGAATCTCTCACTTGCAAACTCCTTCCACCTCGGGAGTGGTTGGGAATTACGAGAAATTGCTGCATTTACATTACAGGAGAATTACCAAAAACCCAGTAATAAAGGATTCTGAGAGATGGGTTTTATTTCTCAGTTATTGTTTGAATTGCATCAAGCAAATTTGGGAAATACCAGCCAATATAAACTTTGGGATGCAATCACCAAATAGGTGGCAGTGATCTTTTTGAGCACAATTGTGCCTGCTCCCATTGCCTTTCCCTTTTGATCCCATTAGCAATATTTCAGCCCATGTCACTGCTTTCTGAAATAAATATTTGAAGTAACTTGGAACAAGGCAGTCTCTTCTGATAACTGCATTCAAAAGAATAGTTTCATCACTCTTTCATGTAGTAGGAGTAAAAGTGTAGTGATCCATTCTGGTAAGATTGCCTTCCTTTAAGCCAAAGGGTGTCAAACAAACAACCAAGTTTGCACTGCTTTGTAGGAAACTACAAAAGGGTTCCAAGGGGGAAAAGATTGCTGTCAGACATTGTTTTATGCTAAAAATACAGTTCTTTTGTCTAATGATGAACTGCAGTGAATTCCAGAGGGAGGGATTAATAGATGACATTTACATTCATTCCTGTATTAGAGGCATGTGTGAAAAAGAAATAAAAAAAAATCAAAAGAATTTGTACTGGTAAAACTGTGGAAGGTTGCTGCTTTTATTTCAGATCAGAAGAGTTCATGAATCCAGAGCACATATGTTTTTTCCAAATAGATGTCTACTAAGAGATAATACCTTTTCTTATGTAAAGAAAAGCTCTCTTAAGAGCTTCATTTTTCTTATTAAAGTTGACCTTTATTTGGTTCAGGTGTTGTTTTCTTTTAGATCTGAAATGGGTGTAAATGCGGTAATGTAATAACTGATTTACAGTAGCTGCGATCCAGTTGCTCCTTAAAAAATGCAAATAATTCCTCTGGTATTGGACTCATGAAGGTTAATAGCAGTAAATACACAGACCCTTGCAGTAAATGCAAAGTCAGCCTTGGCTCAGGCAAAGGCCAGCTCCAGAATTTCCATTGGCATTAATTCTAATTAGTTGATGTCATGCCCCTGGGGTTTTTTCATTCCGTGTTGCCTTGCTGAAATACATGGCAGATGCATTTCTCGGTCTGTTAGCACCTTGCAATGAGCCATTAACACCTGTTACTGTTTCCTTCCTCTGTGTCTTTCTCCTAGGAATCATGTCTGACCACCAGTTTGGAAACCAGTTCATGTGCAGCGTGGTTGCATCCCATGTGAGCCACCTCCCAACCACGAACCTCAGCTTTGTTTGGATTGCTCCACCCGCAGGGACGGGCTGTGTCAACTTCATGTACGTATGCACAAAGCTGAGAGCAGAGAATCACCCTGGAGATAATGAAACCACCCAACCTGCTCACTCTGTCTGGGTAAAGGAGTCAGCCACAGCAGACTGCCAAGTGTAGGCTTTAATTTGGAGTAAGAATATTGAGTTCTTCCTGGCTGAAGAGCTTCTGTGCATATTGGGACTTCTTGTTTTCAAAGCATGTAGGAAGTCTAGCATTTGAACAGAAATGAATTATTCTTAGTAATTAATGATATCATTGATATTTTAAGTATATAGCTCATTTGCACTGACACAGTCTAGTATTTATTGCATTTGAGTTAAAACATCACACAAATATATTATTTGTATTGTAAGCATCAATATAAAATACAAGTATTTGAGAGTAGCTATAGTCAAGTATTTACTGTTCCTAGTTTTAAACACTCTGAACTGATGAACCAAGAATAACCAAGAGGGATTTTTCGATAATTTGTTTTAAAGACATAAGTTACCCTTTGATGATTTAGTACCAAATAAAGTTCCAAAAAATAGCTTAACTTGAATTATTAGCATATATTTTACCTTCAAGTAATCTCTAATTATTTGTCCCAAAATTTTATAGCCAAGATTTGAGAGAGAAAATATACCAAGAATGCAGTCAAAAGTAGGAAATGTTTCAGGTTTGACATTTTCAAAGGAAAAAAAAAGGCAGATTGCTCCCTAATTCAACCTCTCTTTGGCAGGGCTGAGAGGTCTGACCCTGCAGAGGGGAGCCCAGCACCACAGCTGCTCCCAGGGTCCCTGACCCAGGCTCAGAGGCTTTGCAGAATGTGTAACCCCATGGTATGAGGATTTTCCATGGGTGATATTGTCTTGTCTTTGAGAATGAGCAAAATGATGCAGTTTGCTTTCCCATAGAACAAATTCAGACCAGAGAGGAAAGGCTCAGCTTCTCTGACGTTGGTGTTTACTCCAGGATCACACTTGTCTGCAGGAGCACTGGGTAAACGTGATCATCAGTTGAAGGAAATGTAAAAAGGAGAAATATGTTTTACCTCTAATCCTCCTCCTCAGTTTGTCTTCAGCTGCCCACACTTTCTTGACTCAGCTGGTGTTTCTCCTGCTTACTAAATCACAAGTAGCAGTAAACAAAGTTATTTTTGTAGTGCAATGTTAGTCTGCCTACCTTACCCAGTTCCCATTCAGGGAACAAGCGTTCCAGAGGACTCTATCTTGTTTGTCTCCTTTTGTGCATTTATAGCAAATAATAAACAAGTTTTTTAATGTTTTAAATTTAATATAAACTTTAAATTTAATATAGATTACATTTAATATACAAATTTAATTAATGTTTGTTAAACTTAGTAAAAATTGAAAGTATTTACAAAAGATACCTGAATTTATAGACTGACTACAGTGCAGTATACATAAGATACAACAAACATACACTGTTTGTTGCCAATATGTCTGTGATTCAGATCAGCTCATTAGTCTTTGACCTCTCTGGGGATGGATAATAAGGTTATTAATTAGCATTAGCTTCAATGTGTGATTTTTGAGTGTTGATACCTCTCCCTGGACAATTCTCAGGAGGAACAGGACAAAGGTCACAGGCAAATCTCTCACTGGCCAATGCAGAGGTAGCTTTTAATAACTGCACATATTATTGACCTCTTCTGGCTTCCACTGGAATGGTGGAATTCTGTGGATGTGACATAAAATCACAGCCCTGAAGACACCATGGGAAACATTCCCTTTCACTTCATCTGTGCCTTTTGATGTGCTCTTCTAGAGCTCAAGCCTGAAAAAGAAAGAAGCCATAAGACAAAGGATTTGTGCAGTGACGCTGTCAGGCTGTCCTTCCTTGCAGCTCTTGTATCCATTGGTAACCAAACAAACATGACAAAGGGCTTGAGATATCAAGATACTGAGTTTCATAAAAATCAGTAGCCAGGTAGACCATTTATAGCAGTAACTTTGGACATTCCCAGCAGCAATCATGCCTGCTAAACGTGATTTGTTCATGAACTGACAGAAATAGTTCTGTCAGAAGTGTGTGTTCCCAGTTTCCAGTCCACCCTGCATTTCCCAGTCATGGTGAAGGAGGATGGCTCCTGGTGACATTTAGGTTACTAAAACAGCCAGTGAGGGACACACAAGGTATTGCTGTGTTGTAGGAAGAAATGCTGTGGGGAGGGATGTGGGGCACAGTTCTGCAAGAAAGATGGGCTTTTTTCTGTGTATGTGGGATGCAGGGGCACAGCAAATTGGGATTCACACCAGCTTGCTGGCACAGCATTCAGTTTCTTTCTCACCCCACTGGAAATCTCTGCAATTTAATGTAGTCCAGTTATTCCCATTGCACTCCATGTGCCACTACTGGATTTAAATGTAATGTTAGCTGATGGAGCTTTGCATCTTTCCTTGGCTCAGTGTTTCACTCAACAAGCCTTCTCCCTTTTCACCAGAAAAAGGGATGGTGTAGATCTCTGTGCTCCAGGGGGGAAGGTAGCTGGAGCCAACCTGTTTCTGTGTAAAATAAGGGAATAGCCATATTTTTAGACTAATTGTGTGCGAGCTTATTTTCACTTTATTGGGTTTTTTTTCTCTAAGTACCTTATTATGGCTACTAAATAAATATTAGAAGTACCTTTTAATGAAATATACTTCTAAGAGGAATACTGAGTGCTGCTGGTGTTCTTGTAGAACATCTTGTTGTAATCCTTTAGTGTGTTTCACCATAGATACCTTCAGCTGAGTAGGAGAAATAAAAGCTAAAATGCATCATTTATTACAGAATAGTTTTCTTAGCAATAACTTAAGACTATGTTAAACAGGCATTGAGAACCAGGACCTCCCAAACAAATTGCCAGGATCCGTAAATGCTCTTTACCCCAACAAAATAGTAGGTCCTCCTTTCACTAACAAATATTTTCTCTGATTGTGTCCAAATCTGTAAAACATTCTCTTCATAATTCTTCAGCTTGGTTTCACGGTTTGTAATTTCTGCTCTAAGCTCACACTAACCTAGTTAAAGCTCAGCCTGACAGCAGGGATAATAATGGCTGTTAAGCAGGGTGGCATGCTGGGCTGCATCTTAGGTTGTTAAGCCTGTTGTTTTATAGATGGCTTAACTTACTAGTTTGCAAAAGTGATAAAGCTGACCTAAATAGCAAAAGCATATTGTGTTTTGATGACCAGCAGGGTTTATTGCAGAAGCTCCAGCTATTGTATTAAATGGAATTGTAGGCTGTAGAATGTACCTAGAAAAATAAGTATTTTTCTTATGTAACCACTTATGTGAGTCACTGAACAGGTGGTTAATAATTATGATTGTGTGTTTATATTCACAATAAATTCTATTAACACAAGATTGGACTTCTGTAAAGCTTTCTGCCTGAGTCTGTAGGCAGAGTCTAATAAGCTAGTAAGTACTAAAAGGCCCAATCACATATTATGTGACACTTAATTAGCACAGCTTATGGTGCAAACAGCTCAGTAGGAATGGGAATAGCTGTGGTGGTGTCTCTGTATAAAGACAGAGGTAAGAGAGCTGTGGTGGCTGAGGCAGGGCATGGGCACATCGCTTCTCTTGAGGCAGGAGGAACTGATTCTCAGCACAGTCCTGGAAAAAATCTGAAACTGAATGCTGAAGCAGACAGCTGAACTATTGGAAGAAATTTTCAAGAAAGGCGATTTGTTTTTCACTAAGAATATGCCTCTTCCCATAATCACCTCAAGTTACAACTCCTTTCTGAGAAGTTTGAAGTACCCTGTTCCAGAACTGGTCTTTTCATGCCCATGTGTTTAAGCCTGTTTCAGGAACTGGCAATGGTGTTAATGCATGAATTCAAAATATTATGCTGTACAAACACTACAGAGCATAAAGACTGTGATTGAGAGACTTGGTTACCTATTTAAAGCAGTTATAGAAAATCCATGATAATGATTATGGAAATACTGAATAAACATCCAAGAAGATTACATGCTTTACTATATTAGTCCTCTAGCCAGGGTTTGAAAGGTCTGTATTTTCTGAAGGAACCACATTCCCCTGGTAAACCACTTAGCTAAGCTGGCATTTAAGACACTGTTTGCTGAGATTTTTTCAATTATTGTACGAAGTACAAAGGACAATCTTCAAGATTAAGTACACACTTATGTTTGTACACAATGATAATACACACAAATAATAACATACAAGTAAACAGAAAATAGCATCTATCAGATGTGAGGTCCCTTTAGTCCCTTGCATTTATGTATAATCACTCTTAATTATATGGCCATGTACGTTTTTCTCCCTCTCATTCTTATGATGACACAGAATTGTACACTGAAATACACTGTTGTTCACAGCATCCTACTTGCTGCCATGATTTGAAATCTGTGCACTCACTTGAGGAGTTTGCCATAACACATATGGAAACCTTAATGTACAGATAGCCTTGACTTTGGGGATTTGTAAAGAAGCAACTCCTTGCTTCAATAACTGCTGCATTTCTCCTCCTACTCTTTGCTGCAACAAAAGGCTGAAGCAGGATATTTCATAACACTCTTTGTGATATTGGTATGGACTCTGAGTCAGGGACTGTACTGGCATCACCAAATAAGAGGCAGTCATTGTTTACAGTCACATTAGGTCCAACATTAGTCCAGTGTTACAGTAATTTTTATTTTTCCATATTATAACTTACGCCTTGTAGGAAAAAAATCAGTAATTGTTGCTTGCTGGTGTGTCAGTCTAGTGGAACTATGAAGAAAAATTACTCCCTTGCTTGGTTTTCCACTTCCCTGGGTAGAGGCATTGTTGTGCCGTCAATCAACATTATGTGTAATATTCTGAAAATCACGAGCCAATATTTGATTCCTATCTTGGCTGTGCTCTCATGTCCCATTTTGATGTGGTGCCCAGATCACCTCCTTCATCTTCTGTGTTTGTTAATTTCCAGTGAAATGCAAACACTGTGCATGGAATCATTGTGGCTTCTCTAGCGATGACCCCAAAGAGCAAAGACTCATCTGACTGTGCTCAATTAGATTTAACTTGTCTGTTAGTTTTTTAGTAGTTTTTTCTATTTTGTGTAAAGCCGACAGAGGTGACCAATGAGAAATTTGGAGTGTTTATGGAAACTTTTTTTTAACAGAAGATAGTAACACAAAGGGTACTGGGATGGTGAGTACTCAAGTGTTAAAAGCAAAGCAAAAAAAAGCATGAGAGAGGATAAAAGCTGATTGCACCTAATTTTCCATTCCTTAAAAGAGGTTTTCAGTTGTTTCAACTTGATACAGGATATGTAGATATCTCCATATAGGTGTTTATGTGAGCTTCCCTGAGGGTTAACGGGTGTGCAATCTGGTTCCATAGAGATCCAGGCCTGACATTCAGTTCTGCATCTAGGGAAGGGGTACCTGCAGAGATAAAAGGTCTCTACCAGCTTCCATGGGACTTTGCAACATTATTTTAGTACTTCTAGGCAGAGAATTAAGACCTAGATCTCCACTGACCAAAATGGATCACTGGCTACATAGGCACATATCTTAAGATATTTTAAATGTGGATTGGAATCCCACCCAGACAGACTCAGCTGCCTAAACATAAGCATCCTGTACCAAGTCATGAAAATGAATTTTTCATCCTGACTACCCTCAACAGTAAGTAACTTTGTCTATGTCAGGAATTTCCAAAGAGTGGGCTGTGCAACTGTTGAATCTGCTGAAGGGTATGAATAAAAATGGCAACTTTGTAAAGTTCGTAAAATCTTGCAATTTTTTCCTTTTTTCTTGGAGATCAAATTTGTTGCATAATGTTCCCCTAGATGACTGATACTCCTGCTAAAAGCCCGCTTAAATTAGAGGACTGCTCAGTTTTTAAGTTTTTCTCCTAGTTTGCAGACAACTGCCCATTTGTGATTTTAGACTCCTCATGCTGTGTAGTGGGTATAAGAAAAGCAGAACCAACAAAACCAAAAGAAATGGTTATGTGAGCATGTATTTAAAGTAAAGGCACATGAAAATTCTATTGCTGTTAGTTGAACTTAAATCCAAAGACTAGTGAGAAGCATAAAATGCTGCTTCTGTCAGCATTGTGTAATGCCAGAGTATAAACTGCATCATGATACAATATTAGGATGGTTTCTTTCCTTTGTGTGATGCAAATTTATTATATCACATACTGTAATGTATGATAGCAGAAGGAAGCTCAGGATAGCCTTCCTCTTATTAAAATTTTGTTGTGACTTCATAATGGACTCTGGCACCTCCTCCATGAAATAAAGTGAAATTTAATAATTTTCTACTGGTATTATCTAAATAATAAAATGGTCATGTTGACAATTACTTCCCTTCTTATAAATGTACATTTGGCAATTCTAGAAGCAAAGATTAAATTTTACTTTCTTCCCTTTCTGAACAACATTATCATTATTTTTGTGTACAAGACCATCAACTCACTCTGTGAATCAGTTATTAGTAATTGTTTTTAAAATTCTCTCTTGAATTTTGATAAAAATATATCTGAAATTTAACCTCAGGGTAATTTTCCAGAATGTATTTTAGTTCATCAACAGCATAAACTTTTGTTTCATTCAAAGCATTGCTTTGTCTTTCCCTTTTCTCAAAGTGGCTTAATTTTGAAAGCATGACTGGGGTACAGAACATACTACACACACTCCCAACACTTTGTTTCCACTGACAGGTTTTCCTCTGTATCAGGGCAGTTGAATGAAATGTCTTTTGTAATTACTACTTGATCAAGTAATAATTGATCAGTAGCAAACCTTTTAAAATTATGTCTTAGAAGAAATAATAGCCACAAACCACTTTTGGGGAGTTCTTTTAGGAATGTTAGCTATAGAAAGGGTGAGCATTAAACTTGCATGGAACTATTGTCTAGAGGCACAAAACACAAGTGCAAGCAGAGGCAGAGGACAATCCTAAGAGATGTTTTTGGAAGGGAAATTTCAGTACTGCAGATGAACCTGTACAACTAAATACCATGTCTGCATGGAATTCCCTAGTAATTCCGGAATGTCTCCTGGTGGACTGATAGACCCTGATCATTTCAATGCCATCTCTTAAGCTGATAATGTGTCCAGAGCATGAATGACCTGGAGTTAAGTGCATTGTCTTGTTTTTGGGAAGTCCTTGATTTCTTGCAAGGGACTCTTGCCAAATGACCTGGTGAAGAACTCGATCCTGCAGGGTGCTGAACACAGCCCTCGATCCAGCAGAGCAGTCAGGCATGTTCATGCTGTCATTAAAGGCACAGGCAATATTTCTGGTATTTTTTAAAATTCATGCCCTCAGATTATTTTTTTGAATTAGAAGCATAGTATTGGAGTATTTCACATACAATTTTGTGGCTCTTGTTGCTGACTAATGGCTGTTTTCAAAACATATTTTACAGCTCCAATGGCACTTTATGTTTTAGGGTTAGTAGTGTTGTTTTCCTTATTGTTTTGGAGTGGCTTGAATATTTTTATTTCTTACTAGAAATTTAACAAGTACATTTTCTCTTATAACCTTCCAAATATCCCTCTTAGATCAACATAAGCTGTTTATCTCAAGTAGTAATGTACATTGACTTGAGCCATTTTCTGTGAAAAATGCATTTTAAAAGTCTTTAAAAATCAGAAGCTCTCCAGCAATCTCTGTGATTTCCCACCCAGATAGGTATGAGTTAAAAATAACTATTTTTAAGAAATGAATAATGGAAGAAAGTAATTTTCTGTCTTTATTTTCAGTACTTTGGTAGTCTGAGGTCAGATTTTGCCCACATTGAACGCATTGCTGCAGTCAGGAACTAAAAACATGCTCCACTATTTCAGCCAGCTCCTCTCACCATTAGTGTTTATGCAAAGCATTATAACTGATATGAACAAATTACTTTGCAGAACCTACTGACACATTCAAAGAGCAATGTCCTAAACATCCTAAAATACAAAAACTGAACAGTAGAAACACTCCAATATCACAGACAGTTTGGGAAAGCAGTGAAGATGTCAGGGCCATCATTTGAACGATGGTTTTAACACGCAAATAGAGAGAGAATATGTATGGTGAGTTAAGCTGCATAAAGCCTTTCTTCTAAATCCAGATGTAGGCATTAACTCGCATATTTGAGATGGCATGCTTATTTGCTAAGTGCAAAGATGGCTAGAAAAAGGCTTTCCCGACTGATGATAAAAGCTGGAGTACTCTTTAATTTTGGTTACTGCCAAGCTTATTTCAACAACCACAATAGTTACTTGGCTTCGTATCAAAAAGTGGCAATACAGTACTTACATGTCTATGGATCAAAATTAGATGAAAAATTGCTGTTTCTCATCTCCAAAGCCATTTGCCACACATTTTATAGGCCTCAAGATGCCTTTTGTAATATGTGATAACAGAGCCAACTGAAGCATCTGCCTGGGAAGAGATTACTTTAATTATGGACTCAATGTCCTATTTTCTGCAAGTGTTCCCCAGAGAATTTCTTACTGCTGGATGAGAGGTGTTATGATGCACATTAAAACCTACAAGTCAAACAAAAGAGGTTGTACAAGTGAGACAAGGACACCCATAGAGACCCCAGTCTTGCATTCAGTGACTAAAAAAACAACCCTGAATTCTGTGATTATAACCTTTTAATTGATGTAACACCTGTTAAAATACATTTCCAATATATATATATATATATATATATATATGTGTAAAAAAAGAATGATAAAAAAGCTTACTATTTTTTTCCTTTTCCTATTATGTTTTGTAAAATTGATCAATCTATAGAGGTCTTTAAAATGCTCATGTTTTTGTTTTAATTTTTTCAGTACAGTAGTTACTAATGATGTAATATGGAAAATGCAGCAGAGAGGTTTCTTGTTAACTTCTATTTTTGTAACGAGAAGTTTCTTGTCATTAAGAATTCATTTGCCTTCTGCTGTAGTATCATTGTTCACAATTAACTCACTTGATATTAAAGTGGATGTGCTGGATGCTCCTATAGAAATTCTGTGTAAATCACCATTGATTTAGCACAGTTTAATGGATACTTAAAATATTTGTCATTCTCTCTTCATCAATTAGAAGCAAGCTTAGAGATCTTCATTAGCAGCTGCTGCAATGATGAGCTGAAAGTTTTTCTTTACACAAAATACGATGGAAGAGCTGTAAAGATGGCTTGAAGATGCTGTGACAGCATGTGAAGTACTGGGAAACTTCCTTAGAATTTGGAAAATTGCCAAAATTTAAAGGGAAAATGACATTTCTAGAAGAGACTGAACTTTAAAAACAAAACAAAACCACAACAACAAACCAAATAAACAAAAAACTATTTGAAGTGTATTTAAAACAGAGGGCCATAGCTTCCTCTTTGATTTTGTACAGTTATTAGAAAGGTTTATTCACATAAAACATTAGAGTGAAAGCAAAGTTTATCCTTTATAAATAATAGCAACCAACATCAGGGATTTTTCAATTTGCTAATTTTATAGTAACTGTCTTTAGTGAAGCACAATGAGGTCTGAAAAGAATGTTAAATGGTCAGTACTTCCCTGGTCTAGGGGGAGGTAGCATGGAGATTTCCTAGCATAGCAAATGAAAACAATTTCATTTCACAATTTCCCCTGCAGCCCCCAGCCCCTGGAGGAGCTTGTCAGGTAGAGGTGATCACATGTGTCTCTTCTTCCTGGTTTCCAACACCATTCCAGGTGCCTGGGGAACACTTGCTCCAAACATTGTCCCTGCTGCTATACAGGCTAAATTTATAAACCCAGTCCCAGCTTGAGGTGCTGGTGACTGTGGCTCAGAGATACCTGACCTGCATCTGCAGGGTTGAATTTGGGTTTGGAAGTGGTGGCACCTGTGTGTCTGGGCTGTGGCTGTGCTCCTTAAGTCTCAGGATGTCAGCTTTAGGAGGTGATGGAGGAAGCTGAAATAGTGCAGGTGGCTTTGCCTGGAGCCATTCTGGGTTAGAAGGAGGTGGAGCTCAGCTCTCTGCTGTGTACAGCACGGCAGGACACTGAGACATATGGATTAAGGATTAAATGTTAGATCCCTTGTCTATCTTCTAGGCTTTTCATTGTTGTTGTTTGGGGCTTTTTTTTTCCTTCCTCTGGCTGTAAGGAGCTACACAGTGCCAGGATTTAATGGAAGGTTTTAGCTCACAAGTAAAAGGGATCTCCCCTGTTCTGTGACGGGAGATCCCTGGATCAACCTTGGACCAAGTTGGAAACTGAGTCAATATCAGCTGTTTCCAGGCTCAATGCTTTGCCTTTTGGTTAATTACTGACAAGATGGAGAAAAAAGTAATGAATATTCATGGCTTGGTGAAGTCACTGAGGCCACTTTTCTTGGTCCTGGATTCAGGATGCACAGACATGTGGGAGCATGGCTGGTCACTTACTGGTGTCCCTTCTGAGATTTTGGGAGAAACTCTCTCCCCTCGTCAGCTGTGGAAACTAATTGTGCCTGAATCCCTATGCCTGGGAAACTTCCAGTGAGGCAGCCATGTGCATCTAGAGCTGGGCTTCCTCGGCTGCTCTCCCAGCCTCATGTGCCCTACATAGCACCAGATCCCCTTGCGGCACTTGAATCAAGCTGAAAATCGTCTAAAATTTCAGCTGTGATTTCTGCAAGGGCAGACCTTTCAGCTGTGACACTTTACCTTGCCAGAAGCCATGAAATCTGTTCGGATATTTTTCTGCTTGCCAGGGAGAGCTGACCTTTCCTTCGGGTGAACTGTCCAGCTTTGGATCTACTGTTCCTTTGCTCTTGGAGCTGGCACTGTTTTGTGGGTTGCCAATGTTCTTAGCCAGAACTCTGTGTTTTAAATAGTATGGGCAAATAGGTCATCATTCGAATTATTTATATGCAAATTGTTGTCCTTTTTATTTCAAAAAACATTCCAAAAGGCTGGAGCTCTACTATTACTTAACATGATGAAATGTCATTACTTAAGAATGGGATGTCTCCCAGTGGCTTTGAGCACTGGGTTTCTTATTCTGTGGGGCCTTTAACTTGTTATGGAACTTCTTTTGCTGATTGTGCTCAGCGTCCAGAGTCAGGTGAGTAAAGGGTTGGAAAAGACAACTCTCTGTCTGAGCTGCTCCCTGCACTGTCAGTTGGTGTCTGTAGCTCTCATTCTCTCCTGCTTAACCTGGCTGTGACTGGAACTGCTGGGAGGTCTTTGCCCATCTGGGCTGCAGGCAACAATTGCACTGGGGGAGCTCCTGACTCTTTCACTGGAAGAGATCTCTATCTTGGATTGCAAGGGAAGGGGAGAACATGGTGTTCCAATCTTCCTCTCTCTTTCAAAGCCACATGTGTGTCCCTTCACTGGAAACCAGTAGTTTATCACAGTGAGCCATGGTCCATCCTGATGGATGAGAGATGTAGGCTTTACTTCTCATGGGGGAGAGATAGATCTGGAGTCCGTGATGACGCTGTCATTGTTCTGAAGTACATCAAGGATACATCACATTTCATCTAGCCTGTGCAAGGATTTCAGTGTCTTTTATTAGGGAATATGAAATATGGTCTCACAAATATTTCTCCTTGTTGTCATTTTCTCTAACATAACAATTTCATTTTTGTTTTTTCAACCCCTCTTCAATAATGCACAGAACATCCATGTCGGAGTTTTCTCCTTCTTATGAGGTTCACTCTTCTGTGGCAGCAACATACCCATCAATAGTGAAAATATTTCATAATCCTGGCAGAGCACAGTGGTCTTCATGAGTCACACTTCAGAACAGTGCAAATTATTTAATGTTACTTTTTTTTTTAATTCCTCATTCCTCATGTATGAGCACATTTGTTTGTGCTTTTAAAGAAATAACCATTGTGATACTGAAATCACATTTAAATATAACTTTGCATTGCCATATGGCACAACCTGTAGACACTAAGACTCTGGCAGTTCATGTATTAGGTTGCCAGACTGATATGGTGGATAAGTAGATTGTCATAAAAGTAATTAGTTTCAGTGTATGTAGATTGCACTTGGCCTTTTTTGTTGTTAAGCTTTTAAGGACTGATCTAAAGCTTTGCTGTGATACAAAAACAAAGCATCTCACAGGAGGACAATTTGCAGTTACAAATTTTTAGAATGTGCTTGCTGAATGAAATAAAAATAAAATTGATCTCATTCTTGCTAGTATTTAAGAAATGTCAGGAATGTTTAGTTGTATTTTTAAGGATATTTCTGTTGTTGATTTGTAACCCACCAGAGTTCTAACTGGTACCTAGGTTTGCTGGTTGCGACTATGTCCAGTGCTCTGAAATACTTTTGGCTCCAAGCCCTGTGGACTAGGAGAAGAAATAAAACATAAATTGAAAAAATCATAAGCAAGTACTTCTGAGGTTGCCTGATGTCATGCAATGTGACATCGATGACTATTGGATGGCTATTACAGTGGTCAGTAAAGGCAGTTTAGTTTGGTAAAGGTAATTAATTTTCATCAGCAACTCACTGCTCTTGATGCCTCTCTATCTCACAGGTAGTCAAGCTGGATTTCAAGGCTGGGGCTCTGTCTCACTTTTGGCAGCAGGGCTTTTCTGTCGCAGAATGTGACTTGGAATGTGAATTCCCAGCTGGAGCTACCAGGAAGTGCCCAAGCCGGGCCAGAGCAGTTAATGGTGCCTTTGACCTGAGAGCCAGTCCTGGAGCTGAGCATGCTCTGGATCCCCAAAGGCTGCAGCACATCTTGGTGCTCTCAGCTGCATGGAGCTTTTTGTGTGAAGCTGGAAGGTTCAGGAGCACTGAACACCCAGTGACAGAGAGAAAGGGAGGGATACAAACCTCAGCCAAAACAGGGATATTAGCTGAGTTTATTAAGTTTTCATGAGTTTAATTAGATTTTCAGACAGTAACAAAATTATAGAGTAAGTGAAGCTCAGTGTTTGCAAGTGCTGGAAATGCTTTGCAGTGCTCTGTTTAGCAGTTCTATAACAATATCTTTAAACTTTCTAGTTATATTTGAAAAATTAATAAATAGAATTTTAATGAACTCTTTTTCTCTTTTTTTTTCTTTAAATTGGCAAAATCAAGTCTTTGGGTCTTATTCAGTCTCTGAAAGTGTGAGCACAGAATACATTTCATGGTTGATTTATGAGCTCCTTGAAAATATGGTTTATAATGAAATTCCGACAGGCCCTTAACAAAATTAGCATAACAAATAGCAATGTAATAATACCTTTCATGTCTGTGCATTCCTCCAGATTCACTGTCAGCGAGCACTTGCCAAAGACCAGAACACTTCCAGCCAGGAACACCCTGGCTGCACACCCAGACAATGCACCCCCAGAAAGCTGACTGCCTGCTGCATGGATGGGGAGTTATGGATTCAGAAAGTCCGCATGGACAAACTTAAATCAGCAGTAATTCTAGCAAAACAATATCAAATTAAGAATAGCTGTCTTCAGCTACAGAGTTATTGCTGTTATTATTGGTTATTATTAGTTGCTTAGTTATTAGTAAGGCAAAACATGAGAAGTGTAACTTTTGCTGCTGGCAGTACCTAATTTCAGGGCTTTGTGAGAATTAGGAAATATAGCTGAGATGATAGTTAGAAGACCAGTAATGACTTGGGCTGTCTTTGTTCATATATGAAGTCTGTATTTATACTTTAGAACTTTATTTTGATGATTTTTACAGCTGAGCCTGATCTCTACAGACAGGATCTCTGAGATCCTGATGCTTTGCCTGTATCTAATGTTTGCAACACATAAGTTTCTGCTGATGTGTTTCTTTGGAATAACCTAGGCCAAAGCTGGATAACTGGGTCAGAGCCAGTATTTTTTTATGTAGAAAAGTCTGGGCTATGGGTATCTCAGATTTAATGTCCATAACACAAGTGGTTTGCCACTAGGAATTTCGAGGGCATTATACTGACCTCAATCTGCTCACACAATCACGGAAACAAATTAAAGAGCAAAAGTACTATGCAGCTGTTAGTATGGAGAGGGATGTTGGAGCCTTTTGAAATACAAAGCAAGAGAAAGAGAGTAGCATAATCTTTGGTCTCCCAGCAACTGATGCACAGTTATGGATAGATGAAGCTAAATTTTAGCATTGAGGTTCATATATGAGGAGTATAATTACATTTTTATTCTAAAAATGTTAAAACAATGTTAGAGTAAGTGGTTTCTTTTCAAAGGAGAAGTTAAAATGGGAGATATAATTCCAGATGAGATAGTTAGAAAGAACTGTTTACTGTGTTTCTCATTGGCATATTGTTAAGATTATTTTGGGAAATTCAGAAATGGGTAGGGACACAAAAATACGGTCTGGGAAAAAGAAAAGGGCAGTGAGCTTTTGGTGAGACAGCAAAGCTTGTAGGGGTGCACATTATGCCAGGCCTGGGAAGACTTAGTTCAGAAAGTCAGCATCTTTCCGACAGAAATTCGGGGAAAGTAAAAACCCTTGAATAACTACTTTGTTATTCACACAGAGCTGATTTGTTTAGTTTTAGTGGCATTCCCGTGCCTGTGGCAATCCTCAAATTTCCACTATCAAAATGTCAGGTTAGGAGGTGACTCAGTACTGGTTTACTGGGGAGAGGAACTGAGATAAAGGAGCCAAAACACTTTGGGGAAGCCCAAACCAAGGCTTGACAGACTCTGTAGTAACAATTCAAGCAATTTTGTTTCCTTTACTTCAGCACTGTTGGGTAACTAAGGTTAAAAGTGATCATGAAGAGGTTTTATCTTCATTTATATGAAATGGGGACAGTGTCCATCTCCTGCACTCAGCCTCAGCTTCAGCTTTCTCACTGTCATTTTTAATAGGAGAATTTGGCCTTTGTGTTAATAAATTAATGGCGGAATAAAACAGCCACACTAGGTGCAGTAGCCTACAAATTCTCAGATTGCTTTTTTCCCCTATTTTTTTGCTAGCCAGGCTAAGTATTCTGAAAGAGCAATATTTGGGCTTCAGTCACCATGGTCAGTGCATGGTTCATTAACCAGATTTTTTGGGCTTACAGTCTTACTCTTATTAGCACAATTACTTTTCTCTCATCATGTTCCTTGTAGCCCTTAGCAGATCCAACAAGGAGGGAGAGATGATCCCCAGGAAATCAAACTACCTATTTTATGATTGCTACATTCATGACAGTGCTCATGACATTCATGACATTTATGATTGCTACATTCATGACAAGAGGGCCATAATCTAGGTCTACAGTTGTTACCTCAGAAATTGTAGGCTATACAAAATTGGGTCTCTAAAGGACCCAAAAACTTTTAACCAGGAAGTATAATTGGAGGTTGCTTTACCATTTCTTCACAGACAAAAAGATACATAACTCATGCTGAGTAATGGCAGAAAAGCCAACACTTGAAATAAAATTTCCTCAAATACTAGAAAGTTGACTGGAAGAAACAAATTATCTGGTTTCTCTGCCAAAGGCTCTCAACCATAACAAACTTCAGTATCAGATGATCCTTAAATTAATCATTAGTTGTTCTCCAGTTTAAATTTTCTCAAGGAAAACATTTCCTACTCTCTGTTAGACCAGATTCTGCTGTTTTAAGTCCCATGGCCAGGGTGGTGTCGTGTGGGCAGTGTGAGTATTGGTGTACACAGAGGCCATGAGAGCATCCCAAGGGATTTGGTGCTGATAACTCACAGTGCAAGAGCTCTCAGCACCTGGGGCTTCATTTTTAGCTGAGGAGCTGCAGCAGCACAAGTATTTGTTGGGAGAGTTCCTGTGCAGTGAGAAGCTTGGGAAGAGACAGATGAAATGCAGGTGCTGCATTGATACACTGGGTTTTTGGGCTGCCTTGAGGATGACTTAACTGCTATTTTGCTTTTGCAATCTGTGTCTTGTTTTAAAGAAAGGAGAGCTAATCCAAACCCACTTAATTTGGGGTTTGTTATGTTATGTATGTTGTGATTTGATAAAATTTCTTGGTCAGAAGTTTCACATTTTTACTAGAAATGGCAGGTATTTATAATTTGCTGCACAAGTAGTTTTCATGTTTTAGCATAATTTAGAGTGAATTAATGGCTTCTTATTTATTGCCTAATGCTCTGTAGGAGTGATTTATAAAGCCATACTCTGCACTGCTTGTTACTTTGTATTCTCTGTGTTAGGTGTATCATCAATATCATTAAATGAATTCACAGTGACATTGCTCTGGAACTATGGGTTTTGATACAAGGGTAACAGAACATAAATCAAGAATTATGTTTAATTCATAAGAGGCACCAATCTCTCATTTAAGTGTAGGCTGGGCTAGATGGTGTCAAAAATATGCTTTACAATACCTCTTCTGATTGCATTTCAGATCCTCTCTATATGCCCTTATGTTCTCTGCAAGAATAATAGATAGCAATACGGTGCAGTTTGTCAAGTGAATAACATATCTGGTTTTATATATTTGGGTGCAAATGCTATCATTATTTTTACCACAAGCCAAAAAAGAATATATTTACATGAATATACTTAAAACTATTCTTAAGGGAATCTATAAATTTAAAGACAAGTCTTGCCTATTCTCTGCAATGAATACAATTGTTAACTATATAAATTACACTTCAAAAATCCAATATTTTCTAGTATTTCCAACTGTTATTTTTACTCCTAAGCAGAAATAGAAATAAACTTTAATTTTATTCTCTCTTTTCTTAACTCTTTAAATTTGTCTTGAATTAATACATTAAAATCCAGAGCATTAAAAAACCTGTCAGAATCTTTAACTAGTATCTGTTTACTTTTTTTATTAATTTTATGTAAATATTTCCTTTCCTTTTGGCTTTTCTAGAAAAATTTATTCTTACAAAGCCTAAATTTAGGATTGGCACCGGCTTGAAAATGCACTTTCACCTCATTGTTACTCCAAGTGCATATGAACTCTTGACAGTATCATTAACATATAATGGCAATTTTGGAGAAAGAAGATTTAAATCTCTGGACTTATGACGCAGTTTATTGGAAGTGTTAATTATGCAGGACCTTGGGCTGTCATTTGCTAGAAGTTTTCTCATCACTTCGCTGCAAGAAGCGGGACGTTCTCTTTGACACTTCTTGGAGTTAAAATAGTCATCACATATTTTAAATGGCTGGAAGGAATTGCATTCATGGGAGAATACTAATGTTTACATATAAATAAAAACTAGAAAACATATTTTGTGAAAATGAGGGAACTCTTTTTGTTCAGTATTTGAAATGTTTGTTCTCAGTGGAAACAAAGGACAATAAAACAAATAGCATATCTCTGGAGAAGGAGAGAGATCAGACTTCAGGGCCTTTTTGTCCCAGATTTCATGCAATATCCTGTGTGCCCTTTCATGAATGTTTTCTAATATTTTTTAGGATAAGAGAAATAAATCAATTAAATATACGATGAAGTTTTTTACACAAAGCTGGAAGAGATTGTTGGGATTTTTAAAAATTTTAACTTAAAAATAAGTTGGAATAAGAGTATGCAATGGATAATTCTACCCAGTTTGTAAACAAAACTTAGATACTCTTCTATAACAAAAGGCATCTATATGTGAATATTAGAAGTTCCCAGTAACATTTTACCCAAATCTTCCAAAAATTCCTTATTCTGGCCACCTGGCACCTTGCAGCCTTCCCTTCCATTGTTGCGTGGGTGATGTTAAGATGAGTTATGAGAAGGTGTGGGCTCTGAGGGATCTCTTGGTCTCAGGAGTTTGTGGCCCAGAGATTTCCAGGTCTTCCCTCCAGAATATGGGGCATCTCTCCCACCTCTGCTGGCAGCCATGCCCAAACTGCAGCAGAGTAGTTTGGAACACCTTCTGCCCAGTTTTGCAAAGAAAATGGGAATCCTGTTAATGGCATCCTGAGGCTGGGCAAAAGGGTGCTCAGCACAGAGGTGTCATGCACTTACTTAATGTCATTAATGTGCTCAAGACCACAGAGCTCCTTTAGGATCAGAGGTTAATGGTGCCAGAATTAACTGCAAGCTCATTTCATTTACTAGTACTTCAGAAATAACAGTGACTGGGGTAATTTTTCTTCATTATGTTGCAAGCCCTTTGGTTAGGAGGGTGCTGTTCTAGAATGAGTAACTGCTGTACATGGTGACACAGTACAGATCCATTTACTGGGCAACTGTCCAGTTTCCAAACAGTCACTAATATTAAAATTTCCTGTCACCAGCTTTAAAAGGTGCCTGTGTCAGTTAAAAACAGAAAGACAAAACATGCAGGGAAATTCAATTTAACATACCGTAAGATGTATTTCTGGAATGAAAATGCTGCCTGCCCATCCCTCTTTCTCCCTGCACTAATTATTTCTGAACTTTTATGTCCATTCCAATGAAATTTGACAGCAGCTTAGGTGTCTTTAATGTATTATCATGGACATCTGAATATAGAGGACCTTACTGGGAAGGATTATTATGTACAAATGGAGAAGAATTTGAGGAAGCTCAGGCTTGGCAAGAAGCTCCAGCTGAGCACCTGTTTTAGCAAACTCCTCCTCAGCCAGGTCAGTTGAGAGACCAAGAGAAAGATGGTACCAATGGGGCTGCCAGTGATGAGCTTTCTGTGGCTTAGAAATTAAACATGGAGGGACACAGGAAAATACACTGAGTTAAATCAGTACCAAATAAAACCATACTTGTTGTGAAGTCATGAAGCAGCATCATTCAGCACCTGACACCAGGAATCCGGACACTGATTCCTGCATTCAGGAATGCAAGACTTTAAATAGGACCTTCTAAAAGTATGTTCCCCAAAATTAAAATGGCATTTTCTCATTTATTTTGATAAAAGTGTTAATTGGTAAAAAGGTTTTTTCAAACCTTGTGTAGTGTTTTAAAGAGAATATTCAGAAATGTAGGTGTGGTTCACTTAAAATAGCACTCAACTGGGTAAATCTGAGCATTTGAAAAGCACAGCCTGGGGAAAAAAAGCAGTTTCAATCTTGCTTCCTAAAACCAGCAGGTCAAAGATCTTTAATGTGTTCTTGTTATAAAGTCCTCAAAAAGACCAAGTATCAGCATGAGAAGTATTGATGAACAATTTTCCACAGCACTACTGACAGCAGCAAAAAAGGAAGGTATTTCCCTGCAGCAAGACAACATGTAAATTTTTGTGGTAAGCAGAGATCAAAAGATTTGTGAATGGAAACTCAGAAAAGACACATGTTCTGGTTTACTAAAAGTACCTAGAATATTTATAATATTTTCTGTATCTCTTAGTTTAGTAACTATGAAGTCAGTAATACAGCCAGAACAATGGTTAGGTGGAATACATTGGGACATAGAAATAAATAGATAATTTGAAATTTTTAAGCTAAAAGGTACATGTTAACATGTCTCCACTGAGTATTATTAATACATAAACCCAGGTCTTTAGTTTAAATGCAAGGGATTTGCCTCAGGTCAATAAAATTAAAATTTTTTTAAATGATAATTTTTTTTTAAAGGGCAGGAATATCATGCAAGGAATCCAAACTTATTGTGAGCTGTTTGATTGAGGAATCCTCACCTGGAAGCTAAAAGCCACACATCACCAGCTGTATTTTAAAGCATTTTATTTGTTGTTTGCAATATACTGTTTTTAACAGTCTTTGTACAGAAATAACATAGAGTTATCTTTGCCAGTGGATGGAGTCTGCCTGTTTTCATAGCATGTGCCAAGCAAGTGGTACAGCATAGTTAGTGCTGCTATTTTTACAGCATTGTTTTTAGATGCTGTTCTTGGATATGTCTTATTTTCTTCCACATTTATAATTGTATCTCTGTTATCCAAACACCTTTACCAGCTAACAGTTCACTGCTATTCATTCCATCCCTCTGATGGGTCTTGCTTCAATTCTTTTGACTCAGTGCCACATCCATCCCATTCACAGCAACAAGGTACCTTCTAGCTTATGTTATATTGGTTTTCCATTGTAGTTTTTCAGGATTTCAGCCATTCTCTGTGCAGGCATGGGATTTTTTTTTTCCAGAGATCAGCCGATGCTTGATGATCATTCAGAATGGGAAATTAATTATACTTGTAGTACCTTTATGTAACTTCCATGAAATCTAGTACCTGTTATGAATCTATCCTTGTCTGATCAGTTTTATTTAGACTGCACTGGGAAGATTTATGTCACATGTGAGCTGTCACTGCTTCCCATTCCAGGGTACTCTGGAGCCAATACTTGGGATATTTTTGACAAAGTGAGTGCTCAGAAAACCAAGGTTTTAGAAAACCTGTTCAATTTATCCTGACACTTCTGAATTTATCCCAAGCAGTTCATGGGAAATGTCCCTTCCATTAAGATAGAGGGGACTGGACTAAATGCAACAGTGGACCTACTACCCAAAGTTCCTCATTGTTCTCCAGAGGAGAGGGAGATTTGCAAGAACAAACTCTTTTTGTTTGTTTGTTTTTGTTTAGTTGATGCAGTATTTTCACAAAATCTTAAAAACTGTCTCACTCTGAAAACCCCATTAGAATATCAGTTATGAGAAGAAATCCTCTTTTATCAGGAAGTGTTAGCTCAAGTTTGATGTTTTATTAATCAACCATAAACTTCTTAGCTACAAAAATTACAGATGAATTTCTCTAATTTCCAGCACCACTCTGTTGTGTTCAGCAGCAGATGTGCAAATCTCCAATGAATGCCTTCATCTGTAGTACTTGGAATTTGGAATTCCAGACAGGGGAATTTGAGCTCCCAAGCAATATATCATGTAAAAAAAGCAGTAATTATTTGTGTGTATTGAAAAGTTCACCTTCATGGCAACTTTACTGAACTGAATTCCCAATGTATTCATTTTGATAGGAAACTGTCATTAGCAAATAAATGAAGAGCTGAAGGCTGGTTGTATTTCACCCAGTATCACCATTTTTTGTTCACCAGGGACACAGGGAATCCACTGTTGGTGCTAAAGAATCTCAGAGCATCAACAGGATGTTTTCCTACAAAGTTTCATTCCAGCATTGTGCTCATTCTGCCAGAGATTTCTGAAAACAAATCTGTGCTCAGGAAAAATTAGTCAATAATAAAAAAGCAAGAGCAGCCATCTATCCTGGAAGTACTTATATTGTTGCTTAGATTCTCTGTTACTCTGGTTTCCTTCGAGGCTAGGGTTATAAATCTCTTCGTTATTACTTTACTCTAAGAGAAAGGTTTTAGACTTCAATGTCTTTTTCAATAATGGGTTTAAAGAATTATTATCCAAACCGTATCTAAAGGAGATATTATAGCAATGTAGCTTAGCAGGTAATTTGTTTCTGGGTAAGACAAATAATGGATTGTTTCCCAGTGAAAAACATGGATTCAAACTCATTATTGTTGGAACAGTTTATTATATGGGAGGCTGCTCTCCAAATGAGTTGTAAATTCAGTGTATTTATGCCTGTGTCAAGTGACTGACCATTTCAAGGTGAAGTTCAGACACCAGATTTTGTTTAACATAATTTTGATAATCCTATTATTATTTTATTACGTAGAAGCATTCACAAATACCAGAACTGTGAGCCTTGATGTGCTGTTTGGCAGAGGTAAAAGGAATAGCAGAGCTGTTTGTGTTTTATTAGTGCAGTTGACCCTGCTTTGAACAGGAGGTTGGTCTGGAGACCTCACGAGGTCCTTCCAGACTGGATTTTCTTATGATCCTCTCTGGTGTGACTGTGAGTCTGGATGGAGGAAGACAAAACTGCCCATAGCTCATAAGCAGCTGAATTCAACCATTCTGGATCTGTCAGCAGGGACAGAGGGTGGCTCACAGAGCAGCCACTCACAGCACCCACCGCTGGAAGCCAGCCCCAAGGGATGCTGAGCCATTGCCAGCACCCTGCACGGGGAGCTCAGGGGCTTTGCTCAGCCCTAAGAGCTGCTTAAAGTCCCTGGTTTGGAAAGCAGGGCTGGAGGACAGGACTTGTCGTGGAAGGACACAGAGAACAGATTTTTCTCTTTTAAATTCAATCTCTCAGGTTGAGGTGGGAAAGACTGGGTGTGATTTAGACATCCAGGTGTCTGATTGTCTCTTAATCCCAACCTTAAAGGAGCCCTCTAATGAGCATCTCTGAAAAAAAAACCATCCAAACTATAAAAGGCCAAACTATGCTGTGAGCAGCAGGATCCATTAATCCAAGTTTCCCACGTCTTTGGACAGTAAACCCCAACAGCACCCACACCACAGCACTTCAGGGGCACTCACACTGCACCTCAGTCTTGCCTTCAACACCTCTAAGGTCCCCAGATAACCCCCTACCCTTCTCCAGTACAGCCAGCTCCTGCCAGGGCTCCTCACCACCATCTCTCCAGTTTTTGCCATGAACATGATGCCATTCCACCTGCTTCTTTTGTCTGGAGTTCCATGATACTTCATTTTTCATTTTTTTTCAGTGACTGATGGAATTAATTATTCTCCTAAGGTAATATTTCACCTGCCTACAAATATTTCTATTTGTAAGCTAGTATGGTCTTCAGAGACCATATGTGCTTTCTTCTAACTCATAAATCTGGATGAAAATTAAAAACCATGCAGGAGAAATAATTGTCCTTTTTATGATTAGTGACCCTGCTTTTTTTTCCAGAGGTTCACCATATTCACAGCAAGAATAACAATTCTTCATGAACAACTGTATCAGGTTCTCTCTTAGTTTGATTTTGATCAATCTGTGAAAGATTACCATGTTTAATTTGTTTTTCAGTCCTCTGAAAACACTTAGGTTGGTGAGAAGAGTGCGAAGAAATGTTAGACAAAGAGTGTTTGGTGAAGCTTTGGGAAGGGAAACCTGCCCCTTGTGCTGTAGGATGCAGACTGTGGACATTTTGATTTTTGATGTATTATTTTCTAGCTTTAGACTAAAGATGCAGGTTTTATCCTTCCCTTGCACATTGTGGATGCACAAGTTACATCCCTGTAATTAATATTGAAATTAGTTGTTTTAAAGAAAGGCAGTTAATTTGGGTATTGAGGATTTCTCTGTGAGGTTGTAAAGCAAATAGAGGGGATGAGGTTCTAGATTTTTATGTGGCTAGTGGCAATGTCCTCTGGGAGCAGTGGGCAGCTAAATCAGGATAGAGCAGACTGGTAAAACCTTAACTAGGAAATGGATAGTGAGTACAGATGGCATGAGAGCAGTGAACTGAAAAGATGGCATTAAAATCATCCCTTTTTCCATTATTTAGGATCTTTTAAAACTACTGTTATTTTCATCCCAGCATGTCATATGCTGTTTCAGATTTTGCTTTTTTTATTTTAAATGGTTTTAAGTTTTCTCTGTATTAGCTGAGTATGCTATTTAGTATGAGCTTTCCTTTAAAAATGTATCATGCCAGAAAACCCCAGAGCATCAACTACCTTTAAACTCCTGGTTTTCTGGGGTCTTGTAAAACCTTTAGCACTTGTGGTTGGATACTCTGAGATACTCAGCCATAAACTCATGATTAGGGAGAATCAATATCACAGATATTTATGCAAAGTGTTAAACATAATGAACTGGTTAATTCTTTTGTTCTGTGAAAATCAGTCCTCAAGTGTTGATTAACCTGATTAGATGCAAACCTTGCTTTCATTTCTTTGCTTTTACCAGAAATACAAAACCTTAGAATGATGAGTCTGAGTAAAATGCAGCCTGGAAGGGATCTCAGGAGGTCTTTATTCCAAAATCCTGCTCAAAGGAGGGCCAGACCAGAATGCTCAGGATTTTAATCTAGGCTGGTCTTAAAATAGGGCGACGATGGAGAGGAACTGCACAAGTTCCTTTGGTGGCTGCTGCCAGTCCCCCCAAAATCATCTCTTCTGCAAACTGAATGAGCCCTGATGCCTCAGTTTCTCCTCACAGAGTCTGTGCTCCAGCCCAGCCCATCTTTGTGGCCTCTGCTGAATTCCCCCAGTTGATCAGTATTGCCATACTTCATTAGTACACATTGTCAATAAAAGGATCATTGTAGAAGCATAAGATGACTGCAAGTCCTTTGACTTAATACCTCTGTGTTCATTTAGAGATTTCAAGAATTTTAAAATCCACAGTAACTGCAACATTTCTTCTTATCATACAGGAAAATACTAAGGTTTTGTTGTTCTTGAAGGGAAATTAGGTGATTGAATAATATCTTCAATGATTATAGACTTTAAAAGATGACATAAGCAAAATAGAGGAAAATCACTATTTTTATACCAAAATATTTAATATATTCATTAGCTTAAGGTTAGATATAGATTTCAAATAGTTATAAATATTCAAAGCATTAAAAACCTAAAATTCATCCAACTGATGTTCCACTAAATAATAAAGTACAATAGATTGCAAAACCTAAAACAAGGACAGAGTCTTCTCCCAAAGACTGAAAAAGGTAGAAAACAGGGACCTTGTTGTTGGCACTGTGTCAGTAGAGAGACAATGGATGCTTGTTCTATTATTTATATGAGCTCTCTGCTTGGCAGATGCCACTGCAATAACCCTTTATTTCAAGTATAAAAAAAAGAATTTGCTTTCCTTTATAATTGCACCATGCAAAATACTAATGAAAATGTTGGATTTCCTGTAGCTGAGAAGAAGGTATTGTGCTAATCTGCTTTCAGTCAGCAAGAAGCTCTAATCATTCTAGTCACATAAAAGTAGACAGAATTTTTAAAAACCCACATCTTTTTATTCTCCGAGGCTGAAGAAAAAGGAATGTAAAAACGTACAGTTTACAATGGTGAGTCTTACTTTTTGCCTCTTTTATAAGTTATATACATTGTTACAGTGAATCCATCTTTTGTACACGCACCTTGCAAACAAACAAAAGTTTGGTGTTCTTTAGGACAAGAAAAAACGGTTCTTAGAAACGGTAACGTGTAGGGGCTGGAGCTCCCTGTGCACCCCTCTGTTTTCAGAGTTGTAGTCTTCGATCCATCCTCTGTAATATGGGTTATAATTATACAATCTTCAATAGGATCACAGAATGGCCTCCCTGTTCCACTGCCTCACCACGCTCACAGTAGAGATTTTTTTCCTACTAACTATTTTAAACCTGCCTTCTCTGACTCTGAAGTCATTCCCCATTGCCAGGTCACCACATACTCTTGTAAGAAGTCCCTCTCCATCTTTCCCTTCAGGTACTGGAATGAAATTTTTGACGGCCCTTCTCATTCATTTTTCTATTTAAGAATGTTTATTTTATTCAAATCTTGTTTAAAGAAAGTCTTTAAATGTTTATTAAATCAGTCTTTAATCAACCTTTAGGTTGCCTTGAGTCTCTTTCCCCAATATGCAGTCCCCAGAGATAAATTTAGAGACAAAAGACAAAACCAAGTGACTCTTGTTTCTCTTGCACTTACCCTAAGTGAAGGCTCACCCATGAAATAAGTTATGAACGTAATTTATTCATGTGAAGCACGAACTTCAGCTCAGGACACCTGCCCCAAATGAAACGATTGCTCTTTGCCCCCTGGCACATACTCTGGCTTTTGCTGGCCATTTTAGTCCTTCCCCCTGAAGAATTTTCACCTCTCATTGAGGTTTTTAGAGCAAGTGTGCTAATTCCAGTCCCCTGAACAAATGTCTACATAAGTAATTGCATCTGACTTGCCAAATTTCCCTGACAATTTCAGCTGAATATGGCCAGGACAGATGACTTTCCCTATAACATCTTAGTTAGGAAACCATTGGGGACAGGGAGAGAAAAGCAGAGTCAAAAAGTGTATTTCAGAACACACAGATCTCATTTCTGCTGCTTTAATTAGACTGTGCTTGCATGTCAAATGAAAACTGAAATAACAACTTGGAGTCATTTAACCAGTAGATAGAAGCCTCCCACCCAAGTGCCTTCTGGATTAGCAGCCACAAGTGCTCTGTGCATTTTCCCAACTGGCCCCAGCAGCAGAACCAGCACCATCTCCCAGTCAGGTTTAACATCTTGGTCTTACTGCTCTTGAAGAATTGTCACTGTAAGCTCCAGCCCTGGTAGGAAACACAAGACAAAATGCACCCCAGCCTGCCCTCACCTCCTGCCCCACACAGTAAATGGCCAATGAACCACCTCTGCAGGTGCTGGAAGAAAATGGTTCACATTCCCACCATGAGAGGCTGTGCACAGCTGCCCCATGTACTTAATCACCAGAAGGCCTGATCTCCATCATGCTTTAAGACTATTTTTATTCAGAGATCCCTTAATCAGGCAGTTTTGGATGAGTATATATTTTTTAAAGACAATGTGTTAAACCCTACAGAGATCCTGCAAATTTAACGATGGAGTGAAAACCCTTTATTTTCATAAGGAGGGCAACTCCCCACCCCTGAGCCGTGTGGCCATTTTTGTGTCCTTCCACAAATGGAGCTGGCAGAGCCACACAGCAGAGGCATCACACAAGGGTCAGTCCCCTGTAGCCTCTGCCTGTGCTCTACTGAGCTGAAAGACTCTCTTCAAAATACAATCTCTTAACAAAAACATGTTAGCCATGCATGTGAATCCAGTGTGAATTATGAGACACTTCACCACAAAATGCCAACAGCAATCACTGGGTGTGCATTGCTTTGTTTTCTGCTCCAGGCCAGGCTGATAAAGTGCCCAGCATCAACTGTGCCCCCTGCAGTGGTGGGGAGGCAACACAGTCTGTGCTGGCATCAGATTCTGGGGGACACCGTTGTGGAATTGGGGAAGACCAATCTCAGCTCCTATAGTCAGTCACCGATTTTCCTGGATGTTTCCAGTGTTGTGGATGTCACCCTGAAGTTCCTTGAGCAGAGGCACACGGTTAAACTCTTCTAGTGCAGGTGAAAAATGACCTCTTTTTCTTTGATCCTGTAGAAAACCCTTTTTGGTGCATCATGAGCTGAGGTATTTTACTGTAGGACACCTGAGCCTGTTTGAAACCCCATCCTGCATGAATTTGTCCCAATGCCTTCCCTCAAAAAAGAAAAGGTGCCAAGCATCTGTGTAAGGGCAGAGCAAGCACCAAGCATGTGAACCCCAGAGCATGCAGGGGAAGAGCTCCAGGGGAAGGCCCAGGCCGGGAATTCTTCTCTTGGATGCACAGCTCAGCCTACTGCATCCAATCAACAGCAGGTGGGAGGGAGGGCTCTGTCATATGGAAGTGTCTCTGGGTTTCCTCCTCCCAGATGATCTGAATGATTTGTGTCATCACACAGGAGACAAATTTATACTACTGAGGAGCTGGCAATACTGTACTTGAACAGGGTGGCACTTCAAGCCCATTTCCCAGGTGATATGGATTGTAAATTGTTTAAGTAGAGATTCAGCAATTATTTTTCTTACTTTTTTTTTTTTTCAGTGACAGATAATCTGAAAGTCCTGATTGGCACCTCATTTCAACTCCAATAGTTGTGGTTTAGGAAGGAAAATTCTTTCAAAAATTGCTGTAATTGAAGTATGGGGTTAGCGATGCCTTGAAGTGCCAGTGAGCCTTGGCACCTGATGTAGCCTTTTTGTGTTCAGACCTCTTTATTCATCTGTAAGCAGTTCATCCCCTCTTGCATAGCCCCAAGCACACAAATACATCTGGGCTAGTGGAAGAGTGAGGTTAATATAAAGAGGAACCTTATTACCTCTAAGTTGTTTTTCTTTCAAAGCTCTCACTTACCTTGTCAGGATGTTCCTGTTCTCTCCCATTTTTCTTTTATTTCTCATCCCTTTGGAAAGATTAATTCCTACTTGGAATTATCTCTGGGGATATATGGAACATGCATCTTGCCTTTTGGCTGACTGACACGTTAGACCTGATTAGTGACTTGCCCTTTAGCTGGGAATAAATAGCAGACCATGTCAGAGTGGGACTATAGACTGGTGTGGAGTAACACCAAATAGTAATTAATAAGTGCCCTTCCTGTAAGCAATATTTAACTATATTTAAGATAGCATAGAAACTTTTCCAAAAAGCACAAAATTCAGTTACTGGATATAAATATATATGTCATAAACACAAAACCCCAGAGTTAATAGTAGAAAAATTTTCTTTCTTTAGTAGAATCTCTTTCAGGTATTGCCAGTATTATTTTTTTATGATTATCATGAATATTACGTAGTTTTTAGACTGGAGTGTGAATATAGGAATGGATATGGGTTTGAATATGTTACATGACTTTATAAGAAAAGAGTCCAGCTTCATGATCTTGTTCCATGAACCTCACCAGTCAGGCAGGAACATCACCAACAATGAAAGTTCAATACAGAAAAGGTATATTTTTCACTTCTTTCCAGAAGTAGCTCAGTTTGTGCATAATTGTGCTGCATTATTTTCATTTTCTCCATCAATAAAGCATAAATACAGAGGAAACGGAGCAGATAATACTGGTAAAGTGGCAGTAACAACACCCCTAACAAGTCTCCAAAGCTGCGCCATCGGCGCTTCTGCCCCAGGCAAGATAAATCAGATGTGAGCGCAGGCTGCAGCAAGCAGTGCCCCTCCTGCACTGCTCTCCTGTCCCCAGGGTGCAGGCCACTCCTGCTATGGAACAGCCATAATTGGCTCCTAGTCTGCATTATCAAGCAAGGAATGACAGACACAGAAAGATGCCGATCATTCAACTGGTTGCTGGCTCTCTGCCCAAATCCCCTTTTTCTCACACGCATGCAGAGATCCAGTAAACAGTGCAGAGTTTGGTATTATTGGTATTACTTGGTATTTGTTTGCATTCAGACACATACTCAAGCTCCCCTCTGCATGTGGCCTGTGTTCCAAGAGTTTGCACTTCTCTGCTTCATAAAGGAATGCTCTGGTTGCCATTGTTGTTGTGTACATTCTGAATTGTATGCTGGGCTGTTGCATAAACAGCATCTCTGAAGTCCTGGTTCACTGCTAATAAAAGTTTTCTTTCCCACTGTCTGCAAAGAGCCCTCTCTTCCTCCCTGACAGCTTGGGGGATAGAACTGTTGTTCAGAATACTTTCTGTACCTTAGGTGAGGCTTTGTTTTGAGTGTTGAGCCAGGGAAGCTCAATACATGAAATTCTCACAGTGAAACACATAGGCAAGACGTGTCTGTTGGTGCTGCATTGGCCCCAAAGCTGGCTGTGGGATGCCCTGCCACTTCAGCTGCCAGAGGAAGCCACCATATCCAGTCCTTCTAAAGAAATCCAGGGACATACTTGATTTTGGAGATTGTTTGATCCAATTCTGACTTGTGTGACTGAATAGACCTGTGTGGTAAATTGCAGAAATATATGCAGTTATCATAGTTTTGTGCATATTCATCACAAGAGAGCTTTAATAAATACTTCAATTCATATTTTTGAATGAGACTTCAAACCTCAGCTCTCTTGCCTTTATGTGCTAGAGCAATGTATTTATTTTAATCTGTACTTAGCATGGTCACTGGTTTTGTCAGCAGATACAGAAATGCCAATGTGGAACTATGGCATGAAGTTCTGCAGTGTTTAATGTAAAGTACTGAAAATCCTAAAATAGTTTCAGTGGGGCACATGATAGGGACTGCAACCAAAACCTCACAATGGTAATGTGATCCTGGGGCTGTGGCCAGAATGCTGTCACTGCCAGGTGAGGCAAAGCTCCAGCTTTACATCTGCCACTGGAAGTCCAGGACGGAAAAGGCAACACAGCTCTCCTTCCTCAGGTAGAGTGACTAAAAGCCCTAGGAGCATCATGTGAGCACAGTTTTGCATCTCAGGACACACACATTGGTGTAAATAGCGCTTTCCTAAATGTACAGGAAGCAAAGTGATCCCAGAGACCTTTTCTTTTACTCCTGTTTGTACTCTGGCCGTTTGAAGTTGGGTTTTACCCTGAGAATCCATTGTACATGAAAAATTTAGTATTAGATGTGTTTATTCTTCGTCCTTTTCAGGGTAATTGGCCTAATAGCCAAGAAAAATAAAATGTGTTTTGACTTTCATTTTCAGACTATTCCTTTCTGTCCTTTACTGACATTTTTTTAAGCCAGCTAGGAATGATGCTTTAGCAAGGGAACACTGCTGGCTGAGAAACTGCACTTAAAAAGTAGTTTTCAACATATTACTGTTGAACTGAGAAACTATTTCAAGGACTTCACATGGATCTATACTGAAGCCATTAATATTAATTAGAGAAAGGCTAAAGAACATGTATGAAGAGTGTGTATGAACCTAGACAGATATTGGAAGAACTTCGGCTGAAAGAAGTCAGGCTTCAAATACAACACTTGCAAATAGTGAAAGGGTTTGAAATCTCTGAGATAAAACTAATATTGTGAAGTACTGTGCCTGGAAAATAGGGATTAAATGAGTAATTGGAAGGAAAGTAAAACTATCACTGTTGTGGCATGAGAGCTCTGTAAGGGAAGAACTAATCACATTGCATTATATTTATACCTGATCACAAGGAAACAAAATGACAAATTTGTTTTACATTACAGGTCTTCTGGCTGTGGGTCAGTAATGGGAATTAATTATTCTTTAGACAAAACTTTTGAGGCCTCAAATATAGAAATTCTGTGGGCATCTACAGGTATATGTCAAAGACATCCTTCATTAAATCCCTGTGCCGGTGATTTTTATTACCAATCCAGCCTTTTTGGTTTAGGAATTTTCCTTTGCTATGCACAAAACAATCACTGCAAATTATTCTATAAATTTAGAAGAGTGCAAAATGAAGATCACAGAAAGAATGGGATTTCTGATTTGATTAGTCATGCATAAAGATAGACATATATATATAAATAAGTTTACATTATTTATTGTTGTATGTTTTATGTTCACAGGGCTACAGCTACTCATAGGGGCCAAGTTATATTCAAGGATGCCTTAGCACAACAGCTGTGTGAACAGGGAGGTAAGAGTCACCATAATTCTAAAACTTGTCTGGCAAATGTGATTTTCCATTGTACCTGCATGTCAGTGTTACTGTTCATGAAAGCTAGAAAGCCTTGTGTCAGGATCTTATTTGCATTCTTGAAGCTGAGTTTCTTTGGCTTCATCCTTCCCATTAGTTATAGAGGAATCCCACTTTTCCTCTCTGCTAAGTGTTGGGGAATATACAACTCTTGAAGTAGCATTATGCACATGAAATCAGCCTGTAATAACCAACGTTTCTTTTCTGTCAGAACCACAAGCTGAGTTTTAACCCTCATTATATTAACTTTAAGCAATATGCCTGCAGCAAAAGCTTTGTTTACTATCCAGCTCACACGTGTCTTTGTGAAAAATCTGCCTTCCTATTTTGTTAAAATAGGCCATCGAATTTTTGCCCATCACACACAATATTTGATCATTTTTATAGCTAAACAAAATGTCTGACTTACACAAACTTTAAAAATCTAATAGCTTTCACAGCTTACCCTTTAGATGAATAACCTAAAAAATAAAGGTTCTGTTGTCATCGTTGTCTACAAAATGTTTTGCTTTGAACCTGCTTCATTAAAACAGTGAGAAGTAGACAAGGTATCAATCATTTTTGGCACAGGAGAGAAAGGAATGTCTATGCTGATTCAGCTGTTCAGCAAAATTTCAATGATATTTGCATGTGAAAAGAAACAATGAAACATGGGCCAAACAATTAAAAATAAAGATTTTTAAATTGGAAATGTGTTGTCATATTAACACACAAGAGAAAATTCTGTAAAACACATCTCTTGGAGGCATTAGAGCTATACTTTTTTTTTTCTTATGAGTTTGGGAATATGCCTTTTGCAATAAAAAGCTGTTGAACATTATGTCAGGAGCATAAATTGAGTTATTCATATAAGGTATCAATAGTAGCTCTATGATAATTCGGGGAAAATATTTCAACTTTCAATATTCAGGTTTTCACTTTTCTTACAGTTCAATGGAAGTAGGAAGAGGGATTAAAAGAGGTGACAAAATGTCATTTATCAAGCTAGGATTTTGGTTAAACTTTGGAGGAAATAGAAATATGTAACACAGGTGCTAGCAATGAGATGGGATTGTTGTGCTGATCTGGATTAAGTGATTGGGCCAGCCATGTTTTTACTGTGGGGAAGGAAAAACTCCTGGAGAAATTAACAGGAGGCAACTGTGCACCTGTAATGGGAGTGTGGAAGAATAGTGTTTCAGGGTGTACAGATGTACAGGGAGCTGGAGCAGAAGTGTTGGCAGGATTGCCATTTGGGATGTGCTGAGGAGGATGGGGAGAATACCTCACACAGGCTGCTCTGCTGGATGAATGTGAGTCCAGAGTAGAAAAATAAATATGCAGAGTAATCAGCATAAAGTGGCAAAAAAACCTCATGAACAGGTTAAATTCTCCAAGGCATGGCTGCAGAGTGAGCACACCACAGCCAAAGACAGTCTGGTGTGGCCAGGTAAGGAAAGGAGAGGGAAGTAGGAGTCCTACTGTTGGCAGTGACCAGGATGGTGAAAGCCATGCACAAGCGAGCTGAATGCAAATACATGACTGTCAGTGTCAGAACTGGCAACATGGTCATGGAGAATATGGGCAAAGCAACAAGATTTCTCCCTCTAGAAGAAAATACCTTGGTACACAGAGACAAGTGGTATCCATCCTTACAGACTTGTCATTCCTTCTTCAGACAGGCTGTTCCTTGAGATTTCAGTAGGAGAACTGACAAAAGAAACTTTTATTCTTTCACCCCTCTCTCCTTTACAGTTCTGCAATTTTGGATCATAACCTAACCTCAGATCAACATTTTAGCAACACTTATGTTGGCCAGAACAGTAAGTCCTTATGGTACTGTGTGCTGTCCCTGAGTTCACAGGAACTCTGCAGAACAAGGAGAAAATAGAATTTGGGTATTGGTTGTATGCAGAGAATAAAGGATGCTGAGAAGTCCCCTGGCTGCCTCCTCCTCCCATGCACCCACTGAAAGCCATGTCCTGCACCAGCTCCCTGAAAGGGCCTTCAGCTTCCCCACCTTGTCATAGTCTCACACATCCTTATAATTTCTGTGTTTCCCACGATTTTCCCAGCAATTCTCTTTGCTTTATACACAGTCATGCCAGAGACATCCTGGATTTATCATCTCCAAAATATGTATTGCCACTGAAGTACCTCTGCAGCCACTGGCTTTGGCTTGGGCAGGATCACCCAGAGGTCTTGTTCTGGGACAGTGGGCAGTGTATGGCAACTGTAGCAGTGATCAGATTTCCCTGCAATACTGATGTGCAAGCTTCTCAGTCTTTCTCTTTGTTATTCTCCCACATTTTTATCCTCACCATGGCTTCTCTCCCCTTGGTTTCCTAGCTCAGACACAATTTCCTTGACTTGGATGTTCAGCCACTGCATTGCCCATTACATTTCCCCCCACCCTTCCAGCACCAGGCTCTCCTCTGCCTTTTTTTTTCTTATTTCTTCAGTGCAGTGTGCATTACATTAATCTCTAACCACTGCATACTATTATCATTCTTATATTATTAGAATTAATTTTCCTATTCAAAGAAAAGAGGCTTTCTTTGAAGTAGACCTTACTTCATTTATTCCATTTTCATCAACACCATTAATATAAACAAAGGATTCTTTCAGGAAGAATTAGTGAATTTATTTAGATGCAAATATCATGTTAATATATATGCAAAACAGCAAGATAGAGTGACATAAATGAAGTTTTATAGTCTGTTTCTAGCACTAAACATTACAGTACTGAAATAGTGCACTGAGTGATGTGACGTATTAAGTAAAGAAAAAGAAAAATAAAACCACAGGGCAGTTTCATAGATTTTTTATGGGCCATGTTCTAAATAAGTTTGTTCACTGGAGGTGATATCAGACTTCCTAATGTCTGGCAAAAAGGATATACATGAACATGCAAAAGTAGCAAGAAATCTCAAAAATCATGTTCAATGTGGCTGACCACCCTCAGATGCTCATTAATAAATCTTAATAGAGTTAATGGAATTTGTGCAGTGAAAGGAAAGTGGTTTTTTGTCTTTCGAAGAGAATCAGATAAAGTGTTAAGGGATGGCAATGCTATATGTGTAATATAAATGGAGTAAGAAATTATGCCATAGGGAAAGACACCAAAGAAAGTAAAATAATTGCTTAAAAACTCTCAGTGTTCAGAGTATAATACATATTTTAGGAAACTAGGGAGATGTTTGAGAGCTGATGTAAGCTTTAAGTTTTTTTGAGAATTATTTTGAAGAAAGGAGATATAAAAATTGCCACTGAAAAAGTTAATCTAGCACAAACAGGGAAAATCCTGAACAAACAAAAACTGTATAAGAGAAGCTAGAAAAGGTAGATGTCTTGTAAATACCTTTAAGGACAAGTAAAGATCATAATGACTGATGATATTCTTGCAGTAAAAATATATTTAATAAACCACATGTTTAGCTCGTTTATGTAATAGTGAAATAAATGGGAAACAAGGTAAGCTTAGTATCGTGCATGTTGATTCATATTTATTTCTGGCTTGAGTAGAACAGAAATTTTACATTAATAAACAGTGGCATATCTAAAATGGAGTTGACATCAAACCTGTCTGCATTGCATAGTAGAACTCAGAAGAGTTTAGATCTGCATGAAAATAAAAATATTGCTGGGAGGAGCATCACGCACAACCCTGCCTGCCTTTGCCACACCCATGAGGTTGGTATCAGTTTAGGAGGCCTTTTCCCTGGTACCCTGTAATTTGGACCAGTAGAGCCTTTCTTAGGAAACAGGACTATACTGGAAGACTTGTGGGCAATTTAGTTCTGACTGACTAGCAGAGAATCTCAGAATGGTAAAACCTAAGAGATGGAAAAGATGAAGGAAGGTGTTCCCTCAGTGCAATATCATTCTCTTCTTCATAATTCCCAGAATTTATGTAATCTCATGCTCAATGCCACAGATTATAGGACTGGGTTTCTTTTCGTACGAGACCCCTCTACAGTCTGACAGATGGCTCCATTCTGAAAGCAAATCCTGAGAATTGGCCCAGACTCCGAATGTTTTTGCAAGACCTTTTAGGTGTGCTTTTTACCTTGTAAAATTTAGGAACGCTCTTAAAAAGAAACGCAAAACAGATTTCAGGATCTCAGGTTTATATTTTACAAGCTCTCAGAGCACTATTTTACAGAGCAGAGGACTGGAGTGTAGAGCTGGTGTGAAGTTCCTCAGTTTATGTGTCAGCAAGAATAACACAGTCATGACTGACTCTCTCTAGGGGATGCTCAGCCTCCAACATTCAATAGCAACTTTGTTTACCAGTAGAGAGAAAGTATTGGGGGGAGTCTAAATAAAAGCATTTATTTCCTTTTTTGTCTTCATCTGTCTGCTAATGACAGGAGATTAGACTTCATAATCTGAAAAACAGAAGATACCTCCCTCTACAACTCATTTGTCATGAATTGATGAGCAACAGCTGATGGCCCCTGGCTGTAGAACTCTGAGCACAGTGTTTGTCTGGGAGTATATGGGCATTTGTGTTACTGTAATTCACTTTCCCTTTATGTTAAAAAACCCACAAAGTTCAGGGTTCTGATAAAAAGAAAGGAAGGTATCTTTTTTGTGGGTTTTAAGAATATTTTCTTGTGCTGCATTTTCTTCTTATCCCTATACACAGTCTTGATCCCAGAGCTCTATGGAATATGGGTGTCAGTAGTACAAAGGGATGTTTCTGGGACATGTGTTTAATTTACCTTATGCTCGCTCTTTTTATCTGTATGGAGACTGCTGTTACTTAACAGTTGACTATTACCATGTGTAATGGTTCTTGTTTTTTCACTGACAACAAGACCACCACCAAATTGGTTTTTTCCTCCTCACATTCCTGTTTCTAGAAAATGATATTCCCTTCCCACTTCTTTCATATTTCCCTCTCTTCCAGTTTAACCAAAAAGGGGCATATTTAAATTGGCGTAACCTTTCGGTAGCCTTACTTCATCCACAGAAAAATGTAACCTTTTTCTCCAAAAGATTCCTTCATTCTCCCTCATCCCATTGATTCAGAGCCCCACAATGTCCCCATTGACTTTTGAATTCCCTGTTAGCTTCCTCAAGATTCTCATGCTTCCAGATTGACTGTGGCCTTTCTCTCTCTGAATCACTTTGTATTGCATACTTTCTTTTCTGCTTTTCCTTTCCAAAGGGATTGCCTTGTCTTACAAGGCAAGCACTCTACATTTCCCAACATTTTCTCATACTCTATTTGCTGATGCCTCTTAGATTGTGGCCTCAGTTGAGCTCTGCTTCCATTCTTTGCTCAGTCCATTCATCTCTCATAAAGCTCTGTATATACCCAGGGTGCTAGTTAAAAATCAAATAATAAATTCATTTACTTTACTTTTTAAAAAGTACAACATTCGCATTCAAGCTAAGATGCATTTTGGAGCCCCACAAATACTGATTCTAAATTTAAAGCCATCCAACCATGCCTAAGGAACATCTAACAAAGTGAATAATAGTTTAAAATATGAACTGAGATGGTCTTTCTTTTCCCTTCTCAGTCTGAAGTATTGTATAATTCCTTTTAAATTATAAATGTATATCTTTACACTCTATAGCTACTCTGCACTGTATAATTTCTTTTAGCTTTGTCATATTGTACAAAAAAAACCTCCATTTTACTTTAGCCACACTGTATGGCTTATGGAAAGATCCATGTTATTTTAAAGTAAATAGTTCTATAAATTGATTAGAAAAGCAGATCTGAAAATATTTTAAAACAACTACATTTAGTTTTGTGTTATGTTCTGAATTCTATTATTTGTGGGCCTTAAATATAATACTTGAAGATCAACACAGTCCTGGTTTGCATTGAAATGTAAAATGTAATACAGATGTTATTTATAAAGAGATTAAAGTCTATGTTTATCACTCATTAAATGATACTTCACAGTCTTTTGTTATATTCAGCTCAGGAATTTTATTACACTCAGAATACCTGAGGCAAAAATACTTGGGCTTCTTAGATCCTGTAAAGATTTAGGAAATGTAACCTCTCCTAAACATAAAGTCTGTTTTTGTAACAGCAACCCTTTTGTCTGAGTGCTTGCTTAGTTCCACCTCTAATTTTTAAATGCATGATCCTTCACAATAGTATACACCTGCACAATTTCCTTCCTTTCATTCCATTGGTAAGCAGTTTTGTTCTGCAATGTACTGTGCATAGAGTGGGAGAGCTGTTTCAGGAAAAAAAATCTCAGATGCCACGTCTGTATTGTTTAATCACATAAACAGCAAGTTTTGTTAAATAATGGTGAAGTCGAAAGAGTTTGCAAATGTAAATATGGCAAGTTTATGCTATACTTGTGCCTTTTTGCTGGATGGTGAGATTTTGCATAGTAACTTCAGGAAGTGTCATCCATGGCTGTGTGTATCCTTGGCTGGAGCCCTTTCCACAGAAAGCCTCTGCCAGGATGAAGGATAACACAGTCCTTCATTCTCATTTGGAGGTCTGGACTGCTCTCCTTGGAGAAGGTGGTCTCTTAAGTTACTTTCAAAGACCAAAGAAATCTGCTTGGGCAATGGATGAGTCTGCCCAAGATGTGCCCTGGCATGACCACCCCTCATAGGTAGCACTGGCAGGATGGCTCCCAGTCACTCCTGTGTTCACCGCAGATCACCCCCAGTACTGCTCTGGAACTACTGAAAAGGGATATTCAGAACATCAGAGATTTGATTTTAAATCTAGCCTCTTACAACGTCAGCAGAATTACAAACCCCCTGCCATCATGTGCTTCTTTTCCTGCCTGCAAAATACAGAACAGTTTGTGTTGCTCAATCTGGGAAATAATCCATTTAATCCAGTTCAATCCATTTCTTCAGTGTAAATAATTTTTAGAAGGTTTCTGGTGAAGTTTACACATTCCCATGGAGAAAAACAACACCTGGGTGGGGCTGCAAGAGACAAATGAAGTCTTTTCCACTGTAGGATTCACCATGCAGTCCAGCACTATCCTGGAGGTGGTGCCAAGTTTATCATGCAGCAGTTGTACTTCTCCAGATTTTGTACCTGCATGATGAGAGCTCTTGGCCATATTGAGAGTCATTAGTGGCATTTCTGCTGGGGAAGATAAAGTAGCATGGGTGAATTTCTTGTACAAAACAATGGAGCAAGTTAGCCATGAAAAGGAAAAAATATTTCAGATTTCTGAAACATCAACAGACTCTTAAGAAGGTGTTTTCTCTTGACTGCAGTAAAGCTTTCAGTGTTTCTATGGTGGTTTTCAGTGTTGTGTGTATATATAGACACACTAGCCTTCTATTTGCATACCTAGATGCTTATAGATGCCTATGTACATATGTATGCATGTATATGTGTGTGTGTGTATACATGCATACATATATATGTACATAAGGTTAGTGGAGATATATATACACATATATGTATATTTTTATAAGGTTAATGGATGGTGTTAAAGATATCAGTTCTCTAATTAGTAAGTAAATTAAAGTTTTCTGTCTAAGGTAAATCCAGACTGCTTGCAATAATTTTCTGGTCTGCAGATACCTCATTTGTTGACTGGTCAGTCTTCCTAATCACCTACTTCTCTATGAAATGTTGCAATCTCTTTATAGAATATCATGCCACCTCTCAAACCCAGTGTTTAAGGACTAAGCAGGAAGAGAAATACAAAATTCTTGAGACTTGTGTTGGACTTTCTATTCAGATGGCTATGTGCAAGAGCTCTACATAGATTGCTGCATTCATTTTTATGTTTATTTTTAATCTATTTTTAATTTGTCAGATGTTATGAGAGAAATTGCAGTACTTCAGAATTTTATTCCAAATATGCTGAAGAAAATAGGAGTACTGCTGCAATTTAGGTCAGTGCCCGACAAAAAACACAGAATCATCAAATGAATCCTGGCTTCAAAATTCTATTTTCTGGGGGGTGGTTTTATTTTACCGAAGTCCAAAAGACAGCTGGAAATATAGATCCATGGCTGAGGTACCAATAGGCAAATAGGTAGTTGCTTTCCAGGATTTTGATTATGTGCACCCCCCTGGCCTCTGCGAAGGAGATGGTAACTTACTTTGGATTTAAGTCCAGCAAGGCTCTACTCTTTTTGTCAGTCCTTGATCTATTAAATCTTAATCCAAATTATTTTTAATAATACCTCAAAATTCTAGACTAGAATTGCTCTTTTTACCTTACTGTAAAACCAGTACTGACCTTCATTTATTTTGATACTTATTTTAATTAAGAGAATTGGTTTTGTTTCCTATGATATTTTTATAACTTTTGGATTCTATCACACTTTTCATGATTAAACAACCGGGATAAGTGATTTAAGAGAATATGTGCTGTACAGATTTTTTTTAAGCTGAATCGATTTTTAATGCTGCAGTTGGGCCCTGATTGTAGAAGATATTAATGCACTGTGTGTCTTTGTTTTCCACAGCCCCGACAGAAGCTCCCTTACATCCTCACCTAGGTAGGTGATTTGTCATTCTTATTCCCTAAACTCAGAATCACTGACTTTTATTTCAATAAAATATCTCTAAGGTCACATGAAACTAGGTCTGAAGAATTCAAATAAAAATGACATTCCTATAAAATGAATTGAATAATGTCTAATTCTGATTATTTGTTTCTTCATTGTGATTTTTATTGCTCTTTATTGCCTTTGAATCCTTGCACTGTGAGTATATTATGTTGCAGAGCTTTTTCCTCGTTATGTATTAGAGTATCTGTTTGCAAGAGAAACAGGACTGGAGCACCCCTGCTATGAAAACAGGCTGGAAGAGCTGGGGTTGTTCTGCATGGAGAAAGGAAAGCTGCAGCAAGACAGTAGAACACTTTTCAATACTTAAAGGGACTACAAGAAAGCTGGAGAAGAATTTTTTGCAAGGGCTAATAGTAATAGAACACGGGGAAATGGCTTAAAACTGAAAGACAGCAGTTTAAATTAGCTATCAGGAAGAAAGTCTTTAATGTGAGGGTGGTCAGACACTGGAATGGGTTGCCAGAGAAGCTGTGGATGTCCCATCCCTAGAATGTTCAAGGCCAGGCTGGATATGATTTTGAACAAACTGGTCTAGTGGGAGGTGTCCCTGCCCATGCCAGAGGCGTGAGAATTAGGTGATCTTTAAGGTCCCTTTCAACGCAAAGCATTCTCTGATTCTGTGTCCCATACCCCTGAGTCCAGGACAGATTCTGACATTCTTGCTCAGTTTGAACAGCAGTTACTTCGTTCATTTAGTGGAAGTATTTGTAGAGAAGGGTCTGTCCAACTCAATCACAGGTGTCAAAGTTTTGGGATTTTAAGTGAGTTTATTGGTCATCATACATAAATGAGACAGTAAATCTAGTCCAAAGTTTGCAGTCAGTGATGAGAAATATTTGCATAACATAACTCACAGTTTATGTTCCTCAAATAAGTTGACCTTTACTGCCAGGTCTGCTGATAGCAACAGAGAATTCCAGTGAGCTCATGGATTTTTGCTTATGAGTTGTCACAATGAATGCCCTGACTATAAGAGCTGTAATCCACTCGTTAGGACTTCTCATCCATTGCTGTGTCCCATGTTTGCAAAATCTGGATTTGGAAGGATTTTTTTTTTCCAAACATTCGGAAAACCAACAATTTGGAACAAAAGGTCTTAAAAGCTTTAGTGTCTGCTTGATATTCCATCTTTCCATAGCCATCACAGCTTCATGATGGAGACACTTCTTAATTTTTTGTGGTACTATCATATATAGTAAGCAAAAACCCCTGAAACTAAAAACCCTGGCTTTCATAAGTAGCGTAACATAAAAAGCAGATTTTTAGAAATCTAAAATGCATTTTACATTGCATTACTTTAGGTAAGGCATCATTTAAAAAGCATGGGATGATTGCACTGAATTTTTTTTCATGTACTGCTTTCTTTTCTTTTCAGCTGAAATGCACAGTGACAGCATTATCCTACGAGATGACTTTGACTCTTACCATCAGCAAGAATTGAATCCTACCATGTGGTGAGTTTCAGGCTTCTGCACTCCTTTATATGTATTTGAGCAAATGAAAACATGATATTTATTGAATGAAGTGAAGTATAAATGAAAGTGTGGGTTTGCTTTATTAGGATCTAAATATTTTGGTTTATTAATTAATTTATTAATGAGTGACTGAGAAATTCTAAGCACATTGAAGTGGGTGACAAATTCTTGTTGATTTCAGATTTTTAACTAATCCAAAAATAGAAGGACTAGAGCTGAGCTCAGTGAATATTTCTAAATGGAGATTTTGGGTTCCTGAAAACACAGCTTTTCATCAAAAAGGAGAAGAATTTAAATAATTAGAATTTGTTGTTTCAATTTATTTTTTTTAATTTCATGTTGTGCATGTTTTTGGTGAAGCAAACTGTAGTAAAAAATCCTTCCAAACTGAAATGCATTTGCTAGTTAATACATTTGTTCTGTGACATTTGACTTCATTATCCTTTTTATTAAGGACTGACACAACTTTCCATTTGTGCAGGTCTTTTTATAGTTAAACCATCTTACGTAAAAATGCTGTAGTTTACAGAATTTTATGGATATTTTTATTTTGTACGTACTCTTTTTAGTAGTTTTTAATAAATGCCTAGAATTTTTGCTCCTTTCTTTCATTTTGTATCAGCTCTTTAAATGTTTTTTCTGGACCAGAAACATTAAGGACCAACAGTACTATAATATAAAAGCCCCACTTTCTTTACGGGTATGAACAGATCAAGGACTCTTAACGGGTTGCAGAATAGCTGCCAAGGTAGATAGCTCTAGCAGCAGTGTGTTAAATGGACTTGAGTGGGAAGAAATGAGAAGAGGCATTATTTCCCTGCAGATGCCTCATAACTCACAGAGGGCTTGTCTGTTGGGAGCCTCCATCATTTATTTATCCATTGCTCTCAACTTTAAATTCATCCTTGCTTATAGAAGTCTCAACAGAGAAATTTCAGACTAAAAGAGCCCCCAGTCTTCTGCTCCTTTTGTCCTCAGGATTTAGATTTGGTCCCTCTGGAATAAAATCTTCCCACCTTGTTTGGTGAGTCGGTACAGAGAGGTAGGTGCTGAAAGAGAGTCCCAAAATTCACCACAGTCCTGAGACAGATCTTCCTGTAATAGCAGAAAGCCAGTATTTTCAGCAATGCTAAACAGAAGTGGAGCACAAATAAAAGAAAACCGTAATGAGGTATCATGAGCTTTTCAGCACAAAGGATTTCTGCAGCAGCTCTGCCTCCAGTGAAGACCCACTTAGCGGCAGAAAGCTCATTCTCATTTGGTTGTCTGGTGGGAGTAAAATCAGGAATTATTAACGGTTGTTCCATCCACCCTAAAATTACATTTTTTCCCCTGGCAGCTGCTGAAATCCCATCTTTAGCACAGACAATGGCAGTGAGTGCTGGAGCAGTGTTTCCAGCCCCACTCAGTGTGGTGTGTGCGGAGCAGCTGCCTGGTGTGCACAGACATCCCAGCAGGGCTGAGCCACAGGGCCACTCACCCCGAGCCACTCCAATCGTTTCTGAAGCCATTATTTGTGCACAGATGAAAAAAAGAAGTGTTCGTATTTTCCTTCTATCTTTTCTTCCCAAATCCTACATAACACTGGCTTGGGAGTGATTAATATTTTCCCACTCCTCCTGATTCCCCTTCTGGCATGTGCAGCTCTGGCAGAGATGAACTGTCCAAGTGCACCAGCTAAGCAGTTTATACCTCTCTGTGTGTCCAATTTTATGAGTCCCAGCAGAGCCTGTGTGTCACTCCATTGCTGGGAGAGGCCTCACATCAAATAACTATTTTACACAAGGGCACTGTACGATTTTGAGACTGACTTTCTGGTTTTTATGGAATTCTGCTCTTTCAAATGCATTAAAAGACGCATCCTTCCCAACAGCCAGCTGTTTCTTTGGAGGGTCAAAAACAGGGAAGGGGTGGCTATGAGTGTTCTTGGAGCTGAGGGAAGAGAAAGGAAAGGTTTGGATAAGGCTCTCTGTAAAAGAAAAAGTCACAGCACCACAGTTCCTGACCCAAAGCAAAATTTAGTGACTGAAAGAAAACAGGAGAAACTGCTAAAATAGGAAAGGAACAGGGAGAGGAGGATGCAATAGGAAAGGACATATAAGGAGAGCAAAGAAGAATGATTTCTCTCCTGGGAATGCAGGAATGGGAGCATGCCCCATCTTTCTCATTTTCTTGGGAACCCACCCACTCTGAGAATTTTCTTGTATGTTGTGTCCAACTAATGTTTATAATCTTTTCTTCCAGTGTCCAGTCATGTTAGAATATGGTCATTTCCAAAGTCCTCAACCCATAAGCAAAAACCTGCTTACTCAAGCAAAGATTTCCTCATTTCTTGGGTTTTATTTGCCACCGGCTTTACAAAAGTCTCTTATCTTGTGAAAAAAATATGCTTCACACAATCATAAATGTCCAATGTATTATGTATCTGACATGTAGTAGCTGTGGAAGTTAAGGTAGGTGATTCCCACACCACTGTAAATGTTGCACCAATGTCCCTGCTCAGCCAGCCACTATTGTTGAACTAATAATGTTTAGAAAATAATGTTTAATGTGTTTTTCAATTAGAAGTCCAATAATACAGGTGATTAGTGTCCATGATTAGTGTCAGTTTCTGAAAACTGACAGGAGCCATGGAAGTCACTGATTTCTTCAGTAGGGAAAGGAAATCTGCACCAGGTACCACTTCCCAGGGAATGGCTGGATGAATAGAGGTTTGATGTGTGGTATGAAGAAGACTGTCAAGGTCACTGAGCACCTGCCCCTGTAACCATTTTGCCTCCATGTAACCTCATGAAACTGCAGTGGAGAGTATAAAAAAGGTGCTATATAAGAACCAAACCAGGCTAAACAAGAACAAATATTAAAAATAAATTATTTAATCCTATAAGAAATTATCTAAAGTTAAGAAGATGCATAAATTAGTAAAGAATAAATGTTGGCATTAATGCATGTTCTGTATAAAACTGTTTTAATACTAATACTGGAGAATACAGAGGATTCAGTACTTTTAAAGGAGAAAGATCCTGTACAGAAGTGTGTTGCTGGCTAAACTCTCCTTCCCAATCTGATGTCATGTTTCATCTCAAAGCCTATCAGCACACCAAGCAGCAGTCACTTACAGAAGGCACACTTGTCAAAGATGACATGAAGAATAGCTGAGCATGTAAAATCAATCAATAAGAAACAGAGATTCTCTTGGTCATCACTTCTTCATGGCATATGAGAAATGTACAGGCACAGTGATATTTCCAGTGGCAAAGAGGTTGAGGAAAGCTTTGTGACAGGAGAGAGAGGTCCTAAAGTGGTTTCCAAATTGCACTAAAACTGTGGGATTAAACTTCAGAAAGATTTATGTTTAAAAATCTCTTGGCAGTTTGAGATGTTTATCTTCTTTATGGTTGAGACATCACAAAAGACATCAGTCAATATAATGTCCACATACTCAGGTATTGTAGAGGGAAAAGAAATGACAAGTAGGGCTGGGGAAACAGCAGATGTTTCCCCTTCAGCAAAGTGAAGAACAATAGCAGAGAGAGGTGGAACTCCCTAAGCCAGAGATGAGAGCATGGCAGGTCTGCAGAGAAGTCATCTCGATAAATGTGACACATGTCAGCAGCGGCTGCAAGGACCAGCTGGGAAGAGAAAGCTGAAGTGATTTTAATGTGCTAAGATTTTAGGCCAGGCAGGTGAGAAAGATAATGTAGAAAGCTGCACCCAGCCAGGGCAATTAATACTGTCTTCTGTTTGTAAAAAGAAATTAACCTTCCTGTCTGCACCAGGAGAGGAGCAAATTGGATCGTTTCTAAACACGTAGTACTATGACGATGATCTGAGGAACAGCAGATCAATTATCTTGCTCTTCATGCATTCTTGTCAAGCTAATGAGCAGTTTATTGTCAAAGGTAATGCACTTCAAAAGGAGCACAAAGGTTTGAATCAGGATTACCAACAGCCATCCAATTTTCTATGAGAGGAGTCATCCTAGAAAAGACAGCCAATGATGAAACTGTTGTATTAGCAGGTTAGTGTTTCTGGATTTCCAGACAGTATTTCATAGAGCCCATTACAAAAGAAAAAAAAAAAAAAAAAAAAAAAAAAAAAAGATTAATCATGTTTTATCCATTGAAATATGAGAGTTACAGAATTAAAATATCCCTTGGTTTATGAAGCCTCACTTTTCAGGAATGACTAAGTGGTCCCTACAAAGTATTCATGGCAAAGTTTTCTTGCTGTGTCTGTCTCTTTACTCAGGAGTCTGGATAGATTCTCCAGTATAAAATTCAAAACTGTAGGGGAAGGCAATGAAAATAATTTTTTTAACAGCCAGAATCCTACACAATCCCAGGAATTCTTCTAATTCTTGTCCCTCTACTCTTCAGTTGTCAGAACTTCAGGATTAAGTGAAATTTAGATAGCAACAAAACATGTCCTCTGTGAATTCTTCTTCAGTGTTTTCTCTAAAAGTACCATTTTATTCACTCATGTGCTCTCTTCTTGCCTTTTATTGAGAAATAAAATTATTTGCTGACTGTGACTATTATAAGTAAATATTAATTCACTGAAGTTGATTTTAACTATACTACTTTATTGAAATGTTTTATTTTGCTGTCTAAATGTGAAATCCTATATGCTGTCAATATGAATTGCTGAATTCCTTTATTGGCATGCTCATACAGGAAAAACAACTGAAGCATTTTTATATCTGACTTTTTTTCTGGAGCAAATGTTTCCCTGAAGGTTTGATGTTTAAGATGACCAAAGGCAGTGTTGATCAGCACCATTGCAGGCAGCTTGTTGGGGACCAGGAGTATATCCAATGTTTTTTGAAAATGTGATCCTCATGCCAAGATCTGATACCCTGATTCTAGGAGGTGGGGGAGACAGCCCTTTCCCAATGTTCTGCAGACAGGCTGCCCGCAAAGTCCTTCATATTAAATAAAGAAATATCAGGACAGGTGTAATTAATTGTCTCTGCAGCACGTCGCAGCTGCTCTGAGAATTTCTTTGGAGTTATTCCCTTAAAAGGTGAGCAGAGTGGCAACTCCATAACTGGGAATATGGAATATGACAAATACAAATAGAAGCCACGGCAAATGCCACGTTACACTGCAGCCTCAAACCTGGCCTTTGGGGCAATAAACTCCAAGCAGGAGAGGGACTGATCCGTGTCCTTTGTCCTCAGCTGCTCTTCATGGTAACTCCACGACAGTTTGCATGTGGTAAATCAAATGTTCACAAGGATTTTGTAATGAGAGTAGCTTCAGGGTAAATTATACAAGTAAGATTTCAACTTGGTTTCCCATGGTGGATGTTTTGCATTCAACAAGCAGGGGCAGCCCTCTTCAGAGGAGGGGCAGTTCACAGAGGTCAAGTACTGAAACACCAGGGCCATTCACAAGAGCAGCTCTGATGGATCAATCCTACAGCTGCCCAACCTTCGTGTTCAGCACCATGTTAACAAACAGTCCAGTTTGAGCAGCAGGACACAGCAGTCTGATTTTACATTTACACAGTCTCAACAGGCAGTCTCTGTTTTCCATGGTGAACACGGTGTGCTCTCCCTGCAGGTCGGAGTGCAGTAACTGCGAGGTGGGCGAGCACTGCGGGGCGATCATGCACGGCAACGCTGCCACCTTCTGCGAGCCCTACGGCCCCAGGGAGCTGGTAAGTGAGGGCTGCCTCCTCTGCCTGGGCTGCACGCTCGGAGCCTGTGGCAGCTCTGAAAGTTCAGTGTTGAGCAGAGATGCTCTTGAGCAAGGTGATAGGTCCATAGAGTGCACCCAAGAACATCCCAGGGTTTTAAACTGTAGATGCTAACCAAAGGTTATTGCAATAGGTGCCAAGGGACAGCCTCTTGATTCAGCATGTATCCAAATCCTTTAAAGTATCTCTGAAATACTGAAAAGCCAAGGACATAGAACTGTGTCGAACTGGCATTGTTCTCTTTTTATATCCAGCAATTAAATAGAGGCAGGGTTCATTTTTCTTTTATTATTTTATTAGTCTTGTACTGTTTTTCTTGTCCCTGTTGACAAATGTTAATTTGGTTGTAAAACATCACTTGTAAGCAGTGCATCCTACAGATTTAACTGTAGCCTGGAGCAAGCACCTGCCAGTCTCAGAGAAATATATGTAACAGATTGAGTCATAATGAATGGGACAGAATTAATTTTGTTGGGGGGTAGTTGGTCATAAAATTGCTGTAAGAAGCAACATTACAATTTGCAAAAGCAAAATGGTACAATTTGCATTAACTTTGGGGTCATCTGGGTGTAGAAAATGAATTGCAATACATAAACCAATGCCCACGTGCTGATGCTGGGCAGCTAGCTGCAATGATGTACATAAAAGGAGAGCCTTGGAAAGAACTGGAAAATTAAAAGGCCAGATCAAAGCCCATGTAATTCAAAATTAATTTTCACGTTTTCAACAGTCTTCTGAATGGAGGGAGAGGCTGATTAGAGCTATTTGAAGAGCAAACATGGAAGAGGGCCATAAAACACAAGTGGTTTTGGCCAGGCATCTTCCCTTCATTTCAGACACTGACAAGTCTTTTCACAGTTTTAATTTTGCATCCTTAACTGGGATCATAATTACACAATTGCAATGTAGATATTGCTGACATGGTGCATAAAAGTCATAAACACATATAAAACTAATTTAGAGATTTTACAGATAAAGGAGAATTTCCCTCACAGCTAGCTCCAGCCAGGGAACCCTGTCAGGGATGTTGAATGGCCCCTCTGCTACTTTGCATCCTTTTTGAATGTGCTGTGCTTTGCTAACTGCCTTGAGAAGGCAGCACTGGCTTATGTCCTGTGCAAAATGGAACTCACACCCCTGGGGTATTTTTCCTGGTTTTTACATTCATTTTTAGTTGTAGTACTGAGCATAGGTAGCCCTACTTGGAGAAAAATCTGTTTATGACATTTAACAAACCCAGGGTCCCAGCTCTGAGGGTTTTGAACTATCATTCATTAGCTGTCTTCTCCCTCCTGATATGCAATTTAGACTATCCTTAGTAATCAGGAACTGGCTTCAAAAGCTAGTCTTGGACTGCATTTGTCATATTGCTCTGTGGTAAAGTAGCACTACCATAGCATCAGGAATTTGAAAAAAAATTTGTTATGATACCAAAGTGGTGTGATTAAATAATCATCTGAAAAAATCATCATGCTTATAAAGTTACCAGCCTAAAAATGAAATTATTTATAAATATTAGGGCAGTGTTGCAGAAAACTCAAATCCTTCTGCAGGAGCATGCTAATGGCTTAACATTAGAATGGGCAAAAGAGTGTTCAGGCCAGAGGTGGGATCTAGTTTTATTTTTGAGTATGGACATACATTTAAATGCCTATTGTCTTAGAACCAATCTGTTTCTCATTTGCAGTTATTTTGGAAATTTCACAACATACCTCTTTTTGTCACAAATTTTAAAACCCATTTAATTTCTACGTGATTTTCATTAATCCTGTTCTCTCCCTGCTTGAAATGGATCATGAAATCTCTGTTCCTGCTAAGGGCTCCGAGTGCATGAATTGCTGCTTTAAAATGCTTAATCAAGAAGAGTTGAATTTGCAAAATATAGTATATCAACAGCTCTAACAGCTGCTGTTTTGCTACCTTGACCTGCTTCTTGTCTCCTGATTTGCAGCAGCCACCTGTTACTGCAGGCAGAGAGTTTTTTAATACCAACTGTCTCTGTTGGTGAGAATTTACTGCTGGCAAAATCCTGGAAAGGTGCACAGCATCAGAGATGTTGCAAGCAAAGGAAAATATCTGCTAAAGGCTCCCTACTATGCTCTCTGCAGTGTCTGGACTAAGCAGTCCTATGCAGAATTTTGCAAAAATTTTTAGCAAGCCTAATGCTTTTTCCCAAATCAATGCTGAAATGATTCCCAACACAGTGTAAAGTCTATATGAATGCTGTGAGAACTGATATGTTTAATTTCTTGGTGATGTGAGCTACTGAACCTCGATAAAGGTTTTGTTTTCAGTTTATAACTTACACAACAGAATTAATCGAATGAAAACTAATATAATAGGTGCCCTTAACTCAAATCAGGAAGCAATTTATTATTTGGCATGATAAGTGTGATACCTGATACTGAATCAATCCTGGCAGAATGGCTTAAATGGGAATGTGACTGTATTTTTAAAGGGGTTATGTAAATGCAGATTTCCTATTCTTGTTTAAAAACTAAAATCACCTTTTAGGACATGAAGTCTTTTTATCAGCTGATCTTCAATGCAATTCATTGAAGACCCCATTCCTTAATATTTATAAGAAATTGTTTTTTGTATGAAATATGTACATAGAAAAGAAACAAAACACACTTAAACCTCATGCTAACTCGTGCAGATCTCCATCCATTATTTTCAAAGGCATCGTTTAATGAATACCTCAACTTGGTGTGCACTGGCACTGGAAGAAGTCCAGTTCCTTTTGCTCTTGGATGTTTTGCTTGTTAAGTAGCAGTATTGTTAAATCCAGCTTTCAAAATAAATTGAAAACAATTAGGTGACCTTCACAACAGGGCTTTTTATTTTAAAGCATTTTCAGGAGAACCGTTCTAATTTGAACTACTGAAATATGGAGGCATTCAAAGAAGGGAGAAAGAGAGGCCTCAAAGGAGGGAGGTTTGCTGAGTACAGGGTGAGCTGCTGGTGTTCTCTGCCCCTTTCTAGGTCTTGGCTGGATGTCAGCAGTGGGTAGATGCTACTACAACATTTCACTGTACATACCATAGAGTATCACCAAGGTTTTTTGTTTGCTTTGGTGTATAAGATTTAGGTTCTATTTTTCCCTTTTAATATTTCATTATTTAGGGTTACTTAATATTATTTTTATTATTTGTTTATGGTAATTTTTAGTCCTTGTTTTGTGCCGGGAAAAGTGAGAACTGTTCCATATATACAGTTTCACACTAAGCAGACTATAAATCACAGAGTTCATTTTTTCAGTCTTCTAAGGAGTGGTCAAGAGACCGTGTTGCACATAAATATGCTTTGTTTGTAGACATTACTGTGGTGGAAAACGAATCTGGCTTTGACATATGATGAGATTTCAATAATCAAAATGACATAACAAAAATGTCCACAATCACTCAACCTGAAAGGGCTGGTGATTAACAGTCCCGTGCACTGGAGATGTTGGTGTCTGGAGATTTTCCATGCTTTCAAAGAAAAACAAGTGATGAATGTATTGTTTTGCTGATCTAACAAAAATATTTGCTTCTCTTCCCCTAGACCACCACTGGCCTTAACACAACTACTGCATCCGTCCTTCAATTTTCTCTTGGTAAGTTTAGATTACTCTTTCACCTGAGAAACTGCAAAAAGCCATTTCTGCAAAGGAAAATGACCCTAAAGTTCAAGGTTACCTTTTTGGTTGATGTTACACTCAACATGAGAGATTTAAAAAATATTTTAAAACCTGCCATGTATTCATTCATCTCCTGATTTGGAGCTACTGTTTTAAGTTTTGGAAATGAAAAACTCCAGTGGAGTTTTTTGAGCCATGTTTGAGTTTTGTTTTTTTTTCTCCTATTATACAGCCTGATGTTTAACATCATAATCTCTTGTTCTTTCTCTGAAGTCTGATTATTGTTTCTTAAAAAAAAAAAAAAGAAAAGAAAGGTTTATCATTTAACCCCCCTGATATATTCCAAGTTACACCTAGGTAGTGCTGTTATAGCTGTGCAGTTATAGCTATAATTTGTGGCAGAGGCTATGGCTAGGGCTGAGGGCAAATTTGGAACACACCTAATTTATTAACTCGTACCTCAGTGTTCAAAATTTGAAGGAAAAATGTTCTTCTGATATAAATGGTTCAATAAAAAAGCAAGCAGGAAATGTAGCCTGCTTCCTCTGTGGACCCCTGGATATGTGTTTCCAAATCATATTCCTATTTTTTAAAAAGTAATTCTCCAAAAGTATCTCAAGAGACATGTCATTAAACTCTGGAAATCTCAGCTGAAAATAAGAACAATCATGTAGCTTGGAAAACAACTTGGGTTTTTTTAATGGATTGAAAATCAAAATCCAAGGTTCAGAAGGTTCCGAAATACATCATTTAAATTTGTTTTTTACCTGAAGTTGTTCAATTGGGCATTGGAAGTCATCAGTACCTGCAACTGTCTGCAATGTTAATACATCTAAGGACTGGTATCTATCCTTTCATTTTGAATTACTGGTTTTAAAAAGCCAGAAAAATGTATCCAATCCTCTGCTGAATTACTGCATAAATATTGGGAGCCTCAGTTGAAAGCCAGCCTCTTGCTGCCCTGCAGTTCCATTCAGACTGGAAGGGTAGCAGCTAACTTGATGCACTGAATGTGTTGCTCCCCAACAGAAGCACAGTTTTTCCTTATGGAGGAATTTAACTTTTCATCAAAATTTACAAAAATCTTCTTTCTATTATTCTTGCAGTGACCCAGGGTGGTTAACAGCAGGGGAAGGGGAGTGTGTGGGTAGGTGTGTGTTTGCTATCACAGCCCAGTGCCTGCTGCAGGTGAACTACAGAACAGTGTAGGTTTGAAGAAGTATCAAAGTAAGACTTTATATTTCACTAGGAGCATTTGTGCCTATCAGATGGGAAAGGTCAAATAAAAATGAGGTAAGAAAAGGCTGAGCAGGAAATACTCTAAATGACAGGATTTTCATGAATATATCTTAAGAATACCTGAACTCTTACCAGTAGGGACCAGTAAAATCCTCAGAATGATGGAACAGAGGGGGGTGAATGCACATCCAAGTAAGTCAAATTTCAGCCTCCAGTTAAAAATGTATCATATTTCCCCATGTGCCTGTGTGGAGTTTGAAATACAATGCAGATTGGTTTTGTAACTGATAGAAGCCAGCGTGAGCCAGGGGACTGCTGCTGAGCTCAGCAATGCTTGGCTTTAGAATCCAGTTTCCAGCTTATTCCCAAATGTCCGATTTAATCATAACCCTATTTAGGGATTGATCCAAGGGAATTGCTTTTTTTTTTTTTAAGAATGTTTACCACTTTCTATCAACCGTGGAATAGTTTAAGCTGTAGCCTTTTGGGGCTATCCTTGTGTTAAATTTGTCACATAGCTTTGGCCTCATTAAAGAGTACGCTCTTTAATTTCTCTTGCCACTAATTATCAAATGGAATTTTGTATTTGCAGGTGTAGAGGCAGTAAAGGAAAAGGGAAGCTAAAAAATGAAATGAAATTAAGCTAAAAAAGAAAATATTCTGGTTTCACCATGAATGCCAGATGCTTTTAAACTCTGTAGTCAGGGAGGGTAACAGACTAGTGAATTTTTCATTAGTTGATATTCTGTGTGGTTTCCTCCATGCATCACATATTTGGTAGTTTTGCTCTTTAAAGCCCAAGGCAGTTGTAGAGGTGCACTTAAGAAGAAGGCTTAATTAGGATGAAAGGGTAATTAGTTAGGCATTTTCAGCACACAGGACAACATGAATGTGCAGTATCCTTTCTGAATGAGAGGAACTTGTCTGCCATGCAGCATCCTCTCAGAGCTGGTCCAGGGCTGGTGTGATATTTACGCTCTGTGCCCAAGTGTGCAGAAATTTTGATTACTTCGTATATCTTAATCATCTATCACTACATTTCTCCAAGACCCAACACTGACACGTCTAGTAGTTTCCTTAATGTTCAATGGGATTGTTAATTGAGATATTTGAGGCAATGCCTTTGGGTTCTCTCAGGCCAGAACATCTGATTCAACAGCTTGGGAATTGCAGGATATTGCACAAAAGCCTCTGGTCTCAGCTGCCACATAATGTTAGTCTGATTCATTAGCTGAAATATTCTCTATTTCTCACTCCAAATCTGAGCCTTTTCCCCTCAGCTACACCCCTGGGCTTCCCCAGGGTTGAACATAATCTGTGGTTCTCATTTGGTGGAAGGCGACTCATTGTACTGAGAGATTACAACTGAACTAAATACAGGAAGAAAGAGACATAAAATGCCATGGGGAGAGAAGAAAAGGCTTTGAGGGAGCAATGGCAAGTGTGAAGTGTGCGAGTTGCTGTCCTTACCCTTGTTCCTTGGGTGTTCCCCTCAGCCTGAGCCATGGAGACAGTGCTGAGAGGGGGCTGTGCAGGCTCTGCCTGAGCAGCTCAGCACTGGCAGGTGCTTCCCATCCCTCCTTCCTCTGCAGGGCTTCTGCTGCAGCCTGAGATGCTGGGATGAGCATCAACACTCAGCCTGGCCTCCAGGGCAGGTGCTCCTTGGAGCCATGTGTGTAACAGCCACAAAATTGTTAATGGAAAATATTGCCATGAAAAACTTGGTTCCATGGCTCTCTCCTTATGTCTCAATATTACTAGGTCATTCCTGGCTGCTTAACAGTACTTGAAAATGAGAGTAACTCAGTAAGGAAAACTCCCACTTTTCAGCTTTGTTATGAAAACCCCTTCACATTGCTCTGAAAACAGGATGACTTTGTCAGAATCATGTACTGGATAAACACATCATGCTTGTAAAACACAACCCTACCAAAATTGGTTTATAGAGTAAGGGGTTTTTTTAATCTTCTGAGAAGGAATACACCTTCAAATATTACAAACATTTGGCACTTAATGCTGTTTCTTAAGGATCAAACCATTAGTCTTGCAAACAAAAAAATAGGTTCAAAAGTTTTTTTTGCTTTATTTGAAGCTAAAGCTTGGACTTGGACACTCCCTTCCAAAAATCTATTATAACAAACTTTTGCAAAAGTTGAGTTCCCTAATCTGTCAGGTTTTACTTTGAATTGACCATTATTCCTTATTTTCAGATCCCTTCAAATCTACATTTGTACAGCAAATATGTGGCTTGCAGTATTAAAAAGTTGTTTGTAATCATAAGCCATTTTTCCCTAATTGATTTTTGCTGAGTTATGGTCACTTCATATGTGTAATATTGGTGTATATGCTTATCTTCTCCAATGAAACCTCTTACAAGTATCTCAGTATGATGCAAAATTACTTTTCCTGCAATGAATAAAATAATAAAGCCTGCCCCTAAACTGTTGGTGGACCCTGAGGATATCACTCAGCTAGCAAGGAAGGGGCTGCTCTCTGTGAGCATTTTTTGCTGTTACCATGAAGGTGCATGAGCAAAGGTGATCCTCAGTGCCTGAAGGCTGTCAGGCCTTGACACTGGAAATTCTTTAGGTATCTTCACTGCATGGATCACATGCTTAATGCCTTAGCTATTGCTAAAGAAAATACTTGAGAAGAATCAAACCTAGCATATCAACCTTTGGTAAAAACAGTTTTCAGTGAGGTTTTAGCAGCAGGCTTTAATCTGTGAGAGTGCTTTGTGGTTTTGCCAGATGGACCCTGTTTGTCCCCTCAGGAAAATCCCAGTAGCTATTATCCAGAAGATGGGTCACCCATGTTGGGATTTGCTCACTGGTCTGGAACCACAAGCATTTGGACTTTATTTGTAAATTAAGACCTTTTCTCCTGCTGCTTCTGGGGTAGAATAGAACAGAAAAGGTTAATTTCAGTTGGAAGGGATGTACCATGATCATCCACCCAACTATTTTGGGGCTCACCAAGAGTTACAGTTTGTTGTTAGCTTCTTTAACATCATCCAGTCACTTCTCTGCCATCTGTTGCTATTGCACCTTCCATTGCTCCAAATTATTTGACCAAGTTAATTGCTGATTACAGCATTTGACAAGTATTCCATACAGGATTCCACATGTATTAAATTAATCTATTAAAATCACTAACAATACTGCCAGCAGTTTATCAATCTCCTTTATTATCTTTCTAATGGAACCCTAAAGTAATGATAAATGTGTTGTCTATTGGTTTTAATATGTTTAAAATATTATTAAGAAATATTACTCTTGGTATTCAACTATTCAGGAATTTTTTTGGTAATTCAGGGTGCAGAGATGTTGCTAAGTGTGATCTTCACTCTATAGTATCCACTTTCCCCCCATTTTTATCTTCCTCCATAGGAGATAAAATGCCAAACTCCCTACTTTTACAAGCATAAATATTTCATTGACAATCTCACAATATAATCACTTAAACCAGTAACAGAAGTAATAATTTCTCCAATCTTGTTCAACACACTTTCTACTCTTGCAACTTTATTTTCTGGGTGAGCAATCATCCCTGTCTTCACTTCAAATTTCCTGAGCTTTTAAAATCCATCAGACCATCAGCTGTATTTAACTGCAGAGTAATTGTATTACCTGTGATGAGTTTACATTTTTACTGCCATATTTTTTATGTGCAATGCACATAACCAAGGATTTCCATGTGGCTTAGTTTATTTACAGTCTGTTTTTAATGCTGCTGATTTCACAGTCCTCTGTGACTGTAATTCAGAAAACTATTTAATATCTGCTATTGATTGTTTTTAATTAGTATATGAGTAAGGGTCACTGATTTGGATGCAGATCTTTGACATAATGATTCCAGAAGGATTTTCATGTCATGTCCTGCCTCACCCTAAGACATCAGGTTAGTGAATGCTTAACTAGCAGACTTTATTTCCCTCCCTGAGCTACCAAGGTCACCAGGATCTATGTGAAAGCTATTTTACTCAGAAAAATCCATGGCCTAATGGTCTTGGTGATGGCTGTTGAAGACAAAGCATGAATAGTGTTCATCACCTTTACAAAGTAAAATGCAATTTTTTCGGGCTTATTTATTCCACTTATTATTTGTAGTGGCAATTTGCCTTTGTTACGAGTGTAGTCTTGCAGAATTAAATTATAAAATTTATTTGATTATGTAGATTATGGAAATACTATTTTGCCTTGATGCATGCTCAATCTACAGATTATTATTATTATTATTATTATTATTATTATTATTAATTGTATTATTATCATTATTATAATCAATATCATTATAATTATTATTAATTTATCATCAGCATCATCATTTGAATTGTTGAATGTGCGCTTTGGATTAGTCCTTACCTGATAGGATTCTGTGCTTCAGAATTCACACTTACTTCTCTATTAACCTCAGCAAATAGAAGATCGTGATGAACAAAAAAATAACCTTACAAACATAAACAGTGCAGCTGTTTCACTGTTTCCATGCATTTCTGTGGAGGAAACTGCAGTGTCTCACTGCTATGGCTGTCCCCCAGGGCAGCATCTGGAGGGCTCTGCAGAGATGTGCATGGGATGATGATCCCTTCTCCTTCCCACCAGAAATACCCCAATTCCACTTTGGCTCAGCCATGTGAACAACAATGACTGCATTTGGCCCCACGTAACAGTCTGAAGACATTTATCATCTATGTTCTGATCATGTTTTAATTCAGATCTGGTGGCAGCTGTTACATTGACAGCAGTGCTTTAATGCTGTTTATCCTCTGCTTGGATTCAGACCACTCAATAGAACAGGTCCAAACATGTTTTGCTAAAAAAGGTCTTAGCTTTGGCTGAGCAGAACCACTGCTGATCATTTTCTCTGAATTTCCAGTTTTGTTTAGTGAGTTTTACAATTAGGAGAAGCTATTGGATGACTACAAATGCTGTAATCACATTTTGTGAGATAGCCTCAGCAGAACTGGATTGAGATTTCCTTCACATTTGCTAGGAAAATTCATTCACATATCTCTAGAGAAATGCCAAAGTGAAAAATCCCTTCTGAATTTAGCATGGAGGAGCACTTGATCTTTTAAATTCATCACTATCTTGTTAGCTGAACACAAAAAAACCTCAAAGAGGAAGCTGTGGTGCCAAATGTTTCGGGTATGTTGAGCCACCTTCTTTTCTTTAGTCACTTACATGGATGATTTCCCTCAGTCACACAAATTTCCTCCTCCTTCTTCTGCCTTCCAGGAAGCCCCAGGTTTCCTCTGCAGGTGTGGTATATCCATACAATCATGTTGACAGTGGTACCAGCAGGGAAGGGCAGTTCAGTGGCCACGGATTCATTGCTAATAGAGTTAAATTCTAAGCAACAAGACCACAGCATTAAAAATATTTGAACACTCAGGTTGTTTTGTCCTAATTTCTTTCCTATACATTTGGGAAATCTTGAGAATTTAATATAACTCAATACCAAAATTTGTGTTGTTCACCACTCTGTTTTTCTTCTGCTTTCTTAATTTCCCATTTTCCCCCAATAAAACTCTGTTATTTTTTTTTGATTGGCTACCCAAATTACCACTTGCTATTGTCTGACATGAAATCTACGAATTTCCTTTATCTGGTGGGAAAGCTCTTTGTGTTGATGCACAGGTTATACATTACATCTAATGTGAAAGAATAAGACAGGTAAGTAATATCATCAGGTACTCTTCATATAGCATGTGGAAATGTTAGGTGGTGTTTATTGATTTTTCTGAGTTTCACAAGAGAGGCTGCCTAGGCAATACCTAGATTGAAACCAAGGTTTAAAGCTGATGCTGTATTTGAAAGACATTTTAATGGCCTTGGGGCAAAATGATTTGTGTTGTTTTGACTAGCCCAAGGTTACAATGAAATACTGTCTTTATTACTTCTGTACCAGGGCTTCTCAGCCACTGTTGGGAATTAAAATGTGAACATTAAAGATTTACTACAGGGAGAAAAGCAGAAAAGATAAAGAGCCTCAGGATTCAGATCCAGGGCAGGTGGCCATGCCACCACCTCACAGTCAAACGTGGGCCATTATGGAATTGGTCACTGCAAGTAATAAATGCTGGATTACAGACAGACTCGTCTTAATCCTGCTCTTATCATTGTATGAGGATAACACTTTTGATTAAAAAGGTCCATTTTTGAATTAAACTACAAAACATCTGTAGTTCTCGGGGGGGAAACTGAGAAGCCCCCAGCTCAGCAAAACAGTCCTGGCAGTTTCTCCAGTTGGTGAGAGATTGAAAAGTAAAAGCAGATAAAAATAGAAAAACCCATCAGGAATGACAAAAACTAAATTTTACCAAGTTAATTATTATCTACCTGCATATGCATTTAAAGGTAGGCAATCAGTACTACTGGGTTTCAGAAAAGGGAGAAACCCAGCCCAGAACTGGCTTGAGAAAAAATATTTTCCAGATTTTCTTGGTGCCAGAGGATTTCACCAAAGCAGCCAAGGAAAAGACTTTCATATCTGTATAGTCAAGATACCTCCTTTTACAGAGCAGTTCTTGGGACCAATGTGTGTTTTCTGCTACCCCTCTGGAGTGGACTGGCTGTAGGGATCTAAAGAAAATTTCATGTATTTTCCTGCAGTATTTTAATACCTTTACCAGCACCTTATGGTGCTCATTTTCTTGATTATAAACCTTTGCAGCAGACCCAGGCTGATAAACACAGTTACACAAAGAATCTTTTTCTGATAGAAAGTCTGTTTAGTACTGAACTACTTTCACATGGTATCATTTACATTTTGCTTAGCTTCATTGAGAGGTTGCCCTCTCACTTAGAGGAGCTCCACATAACCTGACATTAACTATTTAATGATAATAACGTTGAAGTGTACAATGTGGGTTCCCCATTAGAAGATGCTTCCTGAACACTGGAATTACTATTTTGTCAGACATACAAGAGCAACTGCAAGAATTTTGGGAGCATTAATGATGCCATTGTTTCAGTAGCCACAGGTCCTGGGCGTCCAGGTCTAAGTGAGTTTGCTCACTTAGCCTTCAGCAGGGTGTTTTGCTGTATGTTGTTAGTGCACTTTAGAACATGTTTAAACTTAGCATCATGTAATTATTTATTTGGCAACAGACTTATTACCCAAGCACATACCTGCTGGCTCTGTCTCAGAAAGAGGCACTATAAATAGCTTATATCAGAATTAATTGGAAACTGGCTTGAGGGAAATACAGCTTTCTGCTTGCTTATTTTTCTCTCCTTAATGTTCTCAGCACAAATTTGTGTGAGCTCAGGAAGCACATCAGATCTCTGAATATAAATAGACTAAGAGGAAGCTGAACCAGATAAGTATTTCCTCAGACTTCTCATCTAAAGGAAATTAGCTTCATTAATTAATAAAAAGTACATTTGCTGTTATTGGGAATCCTGGCAGGAGGTGGATGGGAAGGGACCCATGGGTGATCACCTGCTCCATGCTCCAACCAGGCTCACACATCAAGCAAGGACAGCCTGCTCAGAGTCCCATCCTCCTAGGGTTTAGCCTCTGATTAGCTTTAAGGACTTCATTATTAAGTTCTTCTGATTGATTTTTATCAAACCTATTTACTAATTAATCTTCTACTCATCTTTTACAATTTTTTCAGCGGAGACTTTTAGCCTGCTCATCAACCCTTTAATTTTATTTAGGTGTAAATAACTACCCGGCATTTCTGAAATAGAACAATAGCTAAAATCTGCCAATGGAACAAAAATTAGCTGCTCTCAGAAACCTGCAGAAAATAAATAGCTGAGACTTTGCGCTACAAAATTTGTAATTCTCACTAATGCTAACGTAGATCTGATTTTTATGAAAGGCAAACACCATTGGCATTTTTTTCCTAGTGTCAGATACTCATTTCAGATTGTTTATCAAAACACATGCATGAGTACAGACAGACAAAATCCTTTTTCCTCAACAGAAAGAAAAGCAGCCAGCAATAAAAATATTTGTTTCCATGAACAGATAGGCTATGATTACAAGATAGAATGCAGAATTCTTACAATTTTTAATTTAAATATTTTTCCACTCAAAATACCTATTTGTACTCTGAATTGACTCTATAAATAAGGAAAAGCTGTTTTAAAAGTCCAAAGATCTAAAATGTCATAATTAAGAATCATGTTTGTAGCTAAATTCAAAGTTGTGACTTCAAAGAAAAATCAAAATGCTCTTGTGACCTTTCTTGAGAAAGTTTTCAGAAGCGGAATGGAACAAACAGTGCATTGCACATTTTTGTACCAGTGCATCTTGTATATCCAGCACTAAATATTCTGTATTTTAAAATAGCTAAAATCATCTCATTCTTGATCAAAAGCTAATATAAACATACCTAAAAATACCAGAATCCATGGAGCATTCATTATACCAAACGCTATGGTTCACTACTTTGGGAAATACTGTTAGCAAGCCAGCCAGATTTGACCACTAGTAATTTATACTATCCAGTCTGGCTTAATTCAAGCAATATCAGCAAATTATAATCCTTAGCAAGCACTAATCATTATTCATCCCATTAACAAAATTAATAAAAGTAATCTTTTAGCATTAGATAAAAGGGATTCTTCCCAGCACCCTTTTGTTTTTCGACTGCATTCAGGACACAATTTAAACCCTTCTGCACAATATTTGTGTGAATCCTTCTTGTGCAGTCCCCATTAGACTCATTCTCCTTGGAGCCAGCATTAGAGATCTCATCTGCTTATCCACGGAAGCACTCGCAGGAACTATCAAGAGGTTGTCAAGAGGCGAAGGACGTCACACTCTGTAAGGAGCAAAATATTGCTTCCCTTGCAGATGGCACCCAGTTTTATCTCAGCAAAACACCAGCTTCTAATCAATGTTGTTAAGAAATCTCAGAGACCAACAGCTGTATGACTTGGGTTTCTGTAAATCTGACACAGTTGGAGGCAAAGCTGTGGTGAGAATTAATTTTGCCTGCCATTGTCAGCCTGGATACAAATAACTGAATACCTGGATACAAACAGCTGATATGTGGTGCCTTCATAACATCTCTCCTGAAATGCTCTTAGTACTGCTGCCTACATGACATTTAAAAAATTAGGTAGGTAAAACATTCACCAGTACTTTAGATGGCCAAACTCAGCTTAACATAAAATCAAAAAAGACAAAAGACTCTTGGCTGTTCCAGTTGGATATGCTGGGAGTGGCCAGTGCTAGTCAAATCCTGGTTGTGGGTTACCTGTCCTGTGAAACAAGCAGCAAAGCAATTGAGAAACATACTTGTTTCAGTTTTCTATTCTTTCCTGTTTAGCTAAGCAGAATCAACAAAGCAGCTGTCAGAAGATGTTTAGCATACTCTGCCAGTCAAAACCATTTTCTATTAACATCGGTGCCTGGACTCAACTTTGAGAAAATTATATTTTATTGAAATTTGGCTTGGGAAAAAATCCAAACATGTAAAGCACCAGCCAAATAAATTAGTGTTTCAGAATATTCAGTATATGGAAATGGCTGGGTTTTATAACAGAAGCTGCTCATAATTTTTGATAACAGACAAAATTGCTGTCTGAGCTTCAAATTGTATTATTTAAAATTAAATCCATGAAGTTGTCTCTACTCTAGCTTTTCTCTGGAAGTTTTGGAAGTCTGTGAACATCAGATGAAAGTCTTTTAAAAATAATAAAATAACTCCAAAGGAAAAAAATACTTTGTTCCTGAAACACAAGGACAGGTTTGCCTTATATATATGTAAAGAAAAATTTTGGGTGTTCTTGATGGGAGGATGGTTTGGGGTGCCTCCTACTCCAAACAGATAATTACACAATATTATACTTAATATTGAAAGTATAATCCTAACTCTTAATCAGATTTATCTAGCAATAAACTCAAGGCATCAATCTTGTTGTGACATACTCATCTTAAGAAATAAACAGCATTTTTTTCTGTAAAGCAGTCTCTTACTAACAAAGACTTGTTTATGGTAATCATTGTGCAGGTTTTGCTACCCATTTTCAGGGCTAATTCAAATCCTGGGCTTTCCTAATTTAAAGCAAACCTAATCTAATCTCATTCAAAAGATAAGTTGTTTTATGTACAACTTTTCCTTCAGAGGACAGGAAGATGTGAAGATTTATGGCATGATATCCTGCCCCTGCTCCTCTGCTCCGAGCTGACAAGCTCTTTATTACCATCTCTGGGAGCAGAGGGAACACTTCCTTCCCGAGCTGAATTGGTTCCCCTCTCCTGCAATGTTACTACTTGAGTTTTGATCGTGTATTTGTTCAGAAAGTCAGAATAAAGCTTTTCTGGTTGAGGTAGAAGAAAACATCCAAAAAGCAGATGTCTATTTTAAATAATCCTAGGTTAGGATTACTGAAATAACAGTGAGACCGATTAACAGCCATAGTATTAAGTAATAGTAATATTGAAAGTATATTGAAAATTATATTGAAAGGGAGTGACTCACAAGACTGTCTCAATAAACCCTGTCCTGTAGTGCAATTGCATATTCACCCTCCTCCCTTTTCTTGGGGAGAAATATTAGTTTTTTAAAAGATTCAAGTACCAGATCGATACTTTTTAATTTTTTTGGTCAGTTTGAGTTTTACAGAATTAAATAGGTACATGAAAAATAATATTGCTATCTTATGATTTTGAATCAAGAATATACATAAACAGAGTTTAAACACTGATAAAAACACATTTGTCATCACAGCCAGTAATTGCTACTTGAGGACTTTTCTAAACTATCTTTAATCTTAATACAACCCACCCTGCTTGTTAAAATAATAATAAAAGCTGGCATTTGTCTCCCCCTTTGTTATTGTCCTCACTGCTCTTTTTTCAGTATCACAAGTGAAATACCACATCTACCTTGCAAAGCCATTTCTGACTGGCTCCATTTCTTTTAAGCAACAGCTTTTATCTTCATTGCATAGTTGAGGGTGTTCAGACCTAACAAACAACATTTTTCATGTTGATTGTGCAGCAAATCTGGCCTTCTCTCCTTCTTAAGCAGCATATTTGGACCTAGCTTTGTTTAAGAGCACTGTACCAAAAGTTGATTGCAACACTAACTGGAATGGCACATGCTATAAAGTCTATATTGCTGGTTATTTTTATTGTTTATGTTCTTTTAATTTCTGTCTGACATAAAACTCAGTATGTTGCCATTTTACCTCACAGCCTCTGACTGGCCAAAGAAGTCAAACTGGCTGTAGTTCCCTGATTTTTTAACTGAATTTCTCTAAAATAAAATGAATGTGATTAAGGGTTGGAACTCCTAAATTCCACAGAAGTTGGAAGTGACAGCAGATGTCACTCAGTAAAGTAGTCCATCTCAGCAGATGGGCAAATATGAAACGCAAAGGCTTTTCCTGTCATCATTTGGTTTTAATATGATAGAAATAAAATGCCTTGTCAGTAAAATATAACCAGACAGTTGCTTTGTAGTCATTTTGGATACATGGCTGGTAATTCAAAGTCCTGCTGCCTTTGCAATATTAATTATTCTGTGCCTCTTTACAGCAAGAATACGTGTCAGATCAGCTGAACATAGCACATGCAGCTGTAGTAGCTCGGAAGTATCTGTTAACTCTGTTTGCAATTTAACGTTAGTGAAAGATACAGGAAAAAAAACTTTGTGGAAAATTTCTGGGAATCTAGTTGATGTATCAGACAAAATTACAGAGACGGGACTTCATCCTTCTTTTGGAGGTTCTTCCCCTGTAGAGGCATGTGATTTGTGTCTCAGAGAAGAAAAGCAGTTCTGTAGGGCTGAGAGCTGTGAATGTGAACTGCCTCAGGGGAGTTGGGCCTGTAAGCTTTGTGCTTAATGACATATGTTCCCATTAAAATGTGTAAGTTGTTCTCTTGTACAAGTGGTTAACACCTTTTTAATCAGGCCGTTTATTTCTTTTACAAAAATTATCACCCTGGGTTGGAAAACCATAGTATATTATTGTGAGCAGTGTGTACATACATTTATACATACATTAAAATATGTATTTACACAACTTGCAGTGTGATTGAATGTATCTGAGACACACATAAACACACTACTTGTGGCACAAAACTGTGGTACTTGTAGCATTCTGATGCCATCAGAGGTGCTGTTTTATTGAGGGCTGCTTCTCTTAAACATGGAAAGTACATTATGTCTGCTACATTGAATCTCCCAAGTTTATGAAATTTTGGTCTTTGGAGCACAGGCTAGGATGTGTCTGTTTCACTGAGCATCGAATTTTCTGAGATGGATGAATTATCTGTTGTCTGAGGAAGAATAGTATTTTTAGTGTGTTTAATTACCACTCCGGTTGTTTATCATGTTTTCTGGGGCAAATTTCTCAATTCTGTTTTCATGTTATTCTGTCTGCCCCATGTATTAATTGTTAAGCTCATCTTTTATGACAACACCCAGAAGGCACCTTTTTATAAATCAAAAGTAAATATATTACCCTACCTTGCAGGGGTGCCATAAGGCTTAATTAGTTCATTTTTGTAAAGTGTTCTGAGATCCCCAGATCAGCATCAAGTGTTTGTTATTAATTATAGGATCTAGGGAGTATATTGGATGATTTCTTAATTTAATTTCCTTCAGGCAACCTTAAAATAACTAATTTTGTAATATCTTTGTTCTTTTAAATTTCCAAAGCACATTACCTCTTGGCTCAATTAATTCTGTGTCTATTTTCCTCTCATTTACTGTATTTTTTATTTCTAGGCTTTTTTTAATTTATACAGTAATATGAAAAGCAGACTTTTACTGTTTCCCTGTGAATTCTGCTATGTGGATTATTCTCTAACAAGAAGGTTTTGTTTAAACATTAGATGGTGGGTTTTTCCGCAGTTGGGGGTGTTAAGTAATTTACTTGTCTTCCCTTGGGAAATTTGCAGAGATTACATGGCACTGCTGTGATTTATCATTTCTACTTTATTTCTGACTCATAAAGCATGCATTATTTTGTGTTTACCTTCAGCAACAGATCACAGGAAATTTCATCATCAATCAAAGCACTTTAAAATGGGGAGAAGTGATAAGGTGACAAAGGCACAGTCAGCAACTGTGGTTATTGGAGAATCATTTATGCTTCATTGTGTCGTAACACTTCTAATTTCATTGCTTTCCCAGGATCGGGTTCGTGTCGCTTTAGTTACTCAGATCCCAGCATCACCGTGTCCTACAGTAAGAACAGTTCTGCAGATTGGACTCAGCTGGAGAAAATTAGGTTTGTTGCAGCTTTTTAATCATTTTCATGTTTTCCAGCTGAGCAGGTGGTGTTTAAACCTGGCTCTTTTAAAACTTGTTTTATTTGTTAACTTTTCAGTTCTCCTTGTTCATACAAAAGATGAGGGGTGAAATTCCTGGCTAATTGCAGAGCAGGCACCAGGTTTGGTAAATCACAAATTCATCCACTGAATTGGTGAGAAGTGAGGAAGAGAATCACTTAATACTTAAAATACAACTCCAATAACCAGCAGGTTCAGGTGCCTGAAAAAACAAAACTTTGATGACTTTTTGCATTTTAACACCATTTTTAATGTCAGCAAGTCAATTTCAGCCATATTTTATAATGTTGCAAGTCTTTACTTTGGTAGAGTAAAATGTTCAATAAAAACATTTTATAGTTTGATATGAACATTTGGCTCGTAACACTCTGGTAATAACAAGATTATGATGAATAGTGCCTTGCTTTTAAACCAACTGGCGTACACAAAAATGCAAAGGATTATGAAAGGAAAATTTAAATATTTTCATCACAATATCCACACCTTTAATGAGTCAGTGTCAAAGATGGATTTTTCTAAGAGAGCATATTTTAAGTAATAATAGGAAAGGCATTTTGTGCAACGGCATTTAAACATAATTATACAACTGTGGAAGAAAAAATTGTTATTTAAGTGTAGTATACTCGTAGCATCTCAGTCTGCCTTCCTGCATTACCTCAGCATCAGTGCTGTAGAAGTGACTTTGGAGTATCTCATCCTCCATCTTCTTCAGGGAGTTGGACTACAATTTCATTGAAAAAAAGCATAAATTACGTTCAATTTTAGTAAAACAATTGGTGCTAATTCTTTTCGCAGAAAAATATAAAGGAAGAGTAATTCACTGCAGGCACTGAAGTTGCCTCAGAGTAACCACACAATGCATTCTGTTTTTCTCACACTGATGCAAAATTACACTCCTAGTCCATAACATCAGCTCACTTGCTCTCCCAGCTCTGCAAGCTAGGAAACTTAAGAGGAGAGGATGCAAACACAAGCCCTTGAGACCAAATTTTTTTTTAAGCTAATGTGCATGCAGTTTGACCGCTCTTTCCTAAACTTTGATGCTGGACCCAGCAGCAGAAAATAGGTCAATAGAGCAGTGCCGTGTGAAGTGGAGAGATGAATTATGGAAGGATGCTGGTTTCTCCTGTGGTCCGTGTGAATCGCAGCGCTCACCCGAACGCGCTTCAGCACATTTCACAGCACTGCTGCAGCTCCAGGGAGCAGGGGGAGAACTGGGGGAGCTGGGACAGGAGGGCAGCTGTGAAGGGGAGGTGGTGTGTTTTGTCAGTGGGATGTCAGCTCTGGGCCCCTGGGAGGGCAGAGATCTCTCGGGGAAGGCGGGTGCTGCGTGTGGGCTGCGGGAGAAGCGGGGACAGCGCCTTGGAGCAGCGCTGCACTGGAGGGTGACAGACACGAGGATTAGCAAGTGCAGGGCCATTTGTGGGGGCAGATTCTGAGTGTGAGTGTGGGACAAATGCAGCTGCTTGTCGGCATTTTAGTTTGCTTTCAAAAGAAAAGTTCCTCTATTTTCTGCTATAAGAGGAAGCTATTGGTGCCTTTTTCCCTAAAAGGATTGTCTCTGACAAACTATTCACCCGTAAAAGCATCACTACCAAGCCAGATAAAAGGCTGAGTAGCTGATATCTTGCAAACCTCAGTTTTGTAACTCCTTGCAGTCTGAGGTTTGAATGTAGTTAAGTCCCTTGCTGGGTGGTTGTTGAGGTTTTCCCCACGCAGCAGCCAAGCCTCACACAGGCACTCTCTCACTCCCCCACCAGCAGGGCTGGGGAGAGAACTGGAGTGGTAAAAGCCAGAGAACTCGGGGGTTGAGATACAGACAGTTTAATAGGGAAGGCAAAACACATGCAGACAAGCAAAGCAGACAAGGAATTAATTCACTGCTTCCCATGGGCAGGCAGTTCAGCCATCTCCAGGAGAGCAGGGCCACATCACATGTGACGCCATCACTCCAAACATCTCCCCTTCCTGCTTCTTCCCCCACTTTAAATACTGAGCATGGTGTCACATGGCCTGGAATATCCCTTTGGTCGCTTGAGGTCACCTCCTCCCATGTATCCCCAGCTTCCTCGAGGTGAACCCCAATCCTTTCACAGCTCTGAGGACAGCTTTCTGAAAAGAGCTGGAGGCCCTAATCATTGCCTAATAGTAATACTCCAGGTCTGACTCTCCACCCCTCATTCTTCATTTTCAGTAGCAAGAGAGAGGACAAATGGAGTGTTTCTTCTGTATTGTTCTTGAAGCAGAACATGGAAAGAAAGATAACCCGGCCCTCCCCATCCACAGAATTGTCTTGACAGCAGGGGTGGGGGATTGGAAGGGCAGGGTTGTCAGGGAAAATTCCCAGCTTTTCTCTCCAGCCATTCTGCTCCATCCAAATTTTCAACAGACTGAGACATTAGAAGTCAGCAGATTCTTTTGGTGAAGCAAAAAATCACATTTTATGAGACCTATTTTTGTAATGAGCATCCTGAACATTTCCTTTTGGCCATACCTGCAAATTACCTGACAATACCCAGTCAACATCTGTGACCAGCACTGAGCATGGACATGGTCCTGCTCTGTCTTCCTGCTCTCTCAGACCTGCACTGGTCTGTTGTTTATTGCCTTAGCTTGCACTCTGTTTGACGCCAGGCTGCCAGTTTGGGCTGGGTGTGCACTGCCTGGCACAGTGGGACTCTGCCTCAGGGCTGGTAGTTTCTGATCTCCATAGAAGCTTTATCAGCATGCAAGGGATGTCAGCACAACCGTGTCACACCTAATAAATGTGTTAATTGAGGGAAAAGTGTTCCTGACTATGGCTTAAAATTGGTCTAATTCCCTATAATTGTTTTTCAGTGCCCCTTCCAATGTCAGCACAATCATCCACATCTTGTACCTTCCTGAAGATGCTAAAGGGGAGAACGTCCATTTTCAGTGGAAACAGGATTATGTTCATGCTGGTGATGTGTATGAAGCCTGTTGGGCATTGGACAATGTTCTGATCATAAATGCTGCTCACAGAAAAGTTGTGTTAGAAGATAATCTAGATCCTGTGGATACTGGCAACTGGCTTTTCTTTCCTGGGGCCACAGTAAAGGTTAGTCTGATTTTCCATGGTTTAATATTATTATTACTCTTGTATGTAGAAGAAGACAGTAACATTTAACCAAATTGTGACCACAACGGTGTTCAGGCAATTCTATCTTCTTCTAACATTGGGCTCTTTTTAGCTTTGTTTTTACCCCTTCTCTATCCCATTGGGGCTCTCTAAAACAATGCAACTTTTCTGCCATGACCAAAACCAAAGGGCAGTTTATACTGTCATGTCAAAGACCATGTAACAGAAAATGGAAAACAGTTTCCTTTTAGCAAAACAGTGCAATATTTTTGAAACAAATTCAAGTCTTTCAGTTAGATGTTTAAATGCCTGCTTTTTAACTTGGTCTTGTTCTGCTACAGCTACTCACTCCACAAATCATCACAAAAAAATAAGGTTTCCCACTTTTTCTGTCTATGAATATCCCATCTCCATTGCAGCATGCATTCAGGTAGTGACTGCTCCTTAAGACTCTCTTTTTCAGTATGATCCTGTTTTGATATGTGAGGTACAGCAAGACCAAGATCCATTCTAACTTGAAAAAAACTCTAAGGAGCACAACAGGATCTCCCTGCACAGAGTACCTTCTCATGCAGAGTTGTTCAGTACTTGGAAAACAGCTGGATTCTAGCTGTCTATGTTTCCAAGCAGACAGAAGTTCAACAGCTGATGACTTTCTGGTTTCATCCTATTTTCATTCACAAAAGCAGTTTTGATGTCACGGTTCATTTATGATGCTGTTAATGGTTTTGGCAATTGCACAGGAAACAGATGTCCAATACTGAAGGCAGTAAGAGGTTGGTTTTGGCCTCATCCTTTTCCCACAGAACTGATACAAATGGCTTCAAATTAATAGTTTTAGAAATAAGTGTTCCCACTAATCTACTACTCGCAGTACCATCTTATTGGCTCTTTTTTTACTTCAGCAAGGTCATTACACTACATTGGCAAAGTTTTTACATGAGATTTTAGAATCAAGTAATGTCCTGCATATTTAATGAATATTATGTGATTGGTTCACACTTGTTGTTTTGTCAGTCTTATCTATGGATTTTGAAATCCAGCCCATATAAGAAAAGGTGTGAAAGCTAAGCAAGGATTAATGTACCACAGGCACAGTTACTTTTTCTCAGTTGTCCAAGCCTAAGCACTGCTTGCTCTTTCTGAAACATGTATAATCAACATCTAAACTTTAACAAATAAGCCTCTATTTTTGTTTCTGCTTATGATTTTTTTTTTGTTTGGTCATGGAGGTTGTTTTGGGGTATGTTTAAAGTCAACCTGTTTGTGCCATACACAGCTAAGTTTTATTAAAGACAAAGGACCTTAACCTGGACGTCACTGAGCACTGAGCATTTCTAGACAGAAATCCCGTGAAGTTCAAGCCTTATATGTGACAGGAGTGAGGTTTCACCAACCTGCCACTCCTCTGAGCTCATCCTCACTTGTTTTAGGTACAAGTGAAATGTGCAAAGTCCTGTTTCCCTGACATCTGACTGTGTGTAGTCGCTTACACCAGGCTGAGGCTATGAGTAATGCTGTGGTGTAGGCACACTGGATTAAGGCTATGTGTGAGGCAGGACTTTTATTCTTCATGAGACCCTGCAGTGTGTCTGTATTGTCACCAGAGCACTCCTTTACTCATTTCATTTTTAGCTCTTGCTGCAGTCTTCCTCAGATTTTCAGGAACAATCTTGCCAAATATAATTTGAACAGATTTTGCAATGTGAATTTCATGTAATGTCAAAAAGTAAGACTATAAATTGGGTCAAGATTTACATCAGATCAGCATAAAACCTGTCGAAGCATTCTAACACCAAGAACAATTTTTTGACAATTTTTTTTTTAACTTTTAATGTTTGGAATGTTATATAAAAATTTATAAAATCTTTTATTATTTTCTTTAAAACACATACCTCTAATCTCAGTTCATCACAAACATTTTGTATAAGTAGATTGTGCTAATGACATAAACTATGGCATAGGGGAATGCTATAGGAGATTTCTCTATCATAGCCAAAGTCATTTGCTTACAGAATAATATTTGACCCTAACAGTGTTCCAGGGGTAGCTTCCATCACAGATCATTCTAGTTCCCTTTTTTCTACAGGTCTTTTTGCTTCCTAGACATCAAGAACTTGCCAAATAGTCATGATCTTTGTTCACAAAGTGTGTATAGCAATTTAAATTTTTTCTTTATATTTTTACTGAGGGATCAGCAAATTGTGGTCTCAGAGCTGTCTGCAGCTTCCTCACAAGGGGAGCAGAAGGGCAGGACACAATGTCCTCTCTGGTGACCAGTGACAAGGTCTCAGGGAATGGCACAAACCTGTGTCAGGGGAGATCTAGACTGGCTATGAGGAAAAGGTCCTTCACCCAGAGTGGTGGGCACTGGAACAGCTCCCCAGGGCAGGCGTCACAGCACCAGCCTGGCAGAGTTCAAGAACAATTTGGACAATGCTCTCAGGCACGTGGTGTAATCCTTGTGGTGTCCTGGGCAGGCCAAGAGTTGGACTTTGATAATCTCAGTGAGTGCCTTTCAACTCAGAATACGCTATGATTTTATGAAATTTCATTGCTGTATCATGCTACCTATTTCAACTCTCACCTATGTCCTTAAAGCTCCCATCCTCGCTATCATGACGCCAAACTTCATTTCAAGCTCACAAGACCTTTTTTCTGACACCCCAGGCTGTTCATGCCATACAAGTTTCAATTAATATCCATCCTCTCTCAATTAATATTTTAGAAAAACTAGCCTTATAAATCTTCCTTGACGATCTAACACATTAGATTAGGCCATTAGACCACTCTCTGTCCTTGACAGCAAATGACATAGCAGAGTTTGCATCCACCTAGGCAGATGCTCTCCTCCCAGACGAGTGGTGTCATCCTTGCTGCCTGCTGAGTCCCTGGCTCATTTTGAGGGTACATCTCTTGCAGATAAAGCCACTGGACTGGACAGTGAGGGTATTACTGGGAATTTTGCAGCAATGTGTTCACTCCAGTTTGGTGGCTTTGGATGCTGTCTTCTCAATGAACACTGTGGGAACTTTCCAGTGCCCAGCTTGGGAAGCAGTTTCTCCTCCTCTCCCAGTCTGCTCGAGCTTTGCCCAGGGATTTCCTCACATTTCTTGTTGCCTTCAGGAGCAGTTGCTACTCATTTGAAAGCACATGGCTGGTTGCGGACGCAGCTGGACCTGGCTACTGAAATAGGATGCAAGCTGAGAGATAAGCCATTGAGCTTGTGTGGTTTGGTTCCAAAGAAGACAGCAAAAGGCAAAAGAGATGCTGTTAGCAAGGCCAAGCAACCCTTAGGAGATTAATTGGATCCACTGGAACGTGTTTATGTGTGTTGGACTGTGTGGAAGGGTGTTGAAAGGGATAAATTCCTGACTGGGTTTCAATATTGCCAGTGACAGCTCTGAGCATGAGCAGGGCCTCGCAACTGAACATGGTTAGGATGTTGTGTGGTGCTTGAGATTGCTGAAATGCTTGGAACAATGCTCTGCTTCTGTCAATAATGCTCCTTGGATCTCTAGTCCTATGGAACAGAAAAGTGATTTCCAGTTTCAGTGGGCACTTCATATATATTGTATATTTAACCAGAAATTGCTGAGCTTTGAGGTACAATATTTGCAAGTTCTTTTGTCTTCTCTGACTGCCCTAGTCCACATTGATTCACAAGCTCAAAAACTAATTTTGAGAAGGGAGACAACCTCAGTAGCTTTAGAGTTTATGTTTCTGCAGTGCTTTGATTACACAAAAATAACACTGAGACCAAACCACCTGTTTCTGAAATTTTCCCACATCGGTAAAGAGCAGTACAGATCATTACAGACACCAGAGTGAGAATGTATTTGGTCATGGTGTGTTAACTCAGTGGCACTTACTGTCTTTGAGAAGAGTCAAGTTACAGAATTGCTGTCTCACAGCCACTCTTCATTTGGTGGCTGGAGGTTGCCATTCAGCTGGACAGCTTGGTTGGTTTGGTCTGCAGGGTTGGGATGGCACCTGAGGCTGTTGGGTGCTGAGCTCTGGGTGTGCAGGCTGGCTTGGATGGGGCAAGGGGGGCAGGTGTGTGCCAGCCTCACTGAGCAGGTTGAGTTTAGGACTAGGGAATGGTAACTGATCCATGTTATTTACTACTGTGGACATTACAATAACCCTGAAAATATTCCAGTCCCAGTATCCTGATTCAGTAAGCCCTTTAAATAACAGGTCATCACCATTCAGCTTATTTTCATTTCCCAGATATGCATGCCAGTGTAGCAGAAGAGAATAAGAAAAGACTGGGAGAACTAAACATTCACACTCAGAAAAATATGCTGAAAATATGTGTAAAACTCTGTGACCTTTTACCACACCCTGAGCAGAGTGGGGCTGTGAACATCCTAGATCTGCAAGTCCTTCCTGAACCTGTGTTGTTGTGCGTTGCTGAGCAGAGAAGACATGCACACAGGCCTGGGAGTTTGGCAAAAAGAAAAGCTGATTAAGCTATTCAACCCTCTCTCTTTCCAGAGTAGATTTCCAGTACTGAATACTCTGTTAATTAATGGAATGGCTTTGGATAGTCTTCTTCTAAAACAAGCATCCTGATCCATACATATATATGTAAATATATTTATCTTTTGGGTTTGTTTGTGCTAAAATGGACAAGATATTTTTTTCTTTTTTGCTTTGAAAGTCTTGCTTTAAAAAATGTTCAGGAATCCTTTTCTGAATCAGATCAAATGTATTTGTTTGAAGAAGGAAAGGTGAAATACTGGTATGTATGCCAGTGTGAAAATGGCAGACTGAAATTGCTATGAGCCTATATTGATCAAAATTACAAAGATATCGATTCTTCTGACAAGATTCGTTTGTGTTTTGAATAAGATGTAATAAGGCAGTGTTTGGTCTGTGGGCCAAACCCAGCCTTCTAGGCAGTTGCTTTGCCTGACAGGAGCCATCATCCACCACATCTTCCTAGGAAGGGACAGGCAGACTTCCTTCTGCACCTCATCTGAGAGACATTCCCGCTTCTCTGTGGGTGGAAGGAGGAGTGTGAGAGGGAGGATGGGTGTAGAAAGCTGTGCAGGGTGATCAAAAGCTGTCGACTGGCTCCCTTTAGAGTGTGATCATTCTGAGCTGTTTCCATAAGGAGGCATTTGTATATCCATAGGGCTGGATCTAGCCCATGGATGGAATTGCTCTTTTTTTTTTCTTTTGCTTATAATCACACTTGTAATTAAAATAATAATACTTACATACAATGCCTAGGGGTTCATTAGTACTGACAGGTGGTTGGCTGTAGTGCTGTGAGTCATTTGGGCAGCTGAGAATTGATGTTGGGCAGCAATGCTGAACCTACACCTTTCTCCATGCCAGTTGCCCGTGGCTTGGAAGTGTTGGGAGGGATGGCAGGGAGCCAGCATTAGCTCTGAGCTGGCGTCAAAGCACAGGGGGTCTTTCCTGCCTCCTAGAAGGAGAGAATTTGATCTTCACAGGTCACCGTGAGATGCACATCATTAAGAACAACATGAATTTACACATTAGATGCCAAAGAATAGAACCAACTTTGGCTGATTCTTTGTTACTCTGATTTTACAGTGATGTAAATGCACATCATTCCTTTCAGAAGAGCATATGATGCTCAGGGCAGAGTGCTCCAACCATCAGTGGTTCCTGGAGCATGGAGGAATTGTTCAGTTCTTGCCAGTTAAATGACTCACTAAGGAAACCGGTCATCTCCAGAGCGATCAGTGTTGTACAAACATCGTGAAATGTCCTAGAAAACTCGGAACCATACAAATCATACCAAACTCTCATAAACAAGCAAAGTGTTTTGAGCACTAGCCTTTGAATAACAGTCTATAATGGGAAATGATGAGTGAAAACACACTTTATAAAATGTTTTTTGCTACATCACAGGACAAGTTTCATCCCATTGTTTTGGAAAGGGAAAGTGCCCTATAACCCTCTGTGCTCCGGGCCTGCCTGTGCAGCCAAGGTTTTTGTTCTGTAGCCTACATTAAATGATGTAAAAAGGTAGTACATGGGAAAAACTAAAGCTCTGTTTTTCTCCTGGGAAGGTATTCTAATCACATTGTGTTCTTTCCTTTGGTTAAAGAAGGGTTGTCGGGCCAGGAGCATTAACAGCCAAATCCACAGAATTTAGAATTTGAAGTTGTTCCTAAATTCTGTCACCATACCTTTGATGACTGAGACATTGCCTGCACAATATGATTTTATCAGGACTTTTTCCTTGTACCTGCTATCATGTCAAAATTTTACAATCTCTGAAACCTGCATGACTCATTTCCAGAAAGACACAATATCTAATTTATAGCTCCATTGACAATGCTGCTTCAATTAATTTTCTTCATCTTTCTTCTTGTTCCTCTGCTTCTCATCTCTCATCTGTTTGCATTGCCTAGATTTTAATTAAAAAACCTCTCCTCTCTAAGGAGCAATCTGAAGTGGCAAAAATAATCACTTAAAATATTACAGTCATTAAAAAATTGGCTGCGGTCAAAGCCACACATTTTCAATTTGCCGACAAATGATATTTTCGTTTCTTTTTAAAGTGTATTTTGTATTTGAATAGCATACGCCAGCCAGCCTGGCTATCAGAGAGGCTCCCCCAGCTGGGTGGGCTGCGTGACAACTCCTTAATGGGGGAAATTGATGGCCCTCTGCTTGTGTAGAGGTGAAGGCATACTGGGCAGATTTCTTTCCATCTGCCGTCAGCCCTTTGCAAGCTGGCACTGCCCAAATGCCCAACACATTCATTCCAACGCAAGAAATGTCGCCAAAAAATAAATTGTAAGGCTACAGCTGTCTGAAAGAATCATCAGGGCCATTAGGCCCAGGGGAGATAATATGAAGAGGAGCATCAGTGTTCGTCACTGATAAAAAGCTAATTAAATGATGGTAAAGATGACTGTGAATTCTTTAAAGCCATAGAGGTGAACAACATTTTCATGGGAGTGCAGGAATGAACCTTAGGAAGATGATATGCAAGACCTCAGCCAAAAATCTGTTACACTGAGGAATTTCACACTAGTGTTTCCTGTTGATGCTTTGCCGAATGGCACAGTTGTATCATTTAGTTGCCCTCTGTTCCTCTCTCCAAGTAAAGAAATCCCATACTGAAAAGCCAAGAGGTATTTATTGATTCACAAGTTTGACTTGAACAACCGGGACAGAAGCTGGTTTGGATGAACTTCAGTGCTTCTGTTTACATTCCTAATATTTGTCTTTTGAGTTTCTAAAAGTCTTCATGGCTGTGTCCTTAGCTGCAGCTGTGACAGAGGCTGGTCTGGTTGAGGCTTGTGCCTCTCATTGCAGGGTCAACTAGAGATCTCCAGATCCTCCCAGCCAAGAGGTCACACTGAGGGTAGCTGATGTCTCCTTATGGGGTTCTTGTGTGCAAGTATTCAAAAATATGGAGATTGTTCAACCAGGTTACAGGTGTAGGATCCCAGATCTCACCTGGGGCCCTTAAGCCATTTGGATACTACAGAAAGTTTGTCATGATTTAGATATGAAACCTGAAAGAGGTCCAGTTGTAAAGTGCCTGCTTCACGAAATCTGACTTTCCTACTTTTGTTGACCAATGGTTCTGAGCAGTCATCATTTTAACAATTCTGCATCTCATATGATCATAAGGCTTTTCTAGAAGAACCTAAAATCTAAGAAGGGTAGTGCAGGATAAAGAGCTTGGCATGCTCTTGACAAAAGTTTGATTTTAAAACCATGCATTGGTCTCTCTCTCATTAGCTAATGCCTTCATAATGTGTAGTAGAAAGTTCACCTGAGTTAGTAAGACTTGCTGGGTCTTATAGACAATTTGGCTAAGAATTGTGCTGATAAACTAGAAATATTCATAGACAACAGCAATTCTAGAGTGAAAATGTACTTTTTGTAGTAGTGGTACCAATGTAGCATCAAAGAGCCCTGATCAAGGAATATACCATGGCTGCCTGTCCAGACACAAACTGGAAAGATAGCCAGGACATTGCCATCCACTTATAAAACAGGGAATAAGATGGGGATGGGGACATGTGGGAGTAAAAGGAAATACTGCAGGAGGGGAGAATGCTCATCCTACTCATCAGTGCACTCTTCAGTGTAATCATTGATAAGGCTTGCTGAAGAGAGCACTAAGGAAGTGTCTGAAGGAAATCACGTGGGAATTTGAGCAGTGTGACAAGGATATGCAAGTTTGGTTGTCTCACCAGCGCATGCAGTGACAAGCATTGGCAGTCAAGGAAAAGTGGCCCAGGAGATGGGGCATATGGGAAATGGTGGAGGCAGCTGAGGATGAGCCTTGCAGGGCCTTGAAAATGGGAAAAAAGCAGTGATACAATAAATATCCTGTAGAAAAACTTCAGAAACACAGCAAATTCAGAGTGAAGATTAGATTGAAAGTAAATCCAAGATTGTTGAGATTTGGGAATACTTCCAGCCGATTTTCATTTTGCCCTATTCTTGTAGAGCAATAGCTTAACAATTACAGCTAGTGAATAAGGTAGTGCCAGATTAAATTAAACTATTTGTTGGGTTTTTTGGGTTTTTTGTTTTTTTCTCTTGGGATCACCACAGTCCCTGAACAGAACCTGGCTTCTTTCCATTTGGCAACAGGCAGGGGCTGTTTACTTAGGAATACAGCAGTTTACTCATGGCAGGCTGATAGTCCCATTCCAGTTGCAAACAATGGGAAACAGCTACTGTTGTGAAGTGGCTTTATTCAAGTGCCTGTGTCTTATGTTCTATTATGTAGGTGATCTGGGAATAAACTTTGTTAAATTATGTGTATCAGATTTGCCAAAGAATTTATTCTCTAAATTAACTTTTCCTTACAAATTAGTTAATGCTTCAGTGTTGTAATTTGCACAAGGACACACTAAATGTTCTACATGCATTTAATCCCCTTTAAATAAAATTGAATGGGGCTTTAGTTCAGGACCTACAGCTGATTCTTCCATGGTAACAAGGACAAATATCCTACAAGTTGCTGTCATGTGGCTCTTTTAGTTACAAATTTTGCATGGCAAGTTAATTTCCTCTTATCTTATAAATTATTTAAATGTAAATTAAAATTAATTGGAGAACAAATTTAATCTAGAATTCATAAAAGAGAACCCTGCAACTGCCTAATCCACAGGTTCTCCAGTTTAGGGAAAACTTAATCCAGGTCATTTTAGATCTCATTTCGTGTCCATTCTGCATTTTTTTGTCTCTTGAGAATAACAAAATAAACACTTGTGAAATTCAGTCCTTTATACTGGAGGTATGTACACTACCACTGCAAGTGCAAAGCCTTTAATTTAGGAAAGAGGTAACACAGTAAGTAAATTGTACTTCAGGGGTTTTTTTTCTAAAGACTTGAATTCAAATCTTGGGTTAAACCCAAGAAAAAACGAGTCTGATGGTTTCAATTCTGTCTTTTATCTGTTCAAGCTGTACTGTAAACCCACAAAATTATCCAATGCATTCAGCAGCCTCCTGATGCTGAACAGGACTGACAAGGTAGCTGGGGGCAATGCTGGTGATGGACCATCTCCTGCAGAGCTTCTTTTGCTCCTGGAATAGTTGGCTGAGTGCTCTTTGAGGTTTTTCTTCCCTCAGCAGCCCATCAGGTAAAAAAAAAAAGAGCAGTAAAAGCAGTGACAGATAGTGACTGCTTGGAAAGTTTAAAGAAACTGAGGGTGATGGTTATACAGGCAGGGTAAATGTAGAAGGTGGCAGAGAATAAGATCATGAGTGGAGGAGCCCTGGCACTTGCTTGGGCAGCTCAGCTCATGGAGCTCATCCACATCTGCTTCTCCCATGGGCAGGTGTCCCAGGTCCTGGATGGTGGCACTGGGGCAAAACCGTACAAGAAAATGATGGCACTCCCTCAGAACTTCTTTAAAAGCCATACCTGTGTTTGAGCATCTTTCTCACTCTTTTTAAAGGCTATTAAAGGACATGGACTTCTATTACATGTTTCATAGGTATTTAGAATAACAGGGGGAGTTACACCCCAGTCTGAACTTCTCTTCTGTGTAGCTGTTTCACATGAGCCAAAGCTGACAAGAGCAGATTGTGATTTGAGCCATACGTTGTGTGGTTTGTTAACACATAAAATATGCATAAAATACATATTCATAGACACTATGGAGCTTTGTATAAATGCATAAATACAGCTTTATAGAGCTAATGAAATAAATTATGATTTTGAGCTTTCGTAAAGGGTTGATCATACACCACTTTATAAATAATTATTTATACCCCCCTTGCCAAACTGCCCGTTTATTTATCTTGACAGCCTAAATGAAAATTCCATTCAGTAAATATTCTGCTAGACAGCAGGAGGTACAAATATTAAAAGATAATGGGGTTGTATCTGGTTTGTGTTTATTTTAATAGATAGTTTTCATCAGGCAAGAGATTACTAATTACATACCCACTATCAAATGCATACTTACATACAACTTAGCACCTAAGATATAAGTAGGACTTTTAGAGAATTTTCCAATGCTTGTATGCAATTTTAATATTTAACTCAGTAGGATCTATTTATCTATTTGTTTCCTGAGATGAATAGTTACGTATAAATTTGAATTAGGTTTTAGCCTGAATATTTATTTTTAGTGTATTTATTTGACTGCTTGCAGATAATAAGCTTTGTGGCAGATTGATTGACAGATAAAGAATACTTTATTTGTGTTCAGCAAATGAAGAAAATTCTGAAAATCAAGAAGCACAATAAACAAATTATTCCTAAAATTCTGCTGTTAGCAATACCTATGAGTGAGAAGGTTAAAATCAGTAAACAAAAGCAATTTCTCAGTCAATTATAACTGCATAATACAACTGCTGTTTTTCAAAGAGAAGATATAAAACTGTCTCATTAATTTCTGCTAGTTATAATATATTTGATGTGTAAATTATTCTGCCTTTTCAGTGGCATATATGGTGTACTGTGTGTATGCTGCATTGACAGAGCAAGGAGACTTGTGACAAAATCTATTTAATTTCTATGATAAATTATCAACACTTCAGGATCTTTCTATTGCTTTGACCTTACTTTGGAACAAAAACATTTTAACTGCAATTTGTTTATTTTAGCAGTTGAAACAGTCTTTTCGTTTTTACAGTGTGTTATGTTTTTAAGTGATATTTAGTATGTGTTAATAAACATAGAGCTGTTGTAATTCAAATATAGACCATGAAGTCTCTATACAAAAATCAGACTACAAGTTCTCACAGTTTTTTTAACAATATATAGGCATCTCTAGAAATATAAAAATTACATTCCTCTATATAAATTAATTGCTGAGGTACCAGCAACCATACTTGAAAATCATAATAAAAGAATTTCAATTATGTTACTTTATTACATAGATAAATAAAGTGTTACAGAATATGACAAAATGTGTTATTTTGTACTTTGCTCATAAAACCCACAGACAGAGACATACTGAGCAGTTTTCATTTCTTGCCCCACCTCTCTCTTTGTTAAAAATCTAATTATTCCCTTATGTGACACTACCATGACCTTTTTAAGTGCAGAAGATGTGATTGTCATATTTTCCCTTGGCACATTATGAAGGAGTTCAGAGACAAGAGGGCACTGCATGGAGGATACTGAAAAGGTCAATGCAATTTGGCATTATTGTATCTCTTTTTTAAATGCTGAAATGTTTAAGAATGCAGAATTATTCTAATTAATAATTCCTTAATTCAGCTTCCAATTTTAAGGAGAGCAAGATGAAACACACACACACACACATATGATTAAAAGAAGTGTTTGAGAGAATTATTATTTTTATCAGTATTTTTTGTAATATGAACAATTTAAAAAATCCAAGTGCTCAGTGTGCATAAAGAAAAGGTAGATCTTCCTTAGAAGCTTCTAGTAACTGTTTCTGCCTCACAGATTTGGCAGACTGTCATTTTATTAGACACACAAGAAGGCAAAAGTAGGGTGGGAGAAAGAAGAAAATCCATAACCCCCACGTGCATTTCCCAGGTGGCTCCTTCCAGGCCAGTACTCCTGGAGAGCTGTGGTGGTCATGGCATGCTGGGGGAGACACACAGCACAGTTTGATGCTGCTGAGCTAGGATGTGCAGAAATGCAGTAGGAAAAGCAGACACTCTGGGTTTGGGAGCAGCCTCAGGACCCCTGGGATTGGATTGCCTCTAGAGCTATTTGTTTGCAATTTGGACAAAATATGGCAAATACAGCCCTTTTACTCATACACGTGAGGCCCAAAGTTTAGTGTATGGGAATGCATAGCAATTTTACACACAAATACCTCTTTTGGCAAAAATTCAAGCACAGAGATCTGACATGTTTCACAGAACAAAACTCTTATGCCTACAAAATCCCCGTAGCAATATTTGATATACTACTGAAGTTATTTACAGACACAGTTGTGTGTGGGCCAGATATAAAACAGAAATAAACACCCAGAGATGTGGTACATGTCTTTTCAATGCAAACACAATTTTACCACGGTCTGCAGTGGATTTGTAGGGAAGCAGGTACAGGATTAGGACACGATAATTGTTGGGGTGATGCCTTTTTCCTGGTGTTAGGAAAATGAAGCCAGACACGGTTAAGAGGGTTGGGGTCTTTACCTCAATATTTTAATCAGGATCCTGTTTGATGCATCCACTTCACCCAGGTGACAGCGAGGCAAAATGCACACCCACCATCAATCACACACACCAGTTATAGACTTTACACATTAGCATATCTAACAAGGGGGCCCAATAATGAGGTTGGGGTGGGCTAACCCCTAGTTTACAGAATCCTCCTGTCAGGAGACCTTGGGTTCCTGAGATAGTAGGAATGTTTGGTCTCCCTGGCTCTGCAGTTCTGGGGTGTTCAGTCTCAGGCCTGCAGAACACTTAAAGAACACTAAGCACTAAACTAAGTAAAAGGTTGCAAATATGCATACTGCTAATACTTGTGGCTACAGAGAACTGTGTAAAAGGGATATAAAAGAAAAGACAAAAATCATTCCGGCATCAGGGGCAGGACAAGAAAGATAAAAGATAACCATCTGGTTTTTATTTAGTTTTAGGCATCAGTGAGTCCTTAGATAAAGCACAGCTCACACTGAGATCTGACAATGAGTGAACAGTGTACAAACCCAACATAACCTCAGCTTCCATGTGCTCCTTCTGCCCACAGCACAGCTGCCAGTCTGACGGGAACTCCATCTACTTCCACGGGACAGAGGGCAGCGAGTTCAACTTTGCCACCACCCGCGACGTGGACCTCTCCTTGGAGGATGCCCAGGAGCAGTGGGCAGAAGAGTTTGAGAGCCAGCCCAAAGGGTGAGTGCCCTGACCGAGCAGCATCACTCCAGGGATAAGGGAAAGGGATAAACAGAGGATTGCATTTTATCTTCGCTGTGTAGTCAGGGAAGATTGTGATTAGGATAAATAGCAATAATGTAAATAGCACATGATTGCAGATTTTAGGCAGAAACAAGTCCAGGAAGTCCAGAAGGAACAATTTGTCTCTGGACCATCCTGTCACCACTGTTTTTAATGAAAAACGTCATGTTTGTGACTTACATAGCTATCCTAAAGAAACATATGATGTTGATCTCTTTTTTAATTCACACCAGAGTGTTGTTAACAAGCTCATATTCATATGAAATCGAATTCCTTGAGAAATTATGGACCTCTGGATCACTGATGTGAGCCTCACTTTACTGACAGAGAGCTCCTGCTTATGCAGACTCCTGTAGATGCTGGAGAAGGAAGAGGAGGAGAAGGTGGAGGCAGGACAGATGAAACAGCAGTCCATTCTCATCTAGCAGCACCAAGAGCATAGCCATACCTGCTGGGCAAGAGCTCAGGGTCTGGCTGATAAGTTACTATTTCTATTCTGAATATACACTTTGTGATTCAAAGGGTCCCTGTAAATCCATATCCAGCAAGGACTGCTGCAAGGACACAGAAAATAAACAAAACTGCTAGGACAACAATTACTACTCTTACCAAAACATGAGTGAGCTTTTAAAAACATGTCCTGATAAAGAAGCTTCACTTTATATGCCTTATTGTATAAATTCCGACAAAAAGAAAATAATCTCAGTAGGGTCTTGGTTCTTTTCGATTAAAAAAATAAAAATCATTAGTTGCTGTAACCCCAGGGCAATGAGAAACATACACTGCTAATTTATGGGTCTCCACTGAATGTTGATTTTAATCTATGAAGTATTTCATGTCATTAGCAACTGATTCAAATGCTATCTATGCTGTGCTGAAAGTAAAGAGCACCTTTTAAGAAATATGTGCTAATATGTCCTGTGGACATGTGGTGTATTTGGGGTTTACAGAAAAAATATTCACAGTGAATTCTGTCCCAGTTCAAATAAGCAGCCAGTGGAAGCAGGTGCCACTTCAGACAAAGGGAAGAAAATGAGCTCGTCTGTGTTGTGCTCCACGTGACCATGTAGGACACCTTTGAGATGTGCTCTCTGTCGTTTTTCCATAACATTGGAACTTTCAACCTGGGTTAGCAAATGTACAGTTTCTTCTGAATTAGGAAAATTACACTTTCCCTATCACACAGTGCAGGTGGTGAGGGAAGGTACAGCCCTCCTTCCATTCTGTCATTCTGTGTCCCTCAGCCAGGTCCTGATCTGCCCCCACTCTGTCAGCCCAAGGCCTCACAACTTCTTCCTATTTTTTTCCTTTGGAAATTTTACCCTGTACTAGAAACTTCCTTCTTTCAATTGTTCTATAAGAATGGAGATTAAAATTGCATGCTGCCGTAAATAAACACCGAAGTCGGGTGATGTTATGGACTGCATCCTAATCACACAAAATTGTCACCACTACTGTTCATCTTTTCAACATTTCTCTGGAACTTGTGTTGGGAGCTGTATATAAATGCAAATACATAGCAGTTTCCTTAATCACTTCTTAGAAATATATTTTTGAATGCTATTTGAACTATATTTAAAATACAGTTTTACTGTAATCAAACAGTCACAGAACTCTGTATACCTGAGATAGAACTTGCACAGAGTTCTCAGGCACTGCTTTGTCGTGTCAGCTGGAGCCTGCCAGCTCTCAAGGGGAAGGCAAAAGCATCCCTCATAAGGGAGAGCAAAAGAAAGCTCAAGTACAGGGGCCACCACCACTTTCCTCTGCACCAAATGCTCTTGGAGATGAGGGCAGAGGAAATCATGGCTGTTTTTGATAAGTAGTTGGTTGATATTTTTTGCATGTACCACCTGAAGTGGGAGGCTGTGTAGATAGGGGTTGGTGTTGTAAGCACCACACATATTTCCACTGTCATTCTGCTTCCCTTTAATTGCATGATTTAGAGCCTGATCCTAAAAGTGCACAGATCCCCAAATCTGGCTACCTTTATCTCTAGCAGGCCCATTGTTGCTTTGGACCTCCATATTCAGTTGGTCTAGTTTAGGTCCATAGGTCACCTGTTTTATAAAGAAGAATTCCAAGAGTCATGTGAGGGATAAATTAATTCAAATGTAAATGTTAAATCATGCCATGACCCAGGATGCTTCTCCGTTTTCTTTACTGGCAGTGTGTTGATGTACTTTTATTAAAGTGCCTCTTTTTAAAAAGAATATGTAGAATTCTCTGCTTTTCATTACTGATGCTGCCTAAAAGGAGAGGAGGCCTGGAAACATCCATGATCTGCATCATTCATGACCCCGAGTTGTTTTGTGGGTCACTACAGAGAGTGTTTTAATTGAGCTAAATAGAGCATACAGAAGATCAATGGAGCATTGTGAGATTTTTTTTGTGTAAGTTAAAGTAGGCACAACTGTTTCATTCTGTACTTGCCTTCAGCCCCGGAGACCCATTTACAAAATTGTGTTTTGATTATATTGCACATTAGCTTTAAAAAATCTGCACAATAGAATTAGGGTAAGATTAAACTGTGCTTCCAGTAAAATATTTATATTTCTGTCATAAAGCTTTTCAGTGATGTTAAGCTCGCTAATTCTGTGTAAATGACTGACAGGTTTAAAGCAGGATTTCCAAACAGGCATGTCACCAGTCTGTCACAGCTTAGGTCCATAGGGAAACTGGCAGCTTTTAAGAAGATCCTAGAAATGCATTTTGAAGTCATTGGAATGGTTAAACTAATAAATAGACTGTTTAGTTCTTGAAGTGACAGTTTTTGAAATTGTCATGTGGCACATACCTGACAGAGATTGTCTCTGCTGGAAGGAGACAGGAAAAGACTTTGCCTCCCACAAAGTTTTCTCAACTTCCATGTTTTCTCATTCCTTCTGAATCATGCTGGATAGTTAAATGATTGGATTATCAGAATTTATTGATTCTAAATAATTTCATCTAAATAATTTTATCAGACTTATAATTCTTAAATACTTAATTATTAATTAATTCAACACAAACAATAATAATGTACCAGACCAAAATAATGCACAAGTTTTCAACGTTTTCTAATATTTCAAAACATTTTGATTGATTTCTGAAGTAACCATCACTTTCATGATGAAAATGTATTTTCAATGTAAAATATTTAATTGGAAAATTCTGCAACAGCTCTTTTAATTATCACTGAATAAAAACAAGATAAAATGTTGTACAGAAAAACTGAGAAAGATCATATCATCACACATTAGAAACACAGCAGTCTTTTTTCATACTCTGTTCATGTGTTAGTTAAAAGCTGTTACCCTAAATGCTCAAAAAGATGAAAAGAGAGCATTTTCAGCTATTACCTACATATTTAATATTTGTAGAGCAGATATGGTGGACATGTGCCTTTTCAAGTTTCATTGATCTATAAATCTTTTATGCAAAATGAATCAGAATGTATTTATATTTTAGACATTTTGATACCAGAAAAAAAATATTGAAGATGGTAGAACAATACACTAGATATTTGGTAGCAGCATTCATTAAAAGCCTAATTTTTTTATTAATTCATGCATTTCTGCCAAATTCTTTTAAATATTTATATTAACTTTGCCTTAGCTGAGTCAACTGAGTATAAAAGCTGATAAAATACTGAAGTGATGGCATAGGAATCACATTTGAAACACTGCATTTTTTGATCCTATGTAAGAGTAGAAACAGCTGCTTTTGTAAGTACAAATGAATCCCTAAGGCGTGTTATCAGTAATGTGCTGCTGCCCTTTCTCCACCCATTGTTGATCTCTGCAGGTGGGACATCTTTGGAGCAGTCATTGGTACCGAATGTGGAACCCTGGAATCTGGCTCAGCTATGGTATTTCTCAGAGATGGAGAAAGAAAAATATGTACTCCATACATGGACACAACAGGTTATGGGAACCTGAGATTCTATTTCAGTATGGGTGAGTATAAATTCCTAATGTAATGCAGGATGTGAAACATGTGAGATTTACATTATGCAGTGCTCCACAGTTTAAAAAGTCTCATGAGGAGAAGCATCTTCTTGTCTTGGATGTACTAATTTCACTCAGTGCCCCTTAATCCATACTTAGAAAAGATGGTCATTTCTTTGCTGTCCTCTGAGGCTCATATCCTGCATTAGTCATGTCCATGTAGACACTGGTGTTATCCATCAGAGTCAAGAGAGTTGCACACGAGGAGGAGATGGGAGTAGCATAGAGGTGGGGCAGCCTTCCCAGATGAACCCCTGGAATAGTTTCACCTCAAAAGCTCTTACTCCATCCATAAATCCTTCCTCTGCTAATATGTTGGCCCAGGGTGGGATTCACACAGGGTGTGCCACGGTCTTGGAGGAGCTGTGTTCTACATGTGGTATCCCTCATGAAAAGCATGATGTGGTGTTTGCAACATCTGTGGACGTTCCTTACTGGGGCAAAGTACAACATCAGTCATTTACCAGGGCTAAGAAAGCAGCCAAGAGCCAGCCTGTGCTGTCACTTTCCCTCCCCGCTGTTGTTGTCAGTGCAGCTGACAAAATCCCCGTGAATCCCCATGGCAGTTGACACTCATGGTATTTTTCCAGAACTTCTATTTTGCACATAAAGGAAGTTCCATGAGGTTATTCTCTCAACACCAGAAAGTGAGGCTTTTTGCTTAAAAGAGAATAATAGAATAATAATGGAGGAAGCAGAGAATAAACCTGTGACCTCCACAAGCAACCTTCTGTATCAACAAGAAAAAACACCCTTTATTTAATGAGGGGAAGACCTCGTGTTGTTGTCCTAAATTGTTGCACATCTCCTCTGTGTTACAAGAATTACAAATAGAGCACAGGAAAAAGAGGATGCTTTTTCCCATTTCTTCCAAGCTTTACAACACCTGCAAGAGAAACAGGAAAGAAATTTTGTCAACCTTCTGAACTTAGGGGAGCAGTTATCAGCAGATGCAGGCACAGAGGATAGCAGGATATTGTTTGAAAAATGTAATCCGAGTGTATTTTTTAATTAAAAAAATAATTGTTTAAACATTCAAGCAAGGAGAATATTTGAAAGGACAAATGGATGCACCTTATTACAGTATAAAAACACATTAAAGATCCACATCTGGACTGCTTTTCCAAGACCATTACAAGAACTGGCTGGCTGTAGCAACAAAAAAATCAGAGAAAGTGTTCCAATATATGAAAGCTTTCTACTCTGCATTCTTTTCAAAGAATCCATTCTGGTTTTGTTTCTATTTTGGGGTATTTTTTTTTAATACCTGTGATAACATACGGTACAGGGAACTAATTAATTAATAATTCCTGTTTCAAATACAGAAACTTTGTTTAAAAGACTTCCTTTCCAGAATACCAAACTAGTTGGATGATGTTCATCTTGTGACTATAACGCAGAACTTAATGTTCATAACTTCCAATACATCCGCTCTTTCACAGAAGCTTAATGAGTATTTGGTGTTCTGCTGAAATGAAGATATTTCAAATGCTGCCCTGCTCCAGTTGGGCAAGCATGCCACACGTGTTTTGTGTGGTACAGTAGATTCCATCTAGCCGGCCATCCCTTTTTGAGTATGGTGTAGAGAGTAGAAGGAGCAGCAGAATAAATAAAGTAGACAGCAGTACTTCTCAGTTCCTACTTACAACAAGTTCTCAGCTGCCAAACTATCAGCTATTTAAGAGATTGTTATCTACCTACATGCGTGACTGCATGAAGTGTGAGCAGTAAACAGCAGTTTACTGATGAGAACTCAAAAGCAGAGCATTTCTATGTAAATAGGATTTATAACACACAGATAGAAGTATTGCTTGAGGCACAGCATTTTCTATTAAAATTGTTTTGATAAGCTGATTAAAAGAGGTACTTGAGGTTTTCGTAGTCGTCAACCCCCTTGATCTCTGTCATGGTGTATCTGATCAAACAGTTCCTATACAGTGTCCTTAGGGATGGTGTTCTTTTGTTTCAGATCCCAAGTTAAATAGCATCTGACTGTAATTATTTTCATAATTAAGGCTGCATATATCATTCCACATTCCAATAACAAGGGCTTCAATTAATTTTTTCCCTCACTCAAATGTGTATTGTACAGGGGGAACTTGTGATTCTGGAGAATCCCATGAAAATGATGTCATGCTGTATGCCAAGCTTGAAGGCAGGAGGGAGCACATCCCTCTGGATACCCTAACCTATGCTGCTTACAAGGTAAATTCTCATAAGTGAAGCAGGTGGATGGGATGGACAGATCATTCTCTTTTCAAGCCATCACAGGATTATTGGGACTCTCAAACATGATCTTCCCAAATACATAAATCATGTGCAGACCTGGGAGCAGTCAGGCACCTTTGCAGCACAGCTCTGCAGTTCCTGGTGCTCACTGCAGCGCCAGGCAGGACTGTGCAGTGTTGGCTGAGGAAACAGGCAAGCAAGCAGTGGGCCAAAATTGTCAGTTATTAGCTGAAAACTTCAATGGTAGCATCTCACAAAAAAATTACTGTGTCCACTCAAGCTCATTATGGCCACAGTGTGGAACTGAGGAGCTGGGTCCTGAGAGGGTCATTTGTGGTGGGGTCAGGGCTGAGGGTCTGCAGTGGTGAGGGCATGGACTCAGCTGGTGCCAGAGTGCACAGGCAGTGTCAAAGTGCAGCTGCCTTCCAACCACATCCACCAGCCAGGACAAAAAATACCTTGAACTTGCCTTCAGGATCCTCCCTGCCTAGGGCAAGGGAGCACTTAGACCATGTCTACCCTGAATAATTTAGCCCTGAGGTCTCCTTATTCTGCTGCTGCAAAACATGTGCAAATAGATGCACTAGACATTGAAATGCAGTGTGCTCACATAGTCTGAGGGAAGTTTGGTGATAAAGATGCAGCTGATATAAAGCACAGGTCTGTGTGCATTTTGTCTGTAACTTTAGCACTTAGAAACCAAATGTTTACAATAGGGTTTGGCCTGAGTTCGGTTGAGTCACTTGCATTGTTTCATTGTGTGTGGCTTCCCTCCTTGCCTGCCTCTGTGTGAAAGACAGGGTAGAACTTTTGTAAAACTAAGGAAACTGTAATTGTAAAATAATAAAATATTAATTAGGGAACTTGGGGAGAGATAGGATCTGAAATTACGGAATTCATTGTGGAGGTTTTTTCAAACAAGCAGTTTTAAAGTTGACATCCTCTTTTGACATAATAAAGTTCTAATTACATTGCTTTGGGACAAAGGCTAAGCTTTGTGAGGCAGTGCTTTCATTTATTTCAGCAACATAACATCCTCCCTACTTATGCCTGTGAACTCCTGCTGTTACTCCATTCTCACGTATCCAGAGCAGACAGGCCACTAGGCTGCCTGAGCTTCTGTGAGCTGTAAGGCTCCAGGACAAACATCACCTTCCCTTCCCACCTGAAACTGGAAACTTAAACTCGCCTTTCTCAGAAGGTGCAGTCTTTTCTTCTGTGTCTTTACAACCAAACAATCTGATCCCTCTGAGCTGATAAGCATCACTGGTACCCAGGGTGCTAATACCTATCCACATAATAGTAAATTATTTTATTTGGGACTGTGTGTGGAAAAAGGTGGCTAAGAAAGTTAACAAAATTAATCAAGGAGAGAGAGTAGAACAATTAGAGTTGCTTTTTTATTTTAAGTGCTATCTTGTGACCTTTTTAACTTATTTAAGCCTTATTTAATTTCTTTTAAAGGTACCATCTTTGGTTTCTGTTGTCATTAGTCCGGACCTGCAAACTCCTGCAACTAAATTTTGCCTGAAGCAAAAGAGTCACCAAGGGCACAACAGGAATGTCTGGGCTGTGGATTATTTCCACGTCCTTCCAGTGCTCCCTTCCTCAGTGACTCACATGATCCAGTTTTCCATCAATTTGGGTTGTGGAACTTATCAACCTGGTAACAGGTAAAACTGGCGAGATCATTCTCTTGGTTATCAGCTTTGTGGTATATTTTGGTTTATAAAATCTATGTGAGGATTTGTAAATATTTTTTTCAGTAAGAAGGGATGCCATTAATAATGACAAATATAAGCTGCCCAAAAGCTAATGTTTCTCCTGATCTTTACAGGCCCAGATTTATGTATCTCACATGCAATAAAGAGTCCTTTAATAGCTTTCCAGGTCAAAACTTGCTTTTCTTAGCCCATTATTCTGAAATATGCTCATGATTTCAGAGTGACTTTCGCTTCAGTTTCTAATGGATATGAGATTTACTTCTTAACACTGTGTAAGGAGGAAAACATTAAAGGCAGCAGCAGAAACCTGCCCTGCTGACCTCTCCGAGATTACTGATGCCACAAGCATATCTAATTTGTGTAAGACTGGTGATAAATGACCCTCATCTTAATGACCATCAGTGTGAGGAGCTCGCTGTCTGTAGGCTGATCACAGAACTCTTTTGCTGGCTTTACTTCTTCAGGACATTCAATGCGAATTTTTCCGTGGGGGAAGGGAGAGAAGGGAGTTGTTTTAGGCTCTACATTTTGTAGAATCATAGAAATGTTGGATGGAAGGGACCTTCACAGGTTACCTGGTGAAACCTGCTGCTCAGGAGAGATTGTTACTGAGCAGGTCAGATATGGCTCTGCCTATCCATGAGCTGAAAAATCTTCATGGATGGACAATGTGCTACCTCTCTGAGTGACCTGTTCAAGTGAAAAAGTATTTCCTAATGTAGAGTACAAAACTGTGAAACCACATCTGTGTGATTATTGTTCTTTGTAGTGTGGCTGACAGTACTGAGGAGAGTGTGACTCCAATTTCCCTGTGAGTGCCCTCTGCTCCATCACAGGGAGCTACAGCTCACCCTCCTCTCCAGGCTGAGCAGGTCAGCTCCTCAGCCCATCCTGGCTTGGTGCTCGAAGCCATGGACATCTTGCTCATCTTTACTCCACTCTCAAACTTCTTAATATCCTTCTTCAAATGGGGAACCCAAAACCACACTGACAGCTGTCCCTCTTTAATTATGTAAATATGAGAACATTTATCTTGGTATTTTATGAGGAATAAGTTACTTTACATTTTGTAGGATTGAGAGTATAAGAGATTGTAAGTGCTTTTATCTGTGTCCCACGACATCTACTTCCACCTGGAAAGAGCTGCATTAATACTGACAGTTCTTGCATCCATGCAGGGTAGCAGAATTCAACAGGAAGCAAAAATCAAGGCACTGCGCTTATATTTGATGGGAAGAGAAGGCAACAACATTTTCCTAAATGATAAGTGAAAACTTTGCCTGTAAACACTCCTGGCCAGTAAACATGTTATATAAAGTCTCTGTCCCAATTTGGTTTCTGATGGAGATTAGTATATATTTTAAAAGATTAATATTCTTCCTTCATTAAACTATTTCTGAAGGAGAAGTGAGCTTTTTCATTGATAAAGAAGCATTAGGTCACCATTTTCCCTATTTGTGTTTTCCAAATACTGCAGCATTTCACATCTCCTGGTATGCAGCATTATTCTTTATGCTTTCATTACTGTAAATGTGAGAGACTCATACTTAATATATGCAGTAAATATGACCCTCTAAGGTACCTCTACAGCTAAACCTGAAATAAATTAGTCAAAACCTCCATAAACTGTTTTAATAGACACAATATCACAGTGATGGTACATTTAAGTGAAGTAATATTGTCAGAAAATTATCATAAAAAGAAAACTTCCGAATCCAATAATTTAATATTGAGGAGATGAATTATGACTTTTATAATGTTCCATTGACATTACTCAAAATAAAATATTACAAGATAATTATATGGAGGAAATTACAAAAGTAATTCAGTAAAACACTAAATCTATAGTAAATCAAGCACTTTCTATATTACTTTTTCAAGGTCATTAGAGTGTAAGGCATCTAAGGATTTCCTTATAGATTGAAACAATTTGGAGTTATTTTAACTCAGGAAAGAAACAGTCCGTGCATGAACAGCTAGTGGTCTTTTACACCTTCTGTAGATCTAATGGTTAGCAGCTGGCACTTACAGGTATCCTGCGCTCTAATGATGCTGTCTAGCTCAAATTAATCCAAGTTTTCTCCCCTGTTTCAATATGAAATATAAAAATAATGCAGCTCCTGTAACAGAAGCAGCATAAAAACACTGGCTAGATGGTGGCCCAACAAGAACTCTGTGTTCAGGCAGTCCTCAGTCTATAAACCACTGGGGTTTTAACCACTCAGGAAACTTTGTCTCCTGTTTGTATTTGCAGGATTTTTTGTATTCAAATTCTCCTTAAAATGGTTTCTTGTTTCCTCATCAGTTATTAGAAATAGCAGATTTGATGGTTTCTCGATGTTGATGCTTCTCCATCGAGATCTTTGCCAGGTACCCTCACAGTGTCTCTCTCACTTCTTTCCTTCAATGTGTTACCAGTGTCAGCTTGGAGTTTTCAACCAACCATGGTCGCTCGTGGTCGCTGCTGCACATGGAGTGTTTGCCTGAGATCTGTGCTGGGCCTCACCTGCCCCACAGCACCATCTACTCCTCTGAGAACTACAGCGGGTGAGAGTGTTCTCTGCAGACTACCGAAGGGAATTGCAGGTGGCAGAAGAAAGCAGAAAAGCACACAACTCTGTGTCATCATTTGTTTTTGACTAGCTGGGGCCAGCAAGGAAGGAGTGTTCTAGTCTCCCTGGCTACCCCAAAATGAAACTTGAAATGTATGGGGCTGCTTCTGTGGTATAATAGTAATTTTTTGATGCTAAAGACAAATGACAAAAAACCCCACCTGTGGACAGCATGTTGATAATAAGAAGTAAACTTGTACCTTGTCAAAGTCACAAAAGTTTTCTTCTTAGTCAGAAAAAACACCAATCAAAGTTGTATTTACATCCTCAGACTCATTTACTCACGTGGAATTCCAGTGCTGGGTTACAGTGAAGCACATCCTCTATACTTCTGCACATGGTTATTAGTGTCACTTTCTTGTATCATCCCTTTTCAGTATTAAGTCTCTTCTCTATGTTCTCACTGAAAAAAATCAACTGTGGCATCTTGCTGTACAGCACATATTCTCTCCATATCCCAACTTCCATAAGGCTTACAAAAAGAAAGTGCAGTTGAAGCATTGCTATGATCTGATGACCACAGGCCTACACCATTTTCACAGGAGCCATTACTCCTGCTGTGTGCAGGGAGTGCAGCCTTTGTGGATGACAGAGAATGATGGCCCAGACTGCAGCACACCAAATCCTCAGCACCCCCCCTTCTCACCCCCCAAGGGTTTCCACAAGAGTTCAGCCCTGCTGAAGGCTCAGTTTAGATGTTCATGGGGATGGAGACATCACTACAGCAAAGGAGTTCATGGTCTTTGCCAACTCCATGTGTTCCTACGGGGGGGAAATGACTGGGTTTTATAAAACAAAAATACGGGCTTCTTCTCTCTAATTTGTATATTCTAAAGCTTCTTTAAATTCATATTGAGCAGATTTTAAAATTAAGACTTCTCACAAAGCTTCCAGAATACATAAACATAACTGCAAAACATGCAGAGGTTTAATAACTGCCAGTGAGAAATGCTAGAGTCTGTGTTATGTGTTTCAGGTGGAACCGAATAACTATTCCCCTTCCCAATGCTGCACTGACAAGTGACACCAGGATTCGATGGAGGCAAACAGGACCAATCCTTGGAAATATGTGGGCAATCGATAACAGTTAGTATTCTTATCATGACACTTCAGAAAAGTAAATTTTAAATGCTGCCCTAAGTAAACGTATTTTCCACAATCACAAGGCAATGGATTTACAGTTTGTTAAATTCCTATTCTGCTAAGTTGCATTTGGTAGCGGGTGCATTTTGAAGCTAGACAGAGATTCTGCCATTAGAAAAGGCAATAGTCTAGTAGATTTTTTTCTTCTTTTAATTGAATGCTTTCCAGGAAAATATATTGGCAGCATGGGCTTAATATAACATTTCTTCTGTCTGCTTAGTCCTAATTACATAAATATGTTCCACACTGACTATTAAGGATATGTACTGCACTAGCCTAAGCATCAGGAGCAGCATCTGGGACATATTTTTGCTTCTGGATATAGAAGACTTTGAAAATCATTTGAGAATTTATTTATCTGCACAACCTTTGCTTATAAAATAGAATACAACTCCATGAAAGGGTGCTGCATGCTCCTGTGTGCACCATCTCAAAAAAAAAGGTTTACCAACCATCTGCCTAGAAAATGCCTGCTCTTAATTTGAGGTGCAGAACCACAGGAATCAAGTCTTGAAGACATATTTATGAGGTTTTGCATGCCTCTTATGTTAAATACTAGTGATACTGAAGCTTTACACTGTATTGTAGGGAAAAACTCATAAATACTGGCAAGCCTATCAAATTCTTGAAGAGAGGAAGATTTTCAAAGATTCAGCACTCTGACTTGAAGCTTCACAACTGTTTCGTATGTGAATTAAGTTTTAAATGAAATCTGGAAGCTGGCCATCTTTTAGAAACTCTGGAGAAATGCCAATTTCTGTAAAGTTTTTTCATTTTGAATGACATCATTACATCTTTAACCCTTATACTTTTACCACCCCCTCAAAAAGACCTCAAAAGACACAAATAAATCAAACAGACAGAACAGAATTTTTGCACCCTGAGAAGTGAGAAAATCTAGAAATCACATGAAATCCGATGAGGACTAAGTTATAGGGAGTAGCTAACAGGGGTTTAGAGTGTTTCTGCCTGGGAGAGCTGACACCCTGCTGTGCTGGGCAACGTTATAAAACCAGGAAAGGCAAAAAGTACTGCTTCTTATAGATTATTTCAAATCAGTGGCTATTTCTTCCAAATGTCACAATGCAAGTGGGTGACTCTAAGGAGTTGGCATTCTTCAACAGAAAATATGCCACTATTCATGGTTAAGGCCTTTTAGCATATTACATTGAAATAATATTGCCCACAAGTTATTACTTTATTGTAGTGCAAGATATTATACTGAAATTTGCTCATCTTTCCATCCTTCATATTTTTCACAAAATATCAACACTGTTGATAAGCAGTTGTTGGAGGAAGACGAAGCAAAAGAGTAAAACAAGTGCTGGTGTATTTTTGAGCACACGGGATGTGCAGTTTTATTTCATTTAAAAGAAACAGGGAAAGAATGTGATAATTAATAGTGACTTAAGACATACCAGGGCAGGTTCTTATTCCCCTACATCCACCAAAGTAAAGTATGTAGATTTCAATGAGAGAAGCAGTGACACATTTTTTAAATCTACCAGACTGCTGCTGGAATGTACCAATACATAGACTGGTTTGCATCTCCAATCTAAGATGAATGGAAGGGCAGTAAAAAATGATGAAAATGGTCAATGCCTACCAAGTCATCTGATCTCATTCACAGACTTAGTAATTAAAACAGGACTAGTGTCTTGAGCCACAGATGGACATGACACATTAAATAATAAATTATCCCTGGCTACCCTTGACACAGTCAAATGCATTCTTTCCTTTCAAAGACCTTTTCCAGGTATTAGGATTAAGATAAATAGAATAATTGTATGATCAGGTCTGTACACTTTCTTGTATTCATCATATTCTGTTTATCACATAGCATAACTGATTTCTCTTCTCTGCAGTTTATATTGGTCCATCTTGCCTCAAATTCTGCTCAGGGCGAGGACAGTGTACTAGAAATGGCTGCAAGTAAGTGTTATAATTCAGTACTCATGTTCAATTTCTGTCACAGAGTTCACTTGGTGGTGTCAAAGTTGAAGTGATTTTCATTTCAGTCCTTGCTCTTTTAGATGACTAAATATAAAAGTAGCATAACCCTCATAATTCAGAAAGCTCACTGGAAAGTTAAAGATCAGTCTTTCTAAACAGCAGCATGTTTAATTTTTTTTTCATTATTTTCTTCAGGTATAGTGTCTAACTTCCAATTCACCTTAAAATGTGCTAGAGAGCTCACTGAAATGTCAGTGATGTATACTTTATACTCTTTATAGAGGTGATTTGTGACTTCATCAATTTTGTATTAAATGTTGGGAAAGAACTACAATTTTAAGAGTTCTAACATCCCATCACCTAACGTACCTCAAGGACAGAAGATCAGTACTCCACTTCTTTTGATAGTCTGGTTTGTTAAAAGGATCCCACTCTAAAAAATAAAAAGGCACATACTCAAAACCAGTAAGCACATTCTAAATACTGGTGTAACTATAGGTATTAACAAGAGTGCGGCCCATGGGGCATTCTTTTCTGTAACTTAATATCTTGTAACAACACCTAGTATGCTACAGCTAAAAGGAAATTTATCATTTTACACATGAACAACTGCAATTATGTTAGCAGGGGTTTTGTTCCAAAAATTAATAAAAATATTTCTGTATCATGTTGCGTGTAGATTCACAGGGCATTCATAAATATTAATTTTTTTAAATTTGAAAAGTAAATGCTAGCTAACAGAAATCATTGACTATGCGCTTTACCTACGTAAAATTCAAAGAAATTCTTGGGCCTTAGATTTGAGAGGGACCTGGTGGGTATCCTCAGCTACAGCCGCAGCCAGGGCTGGGTCACCAGCTGTGTTTTCCCCCTCCCTCTCCCGTAGGTGTGACCCCGGGTTCTCGGGGCCGGCGTGTGAGACGGCATCACAGACCTTCCCCATGTTCATCTCCGAGAGCTTCGGCAGCTCCCGCCTCTCCTCCTACCACAGCTTCTCGTCCATCCGCGGGGCCGAGGTCAGCTTCGGCTGCGGCGTCCTGGCCAGCGGCAAGGCCCTGGTCTTCAACAAGGACGGGAGGCGCCAGCTCGTCACCTCCTTCCTGGACAGCTCCCAGTCCAGGTGAGGGGGAAGGAGGAGCAGCAGGAGGCAGAGAAATGGGGGAGCCCCTCCCCTTCCAGCTGCAGCCTTGTCTATTCTTAAATCGGTTGTTTTTAGCGGGAAAAAAGCCTTTTAAAAACTCGTAGTTCTATGTTTTAATGGTCATTTCATAGGCTTGCCTTTTTTCCTCCTGCTTTGTAAGCAACAGAGTCCAAAAGGCACTGGAGGGAAGTTATTGTACAGCTTGGATGGAAAATATGAAATGTTAATATCCAACCTGAGTGTCAAAGCCAAATGCTAATTAATTATTTATAAGGTTGTGTTTATTTGACAGCTTGTGGCAACTGATTAGATCCATTCACTATCTCTCCCTCCCCTTCTGCCTTCAGTGCCTAATAAATAATTAAATGCAGTAATGATTGGCATTTTTTTAACTATATGTGCCACAATGCATTACTTGACAATAAAAACAAATCACACCAAAAAAACCCCAGAACTGATATTTATCAAAATTCACCTAGATTGAGAAGATCTGAAAACAACCTGGTTAGGGGAAAAATAAAACCAAAACAAAATAAAGAACAACCAAAAAAAAGAAAAAAAAAAGCTATGAAAATGCTACCCTGCAAACATCTGTGTGATTCTGCTGCAGGTTCCTGCAGTTCACTCTACGCCTGGGCAGCAAGTCCGTGCTCAGCACCTGCAAGGCTCCCGACCAGCCCGGGGAAGGAGTGCTGCTGCACTACTCCTACGACAACGGCATCACCTGGAAACTGCTGGAACACTACTCCTATCTCAACTACCACGAGCCAAGGTACATGCACAAATATTGCAAAGAGCGTTATTTGTATGCAGATACACTGGTCATGGTGGTCACTGCAATGTCAGGACTTTGTACAAGAGGGAATGAAGGGTTTTAATTGCACACTGAAAGTCACCACATTTCTTTAAAATTTTGCAGCTGTTCTAGGCATTTCTCATTTTGTCATTCTGTAAAAATGAATACATTGGTTTAATGGCTTTCAAGTCTCAGGTGATAAAACAGAACAAGCTGAGGCAGTGCAGGATGAGGGATGGGAGGGTACTTGTGGGAAATAGGAGCATGTCCCTTCCCATGGAAGCAACCACTTGTAAAAAAAAATTTAACATAAATTATTTGTAGCTTTGAAGCCATAGATACCCTCACTACACCATCCTCTGGGGTTAGGAGTTTGCAGGCAGCACAGGACAGCTGAGACAGAATCTGATTGTGAGGAATTCTACAGGACTATGAGGATCTCTGAGGTCAGCAGTGAAACGACACCTCTGAAGGCAATTGTGTGATTTCATGGCTGTGCCTCTGCTCTAGGCTGGGCTTGGTGCCCTGGGAGAACCTGCTGTGACTGTGCCTGGGACTTGCACAAATCAAAGAGCTCATCACATCTAGAAGCACCCATGTTTGGTGTCAGATTAGAGAGGAATGTATCTCTTGTATTTAGAGAAGGTGTTTCTTACTGATAATTTGTGACACCATCCACCAAATTTAGTAGAACAATACAAAATCAGGAGTCTCCATGAGCATGCCTGTACCAAAATCCCAGAACAGTCTGGCCTGAATCCGTGCAAACCCTCTCAAACCTGGCAGCAGCCACCCTCAGGGGTGCTGCAGCACAGCCAATAAATGCCAATTAAAGGAGATGCTCTGCAAAGGCACCCAGAAGAGGCAGAACTGACAGTGGCAGCACTGGACTCATTCCAGCAGGTCCATTTCCTGCCCAAGGGTAGCTTTGACCTGGGTGTTACTCTATGCCTTCTCTACCGAGGTCCAGGAAAACATCTTAGTCAGTCCCAGGACTTTAAATAGCCTGCAAGTCACTTTAAGTACATGTAACTTTCATTATTTATATTAATTGAGTTCAGATGAGTGCTTAAAAAAAATATATTTCCACTAACTCAGTACAAAACTGCAATATTTGAAGTGTGATTATGAATGTTCTAATGGAAGAAAAAGCCCTTGTGACATGAAAATTATTTCCTAGGAACCATAAGAAATACTCAAAAATCAAAGAGGAGGACTGTATTTGGTAGAAATATATTGTAGACTTTAATTTTTGAGGTTGTAAATGTTTCCGGAGGAATGATGCTACAGACTGAAACACTTACAGGTCTTCAAAGTTTCCTTTGCCTTCCTTTATAATAGTCACATGTATATTTTATATGGCCCTGTTTCTTCTTCTTAGATTCAAGATTACATCTGTAGGAATTATATTTCCCTAAAGGTATTTAATATATAGCACTATGAAATTTTTATAACAAAAAGGAAAATACATATTCTGGTGACTGATTTTAATGAAGTTAAAGATATAAATGTAATAAATTACATAGATGCCAGAGACTTTTTTTGCTTTTTGAATTAGGTATGAAACACAATTCCTGTTGTTCTGACAAGGTACAGAGCAAAGAACAACATACACAAGTTAGAAAGATTTTGCCGTGTGAGATAGATAAATAGACAGACAGACAGACAGTCAAATAGTTAATCCACTCTAGGTAGATAGAAAGATGACAGACTTACAAACCTGAAGATAAAGCTGGCAATAATTATGAAGAAATCTTCACCTTTTCATATTATGTTGTCTGAAAAAATCAGCATTTTTAGTAACATAGATGGACTGCTGCAAAGTTTGGCAATCAGTCTGTATCCATGAATTTAATTAATCTTCAGTCATACAAAAAATAATTACACATTTAATGTTCTGCTGAAAAGGTGCATTTAATCTGCTAACATTTGACAGCTGCATTTTTCTTCTGAGCAGAACAGCGGTGGCTTTTCAATATTAGGTATGCGCATAGCTTGAAAGAATGAGATCAGAGCAAAGGTCTCCCAGCTGGTTTTTAAGAAATTTAATGGTGGCTGGTAATGTAAGTAGGAACACTTTTCTTCTCTGCTGCAGAAAAGTCATTAGCAGGAATCTCCCTCCCTCTCCATCTATCTCCAACAAATCAAAGCCAGACAGGAGAAGTTGTTACAACCGGAGGTGTAGTCAGGTTCTGCATACTAACATATGTGCTATACATGGTGGTTCACACCTACATTTTTAAATTGTGTTAGCTTAATCCCCTGGGATGGGGAATTTATTTTAGCATGTGTTAAATATTTTAACATCTGATATATCTATTTATATCTATCTATCTATCTATCTATCTATCTACATATATATCTCAGTGGTGATTGTCATGATTTAGGATTTTCTGCATATTGTTGTCTGTGGGAAATAGTGGCCACATGGGCAAGCTTATGAGAGTTAAGAGTGAAAGGGAAGATAGAGGAATCAGAGGCAGCCACCAGCAGAAAAATATGTCCTGGATTATGGCAGAGCATTAGCTCACACAAGTGCCAGGTGCCTCGCAGCCTATGCTGGATAGAGTGCTCCTCCCATCCACGGCACCAGCTTTCCTCAGGTTCATGCCCCTGAAGCATTGCATAAAAATACAGGGTTTCTTTCAGCATCACTAGCAATTTCTTGTCATTTGTGCCTTTAAAAAATTAACCCAAAAGGTTACCGAGTTCCTCCTTATGAGGGAATCCTTGGTAGAAAAGAAGCCCTTGTGGTTTAGTTGTGTGCCAGAGAGCAGTAGGGCTTGGTCTTCCTCTTAGAAAGGAATGAAGTCATTCAAACATGTTTATTTGGGTGTATAGGAAATATATCCACCATACATGAAGTGTGTACTGGTCTGGTCCCACGCCATAGGGACACAGCCATGTCACCTCTGGCTGTCCCCTCTACACTTCTCTCTCTAGTCTATGGATGGCAGACAGCAGCTCCTAGAAATGCCAGGCAGGACTATTTGAGTGCTTCCCACCTGCTTAGCCAAGCTATTTGATTTTTTCTTCTGGTTAATGGATTAATGTATTCTTCTTTAAAATGAATGTGACACTAAACAACCGTATTATAAATCTACTCTCTACAAGGATGTTGTAGCAAGTCATTTTTAAAAGTGTGGTTTTGTGCACCAAGAGCGCCACAGGCACAAGGCTCTTTCATACACAGAGAACAAAATGTTACAACAGGCAGCTTAGAAAGCCTTAAGTCTGAAAAAAATTGGTGCTAGAGTAAAAAAGATGCTTCCAGTTTACCTGATTTATCATTTTATCCACATTTCCTCTAAGGGAGAAAGGAAAATATCAGCTACATTATGAGCTTGCTGAAAACCCTTTAGCCAGCAAGTAATTGTACCCCAATGGAGACAAATGTCCCTGTTGCCAGTCTGTCTCACAGCTGACGTGGCTGTGTGGGGTACCACGGTCTCAGTGATTTATGGAGCTTTCAAGAAGGTGTCATTGCTGTGGCAATTAATGTGTACTCCCTCCTGCAGTGTATGAAAATTGCTCCTGGAAATTAGATAATACTCTTAATTTTCTTTGCAGTTTGTCAATTCTAGGTGTGTTGACATAGCTGCCATGACAAATCAGGTGACCTTGCATACCAGAAGCACCTGGGACTCACCTCCAGTTGCGTCTCTATGCAGTTACAAAAAACAAGTGGCTGCCAAAAAAGACTGCACATAATCACACTGTCTGACAAGATGAACCTTTTCCACTTGATGGTGGCAATTTACAGGGGTGGGTTCTTCTAGGACAAGAGCACCATTAGAATGATGTCAATGCTATGCAGGACATAGGGCAGATGTTTACAAATGCATATCTTCATATCAGGATAAAACCCACTGAGTCTGACAAAGGGGAACTGAAATTCTTAAATCCTGGTCAGCTCATCATTCTTTTGCTAATTTACATCTTAAATTTACCGAGAGCTCAAAGCAAAAATTTAAAAATTGGTAGAAACTCTTTCTTGGGGCTTTTGCACATGACTGGTTTTCAGTGAATTAACTGATTACCAAGAGAACTAACAATTCCCCTGTCCCTGTCACTGGCAGCAGCTACACCAGCAGATGCTACGGTATTTGTGGGTTGAATTTACTCCATGATTTTTAGGGTCAGTAAGGAAAAATTACCGTAAAATACCTCCCCATGGAATTATTATAAACAGCAAAAACTGGCAACAATAGCTTTCTTTTTTCTTCCAGAATAATCTCAGTGGAGCTGCCTGAAGATGCAAGGCAGATTGGCATTCAGTTCAGATGGTGGCAGCCATATCACTCTTCACAAGGGGAAGATGTGTGGGCAATTGATGAAATCATCATGACATCTGTGCTTTTCAACAGCATCAGTCTGGACTTCACCAACCTGGTTGAAGTCACACAGTCTCTGGGATTCTACCTGGGAAATGTTCAGCCCTACTGTGGGCATGACTGGACTCTTTGGTGAGAAACATGTATTCTTTCCTGTTCTCCTTTCATTTTCCTTGTCTACTCATCCTGCTAAGGATCAAGTGACTGCTGAAAATGCATCTCTTTGGCAGGTATTCAGAGTAATGTGTCTCATCCTTACATGGTGGTCAAAAATACAGTCACTAATCTCGTTGCAATTAGCAGGAAGTTTTTCACCTCACTGCCCAGATTTATGTTTCATGGGAACATTTAATGTAGCATTCTTTTTCCATGAAATATTTAAAGAATATCCTAATAGAAAGATTCAGAAATGTTTCACAATCTTCACTTAAAATCCAGGCAGGATAAAACAGATATGCAGGTAATTAAATAGTCTCTTAAGTACAGACTGAATATTTTGTAAGTGATGTTCAGATCTGTGTACATAGCCATTATATTGTAATCCAGAAAGCAAAGGCAGCAGAATATAGGCAGAATGACATTATCCATTTGTAATTGCTTTTTCTGGTATTATATACAATTAGTCATTTACACTGTGATCAGCATTATGACATATTGCAATTAGGCCTCAAATGTGCTGTATATCTAGAAACAAAAGCAGTATCACACCCCTCAAAGGAAATAAAGGCAAGAAAAGTAAAAGGAGGGGGGAAATTGTTAGGATTGTATAAAAATAAGCTTTTTTACTAAAATATTAACATGCTTTACAAAAAAAAATCTGGAGCACTTGAATGTAACATTGGAATTAATATAAGGGAAGCTCAATTTAATCTGTATGTTTTGATTAAAACCAAATAACAGTTTCATGCTAGTCTGATCAACCTATAAACCCAGTATAGTTTTAATTGGCACAGATATATTTCTTTGGAGAAAGTACAATCACAGTAATTATAGAAAACCTGAAGAAAATAAAATCATTTTAGCGTCCCCATGGACACTCAGAGAAACACTGTTGGAATTTTATTAACAAGTATCTCTGAGCAATCTGATTTGACTTTCTGATCATCTGTCAAACTAAAAGGAGTTGGCTTAGCAGTAGGAACAGCACCGAATGTGTCCTAGCACTGATAATGAGGCAGTAGAAGCACCATTAACCACTTTAATAAGGACAAGGAAGGTACTCGCTGCTCATTAAAATGAAACAACATGTGAGGGCTCAAACTGTTTGCATCTTCCTCATCAAAGAGTTGGAATGAAAGCTCCTTAATGACATTGTTTTCCCTCTGTACTTTTAAGACCAGTTTATCATGAGGAAGAGGGCAGATAGCAGAGGTTCCTCTCTTTTCCTCCCATGACCCTAAATCAGAATCAAAATAGTAAACACTAAGCTAAATTCTCCATCCCATATGGAGATGGACTGGGATTTGTAGTGCTCAGTCGTAGTAGAAACACTGAACTTTCCATGCATCAAATGAAGAATCAAAGCCTTCCTCACAATTTATATCTAAGTATTTTTCATTATCACTGGAAAACATGAACTCTATCCTTCACTGACCTTGCTTCTCTCAAGGGAAATTTTTAAACTTACACAAAGTCTGTACAAATGGTTGCTAGTTAAATTAATTATTGTTGGGTTTTCCCAGCTGTGAGTCCATTTGGTTCTCATTTTCTAACTCATGAGTTTCTAACTCACTAGCAGTTCTTGCAGTAGCACTGACACCATCCTCTTGAGAACAGTCTGACAACAGCTTTTTCATTAGTACAACTATTGGAAATACACTATCAATCATTTTACAGGGTGTCATCCCCAGGCTCATTTTCACAAAATTGCTTCTAATTGTTTGTTAGGCCTTCGTTTCTGCTTCAGAATCTGTAAACCTGAAACATTCATTCTTAAAATTGGAAAAAAATGAGAAGGGATATTTTTGGTTTTTTAAAAGGAAAACTGTTCTTTTCCATATCTGGCTTTATTACCCCAGAAAAAAAAAAAAAAGGTTTGTTGATAAATACATGTTTTGGTCAAAGGTGATTTTTTTAGTATTTTCATGGTCTGAGTCATTTTATTTGATTGTCATCATCATAATTTGGTTTCAGAATGGATCCTTAACTTTATTACATCAAATGTATTGGTTGTACTGAAAGGACTCTGGAACACTTTAAAATTAAGTGTTTGATGATGTACATTAATTCATCACTTCTCCAAAGTGCTCATATTCAGGCTAAGTTTTGAACCAAATGCCTCTGGAGTATTACAGGCTATATGCAGCCACTTGCTGAAAATCAATTAAATATTGATAAGGATGCTAACACTTTATATATATATATATATATATATTCACCTGGACACAAATAAAATAACTTTATATAAATAAACTGTCTTCAGTCAGATTACAGTGTTATGATTTACCTCAGTGTAGCAAAAAATAGTGTCCCACTGTCCCTGGAGAAGCCTGGGGGAAGACTGTAAACCTGCCTTGTCACGAATTGCCTTTATGGAGCAATGTCATATAGTGGTCCTACATCAGCTTGGTAGTTTACCAGTGTCTTAAATCTTTTGTCGTTTAGAGTAACTGTTACTCTGTAAAATGCAGAAAGTTTCTTTCAGGTAATCGACTTAATTATATTAAGGATGTTCATACATTTAGGAATTATTTAGCAAAGTAGATGTGATGTGATGCAAAAAAGCACAAACAGCCATTGCCTTTGATGGAAGCAAAGCTGTGCCTGGTGTGAGCGTTGGGCCATCGTGTCAATATTTTCAGTCAATGCAGCTTTACAAAGCAAGCTGCATCCTTGTGGCTTTTCAGGATTCCTAAAAGTACCAGCCTTGAAAATGTGGTAACTCTGGGGATCTGGAGCAGTTTGGAGCAATGCAGGTTGGCTGACATTGACTGTGATATCGTTCCCAGAAGTACCAATTAGTTGGCAGTGCTTGGAGGGAGAGTGATTGTTCTGAGAGCACCTGTGGGTATTGTGTTCCTGCGCCTCTGCAGGTCTAATTATACACGTGCCAGAAACCCACTCAAAGCAACATGTTTATACAAAAAATGAAGCCTCTGCATTCTCATTTCTGAAGATTTTTTAGTTAATTATTGTTACGCCAGGGACATCACTTCATCTTTTACAAAATCCGGAAAGGTATTCCAGCTGTGTGGCTCCCAGAACAAAGAAAACATTTGGTATTCCAGGAAAAGAGCTTACCCCTTACCACGAGAGGTCTGGAGAGCAAAGAGGTGGCAAGTAAGGTGGAACACAAAACTTTAATGCTACTTGTGTTCAGCTGGAGGCAAAATGTGGGTGATAAAGGACTTTGTGTACCTGTAATGTGATTTCCTTCCCTTAAAGGAGCTTCTTACAGAGCATCACATATTGTCTGCATCCCAACACTAGATTCCTCTTTCACATTTATTTAATATGCATTTTAAAGAGCTGGTTTGACTTTCTAACTTACTAATTTAATATATTGTGTACAACATCCAGTGAGGGAGCTATTAAATTAAAATGAATACTAAATTTAAAATATTTAAATTATTACCTGAATGCTACCAGAAAGAAAATATTAGTATTTAAGACTTTTTTTTTCCTCATTTTACTTAGTATTATTGAATAAAGGGAATTTTTGTGAAGACAAGAGCAAAATGTAACATTTAATTCTTTGCCCCTTTTTTCACTACGAGTTCTTCACTTGTCTTCTATTACTTTGGAAAGGCAGCTTCTGGGTAGATGTTTCATCAGATTGTTGAGTTTCAACTCCTTTATTCTGTTCAGATAAGCTTTAGGTAAGTGTGATGTGCTGCTATGCCCAGGTTCTTGTGTGCCTCCTCCTCCAAAGCAGTGCTCCATATAACTTTCAGCTGATTACACTGCACATGTACTGGCACAGATTTCCCAAGAGGGCTTCAGCCTATGTCTGATCAAATCAGCTTTAGCTTTTAATTTTCAGATTTTTGTCATTTTGTAAAGTACCAGATAAAGTTTAGGAGAAAAATAAATTCAGGCATTATCCAGACAAGTTCTTCTGAGATGCACTCAGGTCTAACCATAGAGCCACAAACCATAGGTTGCCAGCTGGTCTGCTGAAGAATGTACATTATATCCTCTGCTCAACTTAAAATTATCCTCCTATTGAGAAGAAAAACACTGACAGCACCAACTGAAAGAGCAAACAGTTCAGATACAGTTTTCCAAGACAACATCCTGCCTTCCAGTGCCCTCTCAGGGAAGGGAGTGTCCATCCACAGTCCCTTTGGGCTGCTAATCCTCAAGGACTGGGTTGTTTTGTATGTCATGAGCTGGATCATTCTTTAGGAAATCGAGTCACAAAAAGCAAAGTCAGAGAGTAGAAAGCAGCCTGGATCTTATGCCAAATAACAGAAATTTGGTAATGACAAAACTAATGTCAGCTTTCAGTAATTTCTTTTAAAGCTTTAAGGTAGGATGCTGACATTTATGGCTTAAATGCTCTCTCTGGAAAGGACTCTATAGAAAACAATGTAGGTCAGTGAATCAATTTAAAAGAGTCCTTAGTGACACTGACTTGTATTCCTAGTCATCACACTCACTTTGTTGTGACCTTGAATTTTACAGGAATAGAAGCTAATATGTCCTACTGTATTGTATTTAAAGATTATGATTTCTTAGTTAGAATAATAAACTGTAGCTTACTCAATCATAAGAGCAACCTTGAACTAGATTATTCTCTTCATCCCACTGTACTGAATGTAGCTTTTCTTTTCAATGATGATTTGTGCAATTTTCTTTAAAAAGAGCCAATCCCTTTTCTAAATTGCTCACATTTAAGAATAGTCTTAGAAAATACTGAAGCTGGAAGGACTGCAGTACTTCTGAAGACACTAAATAAACATCTCAAACTAAGGAGAGGGAGGCAATTTTTATTCTATGTGAACTTCCATTAAATACTCTGTTTTGAAGGCTAGTGGGCAGGATTCAAAGTTTGTTATTACTTCCTCCTTATGCCTCTTGTTACATTTGAAGTTTTGAATTTGGCTGTTTCCTTTTTCTTTTGAATAGTGCATGCAAGAAAAACCTGCATTGAAATGAAACAACCTAGGAATTTCAGACTATAAATTGTATTATGCTATATGTGATAACTGGGTACCTTGCAGCATGTATGTGTATATGTGTGTTCCAAACATTACTATTGTTCTCCAATCCACTGGAAAATATGAGTCTTAAATCAGTACATACTACAGAAGAGAAGCCAATGATAGATTAATTCTGAAACACAGTCAAGAGTCAGTGAATGAATTGCATATAGTATCACTTGAAAATCAATGAAATGAACAGTCTATGAAATAAGAGTATTTTAAACTAGATTCAGAGTATCTTAACTGCCCAGGATTGGCATGAAATTACAGCTCTGACTGTGGCATGACCTTAGGAAATGGATACTCCAGGGAAATGAACTTTCTTCATGTTGTTTTTTCCTTATGTTGCCCTTTGCTATATCCCAACTTTATCCTTAATACAAAGAGCATATGCTAAGAACTAACAGAATAATTCAGTGTTTCACATTCTGGGATACATCAAGGTCTTCCTGGTAATTTGCACAAGTACCAGCAGAAAGATTCTTCTGTGCATGGTCTCATCCCACATGCCAATCCACAGAACAAAGAAGCACCACTAAATTTAACCCAGAACCATTCATAATGGGTTTTTTTCAAATTATTTTGGGGATAGAACCTGATTCTTTCCTTTCATCTCTCAGTTTTACAGGAGATTCAAAGCTGGCCTCCAGCATGCGTTACGTGGAGACCCAGTCCATGCAGATTGGAGCTTCGTATATGATACAGTTCAACTTGGTGATGGGCTGTGGTCAGCCCTTTACTCCACATATGGACAACCAGGTGAAACTGGAGTACTCCACCAACCACGGCCTCACGTGGCATCTTGTTCAGGAGGTGAGACTGGCAGTGAGGACTTTGTCTTCCATAAACTGCTTTATAAAAAGATTGTCTGAAACAGACTTTCGGCGTTGAACAAAGAAAGGTGTTTTCCTTTTTCACCTTTCAATAAAGAAATGCTCAGTTGTAATCAGTTAAAATTACTAATAGAGGTATTTAGACTGTTTCTTGTAATATTTGGAAGAAAGCCTGAAATACAGAACTGTGACAAGAACGGACCAAGGATGAGAAAAAACTTAGGCCACAGTTAGAGCTACAGGGTAATGGCTGAAATCTTCCCCGTGCTATTCCTTTGTTTTTCTAGGCAAAATGCATCTACTGTTTCCTGGAATTTAAATGGATAGCAATTCTTTCTGCCCTCCAGCGCAGCCATTTCGTAAATGGGAAGCACATTCCTTCAGGGGATTGTAATGTAGAGCCTTTCATCTCCCATCCCCGGTTCAAACTCAGTCCAGGGCTGTAATGACCGGCTGTTTCCCCACTCTGCTCCAAGTGCAAAGAGCTGCCGTGGCTGCTCTGGCCCCGGGTGGCTCACTGCTGTCTCAGCACAAACGTGAGCAGTTTGGCCATAGTTCATACTCTTGTTTTCCCTCTTAGATCGAAAGCTGGACTCTCCGTGGCCTCAGGGTGAACTAACCAAGGTCCTTTGGCTGCCTCTGAGCAGGTTCAGAGGGTGTCAGGGAACTTGTCCTACTGCCTTTTCACTGCCTGCTCTGCAGGCTCAGCTGAGGATTTGTATGTCAAGTTCCAACACTTTCTATGAGCAATTAAAGCTTTGCCTGGTTACCCTTTGCCATGTTGTTTTGCCACTTTTGCTTAGGTGGGCAGAATAAAGAAATTACAATAAATGAATGTTCAAACTTTGGAAATCCAAGTAATGATTTCTTACCTTAAACGGAAGGCAGAGGAAAGCTAAAATCATGTCTTTCAAACACTGTTCATGTCTTTTATACCTAGCAGGCATCATCACAGCGTCCAAGAATAATTCCTAGTGATGGGTCTTTGGGGTTTGTGCTTGCCATCAATGGAAAATAAGCTGCCTTCAGATTTTAGTGTTCCTTCCCTTGCTCAGTAGAGCTGAGTTCAGAAAAAACATGCAGCCAAATTGCTTTTCTCACACCACCCATGTTGCTGTGATAAAAGAGTATTTGTAGTATATTTCAAGGACATAATCTGGCAAATAAACAAAACACTAATTAATTAAGCTGTTTGAAAGTTTTGTTTGCTGCATGAGCACTGATCAGATCCTGTTTTCTAAGATAATTTAGGGGAGATGAATCAGGAAAAAATGTTTGAAAATTGCTGGAAAGGAAACTAAGCCCATTAGAAATTCTACTGAAAAAAAAAAAGAAACCAACAAAATAAGTTCTCAGATCTTAATTTAATACTCTAAGATATTTGAGCAATAAATTTCTCTGTAAAATAATATATTCTATCCTTCTTCATATTTAATGCATAACTATTACTGTATAGCTATATAAATATTCTTAATTGCCATAACTTCTGTAGAGTCGCTGCTTTATTATTAGTTTCAGAGCAGCCAAAGTAGGCTACTTGCATGAGCAAGTGTCTGTTCTCTTGCCTGATACCCTTTGTGGGGGTGAGCACAGCAGTGACCAGCAAAATACTCTTGTGTGTGTGGGCATGGTCAGGAGAAGCTGTGCTGTGGCAGGGAGGGGCAGAAGGGACTCTCTGAATTGGTAGCTAGAAGAAGATCACAAAGCTTGGTAGAAACTTCCAAGGACTTTATTAATACCTCATAGCACTAATTTTTGGGTGCTGTTCTGGTAAAATATAAATAAATTAATGGAATATTGCAAAAAATTAATTAACACAGGAAGAGCAGTGCTAGAAAACAGTAAGAAGCTGGGACAATGGACTTCATTTGTAATTAATATTAAAAAGATGTGACAATGATCATATCTTATAAATTAAAAAAAATTTGGAAACAGACATCAACAGGAATCTGAGACAAACACAGAAATAATCCTAGAAGCAGGAAGGAGAAATTTACACCACTTGCTGTAGGTGTCAAAGCTGACACAGCTGCAGAGCTTGGGAAGGGCCTATGGACACAGCTTCAGAAGTCCATGAGGATGCTGGGGTGAAAGTAGTTAAAAACAAAGAGGTGTTCCTCGTGGAGGAAGGCAAAACATTGCCAGCCACTAATGCTAAACTCTTTAAATAGATTTGTGTGGCTTTCTTCCATTCTCAATTGTACAAGTAGTTTTCTGAGAAATTTCTCCGCATTGTGCCAGGATTTTTCTCTTCTGGGTCTTTCATTCCAACATCTGGACCCAGACAAGCTCCTGGTTCTGTGAATATTTGACCCTTGTTTCTGTTCCCAGTTATTCCTCAACATTAAATCTGGTTTTGAAATGTTTTATTTTAAGGAATGTCTTCCCAGTATGCCGAGCTGTCAGGAGTTTACATCAGCAAGTATTTACCACTCCAGCGAATTTACTCAGTGGAGGAGAATCACCGTTCTTTTACCACAGAAGACTTGGTAAGCATTTATTGCCTCTTTTTAAATTTTTTGGGGGTGGTGCAGACAATTCATTGCATCAATTGCTGTGACAATGATCAAGCCCTCTGCAGGTCATGCTCAAGCCAATAGGTGGTGTGCCAGGGCTGACCCAGTCACAGGTATTTCCCATAAAATGCATTCCTTACATAATTAGAGAATGAAATGTTGGTGAAGTCAACAGAAACTATTGTTTAGGATTGTTTTTGAAAGATATTCTGACTCTCCTAATAAAGTTCAGACTTTACAAAAATAGTGGCATTTGTCTATAAATGCGCTATTGGAGGAAAGCTTTATTTGGATTGTTAATTTTTATTTTGCACATTCTTTATTGTTTACATCTTCAGACCAAAGCCTTGTATAAACAATAACTAATGATTCATTTCTGGGAATTTTTTAACTCTTGTTTCTTTTTATAGCTTGCCTTAAAAAATAACATTGTCTTCTGCAAAAAAAAAAAAAAAAAAGAGAAACAAAAATTACAAGAAAGCCGATTCATATTGTTGTAATCAAATTTGGTTTGCCTGCCCTAAAATTTTTATTTATTAACTAAACTGTTTCTTTCATTATTAAATCTTTATTATAACATACAAATAAAAAGTTGTCATAAATCCCAATAATCTTTGGGGCATCCTTCATTTGAGAATTTAATTACTGCAATTAGAGTTACATTTTGATTATATTTGACCTGAATCCATCACAGCAATTGCAATGAGAGCTTGCTCAGATTAAGCTATCATTGTATTTCCCCATCCTTCATCATTATTTTTTGCACTCTGCATGGCCTCAGCACAGCCTATTTCCATCAATCACACCACAATGATACCTTCTTTCAACACACTGGCCCTTTTTACTCCACAGCCAATATTCAGAATTTCCAATTTCTAGGCAAAACATCAAAGGCAAATATTGAATCCTTAGAACATATCATATCAGATAATACCAAATGGTGCAAGTAAGTCTACAAATAACTGCTTTGTAGTTAGATTATAATGTACTAAATCTTACATGCCATTATGTGCCACCATCTGCAAAATCTGTGGTTTGCACAGGCCCTTATGAGTTTAAAAAGCATCTACAATTTTTTGGGTTACACTCTAAATTAGGCAGTTATTCCTAATTTATAATATATATACTGTACTCAAAGTTATTATATTACACTGTGTATTTGGTGATGATGCCAATGTTGTGAGCCTCTTTAGGATCTACTAATTTTTCTCAGCATATAAGATGACAGAAGCATATAATTCCGTTTTAATTCAGGAGACTGTGGGGAGAAATTACGATGAAATAATAGCCGGGTTCCTGTTCTATGCTGTGCACAAATCATAAATATTTCACACTCTGTCTTGTATCTGAAGGGATTCCCGTCTGTTAGCAGAGTTTTTTGTGTAATTAAGGTACAAATCACCACTGAACATTTCTTTGCTCTCATAGAACACATTTTCTGTGTTGTGTTTTGCTATGGTGTTATCTGGGTGAAGAGGAAAGGTGGCTGCACATTCCCCACCAAGTGCAATCCAGCACACCTCACGCAGCTCTCACCACTTTCCCCTCTTTCTAAGCTTCCTTTCTGCTGTCAAGGAGCAGCTTAAGGGCTCAGCAGTTCCTTTGGGTTGAGATTGGGATGGGATTTTTTGCACAATTTTAGAGCAGGCTTGTGGGCAGAGAGCAAGTTTGTGCCTTTCCAAAACCTGGGCATTACTGGTGCCAATTTGATGTGCAGCTCTCCGTGCCAGCCCAGCCACACAGAGGGTGCTGTTCCACGTGGTTGGCAGTGAATATGCTCGTGGGGCTCCTCTTCAGGGTGCCCTCCCTCCTTCTCCGATCCTCTCCCTGCCTTCATCCACTGCAACCACCACCCAGAGGCAAAACTACAGTAATGGCCAGGAAGAACAGCACAGAGGCGGAAAGCCAGGTCTTCTGCCTTCCCAAAACTGGGGTGAGGGGGGGGAGATCTCTGGACCTTCCCTCTGTTTCAACAACACAGGACAAAGTCTGCCAAATACACCCTGCCGTGCTTAGTGCACAGGGAAACAAACCACTGAAACAAGAACTCAGAAATGTCTCATTAGCCTTGTTCTGGCCCTTGGTGACCTCAGCATGCCCTCACACCCCTGCCAGCCCTGCTGTGATTGCTGGAGCTTTTATCCCTGGATGCACAGCTCCCAGCTGAGGGTTTGCACCTTGGGCATGTGGGTAGTGTCAGCCTGTGGCACTGTGCTCATGCAGCTGGAAAATTGCTCATAACAGCACCTATTTCTTTTGTACAACTTTCTGGGTGCACTGGTATTTCTGCAGATCTGTAGATGTTCTGCATCTAGCAGGCATGAGTTTACAAGGTCCCCATGTTATGTGATATTTGGGATGGTAGAAGACCTGCTGCAAGAATGAGACTTGTATTGAAGAAATGAAATGTAAGCACCTGCTTGTTGAAATTGTATTGTACTTGAACTGAGCATTTGTAACACTGATGAAAATTAATTTTAGTTTTATGCAAGGCATTTACATATGAACAGGCTTTAATGAGATACAAGCAGCTGTCAGTTGCTGACTTCATAAACAAATCAACACCTAATGACTGAATGAGAGCTTCAGGATAATTGGGTAAATGTAATTATGGTAACTCGGAAGGTAGCAAATATAATTTTATCAGCCACAAATTTGCATTAGATCATTAAGGCTTTTAATATCAGGAGGGAAGGCAATGATTTTATTTAAACTCACATATCTGAAAAATTTTATAACAGAACATCATTTCACTTGTGGTACTTCTGGGACATGATTTCCTTGTGCTATGTAAAATGTCACACAACAAAAATGACTTTTATTTGACCTCAACCTGACTTAGATATAATGTCATTAGACAGCCAGATTGCCTTCCATTAGCATTAAAAGAAAAAAATTGAGAAACTATGAGGAGCTAGGAAAGTTTATTTTGCTTGTAAGAAATGCTTTCATAGCTCCTCAGTGCTGCACTTCCCATTTCAATAGGTGTCCAAATGGTGACTGTCCAGAAAACCAGTGTTTTATCACTGAGAATGCAGCTGACGCTCATCTCCGTATTCTCTTTTCTTAATTAACATGGCTTTTTAAAATGGTTGATTACCATTTTTAACAGCATAATCCTCTTAAGCTGTTGGTACCTTGAGGTGCAGAGCAGCCTTGGAAAGCTTTCAAAAACAGTGAGCAGGAGTATTTTTTCAGCAGCATAGCTTTTGCAATTGTCAATTCAGCCTAACACACATTATCCCTACCCAGGGAGGAGTGTGAATCCATAGAGTTTTCCCTGCCCTGTGCCAGTGCTTCCCGCAGGACCCTTGCAGCAGGCTGGGTGGGAAGGTCAGGGCAGTCCCTTGTCCCTTGCAGCTTGGGGCCACGGGATTCCCGTGGTGGCAAAGCTGTCCCCAGATGAGAGCTGTCTGGCTGTCTGGCTGTAGATAAAAATAACTCCTTCCCGCTGGGGTGTGGCTCCCTGGGGACTGTCCCATGTTCATCTCCAGGCAGTAATGAGCCTCCTCCCTTCCTCCCCTCCCCTCAAATGAGAGAAGCAAACCTCCTGCAATCGCTGCATTTGTCTGGGGAAACTTCCAATAACACCCTTAGCTTGTCGTGCAGCCAACATCTGGAACATCTGGAGGAGGCAGACGGGGCTCTGCGCCTGACAGGGTCAGTCCCCTGCAGCAGGAACTGGACAATGGGACACTCCAGGGATACATTTTGGTCAGGTGGAACCCACGTGATCCCCAGCGAGGGCTGTCAGCTCTGGTGTCACTCTGTGCCCTGCCGTGCACACCCAGCCCTGGAACAGCCCCAAACAGGAGCTGCACAGGGATTTCTCAGCTGGGGCTCCAGGTGTGCTCCCCTGGGCACTGAGGTGTCTGTCATTGCCCGGGGCTGGGCTCTCCCCGCTGTTTGTGTAGGTCAGGTGTGAGCTTTGTGCCCAGAACAGCCCTGAAGCACCTGCACAGCCACTCTTCAGGGCCATTGGCACTGTCAGCAGCCAGCGAGCAGCCGAGGCGACACCACCAGTGCCACACCGAGCTCTTTTAGGAGGCATCACCCCTTGTTGGGCACCGTGAGACTTGCATGGCATGGTGAAATTGCCTCTGTAACACTGTAAATCTCCTCCTGGGCTGCAGGGTCTCACGCCCACCTCCACCCATACACAGCCCTGATGAAAAAAAGAGACGCCTCCTGTTCCCTGGGAAAATAAAATGGCACGGTTTTACTGTGCTGGGAGTTCACAGGGGGTGTGTTTGCCTGCTCTAACACCATTCTTTTGTTTCAGTATTGTCATTTTCCTCAGCACACATTAGCGTTAACACCACTCATTACAGCTCTTCCCAGAGCCTACAGCCTCTGTCAGGGCTCTCTGTGGGGCCATTGATGCGAACATGAACCTCAGCACCAAAGGGATGTGCTGACTTCAGAGCACTCCAAAAACAAACAGTAAATAATTGCAGTCAATATTGACTGCCCATTGTGCCTACACAAGCTTAGGAAGTCCTCCGTGTGCTGATTACTGGCATTGTACAGTTTTAATGGATAATTCATAGCTCTTGTAATGTAACCCATCAATACATTAAATCCTGAGGGAGTATTTAATCAGCAGATTTGCCCCTGCAGATTAACTCTGAGTGCTGTAAAAATGCTTACAGTATTTGCAATATCAAACAGATACTTAAAAGAGGCAACAAGGGTCTTGCAATTAAAAATCAAGCCCTTGGGCAGCTTTGCTTGTTTTTGAAAGAAATTCAAAACTGATACTTAAAAAATGTATCCACGCATGTACCAAATTTCTCATGTGTGCCAGTGGCTAATTGCTCTGCCACTCTGTCCACTTCAGCTGCACAGGCCTGCTCTATTCCTTTTTTCACTTCCATACGTGTGAGCAGGTGGCTCAGCCACCTTTACAATATTCATTTTAATAAGTCTTATTCTACATAAATTATTGGGGGTGGGGAAAGGGCTTTGTATCTCAAATTAGAATAACAGCATTATATCCTGTGCCATCAGAAAGTAACCATATGGCTCAGAAACAAGCTAGAAAAGAAGCTTCTAATAGGAACCGCCTACTTCTCATCCTCAGCTCCCCCAACCAGCCCTTGGCCAGACAGAGGCCTGTCCCATTTTAAAATTGAATTTTTAATTCTCTACAGTCATTCTTGCTTTCCCTGTCCTTCTCCTCCACACAATGCAATCTAGTCTCAGTGCCCACATTGCCACCACCACCTCTTTTTACCCAGATCCATTATGCAGCCAGCACAGCCCTTTTTACTGCATCATGATGAACAACTTCCCATCTTTGTTTCACTTCACATGCAACATATTTTTCTTAATCTCGTTCTGCCACAAGCATGGGGTGGAGATTCTCTGTGTCCCCCATTAGGGAGTGGCCAGCAGCCAACGTGTGTAACCTGTTGGATGTGCACAGTTTGGCAGGACAGCTTGAAAGGCTTGTTGATGACAAAAATTGCTTTTCTTGTGATTAGCTTTCTTCTCCAGCCTTGGTTTTTGAGGGTAATGGGTGTCAGGCTGAGTTTGGTGAGCAGGACTCACTCCATGGAAAATGTCAATGTTGCATTGGACAATCTCCTTAAGGACCAACAGTAATCGTTTTCTAATGGATAATGGCAGCTGACTTCACTATTGTAAAGAAAAACAAGCTGTTGAAGATAAAACTGTTTAGAAAGGAGAAGCTAAAGCAATGTTTTATGCTTGAAGAATATTACAAACATCCAGAGCTTAGTTAGGCAAGACATTTAATTCAATGAGTCCCCACCACAAAACTTGGGTGTTACAGATTTTGAGTTGTTGACCAAGAGCAAGCCAGTGTGGGAAAAAATAGGTGCAATGAAAAAGGATCTTTGTCAAAAACTTGTGCTCTCAATGTCACTAGAGATATGTGAGCAAAATCTAGTTTAGAATCATCCTGACAAAAAAAAAAAATTATATCCAAGAAAAAACAGTCAACTATTGTTGAATGTAAAAAAGTCGGTATTCACTTACACTCAAGAACTTTAATAATTTTTTTAATAATAAATGTCAGGAGAAACCTCTTTAGACAGTTTATGACCTATTAACTGTGCCTAAAAATATAAAAACAAAGTCATGCCCTAGATTCACCTTTCCAATTTTGCAACCATCACGCAATAAAAATCCAGTAATATTCATAGCTAGGCTTACCCTAAAATAATGCTCAAAATCCATGCAATGTGTTCTTCTTCAGAAATGTCATCAAATGGACTGGAAAATCCATTATAGAGCCATGTGCAGCAAGTGGCATGATCTAGAAAGTTAATTTGCAAAAATCTGTCTTTGGTTGTGCCAGACTTTGCAGCCTAGGCTGTGATTGAGATACTAACTTCTTTTTTTTTTTAAGTTACATTTTATCTCTTTTCCTGCCATTCAGTAAAGAATCAAAAATTAGTGCATTGCTGTTGATTTTAAGGTCCAGTGCCACCCGTTTCCGCTGGAGTCAGTGCTACTACACAGCCCAGGATGAGTGGGCCTTGGACAACATCTACATTGGGCAGCAGTGTCCCAACATGTGCAGCGGGCACGGCTGGTGCGACCACGGCGTTTGCAGGTATGGAGCATCTGTCAGTCCCTCTTAGCAATGCTCTCCTGATACTTCAGGTACCCTGCTGGTTTCCATACTTCCTTTTTCTCAGCTGTTGTTCTTACATTTAGATTAAACATTAAAAAAATTAAAGCACTATGAGGGTTTGACCATTCAAGCAGCATTAGCAGCTGGTTGCGCCTCACCAGTCTGTCCAGGAACCTCTACTCTTGGCAGATCCAAGCACTGGAGGACCTTTCAGTGGCACAGGGCTGCCCTGCTGCAGGTTTCCTGATGGCCCCTCCAGCCCTTTGCACAAGAATCCCATCTTTACTGGGTCAGAAGGATGCCAGGGACCAGCTCAGCTCTGCTGGGCAGCCTCTGTCAGAATGGGTGCTAAAGCAAGGACACAGACTGCTACTCCCTGCCAGCTTCAAACGTTCTTGACACCATAGGGGGTTTTTAAAGAAAAAAGATCCAGGGTTTTCCCATTTTCCAGTTTTTCTGGTTTGTTTCCACTATACAAAACTGCAATCCCAGAATTATTTATTTTTCGATTTCAGTTGCTCACATAGAATTTTATAAGGTCAGTGCACTACCTTAACTAATTGCCAGTGTCAAATAAAGTCGTTAAAACTTGTCGTGTTTATACGTCCTTCCAGGTGTGATTCAGGGTTTCGGGGTACTGAATGTCAGCCTGAAAATCCCCTTTCTTCAACCATCATGTCTGATTTTGAGAACCCAGATACCCTGAAGACAGAGTGGCAGGAGATTATTGGGGGAGAGATCGTCAAGCCTGAGGAAGGCTGTGGGGTCATCTCATCTGGCTCCTCACTCTACTTCAACACGGTACCAAAGGGGGCTGGGAGACTGATAAAGGCACATTCTGTAGGTTTCTGTGGAGCATAATCTGGCTGTGTGGCAAAGAAAAGAGAGGTGGCAGAAAGCTGCACACAGTATTAGAAGAGCATGAAACAGCACAGCTGTGCTCTGCAGGTGAAGAACAAAGCAATCAAAAGAGATAGGGAAAGACAAATGCACTATGTATTCAAGAAATACCAGCTGTGGTGAAAGGTAGTAAATTGCCAGTGTGCTGGGAAGTGTGTATATTCACAATGTCTTACTTTAACATTTTCTTTTTTAAGACTCAGTTCTCAGCATCCAGCAGCTCCCATTTGTTTCTTCTGTACTGTCCTGGGTAAGAGATGGGGAATGGTTGGCTTTCCAGGGCACAAGCAGCTTAATTTGAGATCACAGGAACAATACTTTTAAAAAAACATATCCTTTCATGCTTTTAGAAAATGGTAAACCTGAAGGAAAACGTTCTTTTGTATAACTCGGATAATTTGCAGACAAAAAATTAATTGAACAGGAAAGAGATATAAGGAATTCTATTAATTAGTAGCAATCATAGCTAAAATAAAAAGAAATCTTTTTGACCAGATGTAAGATTATGCATTGTAATCACAAATTTATTTTTGTATTGTTGCTCCTCAGGTCTAATACTAAGGTTTGTTTTGTTCTTAATTGAAAGGAAGTGTATAAGTGCAGCTATGTGCTTCTCTTTTAAAGGTTTGATCAAACTGCCACTGCTGTCATGAGAGCCAGATTAGTCCCAGAAGAATAACCCAATATGCAACGCTGTGTAATTGTGTGCTATTTACCTCATTACAAAAATCTAACCCATGAAATAATTTTCAGCACTCCTACATAGTCTCACATTCGGCTCCCCTGGAAATAGAGCTCTGCACTGAAAATTTCGTAATAGACCAATCAGTATAACTAGCTAATTGTGATAATTGGATTTTTTATATAATTGTCTTCCCTGTTAGATGTTTTTCCTTCTGGCTTGGATCCTTATGCCAAGTTTCTCAAAAGTAGTTCACTAAATTAGAATTAACCTGCTATGATCTTTCTTCTGATTCCTGCTAAGGAGGAGTGAAAAACTCATTTAGAAATTCTTGGCTTCTTTCTCTTGATCTCTAAGGGTTATGTTATCACTCATTTCTTGAGTAGTAGCAGTCTGTGTGCTGTCAACAGAAGGTGGTTTATTTAATTTCTGTTTAGATCTTTCTCAAAGCATCTAGGGGCCATATTGATAGATAATAAAAAATTATTTTTATAGTTGCTAAACAGTTCTGTATTGTTTTGGGGAACTCATATTCACATTTCTTTTCATTTGCTCAAACTGACACTTATTTGAATGTCTAATGTTTGCTGCCATAATCAATTACTGCTGCCAGAATTAATGTTGGCTTTTTTCTGACAACCCTCTGTCTTTTGTTTTACAACTCATTTTAATCAGTTGTAGGTGTGTTCACAATTCTGAGCCCTTTCAATTAGCCCTTGCAATTCCCCTGAGGCTTTATGTCATTTGTGCCCTCTCTCAATTAACCTGGTGCTGTGATTACCCCTTTGGCAGGCAGAGCAGCTGTGGGGTGTAGATATGGAAAACCCAGCTGCAATAATTTTAGAGCCAGAGCTTGGCCCACTGCAGGTCAGGATGCTGGGTGCCCCCAGCCAGCCAGGACACACAGCCCATGGGACAGCAAGGGTGTTTACATCCTTGTTATCCATCACTGGCTTGATTTGGTGGTGATAGTCTCAAATTCCAGTGGGTCTCCAAATGAAGCTGTGAATCAATTTGTAGAATCAAATCAGGGTGACATAAAGGATGGCCAAGCAGAATAACTGAAAGACAGAAAGGTGATACAGAAGTGAATGACTTCCATGTTGTGTAATTTTGTGTGCAATATTCATCTGTGATTGACTTTAAGTATGCCTATTAATTGTGAATGTGTCATAATTAAAATTATTATTGTCCCTCTGTTCCTTGTGTTATAGGCTGGAAAAAGACAGTTGGTAAGCTGGGATTTGGACACAACATGGGTGGATTTTGTACAGTTTTACATCCAGATTGGAGGAGAGACTTCTTCATGCAATAAACCTGATAGCAGAGAAGAAGGTGTGCTGCTGCAGTACAGCAATAACGGCGGGATCAACTGGCAGCTGCTAGCAGAAATGTATTTCTCTGACTTCAGCAAACCCAGGTATAATTTTGATCTAAATTAATCCAAATGGCATCAACTTTTAAAAAAATATGTAAGGTGTCTGAAGCAGGTCTGGGCAAGTAACTAATTCTTGTACTTTTGACATAAGTATGATTAGGCTAGAAACTTGAACTTTTATTTAGCATCATTTTGTAAGGTGGTTTTTTAAGTGGAACATAAAACAAACAGAGGAGACCTGAAGTTATTTTACAAAGATCTGTATGGGAGGCCTGAAATATTTTTACCCAAAGAAAACTGCTACATAATCTATTGCATTGTAACAGAAGGATGCTTTTGTCTACAAATAGGACCAATCAGCAGAAGAGAATGAGAAATTAATTTTGCTAGCATATGTCACCATTGCTTCCTGGCATCAGAAAAACATTAAGACTTGCTGAACATGGATCAGCTGAACAGTTTAATTCAAAGCCAGAGAGCTCAAATCAGTTCCTTATTGTATTTGGCAATATAGTAAAAGAGCATAAAAAATAGACATTGTCTTAAAGAGTTTACATTCAGTGTATAAATAGGTATTTAGATATATGGAAAAATTGAATAATAGAATCATGTAATCATTAAAGTTGGAAAAAACCTCCAAGATCATGAAATCCAACCTTGGACCCAACATCACTATATCAACTAAATTACAGCACTATGTGCCATATCCGGCTGTTTTTTGAACACTTCCAGGGGTGGTGACTCCTTCTGCTCTGTGGGCCGTCCAGGGAGCCCCAATGACCAACCACCCTTTCAGTGGAGAAATTCTGTCTGTTGTCCAACCTGAACCTTCCCTGGCAGAGTTTGAGGCAATGTACTCATGTTGCTGGTTGTCTGGAAAAAGAGGCTGATTCCCATCTTACTACAACCTCCCTTCAGGTAGTTGTAGAGAGCAGTAAGGTCTCAGATGAGCCTCTTTTCTCCAGACTAAACAACCCAAATTTCCTCAGCTGCAGCTTATATGAGTTACTCTCTTAGACCCTTTCCCAGCTCCATTGCCCTTCTCTGGACACGCAAAACACCGAGGACACAAAAGACAGATGGTGGCTTTCCTGCCTCTTTTCCCTGTTGAGTGATACATTTCTTTACAAACTATGTTCTCTCAGGTTCTGCTCAATTTCTGTTCCTCAGGTTTGTCTATCTGGAGCTGCCAGCTGCAGCCAAGACCCCTTGTACCAGGTTCCGCTGGTGGCAGCCGGTGTTCTCAGGGGAAGGGTACGACCAGTGGGCCATCGACGACATCATCATTTTGTCAGAGAAGCAGAAGCACATCATTCCTGTGGTTAATCCCACCATACCACAGGTAATAAGCAAGAGCAGGCTGTGGGCATCCCTACAAAACAGGAGCTATCCTGTTATGAGACTTGTTTGAATATAGTTTTCTTTGAAAATACTTGGGTCTATTTAAAGAGACAGTTGTAGAGTTTGCAGCTGCGTCTCTGTGTGGGAATCACCCGAGTCTTTTCACAAAATCATCTCCTAAGCTTTACGACAGAGGACATAATGATGTATCTATGCATAAAGTCAAGACTGAAGTTTTGGAAATTAAAATTTTTTGAAAGCTACAAAAAATAAAAATTGCAAAATTTGAAAGTTCATAGTTTTGGGAATTATTCTGAAAGTCACACTGCAAGGTCCTAATACCTCTGGATTTCCTTTTCATTTGTAACAGAACTTTTATGAAAAGCCAGCATTTGATTACCCTATGAACCAGATGAGTGTTTGGTTAATGCTGGCCAACGAAGGGATGACCAAAAATGAAAGTTTCTGCTCTGCCACCCCCTCTGCCATGCTCTTCGGTAAATCAGATGGAGACCGGTTTGCAGTGACTCGAGATTTAACTCTGAAGCCTGGATACGTCCTGCAGTTCAAGGTATTCCTTAAACAACATAAATCTGTGCGAGAATGTCAGTAAAACTGCCCTTAGCCAATACTTGCAAGGTGCCACTGGGGCCACAGTTCAAATGAGGGTGATGAGTTAGACAATTGTGTAAAAAGAGATGAAGAGCACAAATATGAACCCATGCAGCATAAGATGCCATCCTGCTTTCTAGAAGAATAGTGCAGGAAAACATTTTTACCCCTCTGGAGAAGTTTTAAAGCTTTTTGGTCTTCAGCACATTTCAGAAGTGGGTTGAAGTGATTGTCATTCTATTCAAGTCAGTACTAGGAAGTGCTACTGCACTGTCAAGTGAAAAAGGATTTATCCTGTCTGGGGCTCTGTCAGTACAAAAGCTCCAAAGTGGTTTGGGTACATTTTTTGTATTTTAAACTATTTAAGGACTTACAAGCTGCTCTGTACTCCAGCGTGGGTTTTTCATATAATTTACTTTGATTGTGTCAATGAATATGGGCTCCAATTAGCATTTTATTCTTTAAAGAGCTTACAAAAATTTCAGTGGTCTGACAATACATAAGAATATGGGCTCCAAAGAAAGAGTATTTGCTTTGACAAGCTCTTGTTTCTGAACCCTAATCAAAATTTTATTGAGTTTATAATGAAATCCCATTGGTGAATTCTGGAAGTTGGTTGCAATGCAATTTTAATGAGCTCCCCACAAATACATGGTCCTTACATAATTGGTGGATACAGACTCTGAATAATTTACAAGTGGAATTATTAAAAAGATCAGATGTTTACAGGCAGCTTTTCAAGTAGAATTCACACAGTTCTATAAATAGGAAAGTTTGTTAGAAATAGTGGGATTCGTAAAATAATCTAATTTCAACTAAAAGATGTGCTAATAAAATACTATACAAACTGAGGGATTTCAGTAAAATTTTCTTGTTAATATTGCTTGTAGTTTTATACTTTAAACTGTCTAAAACCCAAGGATAGCTCAATATATAAATACCATTTAGCCTGGAAATGATGCTATTAGCCTCTTCACCACCTTTCTGTACTTCAGTGACTAAGTCTCCATTCTCTAGGTTTCATGACCAACAGCAAATTAAAGATTGTCTAGATTAAAGAAAAATCAATACTTAAAAATGTTTCATACACCTTCCATCACTGAAGCCCTTGACAATGTAATATAACTATACAAAATATAAGAATGTGTCACAGAACAGTGAGTTCTTCTTTATAAAGTCTGTTATTTAAGGATTGAATTTATACTTTTTTGGAAAGCTTTTCAGCCTGCACATAAATGTGTTAGTCCTATTTCCGTGAGTGTGTGAAATTTCCATTTTAAATAGCAGACTGGAATAATTTTGCATTGATAAGTTCGAAGACAGTAATTTGTTAGAATTATTTCATTTTACATGAATGATTTTGTTTTACATTTTTCATTCTATAGCTCAAGTAGAATTTCTGCAATAAAATAATGAAAACTAATATTTTTCTGATAGCTTGAAAAATGAAACTTCAAATCAGCGGTTGATTTTGGTCTTGGCTGCATTCTCATTTCACATTTTAATATGCATTTTTCTACTCAATTCAATTTTACTCTATTCTGGGGGGCCACACTGCAGTGCCAACTCCCAGCCATCATTCCTGCAGGGCCATGGCAAGGTGTGGTTAGGGCTAACCTGGGAGTGAGGCTGATCCTCCAGGCACAGTGGGGCACACTGGGCTGCAGAGGGGATGGATCCCAGAGGATACAGCTCTGTCCCCTCCTGGGCACGCAGGTGCCTGCACAGAGTTTGGGGCTTGCTGTGCACAGGAAAGTTCTTTGCATCTTTTTGTCTGCTGAAATCAGCAATCTTAATGAAGGAATAGTGGGAATTTTTACCAAGAAATGTCATGTAAGTGAAGGAAACAGACTCCAAGCATCAGTCACTATCTGCCAGCCGGGTTCAGAGCAAGTGCTTAGAGCATTAAGCCTCCCAACCCAAAAAGTCAAAGGTGCTTTGCAGCCAGCAAATACTAATAACAGTGCAGGTTTCTTCCTGTCATTTCTGACTCTCTGTTTCTTTTACAGCTGAACATTGGCTGCACCAACCAGTACAGCAGCTCTGCCCCCGTGCTGCTGCAGTACTCCCACGATGCTGGGCTGTTCTGGTCGCTGGTGAAGGAGGGCTGCTACCCTGCCTCCCCCGGCATGAAGGGCTGCGAGGGCAGCTCCCGCCAGCTCAGCGAGCCCTCCGTCTACCACACAGGAGACTTTGAGGACTGGACAAGAGTTACCATTGTTATCCCCAGGTCGCTTGCAGCCAGGTAGGGTGCACTGCAAATCAGTGAATGACCAATGAATTACCAGGGCAAACCTGTGAATTAGCTGATTTAGCTGCTTCTAGAATGGTACGTTAGGAAAAAGTTGCAAAGCTGTGAATAAACGCGGTGTTAAAGTGTGGCAGATCTGGGGAAAATATACTGTGCTGCCCAAAGCAGTGAGAATTTTCCATTTTAAAGGTGTCAGATTGGTCTATAATAAATAATTAAATTACAAAGCAGCGAGGAACCCAGCGCATTTTAATTTGACATCAATCCCTTCATTGTCTTTATCCATGTCGGCTAGGTCAGAGGCACCAGCAAGAGAGTAATAAGTCACGTGAATTAAATAAGCCATTTGAGCAGGATTAATTTAAGTTACCACTGGGCAAAGAAACCTTAGCAAGGTATTTGAGCTGATGCATTATGTGGTGCGTCGCTGAAGACAGCCAGGACAGCCAGAGGCAAAGGAGGGGGGAATGGTAGTTGTGCCTGTCTGTAAGCACAACCTCAGCATCAGATTAATACAAGTGTAAAAACATCAGATGGTGGAAGACACAAATAAGCCTTGAAATCAAAAGGCTTTTCTCAGTCTTACCTGGATTTGGCTGAAGTTTCTCACTCCCCTTACTCTTTCTTACTCCATGAGTAAAACACTCCAGTCTGATTTGTTGGATGCACCAAGTGCTGCCAGCACAGGCACCCCACCAGGCCCTGGCCATGTCCCCCTGCCTCTCACCCCTCAGGCAGCTTCTCTAGTGCTGCCTTTGGGTTTCTCCTCCCTTGTCCTCAATCCCTTGAGTGGGTGGCAGATTCTGTTGCAGGGGAGCTGCAAGAACCTGAAATAGCAGTGTGTACCATAACAAGTTTGTCTTTTCTTCAGTAATTAGCCAATAAAAGCAGGTGCCAAATTGCACAGATCTGACACCAGCTGATTTGATTTACCCAAAACAAGCAGGGCAGAATCAATAGCAGCAATCTGTTTGGCATTATGTTCAGTAATGTGATCAGGAATAAAAAGCTCATGCTAATACCTTAAAAATGTAAGTATTGTGGCTGCAATGACTGTCTTGACTTGTTGAGTTTGTTGTGGGTCACTGAGGAAATCATGGTTCATGAGTTAACCAGAGAGTAACCCATTTCATTATTTGGTACAGAGTATGAGCACAATGATCACCTACCTACCAAATCCCAGTGCATAGCAAGAAAGAAAAAGCAATAGGTTTATGCGGCCGTTGGCGAGGGCCGGACAGCTGACCACAGGGACGGCCGGCGGCTGGGCGGCTTGTTCTGAGACTTAACCTTTTGGTTAAGTCAACTTCAGCTGGGGACTTCTTTTCCCCTCGCCGCAAGCCGGGCTTCCCTGGGATGGTGGCCGCTGTCCCAAAAGCCGGAGAGTTGCTGAGAGAGAGAGAGTGTTCCCTTGCCCAGAGCCCAAATCAGACACAAGACACGAGGGTCTGCTCTGCTTGGGCTCAGGGGCAAAAGACCCCGGAATGGCCCAACATTCAGACTTTTATTCTGAGGGTTACAACTTATCTCATAACGGTACAGGGGAGGAAACGGGGAAGGGTTGGAAGGTCAGGGTGCAATCAGGAAGGAGGAAGGGAGGAAAGAGTGAGACACAAGATACTATTGTTAACTGAGGGGTAGGCGGGGGGAGTTCGACTCCCTTTCCAAGGCCAAACCTAACTCTGCCTTCAGAAGGGCCTCACTTTCTAGGCCCCCAGAAATTCTTCAGGGGATATGTCATTCTCTGGGCTTGAACCACCGCTACAGGTTTATTATATTTTAGGAAGAGTAGCAAGGAGGATCTTAGTTAATCCATTGTATTGACAATGAGATTTTAAATCTGTGCCCCTCTCTGGAGCACCTGTAAAATGATTCAGCCAGAAGTTAAAGACTGGAAATTAATAGCCAAAATATGTTTTCTTCAACAAGTTTCCTATGCAGTAAGTCAGAGTTGTGGGCAGAGTAAATAAACTTCAGACAAGGTTTATTAAAGAAGCCTTCTCACTGAGTCATAAGGTGAGAAGGGACCCCACTGCTTTCTAAACTGCTTCTCAGGGAGGAGCCTGGGTGCAGCTGGATCCAATCTTAGCCCCAGACTTTGTCAGTGATTTATGTCTAAAGTATTGTACAGGTGTAACTGAACCTTTATACAATGCTGTCTTGCAGGATTAAGGATGGCGAACTAGATGTATTTATATAAATACGTTTGTTTATTTATTATTTATTTTGGCAACAATTAGACAAGAAGATCTTAATCAGAATTATTTACTGCACTGTATTGGAGATATAATAACTGTTATAATGCAGTGCACTATGATGCAACATTGAAGCAACTGTATTAAAGCAATTGTATCAAAGCAAAAACAATTATTAAGTAGAGATTGATGTTACTTATCCATATAATGACCGCGGGCAAATTTCTTGCTCAGTCTCAAGGATTAATCTTTAGGGGCATCCCCACTCAATGGAGGAATCTGCAGCCACTCCAAGAAAGGGTATGTCAGAAGACCCTGCCATTGACATTTGGGACTAGGTTTTTAGAGTATGAACTGATGGACTGTCAGTCATCTGTCTCTGGGCCAGCTGTATCGGCTCAGCAGCCTTGGATAAATTATTAGTAATATTACTTGTTTGTTCCTTCACGTTTTTTACCAGGTCTACCACATCTTCATCTCACCATCAGGATGTTCAACTTTGGGACTGATAAGTCAGACTGGTTATATGCCATTCTATTTAGAAATTTTTTCTATCATCCAAATAACTTAAAGGATTTTTACTCGAAAGTGTACAATCCCATAACAAATTCTGGATTGCTGCCATCACTGAGTTCCTTTCAAAAGTACTGTAAGAAATTAAGTTCTGGGACTTTGATAAGTAATTTGCAGTTCAGGTTGGACTGAGTAGTAAAAAGCATCTTCAAAGTCACATCTAATCATTCGCTGTTTTTGATAAAACCATATATTTGGTCTTTGCCTCACACTGATGGATATGGGCCAGAGAAACAGAGGAAGTCAAAATGCAGCCAAAAAGTTGGGAAGAAATATCCTTAAGCAATGTTGCACAAATGTAGGACGACAGAAGTCCAGGCATCCTATTTGCAAATGGCTAACTGGGGAAAAGGTCCTTTTAATCTGAAGCAAGGAGCAGTAGCTGTCGAAGCTGGGAGGGGTAATCCTGCTGTTTTTTTTCTCTGCAGCAAGACCCGGTTCCGCTGGATCCAGGAGAGCAGCTCCCACAAGAGCGTGCCTCCCTTCGGCCTGGACGGTGTCTACATCTCCGAGCCCTGCCCCAACTACTGCAGCGGCCACGGCGACTGCGTCTCGGGGGTCTGCTTCTGTGACCTGGGCTACACGGGTAAGGCAGCCCTCCTCACTGCAGGAGGCACTGGCTGAGCCAAACCTGGCAACCTGGCATCTTGCTTTTCCTCTCTGATATTCCAGAAAAATACACGATGACATATATTGCATGACCTGCCAACAGGAATCTTTCTTGTTTGGTTAAATTAAATTCAGCACAGGCAAAGCAGAGCAGCTGAAGGCAGCGGACACCGTTGATGTTTCTGGCAACCACAATCTTTGAGCATCACCATCTGTATGAATGGGAAGGGACTAGCAATAAAAGAGAAAACAAAATAAAATATTATAAACTGAAAAGTCTGCTTAAACGCCTTTGGATCATCTTCAAAAGAATCATTGCCATTTTCGAGTCCCCTGGCCATCAGATGGCATGGGACCAGGAGGGAACATATGTTCTGACAGGCCCTTCTGTGGAAAATTCTGCTCACTTGTGGTTTCTGGGGCTTTTATGCTGAAATAGAAAAAAAACCCAAAATGCAAACTCTGTGAAAAAAAATGATTGACACAACCAGTTGCACACTGCAGTCTTTTCAACCCTCAACCAACAAAGCAATAAGCCAACGTCTTTTGTTCGATTTGTTTAAAATTAAATAGAAGGATAATATTTTTCTGTTTGCAAAAATGCCTTATCAACAAAAAGCTTGGCCATTTTTCACCTAGTGAAATAAGCCGTCTTATAGTTTAGAGGAAGACGGCTTATACTTCCTACAGAAATTTGAAAAGTGTGTTTAAAAAGGTACAATCCAGTCATCAGGGCATTTTCTTAGAAAAGCCTGGTGCTTTGTCACATATGGATGCAACAGAACCGTGTGCCAGTGTACTGTATCTGACCTCACTCTGTCCGACAGAGTTTCACCAAAGCATCTCCCTCTTTCTTTTTCTTGAAGCATCACATGGAACCTGTGTGTCTAACGTGCCTAATCACAGTGAGATGTTCGACAGGTTTGAGAGGAAGCTAAGCCCTCTCTGGTACAAGATCACAGGAGGTCAGGTTGGGACAGGCTGTGGTGTGCTCAGTGATGGAAAATCTCTGTACTTCAATGGACCTGGCAAAAGGGAGGCGAGGACTGTTCCCCTGGACACCACAAATATCAGGTCAGTGCTCTGGGCTGCTGCTCACAATTGCCTGTGTATCCGTGTTCTCTGTTCTGCCCTGTTGCAAGTGTGGATATGAGAAGGTGGGAAATTTTTTTTACGGTAATCATAACCTATACGAGAACTCTGAAAGATAGAAAAAATACTTTTTTGTTCATTCTGGTGTACAATTTCCTTTTTTTTTTTTTTTTTGAAGGGAATACCTAGGTTAGAAACAGTGGAATAGCAGCATAAAATAAAATATAATAAAATATTAACTCGCTATCGTTTTAAGAAGATAGTTAGCATTGTATTCTAAGGTAGAAGAGGTGGTCTTGAGAATTCACAAAACCTAAGACTTCCCATTGCGGGGGAGAAAAGCTCTTTTTCCTCTGACTGTGTTGAATTACAGGCATGAGGATGACATAGCAAGGAGCTGTTGTTTACTTGCCAGATGTTGTGAATTACTCCACTTGTCAGAAGTGTAAAGGAATGGAATGTGAATTGTTTCTGCATAGCCAAGAGGCTAACGAGCCTTCACCTCTCTCCCTGCTGGTACTGAATCCTGCTCCATTGGTAGCAATTATCCTCTTCTCTCAAATTGCCTAGCTGATTAATGTAATTAGGATGAACAAAGGGCTGTTAATTCTAACCACTGTTTAGCTTGGAGTTCGTTGCTGCTTTGTCCAGTCTCATGAGAGATTAGGCACCTGAAACCTTGAGCACCCTACAATTTTGGCAGTTAGCTTAATAAAAGATATTTTTCCTGACAAATACTGCTCTGAGAGTAAGTAGTGCCGTGATTTGCTCCATTACTGATTTTGTGGGATCACTCAGCAAAGCCTGGCCAGAGGTTCCTGTGATCACTCTCCAGCTCAGGCGAGCAGGGCTCAGTAGGGCAGCGTGGGTTTGGGGAAATCCTCAGCTGCTCCCTGGTACTGCACAGCACTGCACCAGCTGCCTTTCCTCTGTCCCCTGCATGTCTGACAAATGCGTGTCATAGTTATTTAATTATGTAAATTGGTTATTAATTAAACCAATTAATTGTTTGACAAATATGCTTTGGACAAGTACATGTTTGCCCTGGAACTCTGGGAAGATGTGAGCACTTCTATTCCACTGTCTTCAGATCTTGTGTTATTAATCCTGGGAAGCATTGTTTTGGTAGTAGTCTAGACTACTTCCTCAAGAAGCATTCAAAACAGTATTTTTTAATTATTCCTTCTTTCATGGAGAAATCTTTTTTATAAAGAAAAGTATTCCCTTTAGCTTTAATATTACTTTGAAACCACTTTTAATGCCAGATACTTGTGCTTATAGCTTTCCTTTTTTGGAAAGTTTGAACAATTTTAAAAGCCAAAAGAGGTTTTAAAATTCTGAGCAATGCTCTTTCTTAATATCCACTGCTTTAATATCCACTGCTTCTGTTTTGCACAATAACATGGTTATCTGGTGTCTTATAACTGCCTCAAAAACATAAATGGCCAGAGAGACACTTGGTAGGAGCAAAACTATGATCTCTCTCCTGACCACATACAGCTTTTTGGTTTGGTTGGTTGGTTGGTTGGTTGGTTTTATTTGTTTGTTTTTTGTAAGCATCACAGTAAGCAGGTTAACTCCCCTGAACAATTCAAGCTCAAAAGCCACATCCCTGGGCAGTTTGCTAGGCAGAACATAGTGGTCATCTCAAAAACAAATGGGACTAACATGGATTTTTTGCTTTCTTCAGCATGTGCTCAAAGATAGCAGCCACCTGATGCTACTTGACCAGAACATGGACTTTTTAGACTACAGCAATTTCCCCAGGCTGCTTTTGTGTTCAGAGGAGAGAATAGCTGCTTCAAAAGGGCAACACAACTTATCCTAAAAGAGTGTCTGGCAAAGGCCAGTGCTTTGTCTTCTGGAAACACGTATTTCTGTCTTTCACTAATTGTAAGGCAGCTGAGCTGGCCGTGTATAAATTAGACACTCAGCTTCAGACACCTTGCTCTGAACAGATGCATCCCACTTAAATGTTTGATGCCATCTGGAATATTAACTCTGTCTTTTTTTCTAGAAGCAAAGGCACACTAAGTTTGTGAGAGTGTGAAGGGTTAACTGAAAGACCCATACACTAAAAAGAAAATAATTCCTCAACCTAGAAATTTTTTCATTATTGGAGCTAAAATTAATGTCACTTGAAAGGGGAGATTAAAGGAAGTACTTTTTCCCATTTTGGTATTACTTTTTGCATTCAATAATGTCCTGCATAGAATTCATTTATCTTATTAGGGGTCATCTTAGCCCCTGCACAGTTATCTTTTATTTTTGCAAGGGTTTTTTTGATTGGGGGTTTGGTTCACTGAGTAAACAGCAGGAAAATATGCCTTGAAAGACATACTGCTAGATATGTGGATTGAGGGTTGTGAATAGGAAGGCTGAAACTCCCAGTAGATTTTTAAGCTGCTTATTTTTCAGGTTAATAGTGTTTTCCCAGACTTTTTAAGATCTTGTTTTGTTAAATCATGCATGGAAGGGCCTGATTGAAAAATTGAAAAATATTGCAATACACTACATTTTTATTTTCATGCTGAATTCCTGCAGATCTACCTATGGGTGTTCCCTCTCGTCAGTTACAGCTTTTTAAATGTTAAATGTAAATTTTATGTAAGGATATTTTTCTTTTTTTTTTAATTACAAAGACCCTTTTCCCTTTCCACCTTCTCTTCCCAGGAGAGGGGTCCATGGGGTCTCAGTTTGCTCTGCTCCAAAAGGATTGAGATTTGCCAGTCAGATTTGCTGCTCAGGGGAGCAGCCCAACAGGGCATCACCACACTTGAGCATCACATTAAGAACATTTCGAACTGAAATTTGTGCCTGGGAGACAGTGACCATAAAAAATAAATTTTAGTGTATATATATCAAGTGGTATAATAATAGCTTTATTTGTCCTATTGCCTCCTTGTTTAGATGATTACCTACACCTTTTTTTCCCAGGTATTATGAGAATGTCACATAGCACTAAAAGAGCTGTAAGTGTCAAAGTTAATTTCAGCCAGACCTTTTTTATTTTTGCCCTACACTTAAGAAACCCTCTGGAGTCTCTCCATTCCTTCCCTATTGCATGGCCAACACAGCAAAGGCACAATTTCACGGCAGTATTTCCATCCTTCTGACTGACAATGTGATACATGGACACATTTTGGTTGCTGATGAGCTGCTGCCTCCCATTTTGATGGTCTGTCCCTTATGACACTCGTGACTATCTGTTCAGTGGGAGCATTTACACACAGTGCCTACCTGGCAGCTAGATAAAAACCATGGAATATATACATTTTTTTTTCCAAGTGGTGACATCTGGCTTGTTAGCTGACTTGGCTCCCATCTGCTTTACAGACTTCATTGCTAATGATTGTGCAACGATCCCAGGGAGCTGTGCTGGGTCACACACTTAAAGAACCGATGGGCTGATTCACCCTTCTGCAGAAAGGGGTTTTTGTTCTTTGGTTTTGCTTTTTAACTATCTTCACATTTGGCAAGAATAAAAGAATTTCATCACAGGACTGTAAATCTATTCACCTCTGAGGCTTCTAGAGTTTTACTGCCTTAATATTGCCTCCAACAACAGAGCTGCAGCAAACAAATAGAACCTACCTGGCAAAGTGGTGTAGTACTGTGAGCCTGACTGTCTGGAGCTGTCTATGGGGTTATCTTAGCAATGAGATTGATGAGGATATTCTGGCTTGTCCTAGACCCTATGGATATACAAAACATCTCAGACAGTAGACACAGATTTTGATAACAGAACTGGAATGTGGCTGGGTTTAGAATCAGAGGAGGATTATGATATTGTGTATGTAACAGTGGGTGAGGAAAATTGGAGTACTGTCTGCATTTTACTGGCTCTGGCTGCAGTCATGTAGCTTGTCTGTGATATTACCAAAATTACTGCAAATTAGGATCAAATTGTCTAAAGCAAAATGAGTTATCCTTGTGACAAATTATTTGAGTGGCAAAAATACACCTCAACATTTGTATTTTAATTAAGGAAGTTATCTACATGCAATAGAATTAATGAAGCCTGATTTTCTATCACCCTAATTTAAAAACTGGCCAGGAAGCAAGGAGGAGAATGTCACTGCCAACTTGCAGCATGCAAAATCTCATCGTGGGATTGTGTCCAGTTTCTCTGCTCTGCTCAGGTGGTGTTTTGGATGTGCAATGGAGACAACCTGTGAAGAATGTGTAGATTAGGGGGTGATGGCATCCTCAGTGATTTCAACTTAGTTAAAACCCAGTAAGACTCAGATGAATGCCTGAGACATGCAGTGAAATTTGGTGAGTGGGCAGCAGGACATTAATTGAAATTAATTGTTGTTATATAGCACTATAGTGTGTATCTAAGAGAAAATGTAAACTACTCTAAAACCACAGAGTCACAATAATAAACACAAACTCAGCAGGGATACCCTGGCACTACTGCAGATTGGGGGAGGAGTGGGGGGATGCTAACAATATTTTGGAGCACAAGGATGGAATAATACTTAATTTAAATATCACTAAAAAGGGGTGTTACAGACTAATCCAGAGTTCTGCCAATAAAACCAGCAATCCTGTCTCAAGGAGTTTTGTGGCATTAGAAGGGTTGCAGGAAGTAGTTTTGGGGAAAATTGAGAACATGGAAAAATATTCATGCAGAGACTCAGATGCAATGGTTGCTATGGTTTGCAGTAGGAAGGAATAAGAGAAGGTAGGGAAGTGATAAAAGTGCTGACTGCAGGGCAGGTTGAAAGAAAAGCAGATCAGAAGCATTTTTTCACCATTTCATGACGTGAGAACAAGAGAATGTTCAATGCAACCTTAATGTATAGGTTCAAAATCAAAGGGTTTACTTCACAAAATGTTCAGTGAACTCATTTCACTGCAAATTGTTTATATCAAGAATTTAAGGATCTAAAAAGGGTTGGTGGTTTAGGAGGATATAATAATTTTATTATAACTCTAATGCTGTATTTTAAAGTTTCACCTAATTACCAGTTACAAGATCTGATGTAAGGAACAGCATTGCCTGCTTTGGAGGTTTTGTAACTTTTGTGTGAGATGAAACTGCTAACTTCTGCTACTCAAAAATGAGTTTATCAGGCACAGGATTAATAAACCACATCGCTTTCTTCTGTCTTGGATCCTTCACTATTTACCATGCCCCTGTTTGGTTTCTCTGGGAATACTGCCTAATCAATAAGCCTGAAATAATGACCTAGCTGAAAATGCCATTAGTTAAGGGAGGCAAATTATCCTGACTGATCTTGTACTACCAGAAGATGATTACACTTCTTTTCTATCCTGTGTTTTTTAAAAGGCTGGTTCAATTTTATGTACAACTTGGAAGCAAGAGTGTTGGTAATTCCTGCAACAGACCAAGAGCCAGGAATGAAGGTAAAGCCCTTTTTCTTTATAATAAACCTTTTAAATTTTGCATCTTCTGCAGTGTTTTTTGCCTTTTGCTGCCTTTACAAAATAAAAAATATTGTTCTATTTTTTAACATAAATCAGTTTTCATAAATGGTGCGGAAAGCTATTTACTTTTCATGGACATTTCTAATTATAATTAGTCACACTAATTATAATATATATATAATAGTGATTCATCTTTAAGAGTAACTGTTGGAGCTGTGATGGCCTAAGGAAGACAACATTTACAAAGCAAAGTGTACTAGCTTGTATTAAACTATTTGATAGTGTTGAAAAACAGGTAAATTTACAAGTCCACAGAACTTTTCATGAGGTCTGAAATAAAAGGAATTAAATTCAAGTTCAGGATAAAGTGGGCAAACTCCATTACTGACCTGAAGATGAGTTTTATACCTGAGGACTTGTTCATCTTCTCAACTACACCAATGGGTCTAAAAAAAATTGCCTTCCAAAACAAGCTTTTGCATGATCTACCCAAAACACAAGATTATAAAGCTGCAGCTGAAAATTTATTTGGTTGGAATAAATTCATCTCTTCCAGATGTCTTCTCTCTTATTTGATCCACACACTTACTGGGGTGGAGGACTGATCCTTGTGTTTGGGAAGGATCAGCATTCTGGGAGCAGATTCCCATGTAACTGGTCTGGCTGCATGAGGACAGACCACTGACATGAGAGAGATTTAATTTTCCTCTCAGTATAAAGCAGTTAACATCAGTGGATTGTTTCCAGATATTTGGCATTTACATTGACTCACTGAGTAAAGTTGTCATCTTGCAGCACAGATTACACCAGGGATTTGATTCTTCTCTCATTTGCATCAGTACAAGGCACCAAAATAATTTCCGTTATCTTTGAACATATGCCAATATAAAAGAGTTTTAAGGGTACAAATATACACAGATGCTTCTTTGTTGTATTATCCCCTTTGATGAGCTCTGCTTGGCTTCTCTTGTGTCCAAGTATTTGCAACACTGTGTGTATGATACAAAGACTATCTTTAATTGTCTAAATATTATGGTAATTAATTTCCAAGGATGCTGTGAGTTTACATACATAGCAAGAGGATTGTGATCCCAGCTATCAGAATTATAACTGTTTTCCATGCAAACTGCAAGGATACCCAACATAAAATGAACACTGTTTAAAGAAAATCACATAATTCTTATAATTTCTGTGGTGCGATCATTAGTTTTTCCAGAGAGTTTAAAAGATTTTAACCTATGAGTTTGGTGAAGACAGTCAAGGTAGCATGTGGCATCTGGTGACCATGTCACCTTTGCAGTAGGACTTTGTCCACAAAATGCTCCTGTCCCAGGAGATGCCCAAAGGGTGGGTAGATGTCACAAGGTCTCTGCACTGGAAGGAGGTTGGCAGTTCCTGGGTACAGGGTGAGCTGCCCCCTCTCTGCTCTGCACAGTCACAACAACTGCTTTTCTCCTTTTGAATACAGGGCTTGTTGTTCAATACACAAATGACAACGGGATCACCTGGAGTTTGCTGCGAGAGCTGGACTTCATGTCGTACCTGGAGCCCCAGGTTGTGTCCATAGATCTTCCCCGTGAGGCCAAGACCCCTGCCACTGCTTTCCGCTGGTGGCAGCCACAGCATGGTAAGCCAGGCCATCCTAAAAATTCCTCCAGCAGCTTTACACAGCCCACGTGTCAGTGCTACTCAGTACAGACACATTGTGCAGAGATCTCAGCTCGTGAGAAACACAGTATTTGGAACAGCTGGGTGTTGTAAGAGCATATTTAGGCTCTCCTGGGTCACACTACAGGCGTGGTTTTCTTTTATAGCACCAAGCCCAAGAGTGGGCTTAAAATTATTTAAGAGCTAAGTTTAAACCAAAGATGCTGAAATAAAACGGGGGAGGGAAAAAGAATACTAGATTAATTTTAAAAAATACAGCAACAAACAACTAAATAAGATCAGAGTTTTTATCCGAGTATAGAGTGACCTGACATGCCAAATGGCTTGCACTCTTCATCTCATTTTTTCATGTTTTGTAAGTTGAGGCATAACCTGGCCTTGAATCTGCCTATCTGGTGGCTCCTATCTCAGTATCTTAATTTCTCAACACTCCAGAACAGAACCCCCTCCTCCCACCATTTCTGGTGTCCCAGAGCCCAGCTCTCCTGCACCTGCAAAACCACTCAGTTAAACCCTGGTGCTGACTGATTCCTACTGTGACAGCTCCCACCTCACATGGGGGCACATTGCCACCACTGAAAGTCCTGATTGAGTGTCTTGCCTTTGAACAAGGCAGCAGCTCCTGGATCTGCAAGAAATATAATGCAATATTCAGAAATATAGCAAAGTACATTTCAACAGTAATTCCTTGGGGAGCAAAGCCTATACTTTACATTCAGGTAATTATGGTATGCTGCTTCTTAGACATCATTTATCATTTTGATGGCTGATTTTATTCATACATTTCCTTGTATGTGCCAGACTTAGTTGTCCTCACTAGGTAAGAGAATAGGCAAGACAAGAGGGATGTGATTTGGTTAAGGAGATAGTTTCGTTGGTAAAAAGTGCCGAGCAACCACTGGTGCACTACAGACCATCATTCTGTGATGCTCATTTGCATTGCTGAGTGATGCCATGTCCAATCTGTTGCTCCCTATGCTTGCCTTGGTGGCACCTGGATGACATCTGTCCCTGCTGAGGGTGATCACTCTGATGGCAGCCCTGTGGCTCCCAGTATAAGCAAGGTTTTATGACAGGAGGTGGAAATATCACCTTCCACAGCAGCACCTACAGGTGACAACCACTTCACATTAGAGATGTCCCTTCATGGACTATCCTCTGTCTGCCATTCCTCAGTGCAGAGTGGCCCTATCAGCCGTGATCCACGTTCCTCTTGGTGACAGAGCAAAAGTCCTGGCACATTGCTGCAAGCTCACAATTTATTGAAAAGACTTTCCTTCCTCTCCTGTGAGGGCAGTAATTGCGCAGTAAGATGTTCTTTTCAGCATGCCAGTAGAAAGGTGAATTGAAATGAAGGCTGAAGGAATGAGCTGGAGATGATGAAAGTGAAATGCCTGGAGGCTGGAGAGCAAGAGGAGAGAGATTTCCAGTAAGGAGAACAACACTTCTCTAAATATTATCTATATGCAGAGCCTTCAGCATTTTCCTTCATGTTCTATTCGCTTTCATGCAAAAGCTATTTTGGGAACTAGACAGAGTCCTTTCCAGTTTAGCTGTGGGGAATGGCAGGAAGGTTGTGACCCATAAAATGAAAATCCCTAATGTAGGGGCTCAGGGAGTGTCTCATCCAAACAGAGGGAGAGCATGTGATGGCAAAGGCACTGAAGCTAAAGAAATGAAGAGGGAAATTCCTGTGTTTATATGTAATAGAAACATGCTCTAGAGTCCAGGTGCATCCTTGAGCAATGTTTTAGTCTTGTTTAACAGCACTCAGTCTATGTGACTGAGCGCTGCTCCTTGAGTGAACACAGCATATGGGCAAAAAACAACTTACAGGGACTCCACTAACCTGTCTGTTTTGGTTTTTGTAGGGAAGCATTCAGCTCAGTGGGCTTTGGACGACGTGCTTATAGGGATGAATGACAGCTCTCAGACTGGCTTCCAGGATAAATTTGATGGAACTGTGGATTTACAAGCAAGCTGGTACAGGATACAAGGAGGTCAAGTAGACATTGATTGCCTGTCTATGGATACAGCTCTGATGTTCAGTGAAAACATTGGTATGTGTCATCAAATATATTGCTGCATTTTGTATGAGTCTGTTTTATAAGTTATAAGAGGATCAAGTTTTACAAGAGGGGAGGTATAGAAAAATCCAGGTATTTAGTAATCTGTAGAGAAGTGAAGGCTGGAAAAAGGTGAAGGTAGAGGTAACAAAAATGACAATATTGAAAGCATATGCTAAGGGTACACTTTGTTGTTGCTTTTGTTGTTTTTCTTTCTTTTAGGAAAACCTCGTTATGCTGAGACTTGGGACTTCCACGTATCAGCCTCCACATTCTTGCAGTTTGAGCTGAGCATGGGCTGCAGCAAACCATACAGCAATTCCCACAGTGTTCACCTGCAGTACTCCCTGAACAACGGGAGGGACTGGCACCTGGTGACAGAGGAGTGTGTCCCCCCCACCATCGGCTGCCAGCAGTACACAGAGAGCTCCATCTACACTTCAGAAAGATTCCAGAACTGGAAGAGAGTCACTGTCTACCTCCCACCCTCAACCAAGTGAGCACTGTTCTTCTGGCTGTTTAGCATGACAAAGGTTTTGCTGATCTAATTTGAACAAACATCCTCCAGCTTGGCAATGTTCTGCATGTCTTTTAAATTTTTAAATGTGTGTTGTCACGCCACCAGAATTTTAAATCTCACTTAAAAATATTTCATCAGCTATAATGTGAAGTGTAGGGACTTAAGGAAGTAACAACTTTGATGAATGAATTCTTAAGTCTTGCCTATAATTTGTGACAGAAAGATCAGGAATGCTAAACCAGCTTTTCTAACATTTATGCAATAAGAAGCAAGAATAAATACCCTGACCCATCCTTTCCTACAGCAGTATTTTCTTTTATTGCACATTAAGTTGTCATCTAACATTCAGGCATGTTAGTCACAACATTCAGCAAGTCAGAACACATCACTGGATGTGCCACCCTCACCCTTTTGACCAGGAGGAGAGCTCTGCTGACCTCCTCAGGATATCACAGGGCTGTAAATGGATGTGGCAGATGTGCTGGCATCCATCTCTCTAAATAAAACCATGCTCAGTTTAGGAATGACAGGTAATGATGACACTGCTTACCACGGTTCTGAGTAGTTCTGTAATTCTTCAGAGCACCCTACCCATTACCTCTGTACATTTCATCACTCAGAAAATACGGCAGTAAAAATGGACACACAGTAAATAAACTGGGCCTGGGGTTGATATCTCAGGTTCCAATTCCACAGTTCACTCCAGAGGGCCATACATCATCTTTCAAAGAATTTTTTTTATCTAAAATACTTTCCTCATTTGAGGATAACAAGACAGTCAACAGTGACATCAATGTGTATTCATGTGCATGTTTGTATATATGAACATATATAACCATTGTTTTTCTCTTTACACAACACTTAGTATAAATGAACTTTAATTGCTTCTTACTTTACTGAAGCAATTTTATTGTTTCCATTCAGTTAGCAAAACATGGAGCTGTCAAATGCTAATGGAACTACTAATTTCTGCTCAAGCACTTTGCTTATCAGCAATCAGCAATGTTCTTTCTTGATTATCATTTTGGGCACCTTTCTTCAGAATATGCTGGGATTTTGCCTAAAAGACTAACCTGAGAAATTTAAACTTCCAGTTTCCACTAGAATATGAATCTTTTTGAAATAAGTGAGCCATGCTTAATATGCTTTTCTTCTGAAATCTGTGGGGTTTTCTTTACTATTTAGCACTTTCTGGATCAGAATTTTAAACCCGGAATACATTTCCTCTGTTTTTAACAGCTCTCCCAGAACACGGTTCAGATGGATTCAGTACAACTATGCTTCTGGAGTTGACTCTTGGGCTATTGATAATGTGGTCCTGGCTACAGGGTGCCCCTGGATGTGCTCAGGGCATGGCATCTGTGACTCAGGTCACTGCATGTGAGTAGAAACTTCTTAAGCTGCTTCATAGAAAGCTTGTGTCTTATCCAGGCCAGATGGATAATACCTTTCCTTCCCAATGTGTTGCTAGGTGTGACAGAGGCTTTGGAGGTCCTTACTGTGTCCCTGTCCTTCCTCTGCCATCTGTCCTGAAGGATGATTTCAATGGTAACTTGCATCCAGACCTTTGGCCTGAAGTCTACGGTGCCGAGAGGGGAAACCTGAATGGTGACACCATCAAGTCTGGAACAGCTCTCATTTTCAAAGGGGTCAGAGATTACTTACCTTGAAAAAAAAAATGAATGAATACCAGTAGAGTTATAAATAGAAAGTAAATTTTCTCTTGTTAGCCTCACATGTTTATATTGAAGTCTTTTGTCTAGAATTTGACATTTTCATTTTTCTTCTCTTTTCCTACTTTAACACGAACCATGTTTTTCACAGTTTGTTTGGGGTTTTTTGTGTTTTTTTTAATGAAGAAATGGGTTTCATCTGCTGATTGTGTATTCTTTTGTTTGTGTAAACTCCTCCTTGACCACCAAAGGAAAATAATGAAACTCTACACTGAGATTCTTGAAGTGAACTATTTGGAAATATGGTACACATTACAATCATCTTGAAGTTTCCTGATTGGCTTTTTAGTATTTTGAATAATACAAATTAGTCAGGGCTGTAGTCTGTGTAGTCATTGTTTATGTAGTTTGCCTATATTTTACTCAATTCTATCATTTTAATGTTTTCTAGTTCTTTAAAGACTGATTTTTGTTGACTGCAGATTTCAAAAGGCCAGGAAATATATATTTTCTGAATTTTTCAGTCCTTAACAAAATGAATAATAGACTTTTGCTCACAAGCACACAAATTCTCAGCTTACACAAGTCTTCCTTGACATTGTGAACTCAGGTGCCCCCCCAAAAAGAGAAGTTTAATAATCTTTGGTGTATAAATGAATTCTTTGAAATATTTATTTGCAAAAGCTTGGCTCCAGTTCAGCCACCTCAGATGATTTAAATCCCAAATCACGAGACATGAATTATCTAAAATTTGCCTTGCTTGTTCCCCGTGCAGATAGTTGCCCTGGGGGAATGGGTGTGAGAAAGAGGGAAGCCCTGAGAGGTGCTTTGCCAGATTTCTGCAGAGCAGGGACTGGCCCTGGCCCCAGGATCCACACAACAGTGAGCTCATCTGTAGGGCTGGGCAGGCACTCAGGGGTCCCTGTGAGCCTTCCTGTCTGCTCCCTTTCTTTACGGGTTAACAGGTTGTCCCAGAAGAGGATATTTGTACAAAATATGTTTTGAGGTACAGAAAAGAACTCCTGGAGAGGTCTGTCCCTGCCTGGAAATTAGGGTGCTTGGCAATTGTACAGTTTGCACAAAAAAAATGAGTGTAGTAGCTTGGACTCAATGTCTGTGTTTGCAGACCCAATCACATCCTAGTGGTTCAGAGCACCAACTGAATGAGCTGTAGCTGTGTCTGTACCTGACCTTGTGGTTGTGCCTCTGTCTTATCTTGGCTCCCTTTGCCAGCGCTGTCACTGTCCCATTTTCTGCCTGGGAAAAGGAGTGGTACAGAGAATTTCCCCTCTTGCTGCCACCAGCAGTCTATAGCAGACAACATCCAAGCAACAGGAAGCTGAACATCTTCAGTAATGGGAACTGATATTCACATTGTATATTCTGTATTTGCAGGATGGACTGAGAATGCTTGTGTCAAGAGATCTGGACTGCACTAATACAGTGTACATGCAGTTTTCATTTAAATTTATTGTCAAAGGTAAGATCACTGTTGATTTGCTCTCACTTCTTCAGCTTTATTAGTTCATAGTAGCAACATAGAAAAGAATGCAGATTTATATTTTCAACTTCAGTGTTTGGTAGTGATCAGCAGTTTATGATAGATTATATGGGAGCTTGTTTGAGATTTTGCATCATCCCTACCTTGCCCCCAGCCTACATGGCTGTCTGTGCAGTTCCTAAAGAAAAAGTGGACTGTGGTAGTATAAAAAAAAAACCACAGCTGGTAAAGTCTTTGGGCAGAAAAGAAACAAAATAGCTCCAGATTTTTTAGAGATTTTCCACTATGTTGGGAAAACAATTATTTATTCATTTTTTAAATGTCATAAAATGGTGTCTACAGTAAATTACTTAAGGGACTGATAGGGAACTACAGTGTTTTTCATTTTCAAGCTTCAGTCCACTGCATTAAAATCTCTTAGTATTTGATTGCCTAGTAGGTATCTTAGAGATGACTGAAACTCCATAATTCTATTGAATTGATATGAAGAATAGTCAGACTTTGCAAGACAAGTTTTACACGTTGTTGTAAATAACTTGTGACAGTTCCTCCAGTACAAGGACTTTTAAGCCAATGATTCAATCTTACCCTGCTCCAAGGCCCTGCCATCCTTGGCTTTAAAAAATAATTATATCCATGTCTGGAGTGACATGATGGAGGACCACTAAAGTGCTTGAAGGTTTGAGTCACTCCCATGCAATTTCAGAAGTTCTCCCTAAATTTTCTAATAGAATTGGCATTTCCAGGCTGAACTCTGAGTGTTGAAAAACTTCTCTCACTCTGCTATAAGGAAGATGTTGTTTACTGTTAATTCCCACAGATAAGCTGAAATCAGCTCCTGACTGCAAAGGGCTTCTCCCTGCTCTGTACCACAGCTGGAGGTTGAATACTGGAGCAGAGGGGAGAAGGAGCATGGGCATCAGGCACTTTGGGTTTAGCAACTGTGGTTAATTTAAGAATAGAGCATGGGCATCAGGCACTTTGGGTTTAGCAACTGTGGTTAATTTAAGAATAGAGCATGGGAAAAGCCTGCACAGTAACATGCAGTGAGTCAGGGATGAAGAAACTCTCCCTTAGTCCTTTCCTTCTGCTGGTTCCTGACTGAGGTTTTGGGGACATGTCATCACTGTGCCACACCATGAAGGGAGCAGAGAGTGTAAATTTGAGTGAGTGAGACCTCAGTTCAGAGATACCATCACTTGGACCCTGATATTCCTGGGCAGCAAGTTAGGCACAGGCCAAGTACAGGCTGGGGCTGAGCTTGTGACAGTAACCAGCATCAAGAGTAAGCACTGGGCTCTAATTAGCATGTGTTAATAACTAGGGCTGTAAAGAGCTTTTGGTTTTTTACTCTTTAAAGCGCTAAGTAAAAAAAAATAGGAGGAGCTGGTACTTAGAAAATGCAAATTTTACTGTCAGTTCCACTGACTTTTAGGCCCAGCTTAAAGCACAGAATATCACTTTGTTGTTGTTAAAACATACTAATAAAAATCCTCAGTGCTCTCCATCAATTATGTTAGTTCTGGGCATGAATATCCTCATCTCAGTGTCTGCAGTGAGAGCCATAGACTCCTAAATTTATGAGGATAGAGAATGTGTCTTTATCTGCAGGTGCTGCAGATGGTGATGATAATGTCTGGTACCTGGACAAAACAAGCAAATAAATACTGTATTACTGGAATATGTTTGTAGTAGAAGGAGTTGGTGTGTTCTAATCTAAAAAAGTATAACCTTGAGATAGCTTCTTATCTAAGTAATTAACTATGATTGCATGTATAATGAATAGTAATGTAAATTTAGGCCCTATTTCATTCACATTTTGCACACAAGCAAGGGAAGGCACAGAAAAACGTATGTGTACAATGTGTCTATAACATCTCAACTGCTTAAGCTGTTGTTAAAGGAAGCCCAAACTCAGTAGTGGATGTCAGAGCAGCATAATTTCATTTATACTTGTTTGAACTTACTGGACTTTAATGAACATAAATCCTCGTCCTTTATGCTCCAGGCACCCCTGAGAGGTCTCATTCCATCCTGCTGCAATATTCTGTCAATGGTGGCATCACTTGGCACCTGATAGATGAGTTTTACTTCACCCAGACTACAGATGTGCTCTTTATCAATGTTCCTCTGCCCTACGCTGCCCAGAGCAATGCAACCCGGTTCAGGCTCTGGCAGCCTTACAACAATGGTAAGGAAGAGACACCCCTGGGGACCCAGGTCTGGGCTTGCACAGTTCAGCATCTCTGACAGTGGATTTTCTGCACTGAACAATTATAGCGACTCTTAAATCATGGGGGTTTTATGTTTGAGCTCCTTCAATTAGAATTACTGCAGGATTATGTTGAATATTCTTATAAAGTGATTGAATGCATTAAAGTGAAGTGCCTTCACCTGAAATCCCTGGATTGTGTGCAGGAAAGCATCAGATTTGGCCCTGGAGGGAGTGGGAGATCAAGCAACACCAATAAAGTTATCTTCACTCAGGTTCTTCTCATCATTTTTAATGGACATGATTCTCACTTACACTGAGGCCCCATTAGGATGCTCCAATTATACAAAAGTGTCCCAAGTGTAAATGGGAACTGGGCCTACCTTACTCAGAATTAACTAGGCATTAAAAACCCATTTAGAAAGAGTACATAGTGAGCAGTTAATCTTTTGATTAAATCGTAAAGGACTGGAAAACCACAAGAGGAACACAGCTCATTCCTCCTGATTACAGGAGATGTGCCAGCTGATGGAAGCTCTCCTCTGCTCTCAGTCACTCTGAGCACAGTTCCTAGCAGAAACTGACATTAACAGCTTGAAAGAATTCTAGCAATCATATAGACATGGTGATTCAGCAAGTTTATTCTATGCAAGCAAATTCCTAGCACACTCCTTACAAAAGAAGAAAATTCTAATCTGGTCCTGACAATCCTATTTCAGTTCAATCTTCTGACATAGCTGCCTAAAACAATTATCTAAACTTTTCTCTGATCAACTCAAACCCTTTTAGATAGATGAAAAAGTGTTACCCAAAGGATCTCTCCATGTAATAATTCCTACTCACTTTAAGAATAACAATTTTCTGATGTATATGAATACATAATCCATTGGAGAGAAGGAGTTTCAGAGTTTCCTTCTCTATGGAAGAACTCCTTCCAGGCAAACACAAGCTGCTGAAGTGCAAGGATGTAGAATGAAATTGTGCTTTCAGGCTGCTTTGACTCTGTAACAACTACTCATTTAGATGATTCTTAATTGAAGAAGACAATGACAGAATTTCAAAGTAAATGTGATTTAAATAGAAGATAATTGTTCATCATCCATTGCTTTTCACTCTTCATTTTTCTGTGACTTATATAAAATTTAGGGAATAAAAATTAATTCCATAGGGTCAGGCTGAAGAGCAGTATGGGGACTATTTTAATGGAAAGTGAAAATTGTGATCCCACACTTTTAGCACCCTATTCTTCACATAATCTGTAAATAGTGGCTGCTCTCTAATAATATTAATATTAGGTCTTAATAGGAATATTTCCATTTTCTTTGTAGGCAAAAAAGAAGAAATCTGGATTATTGATGACTTCATTATTGATGGAAATAACCTAAAGAATCCCATTATTCTTTTGGATACCTTTGACTTCGGTCCTAAAGAGGACAACTGGTTTTTCTACCCTGGTGGAAACATTGGGCTTTATTGCCCATATTCATCTAAAAGAGCTCCGTAAGAGTCACTCAGCAATACAATAGAAAGAAGTGACTTTACAAACAGAGTCTAAAGTACTCCTTTCCTTGATTCACAGGGAAGAAGATTCAGCTATGGTATTTGTTTCAAATGAAGTTGGAGAGCACTCCATTACCACAAGAGACCTGAGTGTGAATGAAAATACTATCATCCAATTTGAGGTACTTTTCCTTAGAAAGTTATTTTGCCTTTTGCTCCATGTTCTTCTGTGTTCTGCTCTGCTGTCTTTGCCCAGCTGTTCTGGTTGCCAAGTAGAGAAGCCTGTCTAATTTCCTCTCTAATTGATTTGACATTACTCTCCCTCATGTGAATGTATCATGAGGCTTTTAATACACAGATAAGAGATATTTCTGCCTCAGTCTTTTACTTTCTAGCCTAAATCACCACTTTGTTCATGCCTATGTACTTGCAGTGATAGCATTAACGTCCATGTCCTGTGCATTGGAGAGTCACCACTGGCAGGCAAAAGAATGAGCAAAATGTAATGAGGGTCCAAATTGCCACTTCACAGCCTGCTCAAGGTGGGAGTGCAGCATTCCCACAAGCTGACCAGTGGAGAGCTACAACTTCATCTGTGCCATAGGAGATCATTTTTCCTACCTGCTGACTGAAATGCACTGTTGTACTTTCTCAGAGAGACAAACTTCTGCTTTCCTTTTGCCTTGCCCACATCCTATCTCCTCTAGATGAAGCTGGTTTTTGGCTATCGTGGTCTGAAGTCATCCCATCTTAGGGAGTTAACTAAAGTTCATGAATAACGAGCGTATTTTTGTTTCTCACCTGGTCAGTGGAAACAGGTACCTCAGTGACAACACAGATGAACTAAACTGTGTTTCTGATTTATCCTAGAATCGAAACTAGGATGGCATTGGCTGAGGCAGCTATTGGTGGGAGTAACCAGTTAGTATTTATTAGTTTGGAGAGGTCATTATATTGTCATTAAGAAACTGGAAAACAATCTGGCATGTAAATTGCCATGCTGCAGTTACCAGGCTGCTTTTGACAACAATGTGGCATGTTGTAGAATTAATATGAGCTGCATAATAGAAAAGAAATGATACAAGTTTATAAAATTACTGAAATGATACTGAGAGTTTTCCAAGAAAATTAGGTTTAGCTGTGTACTCGTGCACTCTTCAATTTGTCATGCAACTAATTCATAAATTATAGAATGCAAACCATTTTCTCTTTTAAAATATAGATTACAGCCTGTAGAACAAAAATGTTTGAGGTCACTTTAAGATATTCATAAGCCTTCATAGCATTACCTCATAAAATCTACATGTTTACTTCCATATGTGGTAAGAACATCATTTTCAGCTCACGTTTTTGAGAACATTAGTGTAAAGGAGTTATGCATAATGCAGTAGTTTCTCTCTGTGTCTCAAGAGTCAAAACCTATATTGGGTCGAGCATCTCTCTAAGCTTCCAGATGAGTAGGCAACCCTTCTAGTCAAATGTAGGTTGATGGGACTCATGTGCACTGAAGAGTGATGAAGGAAATTCAATGTAGGATACACTTTCAGCATTCATGCACAGTTCTAAGTATCACTGCATTTTAGAAACAAATAGATTTTCTAACAGAACAGCATGCTACAAAGACACTTTTTTTTGGCAAAAAATATTTTAAAATATTAAAATGTCATGCAGTTTTAATACAGACTTTGTATTTCATCAGCAACTGGTTTTTATTTGTTGTGTGATAAGTACAGCACATCTTATTTTATATGACAGTCATTCTATAAAGAACTAATTTGTCTTTCTTTACAAAAGTAATTTGAAATTATAAGAAGATCTAAATATCAATGTAACAGGAAATCAGACTAATTTGCACTGCTTGCATGCAGATAATGTATCTTAAGAGGTCTCAGATTCTGTACAAAACATTTTGTATTTTTTTCAGTAGTAGAACTGGTTTTCTTGTAAGTTTTCTGCCTTTTCTACTGTTTTTTATATCAGGAATCTTGTGAATACACCCTGAGAAATCTGACACTGCCAAACTACGTTTTGTTGACATTGAATCTAAATCAAATCCAGCTATGATGCTCTAGGGCTTTGCCATTATACATTAACAAACAGGTAGTGAGTGTGAAACATGAACATATTGAGGTGATAAGCTTTTTTTTATATATATGTAACATTAAAGAGGACCATAGTGCAGCTTAGCAATTAACAGCTCAGCATTAACAAAAATTTAATGTTAATGCTTTTTAAAAAATAGTCCTGCTTTTAATAATGCACATTTTCTTGGTGCTGTAATTACTTCAGTACCTGCCAGAGGACTGCAAGAGCTGGTGCATTTGCTCCAGCAGTGTTAGCAGCTCTCCTTTGGGATTTAGCCAATTAACTTCAGTTTTCTCTAGGTAGAAGTTGTTGGAGATTTCTTACCACATTCATTTTATCACGGGCCATAGTGTGATATGTTCATGGACAGGAGAGCGATGTGCAAGAGTTCATGTGCGTGTCCTGAGTGCATCATCCCTGTTGTTAAACGGCTTCCCAAATCACCATTTTCCTGGACTAAACAAATCCCATATCAAACGAGGAGGCTGGCTAAGGCAAAGAATGGTTGGGAGTCCCACAGCCTGCCCTGTGTCACCTTCTGTGCTTGATGCCTTGGCCCCCAGATCAACATTGGCTGCACCACCGACAGCTCCTCTGCTGACCCGGTGAAGTTGGAGTTCTCACGAGACCTGGGGGCCACCTGGCACCTGCTGCTCCCCCCTGTGCTACAGCAGCAGCAGCCACCTCAGCTCCCTCTGCTCCACTGAGCATCACCCGAGCAGCACTTACTACGCAGGCACCACCCAGGGCTGGAGAAGGGAGGTCATTCACTTCGGGAAACTGCACCTCTGTGGGTAAGTGTCCAGCTCCTGCTCCTGCCCAGCTGCTTGTTTCTCTGTTCGTATTTCTGTTTTTCACCCAAAATATCATCCCAGCACAAGAGTGATGCATAAGAACTGCAGCGCTAGAGCAAACCAAATCACCAGTTTTTCTCTGCTTTTTGTATGAATGTTAGCCTGTGTTCAGGTGACTCCCCAAATCATATTGTGCCTAAAGCTGGTGTAGAATAACCACAGGCAATTTTCTATTTCCTGTATATTTAATTTGTGACAATTTAATAAGAGGGAGTTGCTTGGTGAAATTAATGCAAAACTGACTGTTCTTAGAGTGCTTCGAGTGTTCTTTACAGAACTGCATCAGCCATTTGAATTCACTGATGATAGCCTTGCATGAAATTTGAGCTATTAGAAAATTCAGTAAAATGTGAGCTAGTATAAGCTGGATTCCACTTCAGTATGAAGAAATGGTCTGATCTAAATACAGTGTCATGTAGCTGTGATAGTCTAAGAAGTCAACCGCTGCAGTCACTAGAAACTTAGCGTTAGTGAAACAAATCAGGTTGGATGATAACAGAGCATAGGAAAACAATATGTGCTAGCAGGCATAGTAATATGTAACTTTTCAAAGTAAAAATACTGCTGTTTACTTTTTCAGAAACAACTGTCATCTAACATCAACTCACTTTATGTAAAAGATCACACCATTAATGATTAAACTGTAGTATGTATGAATGAAAATGAGCTGTGCAACTATGAGACTTTATGAGTCTATGCCGCTATGGACTAAGTATTTATGGAACTTCTGAAGTCAATGGGTCCTCCACTAAATAAATGACCCCATATGTGTCTCTGAAAGTATGACAAGACCTATATAAGAGATAAGAATCAAGTTTGGAAAGACTGGATGTTTAATATTTTAAGGATATGTTTAAATTTTAAACTTGAGTTTTCTGCTTTATGACAGTTAACATTTCAAGCATGGAATAGGAAAACATCTCTTTGAGCAGCTCACTTATACTTCCTGGTTTTGCAAAAGAATTATTTTACCCTTTACCCAACTATCAATGCATCCCTCCAAATTAAAATTTGTACTGTGCAGACTCCTAATTCATTTAAACCTTCCAGGATTTTGTTTTAGTCCTCTGTTCCTGAGTGTTTCTATCCTGGTTTTCTACCTTACCTTCTATTCCTTCCCCAGCACACCAGGCCAGGAGCCCGTTGCTGACAGCCAGCCAAACCCAGCTTACATGGGGCGTTCAGTGTATTAAATCCTTGGGCCAGAAGGCTGAATGGGGGATTTCTCCACCAGAATCCACTGGAATAACAAGAAAAAAATCCAAACCTTTCTCCTTTTGTAATTCTAAAAAAAATCCCCTAGCCTAAGATATTTTCACTATATATGTAATTTTAGAAATTAATATATGTTCTCAGCAGACAGCGGTGAGTAATAATTGGTATTCCAGTTATGTCCTGAAGGAAAGGTCCAGGGCCTGTTGAGCCAGAGAAGAAACCTCAAATAAGCAGTGGGGCACTCTCTGCTTCAGACACAAGTTGTGCCTCACCCTCCCCAGAAGTGACCCTGAGAGGAGGAGCTGACGTCTCAGGAAAGGAAATGCAGCCTGTGGGGCAGAGCTCCACTCTCAAGAGGAGCTTACAACACCTCCAGCCTCACACTTGTGTCCTTCCCCTCAGTCAATGATTTTGACTTCCAGCCAAACTCTGGTTCTTGGGTGTATTTCTTGTAACACTTAGTAGTGTCCCCACCCATTAATTATTGGTTAACACCTAAATTCCCTCATAAAAAAATTCCTTTTTAGCAAATCAAGGAAAAGAAATTGTTAGCTACAATTACCTGTGGAATTGATTCGCCTGCTGAATTTAGATATCTTTAACAAGACACATTAAACACACAAGGCAATTAAGTGCTTCTTCCTTCTCAATCTTCTGGTTTCCTTCCTCCCTTAAAACGTTTTCTCAACTGGGAATAAAATTAGTCTCTCAAGTATTTTTCTCATCTCAATTTGTTTTCCCTGCTTCCCCAGTTGGTTCCTTTTTATATGCAGCATTGGTGTGAGTAGCACTTAGGAGATGAATTAAAAATGACAGGACAGCACCCAAAGGAGAATATAGTTTAAATTAACAACTTAAAATATCAGCCTGGTTTAAGATTAAGCTGCCTGAAAGCAAGCTGAATACCTGGTGACATGACAGATCATGTTTTCTTTCTGGGTAATTGAGGGTGAGATCCTACCACTCCACCCCTACAGGTGGTCTCCCTGGGGGCACAATGGAAGCATGAAGTAGGATCTCACTCTCCAGGAGAGGATGAAAGTGGCCTGGTCTGACCCACACCCTGTACACCAAAGCACAAGGGAATCCACCAGACCACAGCCATTCGTCTTCCCCATGAATAATGGAGTTAAAAGTAGCTGGATTTTAAATTTGAAAGTCATGTCTGTCATTCAGTTTTGGGGTTACAGCTGACAAATAATGTTATTTTTGTTGGTCAGTACTTGGGTTGTACGTCAGCATAAAGATGCATGAGGTACTGAAGGAATTAGATCTAGCAGTCAGTTTCTAGAATTAAACTATTTATCAAGGCAGTTCCAACAGAAAGAATAATATATATGTGCACATACTGGTATATGTATGGAATACGAAAAGATGGAACTATTCTTTTAAATAAGTACACTTTATGCCATTCTCAGGTTGGCGAGGTTCAGGTGGTACCAAGGATTTTACCCAGCTGGATCCCAGCCTGTGACCTGGGCCATTGACAACGTGTACATCGGGCCCCAGTGTGAGGAGATGTGCAACGGGCACGGCAGCTGCACCAACGGCACCAGGTGCCTCTGCGACCCCGGCTACTCGGGCCCAACCTGCAAAATCAGCACCAAGAACTCTGACTTCCTCAAGGATGACTTCGAAGGTATCTCTTTTGGGAGGGGGCATCTGAACACTGCCTGTCCATCCTGCAGTCCAGGGTTCAAGGGATTGAACAGCAAAGCCTTCTTCACCCTGCATGCACCTGGTCATAATTCATGCCATGGGGAATTCCCATGAACTAAGTAGTCCAGATCCCATTGCAAGTGCAGTTTGTGAATGCCTGACGCACTGTTAATGCTGGAATAGAAAATATTCATTGAAACAGAACTTCCTGCAACTCTACATGTTAATTCCAAAATAAATTTTGGAAGCAGATTATGTTTTGATGGTAATTTGACTTTAGCACAGACAGAGCATTTCCAAGTGAAGCAAACAGCAGAGGGCTCTAAGGTCGTGTCGATTCTCACTACAAGGGAAATCTGCCTAGCCCTACTACAGCAAACAGGGTTTCGGAGCAGACCAAGAGTCTCAGCAGTGGGAGCCAGTGCTCAGCAGCCACACAGACCCCAAGAGAGGGAAGGCAGGAGGGAACTCAAAGCCTCATGCATGCCTGGCACACAGCATCCAGGCACACAACTCTAAAACCCCTCAAGGTTTCCCCTGCTAGCAAGCATAGCAAGAGGAGCACATTTTGCATAAAGCAGCACCTGTGAACCAAAATCAACCCTTCACAGGTGCTGCTGTTAATTTTCAATTTTGCTAGCCCTTGATTGCATGCTACCACATGGCACCCAAAGTTTCTTCGTAGACCTGAGTACTTTGTTTTTACCTTAAGATAAATAAAGTGGAAAACCTTGTGGATAACTGGAAACTAAGATTCCAGATTTCATACATCTGGGTTTGTTTTGCTTTGTGTCAGCTTTCTAAAATACATTTCATTGGAAACACTGAATATTTCTCAGTCAGCGTGTGATTTTTAATTTATCTCTCTTCCTCTGGAAGTAGCACTCTTGCAGCAGGAGCACTTCATAGTAAATCATAAATATGTATTCACTGTGTATTCAGGTCAGCTGGAGTCGGATAGATTCCTCCTTGTGAGTGGTGGAAAGCCGTCACGGAAATGTGGTATCATGTCTGGAGGAAACAACCTTTTCTTCAATGAAGAAGGTTTACGTATGCTGATGACTCGAGACCTCGATTTGTCACAAGCCAGGTAACACCCTTTCAAAAGTTCTTGCAGGATTTCATTGAGGAAATATCATACTGAACAATAATATATCTGTGATATTTGTCTAGTGAAAGCAAGCTAACACATTTGCTTGTGTGGCACTCACACAAGCAAATGCTCCATTTTAACCACTATCACCTTGTTAAATTGAACTTAAATTGAATGTTAACTGTATTAACCATTTAGATGTTGCTTTTTTCCTTGAATAAGAACTACGGAAACTGATGCCACACCTTCAGTTGTTCATGCAAGCTTTTGTTTCCTCAATCCATAACATGAGAAATGCTCTGCTTGTCTTGCAGTCTGGTGTATTATAAGCCATTGATGAAACAGGAGGATGTGCTAAAAGTGTAACTCTTACATTTGCCATCTCATAATTCTTTCATTTCTAAAGCTGTTTTTTTCTTATTGTGCACATTTGTTTCCAATAATTCACTGAGAAATTCCCATCAAGCTGTCACCAGCTATTGAAAACCAAATATTTTAGTGTATTTACAGTTTATGTTGTATCTTTACAGCCTGCAGAGGAGGCATGTGATGAGTGAGACATGCTAAGCAAGCCACATTAAAAAAAATTACACTAATATGAATTAAGCTCCATCTCAATTGTGAACATGCTAATGAATAGGCATTGTTTTCTAATTTATTCCATATTTTAGCTGATATTCCTATATTATTACTTTGGAGACACTGCATTTTCTCCAAGACTTTTTTTCACTGACCTCTTATAAACACTCTACTCCTCTCTGATGTTCTGTGGGAAACATTTTAATAGGCATTTTATCTACTTTTTACCTGTCAGCATTGAAGCTTTAAATAATGGTTTAACTGTAAAGACTCATGGTCAGTAAAAATGCCTAATATCTAACCATTGTCGTTTTTAGAACTGCATTCAGCTAAACCTCAGTGATGGGTAGTATTAAGGACCTCTGTAATTTGTAAGATTCCTCACAGCAAACTTTTTTCTGAACTTGATAAAAACAAACCCCAATTCTCAGCACTAATTTGATTCCTAGACCACTCTGAAATTAAAAGATTGTTTAACAAAAGAACAAAAAGATCTTGTAAGTTGCTCCATTAGACTAAATTGTGTTTTCTTTATTGCTCATGTTCAAAGAACCATCATTCTCCTTGCTGGTCTGTAGCTGGATTTGCAAATATTGACCTCAAGGTGTTTTATGGAGATAAATTACTTCTGTCTTAGGAAAACAAGCTGAACATTCAATTTCTGATATATATGATTATGAAAAATAACAGTTATCAACAAATAACTGTATGTTCTCTTCTGAGCAGCAAGGCACACTGCAGTGGCATTGCTGGGAACTGCTCTTTTGCCACCTCAAGTAATTGCAGTGGGATTTTCTACATTCCCAGACTGACTCTGTCAACCACCTGCAAAGCACAACAGATCTGGCTGTGACACAGATGTGCCAAGCTCTGCACAGGACTTGGGAGAAGTTTCAATTTATGCCAGGAGTGATGAGAACAACTACTTTTTTAAGGGTTCCAGCCTCAGTAGTCACATTAAAACTTCCCCTTTCCTTGTGAGGAGATCCCCATAGGCAAGCAGTCATGTCTGTCAGTGCTGCAAGCAACACTCACCTGGGGTTGAAATCAAGTGGACTCTGCAATCCACTGCCATCACATCTATGTGTTACAGAATTTAACACAGGGGACAGTGTATCCCATCAGGGTGATTGATACTGGTCACTGAAATTGCACCACATGAAATAACAGTCAGGACAGAATATTTTAGGTATCACAGCTGATCAAATCCCTTTCAATTCTGAATTAGAAGAAGAATATCCACACATTTGAGTCTTATTAGATTCACAAAAAACACTTTGCTTTTCCATTTCAAAACAGTCAGAGTCTTTGCAAAATAACTTTGGGATAAGAAGAGAGATATTTTAAATTATTTTTTTGTCTGCTAGACATGGTTATCTATATTCGAGTGGGTTATTACTACATTAGTAAAATCTGAGATGTAAGAATAGCAATTCAAAGAAATCAGATGCAACAGAGACAAGGTCACCTGGGTTTATTTCCTTTGAATTATGTGGTGAATATTGGAGTAAATCTGAGCAGGCAGAAAGACTTGCCAGCAGTGAAGCAAATCCATTACATTTGATATGTTGATCCATGAGGGTACCCAGTTCTCCTTTACAGCACAAGCAATATGTTATGTCTGGGACATGGGGGTGGATATAATCTATAGCAAAAGCAGTTATAAATAGTAGCAAGAGAAACTGAGTCGTAGTGAGGACTAGAATTAATTAACTTGTAGGGCTGGTGTTTTATTGGAGCTTTGTCTGCCCAGCATCTCTGCAGCCTCCACTCCCAGCAGATCTACTTGCAGAACAAACCAGAACAAGGTTTTTGATACCAAACTTCTTTTGCACCACTTCATTTAACCATGAGCCAGGCAGCACTAATGCAATAATAATTAGAACAGATAAAACACTCTAAAGTGGTGCAAAAGCTGTGCAAACATGAATTAATACTTGTAATATCCCTGCAAGTCCAATAAGTAAATACCATTACACACTGTTCCCTCCACTGCAGCTCACAGTGGAGCTATTTATGAGGCTCGGCTGATGGGCAGGATTTCGCAGTTTGATCTGAGTCCATTGTGCAGCTCTGGAGAAGCCAATTAACTGGGGGATGAAAACACTGCTGTCCCTGGGTGGCTTGGGCTGGCTTCAGGGAAGCCAGCACATTTAAACGGTGTAATTTAGACAAATTTCCCAGGCTGACAAAATGGACAAAATGATCCCTGGAAGTGAAATGTGCTTTGTTCTCCCATCCAGATTTTCTCTGGTTTATGCCAGTGGAAAAGCAGGATGCTTATTTTGAATTTAAGCATTTCAGCAAATTCATAGCAAATTATGATCTACTTAGAGCACAGTTGCTTTTCTGCTACTAAAATCTGTACTCATGGGATACAGGGATAAAAATTTCACCCAGGATTATGTTTCTGATACTTGCAACACCATCTGCTATGCAGACAAAAGCTGAAAACATAAATGACCAGCTTTGTTCAGCCTCTTATGCCTGGCAAACTACCACACTGGCAAAATGAATTTTTGTCATACCACCTGTCTGTCTAGTTATATTCTGGAAGCTCTGGGAAGAAAATCGTAAGATCTCCTAAAGATGACTCTTAAAGCTAGAAGACACGGGGCTAATCAATAGACAAGCTCCAAGTCTCTCTGGTTTGCTGTGTAGGATGTTGTAGAAAATAAACCTGTCTGGTAAGTGGAAAGATTTTTCCTGTTAGATTTGTGCAGTTCTTCATGAGACTGGGATGTGGCAAGGGGGTACCTGACCCCAGGAGCCAGCCTGTGCTACTGCAATACTCACTCAACGGGGGCCTCACATGGAGCCTTCTCCAGGAGTTCCTGTTCAGTAATTCCAGCAACGTGGGACGATACATTGCCCTGGAAGTTCCCCTGAAGGCTCGTTCCAGCTCCACGCGGCTGCGCTGGTGGCAGCCCTCGGAGAACGGGCACTTCTACAGCCCCTGGGTCATCGACCAGGTGAGGAATCCTTACAGCTTCTTCTTTCAGCACAGTTTTAGACTGGGTTCAGTCATAACATTTCGCTTTTTTTGGCATGTATCATTTCATTGAGACAAGCAGAGATCTTTGTAAAAAATATTTGGAGCACAATTACGGATTGTTGAACTCGCAGTTTTAATGCACCATTTCCACGTGGGGCACTGATTGCCCCTTTTGAATCTAGGAAAGTGTTTTACATGTGTGTAGAACCTCGTGTTCACATTGAAGGAGGCCTTACTGTGCAAAATGCAAGTCTGATTTCAAACTTCAAAAACCTTCATTTGAAATGTATCCAAACATGTAATTGGCTTTGTATAATGCAATATCAATCTCTATGAAAATAAAGCTTCATATTTGGGATTTTCTGCTATAAAGATTATTATATTACTTTGTATTACATGGTATAAATCACAAATTTTTACCTCTAAAATGATTATGCTCTAAGTAGTGTCATTGGGTTGTCCAAGTATACAATTTGCTTTAATATTTATTGCTTTTTTTTAAAGAAGTTAGTTCAGATTGTTAGGAGAAACCTAACCAGCCATCTTAATGTTGTGGTTACAAAATTTTACTTCCCATTCCTCCTTTTAGAAATGAAAAAAAAAAACTCATTCTTTCAGTGTCTTCATTGAATGTAGTTATATTAGTTCAGAACAATCAGAAACTGAATTCAGAATTACAAATGAAAAATAATTCTACCTTGCTTGCTGTTGAATAGTAAAATGATGATGTTTTTAATTAATGACAAGGCTATTTCCCCACTTCTATCAGCACATGCAGTCTCTTTGTAGTGCACCAGATTATAGAAAAGCAGAATAAGCCCTAGGAAAGTGCAATCACTTTGTTACTTCTAACACTTTTTTTGATGAGCAATTTTGCTTCACTGAGATGGAGCTCACCTCCCTGAATTTTAGATTTGTACAGCTGAGCCAGTGGCTTTCCTTTACAGGAAAGAGATTCTCCCTTTTCTCATAGTCTAAATTCTTTACTTAGTAATTTTGTCCATTTTGGACCAGCAGAATAAATACACATAGTCTGGTATGTCTCCTCCTCCCTCAGGCTGCTGTGTCACATGTATTTGCAAAGACTTCTAAACATTTTTCCTTTCAATAACAGTTCCTTTCCTAATGTTTCAGATACTTATTGGAGGAAATATCTCTGGCAATACGGTTTTGGAAGATGATTTCTCCACACTGGATAGTAGGAAGTGGCTGCTCCACCCTGGTGGCACAAAGATGCCAGTCTGTGGCTCTGCTGGGGACGCTCTGGTGTTCATTGAGAAAGCCAGCACCCGCTACGTTGTCACCACTGACATTGTTGTCAATGAAGACTCTTTCTTGCAAATAGATTTTGCAGCATCCTGCTCTGTCACAGACTCCTGTTACGGTAATGACTGCTCAGTAATTCCTGTCATTCCTCTTCCTCCATTGCAGAGGAAAATTCACTTGTTTTCTGGTAACATTACTCATCATAACAAGAACTGAGAAACAAAAGAAAGCTGCATGTTTCTGTTAGAAATTGTAACATCAGCTATTTAATCCAGGTGTCTGAAGCCAAAGATAAACTGAAGTAAATTATTCCCTGTGAGCAACCTAAGTTGCAGTTCAATCCATTTCAGAAAAAGACTTAACAGCTGCCTTACTTAAACCCATTTAGTAGATAGCATGCACTGCTTGGGGTTGTTGTGTAATAGGAAGCAGCTGGGTGTTCCTAGCACGTTTCTTGCTTTGTGGTTTTGCATTTTCAGTGTAGTCCCAGTTCTGATCTCACTGGTACCCATATATCTAAGAAATTATTTATGCCAACATACATCTGATCTGCTAAGGTAGCATCAACTGCAAAAATTTATATCATCCATATGAAATAATAGATATGTATCCATGTATGAATGTGTGCATACATTCTATGCACATGTGTATGTACCTGTTTATGTACACATAAAAATGCAATTTTTAATTACCTAGCTTCCTTTTTTCATATGATGTCTATTGAGTGCAGAACCAGTTTATATGTGTATATATACATATATGTGTATTTAGATACATATATAAATATATAGATATTAGCTATAGATACATATATAGATAAAGAAATAAAAACATGCTCTGTACTCAATACACCTCACATGGAAATTAAAAATTCATTCATTATGTGACTTTTAAGGCACACAAGAAATAGGTTTTTCTACAAAACAAGCTTTTACATGCTTGTTTTACACATCCTCTCAGAGAAGGGTTTTGAGGTATAGATATTTTTAATGAGGACAAGAATACAATACCTTGCATCTTGCAGTATGTGTTAATTTACTGGGTTGCTGATTATTCCTCAATATATACAATTCTGTATAAAAATGGAAAAAATTTTACATGAAGTTCCAGATTTACCTTCTCTGATTTTGCTAATCTGAAGCTACTCACATGCTTAGAAATTTCTCTTTCTCCTGTGATTAAAAAGACTGTGGCATCCTGAGATCATCTCTGCTAAGTTTAGAAGCATTTTGACAACAGCCATACACTGGCAAGGAAACAGTTCCTTATTTTGTTTGGGGGGGGGGGGGTGGTTTGATTGTTTCTTTGTCTACTACACTTATCATTATCTTAACTTCATATTAAATTAGGCAGGACACTACTTAATCATGCTTCCAGTCATGATGAGCAAAGTGTCTTTTGGTGAGGGAAATTTACCACTAAGAACTCACTTACCCTTGTTTGTATCTACTTGTCCTTGTATTTCTATAGCACCGTCTTCTGTGCTGAAACATCAAGTAGGACTGATTGGGTGATTAAGGGTAATTCTCTGTGCATGAGAGTAGAAGAAATGGGTTTGTAGTAATCAAAAGATCACAGATTTATCACCCCTGTCACTGCAACCACGTTCCGTGTTTTACACAGCCAGCTCAGCCAGAATGCCTGGCAGCTGGAACATTTACTTCAAGTTACAGTTCTGTGCCTGTTATTACTTACCTTTTCATGGCTGCATGAAAGTTTGACTTGCAGTATTTAGGGAGCTTGACTAACCTTTAATTTTCATAATAAAAGTTTATAAGCCATAAACATCAAAACAATGAAATTGCTGATTTTCGTTGAGAAATGAATACATTAGTTTAATGTAGCTAGACTGTGTTTGAATGGAAACAAGCTTACTGACTAACAAACTCAAATTAAAATTGTGCTGTATAATGAAATGAGCAGGTCTGCAGGAGGGGTGGAAGGCTGACTAAGCCATCTTGTGATAGAACCAAAAGTTTGAATGTGTTGCTGTGCTTTACGAGCAATCACATCCAGCTGAATCTCATTCCTCAAGCCTGACAAACAAAGTTTGGTGGTCTTGGTGCTGTCACATAATTTTCTTGCATGCTGCAGCTACAGAAGTTTTCTTGACTTAATCCTGGCAACCTAATGTTGGCTCTGTCTTTTCATCTGTGATCCCTTGAGTTAGGCGGCAGATGTGGGGATGTACTGCAGACTCCTCCTGAGCTATACCTGCTCAGCAACATGTGACACATCCTCCCACACTGCCACCAAAGGAGGTAGCTTTGTGCTTCTGACACAAGGGTTTGAAAAGTTATGGGTGTTATTTTGTCCGTTTAGACTTGTGATACTGTCTGGGGCTTACACTTTATTGTAAGCCTATGGATATAGGTCTCTAAATTTTTAAAGTAACTAACCTTCCTTCCACCCTTAGCTATTGAACTGGAATATTCAGTGGACCTTGGGCTGAACTGGCACCCAATTTTGAGAGACTGTCTTCCCACTAATGTGGAATGCAACAAGTATCATCTCCAGAGGATACTCATTTCAGACACTTTCAACAAGTGGACCCGGGTTACTTTGCCTCTGCCTCCCTACACTAGGTAACTCCCCCTGGTTTTCTGCAGAATAAATCTAAAAGCATAACTAGGTATTTATAATGTCATGATCCATTGTAGAGTTTAAGCAATTGTACCTTTTTTTTTTTGGTCCATGTATACAGCAACAAATAAATATAAGTAAATGAAGCTCTATCCTATAAAAATTGCAAACACAGGTAGCAAGAGAATCAGACTCTCAGCACTGTTTGACTCCCAGCTTTGCTCCTCCTGCTGGGCCCTATCTCTTCACATAGACATAGTCTGAGCTAACTGCTGGCTCAGAGGCATCAAAGCACAGATAGAGCCTTGAGAGGGTTGTCATGAAAGATGCCACCAAAGGCACATACAAGTTTGGAAACAGAATCTTTAATTTTTAGCAATTTTACTGAAAGCGCCTATACAGCTGCTACACGTTTTGACATTAGTAGTGGAAAAGTTTGTGTTCTGTTACTAATCATTTGGGGCATCTGGACTCTTCTCTATCTTTGGTGCAGCTACATGAAATAATAGCACTTTTTTAGGAGTTCTTCCCAGCATTAATTTTCTGTGCTTCCTCTTTTGTGCTGCTTTGCTATATATTGTCTGTAAAAATCCATTACTCCACCCGTTTTTGTATAAAGACTGTAAATAGTCAGAATAGTCTTCCTGGGGTTGAATGGGAAAAATCAGGGCTGGGATTGATGTTCCAAACCAATTGAATTTGGACCTGAAAGGAAGCTGAAAGTCAGGTTTATAAATAACTGGGATTTTAAGACTGAAGAGTTTTTTCAGCAGGATATGTCACAAGAAGTCTGATGCCCTACTGAGGCAAAAATTGTGCTTTTGCCCAATCCCATAATTGTATTTTTTGGCTCAAGTTCCCAAAGTTATTAAGATAGGCATTCCATGAGAGAGGTTATTACTACCTTATCTCATAAGCAAGAGAGACATTAAGCTTTACGATAAGAGCAGTGCAGCTAATAGGCCTTTTAGTCTAGATGCAATATCATTTTTATGCTGCTTTATTATTTCAAGCCATGTGATAGTGGGTGTGTGTCTCCAGTTGTTTGTCCCTGTATGTTTTAGGGACAAGCAGGCTCATCACCCATGTCTGTTCAGCCTTTAAAGGCTCCTGCACTCCAGAGAGCTACCTCGCCTCTGGCCTCGAGGAGGCAATGAACACTTACCTTTAACTTAAAGATGATTTTAAAATGCAAATGCAAATAAAAAGCTTCCCACAGGAGCATCAGCTCCATGAACTGTTTAGTGAAGTGCCCAGCCAAAGCAGGCAGTGCAAGATATAGGTGCTTGTCTTTATTCTGAAAGGACTTCCTCACAATTTTTACATTTCTTTCTAAAACGCTGTTTGATGAGCAGCTGAGCTGAGCTCAGAGCAGTAGATTTCTCTTTGGATAAACATGCTATTTATTCAGTTCATGCAGCATTTTCATACAGAAATCATACATGGGATAATAATGACCTTATCATATGAGGTCCATTTTTACCCTGAATAGTTTTTGGGGATTTTGCTCTTTATATGTTTTTGGCGTTTACAACAATTGTGATTTCTCTTTGAGTTTCAAAAGCAAACATACTGCAAAAAGTTCAATGCTGCCATCTAGTGCTGTACAGCAAAACAGGGATTAGCTTGAATTCATAGTTACAGAAATTCATCTACTCACAGCTCTTGACTCACAGTCTACACAGTCTGCACGAGCTGAGTAACTATTTGGTGTCCTCTGACTGTTTTGGAAAGATTTTCATCATCTATCTTGGGAGCTGAGACACTTAATTCATATATAGGGAACTAAGCCCATTTTAATCAAGAAAATTAATGTAATTTATTGAGTAGAGCCAGGATCATACCACAAATAATTTCTTAGCATTTCCAGCCAAGCCCTGGGTGGAGGGGAGGGAAGAAACCGCAAAGCCAGGGTCATGCTGCAAGCCCTGCATGGGTCTTCTCACCTGTTGTCCCCAACCACTCCCTAGAGCTGCTCTGACCTAAGTGTAGTTGGGAGACTTCATAGAGAAAAAGTCAGGTAAATTTGTTGACTTGCACTTGTTGACTGGCTCAGGGTGAAACCTGGAGGGTTTGGATTATTGTGGCTTGATCCAGCACCTAGCTATCCCTCAGGTTTGGATCTGTGTTGGGACATGGTCATGACTGGCCTGAGCTTCCAACTGGGAGTACCACCTTCTTCCTCCTCTCCACTGCACCAACCATGGCCCACTTGTTTTGCTTTCACCGATGATCCATTTCCTGCCTCCCACACTCTCAGCCTGATACCAAGCACCTCTGCTTTGTCCTGTTCTCAAAATGTGGGGACTCTTCTTGGAGGGATGTTGTCACCGTCAGAAACCAGCCCTGGGTCGTGCTGGTATCAAACAAAACCTCCAAGAGCAGCCTGGCCTCAAGACTAGCACTCCCTTTCAGTCAAAAGAAAGATTACCTTAGCGAGAAAACACAGAATTCTGTTTTCCTTTCTCCCCCTAGGTCTCAAGCAACTCGTTTCCGCTGGCACCAGCCGGCTCCTTTTGACAAGCAGCAAACCTGGGCCATCGACAACGTCTACATCGGGGATGGCTGCATAGACATGTGCAGTGGCCACGGGAAGTGCACGCAGGACAACTGTGTGTAAGTGCCCTCTGCTCCCTGCCCTGCCCAGGGCTGCAGCATTTCACTCCCCCTTTGACACTCTCACAAACTTGCAGGGAAAAACTGTGATACAATTCTACAAAGAAAGGTGGATTTTGCTGTTAAAACTGAGCAGGGCACTGGGACCACTTGGGAATAGAAGTTATAAGCAGAAGGGAAAGTGCAGGGTTGGCTCTGCCAGACCTCTGCCTGTTTGTGCTCCATGCCAAAGCAGACAGTCCTTACCTCAGTGGCAATGCATCACCTCTGCTCTTGCATCGATTCCCCTCCCACCAGGCAGGGAGAGGGTTCCCTCGAGTTCGCACATCCCTCTAGGGACACACTGTCCTGGAGCTTCCCAGAATATGTTCTCCTAATTCCCAAGGGATTTCACACTATGTCCCTGTGCTCTCAGCCTGCTGCCGGGTGCAGAGAACCTGGGCTGGTGGTGGGACATGTCCACTAAGCAGGATATATGCCAGTTCTTCACACGGCCAGGTTTTGCCTTTTGACTGCTGTTATCTTGGTGGTCTGATGCCTCTGCTCCATCGTGGGTTTGCCAGGAAAGGCAGACTGGCTTGAGCCCCAAACTGTTTGCATAACAATCCACATAGAGTCCTGCAAAGCTAGCAAACAACAACCCCCAGATTTGCCTGTCTTGGCAACAGAGAAATACCTTCCAGATGGATGCTTTGCTTTTTTTCCAGCCACAAATGGCAGCAGAAATTGGAGAATGGTTGTATAATTGCACTGTGACTGTATTTTTTAGAAATATATTTCTCTGCAGATTAGACATATTATTATGTTCTCCTCTATCCTGACAACATTGAAGTACCAAGACACAATATCCCTGGTGAAATCTCGTAGTAGCAGAACACAGTTCCAAGCTGTTATCCAGTCTTTCACACATTATACAAACATTTTTCAGAAGAAAAAAAGGGAGAACTATATACAGTAAAGATATGAAAGCACTCATCTACTAAAATTTTACAGAAACTTGAACTTTAACATTAGCAGGACATTTTTAGGCTTGGCACATTCTCCTGGTTTATCTATCCAAGCACAATGTATTTTACTGCTTTGACTGTATTAGAAGCTTGAATGATACATAATAATAAGCTTTGAAAAAATTCATTTTTGTTTCATATTAACTATGAAATGCCAGATGTTTGAAACCCCCACGTACCAGTTGTGCACTAGTAAATGATGCCTCTATGCAGAATGAGATGGTACCTTAATAACATGGCACTGATTAATCCTCCATGCAGAGCCTTTGCCAGCTGATTTGTGCATTTGTTTTGCTCTGCAGCTGCGACGAGCACTGGGGTGGGCTGTACTGCGACGAGCCAGAGACTCCCCTTCCCACACAACTGAAGGACAACTTCAACCGCTCCCCCTCGAGCCAGAACTGGCTGACGGTGAACGGGGGCAAACTGAGCACGGTCTGCGGGGCCGTGGCCTCTGGGATGGCTCTCCACTTCAGCGGGGTGTGTGTCCAGCACAGGGGCTGCTCACTCCATCTGACACCATAAACGGGACTGATTTTAGAGGTTAAATAGCAAGGCATTAAAAAATAATAGCATAACACATCAGACTTACAAAATATTTTTAAAAATTAAGTCCTTTGCCTGGCTGGAGGTTGAAGTCAAATAGGTCCTACAGACTAGGGCCAGCCAGATCCAGGAAAGTTGCTAGCATATTCCTTGCTATGCTGCAGCCAGGAAAATGAGATAGAGGGTGTGTGGCTCCTGAGAGGAGCCGTAGAGGGGCCTTTGAAAGTGGAACTGGTAGGTTGAAGCACAGCATAAGTATGGAAACTTTCAATTTCCCTCCTAAGAGCCTCCTCATAGCACTTAAAACTTGCAGACCAGAGTTTGGTGTGGCTTCTAATCAGACCACAGAGGTAAATTAATAACTAGCTATTTGCACTTGTATAACTTGCACATGGACCTTGACAATACAGAGCCACAGAAACACAGAAGGGGTTGGGTTGGAAGAGGCCATGGTGGGTCACCAGGTCGAACCTCCCTGCTCAAGCAGGGTCATCCTAGAGCGCATTGCATCCATGTGTAGCCTCATCCTTCAGATGTCTCTCAGGTGGGTGTCTTCAGAGTAAGCTCACAGTAGAATTTTCTAGGTTAGCTACACAAGTAGGTATATAACCCCAACTGCTGCTGAACTACAGTTTGCTAACAGATAACCTCAAGACTATAAAAATTACAAAATAGTATTTTAGAAACATGTAAAATTTACGCTTGCAGATCTCTTCTGTCAAACTTATAACTAGGTTCAAACCGATGAAAGTTTTCTAAAATAAACTAACTGAAGCATTACATTTCCACTTCCTTCCAGTAGGACTAAGTAGACACCAATAAATAGACTAAGCAATGTGAAATATATAAGGTATTGTGGAAAAGACACATACTAAAATCACTTTGCCATCTGATGGTTTACCTAAGTTGAATAATTAGCACATAATCAGTAATTAATTAATTCTGCATGGAAAACTTTGTGATTTACATTGGAGGCGTGGATTTATGCAACTCTTGTTTTCAGAAGAAAGGTAAATACATGAATGTTGTAAAACTGAAGGTACGAGTAGCAACATATAAAAATACACAACAGGAATTTTTAAGATGAAACATTCCTGAAATTATATTTTCAGGGGAAACATATATTTATATATATAGTTCTGTTGTAGCTTTGCCTTTGAAATAATTAATAAAATTTTGTATGGTTTTAAATTTTTTGCAGCATGAATCCACATTAGTAGTGACTGCATAGGCTAACACTTTTTAGGAATGTAGGTTTTGCCAATCAACCTATTTTTTCATTGCTTTTAAGGGCTGCAGCCGTATGTTAGTTACAGTGGATTTGAATCTCACCAGTGCAGAATTCATCCAGTTTTATTTCATGTATGGATGTCTGATAACTCCTAATAACCGCAACCAAGGAGTGCTGCTGGAGTATTCTGTGAATGGTGGAATCACCTGGAGCCTCCTAATGGAAATTTTCTATGACCAATTCAGCAAGCCTGGGTTTGTAAATACCTTCTTTGTGCCTGTGTAAATTTCTCTGCTAAAGTCAGGAGGTCTTGAATGTTTCAGCAGAACCTGTTGGATGTATTACTGCTGTGGTTTGGTTGTCAGATCCTCACGAGTTCAGCTTGTACAGTCCTGCAGGTGTTTATGAATGGCCTTGTTCATGTATTGAGAGCATCAGCATTTGTGCAGCTGCTAGGCCAGAAATACAAGAGCAGTTATGAGCCTGTAGCAGGCTCATAACCTGTAAATGGTTGCAGGAAGATAAATTAATAGCTACTGTAGTAATGTCCATCCTGTTCTTAAAGTTGCTAACCTTTGCAATCTAGTTCCTTATAGGCAAGATGATAAAATCACTGATTGTTATAAGTTAGTTATAAAATGGTGTGGAGTGGAGAAACATCTCTGCAGTTATCCATCAAAAAGATGGATACACTCCAGCCCTACTTTCAGTTGTTTGTGAGGTTCAAATCATGCATACGTGTGAGCTGAGCTTTTTCTCACTGACTAATTTAAAAGATTCAGAGAAAATGGGGATGTGAGGGACCCATTATTTGTTATTTTATTTGAGCACACCAAGAAATCACCAGCACTTTAATTGGACATGGGATTTCTAGTGTACTATTGTCTACTGTTTCAATGGAAGAGATAAAATTGTACTGGAGCATTCCTATCTGCTGAATGGCTCCAGGTTGAAAAAAGCAATCTTCATTTTATTTCAACATTCTACTTCTTAACCCTTCCCTTAATTGGGACCTTATGGCCATACCCTGCTAGTCCAGACCATTGCATTTTGTCCCATAAGGACAGCTGGAGCAAGTGAGGTCATTCAACTGTGCCACACTCTGAGTGCTGACCCTTCCCACTTCTCTCTGAGCCGTCTCCCAAGGGTGACATTGGGAGTGATCAGGAAGATTTTTGTTTCAGCATTATCTCCTAGAGGAATATAGGCTAGACCAGTCTTTTTCTTGTTTCCCAGCTTCCATGTATTCTAGGAAACACTGGGAATGGACTTGGTCAAAGCACCCAGCACAGAGCATTGCAAAGTGTCCTACTCCTGCAGCTTTCCAACGACTAATTCCCCCCTTTTATTCCAGCTTTGTGAACATCCTCCTTCCCTACGATGCCAAAACCATCGGGACACGGTTCCGCTGGTGGCAGCCCAAGCATGACGGGCTGGACCAGAACGACTGGGCCATCGACAACGTGCTGATCTCGGGCTCGGCCGACCAGCGGACGGTGATGCTGGACACCTTCAGCAGCGCGCCCCTGCCGCAGCACGAGCGCTCCCCGGCCGACGCGGGGCCCGCCGGCAGGGTCGCCTTCGACATGGCCCTGGAGGACAAAACCACAGGTAAACTCCCACCAGTGCAGCCATTTGAGGGTCTTGCTGAGCCTCTGAGTCTTTGTCTCACTGTGATGGAGATCACAGACAATCCCATTGCTACGAGGCTTTGTCTTTTGCTTTTTGTTCGCAAAAAGCGAAATGAAAAGATGTAATGCGGCTTTTTTACTGCATTAATTTATTTGGAAGATTAATTCATTTTAAAAGAAAAAAATGTAATTTAAAAGTGCTGGGTTATTCTAAGAAAATTTATTATCCTGAGTGTCTGTTCCCTATCTTCTATCTTTTTGAAATTTTCTTTAGGGAAGTTAAGTTTTACAACTAAGTTTTGTAGAAGATGCATTTCTGTATGTTTATAAAGAGCTTAACAGCTACCAGGGCTGGAGTGCACTTTGTGCAGACATGTAGGTAACACCCATTAGAGGCTCTCTCAAAATGTTCAGTGCAACAGAAGTTTGTATTTTAAGTAAGTCTTAGATACTTATTTCTTGAACATTAAAAAATAATGCTGTAATGCTAATGTAAGAGAGTAGTAAGTGGTGCTTTCAGGAATAAATGTGATGAATGCAATACATATTTACTTGGGAACAATGCAGTACTGACATTCTCAGGAGCAATACTAAACAATTCTCACGTAGGCTGAAAAATAAAGCCATGAATCACCTTTTGTGGTTAACACTACTCCCTGTTTAATTTATATTGTCATTGCATATTACTGACATTGCCATTTATTTTCAAGTGAATGAACACTGGTTATTCCATGATGATTGCTCAATTGAGAGATTTTGTGATTCTCCTGATGGCGTCATGATCTGTGGGAGCCACGATGGCAGAGAGGTCTATGCAGTCACCCACGACCTGACTCCTACAGAAGGCTGGATTATGCAGTTCAAGGTAAAAATCTGCCTGCAGTTAATTATTCAAAACCACATTTTGTCCTAGGTTTAAGCAGATCTTTCAGGAGGTAGGATGATGTATAGGCCTACAAAAGCCTGCAGGTAAGTGTTGTTATTAGGCCCTCCTCTTTTGCTCACTTAGGTCAGCTTTAATACCACAGGCTGTTCTCAGAGGTGACACATTCTTCTCTTCCAGCACTGCAATTCCATGGACATCATGTAATAAGGATATTGCACATCTACCAGGTGTCTATTTTGTTACAGCTGCTTGGTGAGGGAAAAGCAGCTCCACAGTAGTTCACTCTGCTCCTGTGCCGTCATGCATTCACATCAAACCTGCACCCAAACTGGCCTTTACCTAAATAAAGAAAATAACCCAGCAGTATATGGAAATTGCAAGAACCCTTTGCACATCCATCCATAAAAGTGGTCTCTCTAATCTGTGGCCTTCTCGGAAATATTCAAATCTCAGGTTGTGTGGGAGGGGATATTAACTTTATTTGTTATGTGGTACTGGGGTATAAGGCACAAGTGTCAAAATCTGAAATGTGAGCTATCTAGAAGGAAACAAAATTCACAATACTGTGTCTGTTCTCCATCTTGAGAATATCAAAGAGGTTACTGGTAGCATACAGGCACTGTTACTGCCATAATTTCAAGCAAAATTCTGCAGTCTGTTTTCAAACACTTTTAAACTTCCCCACCACAATTAATTCCCAATTTCTGATGGTCTATTCTTTATTAGGTTTCTGTTGGATGTAAAACCTCAGAAAAACTTGCACAAAATCAGGTCCATGTGCAGTACTCCACTGACTTTGGTGTTAGCTGGAGTTACTTAGTACCTCAGTGCTTACCAGCCGACCCAAAATGTTCTGGGAGTGTCTCACAGCCATCTGTCTTCTTTCCCACAAAAGGATGGAAAAGAGTAACATACACCCTGCCTGAAAGCCTTGTGGGCAAGTAAGTATGAATTTGCTACTTGTTTTATCTTGGTTTGAATGCCTTCCTGGAAACACAACAGGATATCTGCCTATTCATTTTCTTTCAAGGAAATTGCAGAATAGCAGTGTTCATGCTCATTACATTATGGATAAGTAAAAAATCATTTTAATAGAGTCTTCCACTACTTGTGGAATTTCAGAAGATGGTACAGGCATGAGCATATTGTGTTTAATCACCTTTTTTTGTTTTGTGCATATGTCTGTTTTTCTTCATTCCTTTACCTCTAGTCCCGTGAGGTTTCGGTTCTACCAGAAATACTCAGATATGCAATGGGCCATCGATAATTTCTATCTGGGCCCTGGTTGTCTGGAAAACTGTAGAGGTCATGGAGACTGCCTGAATGAGCAATGCATCTGTGATCCTGGGTATTCGGGTCCAAACTGCTACCTGACCCAGACACTGAAGGTAATTTTACTGCATGTTTTAAAGAATTAATTTTGGACTGCGTCTAACTGGGAAGGAAAGAGAGGAGAGATTGATCCCACTGGAAATTTAGCTTTGATTCCTGTCAGCCTGAAGACAGTCAAATCCATTTTCACCCCTTACATCAGTTTTTTAACAAAACTATTACTGCATTACTCAAGAAGGAGTTTGTTGCTTTGAAAATAACACTTAGCCAGAAAAAGCTGTGGTAAAGTTCACTGTTCATCTTTAAATCATCATTATAGGATGTAAATCACCCTTGAACATATGGTTGTGTTTGAACAAAATAGAAATATTGTCTTTACTGTGAAAGAGCTTACTGAAGTAGGGAATAAAGGAGAATGGCAGCAAATTAGAAAATTAATTCACCTAGCTGTTACTTATGTTATCCAATACCAAGCAAGTGGACACTAGTTAGATATTGCTAATTTAAAAGTTACAAATAACTAACTAAACTTGTCAGTTATCAAGTCATTTGAATTACTATAACCTTCTGTTTTTCATCTGAAATACGAATTACATGAGCAATATCATTGTCTGTTTGCAATTTTTAATTAGTAATGTATCCATCATATTAAAGACACTTGGGATAAAATGGTAGCAATTTTAGGGAAGTGACTTCTAACTCCTTAATGCCAGGATTGCTGGTTTCGCTGCAGAAAAAATATAGACTATTTTTTCTCCCGTGCATACAGAAGTCCCCCACTGTTGCCCTCTGCCATCAAAACCTTGCCACACAAACAAAACACGCTCATTCATTTGCACATGCCAATTTTAATTTGCTGGATTACCTTCCAAGCATGCTAAAGTCCAGCCCTAATATATTTTCACATTTAGCCAACTGAGTTCAAGTGGCCAAATATTCAGCCAAAAGTGATTATGTTCAGTCACTCTGAAAAAAATTTACAGTGTTCTTGAGCTCTTCAAACACGTTCCGTTCAGTTCCAGCTACAGTTATCAAAAAGACTTAAAATCTTATTTACCTGTGCTTCATTTTAAATACCTTACTTACAGACCTTCCTGAAAGAGCGCTTTGACAACGAGGAAATTAAACCAGATTTATGGATGTCCTTAGAAGGTGGAAATACCTGTACCGAGTGTGGCATTCTTGCAGAAGACACAACTCTGTATTTTGGAGGTGCAACTGTGAGGGAGGCTGTCACTCAAGATCTGGACCTGCGGGGGGGCCAAGTAGGTCACGTTTCAATGTCACTGTCACAGGGCACTCTGTCACACACGGGCAAAGCAGCAGGCAGCACAGCTGGTAGCTCAGGGAATTCCTGGGCCACCAAAGGATAGCACTACCTGAGGCAGACACTGGTGAGATCATGATTCTCAAGGCACTGGTGCTTTCAGATGAGTCACAGAGAACAAGGCTCACCCTAGCAGAGTGGAAAGGGCCTGACATGTCCAGGTGAAGCAGCAGGTCCCTTTGTCCAGAAATGACCTGGAATCAGCAACTTCTGTCCTGCAAAGGCACAAGACACCAGTCACCAGGGCATCACTCATGGAGGCACCATGTGACTCTTACTGAGCTCAGAGCAGAACATCTGCTGGTTGTCCTCTCTCGTATAAGATCCATTCCACTTGTATGCTGTTGGAAATGATGACTTATCAGGAGAGCAATGGAACTCTCAGTTTAGACAAGCTAAGGACATGACATAGACAACTTCAGCATTGTTTCTCTTGATCATATGGCTTTAATGAAGCCACACATTCTGACTTCTGAAATTGTGCAAGTTTGCTGAATCACAGGAAGGAAGGGGCCTTGGGGAGTCTCTCCAACCTCATGCTCAAAGCCAGGTAACACTGAATTCAGGCCACTTTGTCCAGGACTTTGTCCTGTTGGATCTCCAAGAACAGAGATCCTACTGTCTATCTGTACTGGAACAATTGTACCAGTGTTCAGTTACTCTCAGAGTGATTTTTTTTTCTTTTTTTATCCCCTGTTAAATCCATTTGGAACTTCCTATTTTTTCAGTATATGACCACTGGCTCTGAGCACTGGTTCTAATCATTCCAGTGTCCTCCACCGACCTTGCCTAAGTTTATCAACTTCTTTTATGTCCTTCATTGATACAAGGACACCTTAATACATGGTGAGCTCCCATTCCACCAGGACTCCCAGGGAACTCTAAGCAAAGCAGCTCCAAATCAGTCTGTTCCTGGCTTCTACATTTGCAATGGATCACTCCCTCTCAGGGGCAGTTCTTAACTGAATTTCATAAGGTTCCTATGAAAATTAATAGACAGTGTTTTTGGAAACCTTTGTGGTACTTGTGCATCAATGTTACTTGCTTTAAAATGCTGGCATTTGGAACAATTTCAGCATGTCTGCTGAAAGAAGCAACCTCTGTTCGTGCAAATCTAAGAGATGTGATCATATACATTTACTCTTAGGTTTCTACAGTACTGGGGGAGAATTGGGAGTGAAAACAACATGACAACGTGCCACAGACCAACTTGCAGAAAGGAGGGAGTGCTGCTAGACTATTCCATTGATGGAGGTAAGTACATACTGTACTTACAGCTAAGCTACAGTCTGGCTCTGTATCCATGCACCATGAATATCTGAGATGTTGTCAGAGATCCAAAATAAAAAGCTAATTCTTAATTGTAAAACTATTTTTGTCCATGTAAAGATTTTTTCCATTTCTAAAATTTCCATCTACTGCTCAGAAGTTTTCCATAATCTTCCTGCCTTATTTCAGTAATCACTGGCTTCCACCCAAGTTGATTATTGCTTTTTACAATTACTCTTGCAGTAACAGTTGCCAACTATCCTTAGAAGTTAAGCTCTATCAGAAGACCATAGCTATTACTTTTTGTTTCCTGTTTTCTTACTTTAATCCTTCAGAAGATTGATTTCATTACTAAACCTGCATGTTTTCATTCCAGGGATATCCTGGACTTTGCTCCACGAGATGGATTACCAGAAGTACATCTCCGTGAGGCACGACTACATCCTGCTCCCCGAGCAGGCGCTGACCAACACCACGCGCCTGCGCTGGTGGCAGCCCTTCACCCTCAGCAGCGGCTTCGTGGTGCCCGGCCCCGAGCGGGCGCAGTGGGCTCTGGACAACATCCTCATCGGGGGAGCAGAGATCAACCCCAGCCAGCTGGTGGATACCTTTGATGATGGTAAAGCAGGCTGCCACAGCTCATCTGCTGGCTGGCATTATCTGCTCTTAGCTTACCTGAGCCCTGGGAGCTTGCAAGCAGACTTCCTTTTATTTTAGCGCTGTAAATTTTTTGTTTTGTAGACTAATGCTGTTTTTATGCTACTCTTCATGCTATTAACAGAACTGTGTAAATACATATATATATATATATATATATACATACATGTGTATTCAGATGTATATGTGTGCACATATATATATATGTATATATATACACACACAAAAGTTTTCATTTCAGTCCAACTCATTTCATTTAAATTTCTGGTATTATACTTTTATGTCATCATATTTTTAAAAGTACTGTTATTTAAACATTTTAATTACCTCTCTGGCAATGAATGTCTTTATTATGTCTGTTTGCAGCTTACTGTGTGATATTACAGAGAGCATAAATGTAGTGTCCATATCACTAAAGTACTCTACAGTGATTTTGTGGATTCATTATTAAGCCTTGATGTTTACCAAGACAATGAAGTAATTGTATTTAACTCATCTTAATAGAAGGCACCTCTCATGAAGAAAACTGGAGCTTTTACCCTAATGCAGTCAGAACTGCAGGGTTCTGTGGAAATCCATCATTCCATCTCTACTGGCCAAATAAGAAAAAGGATAAAACACACAACATCCTGTCCTCCAGGGAGCTCATTATACAGCCAGGATACATGATGCAGTTTAAAGTAAGAAATATTCTCTCTCTCCAAAGTAAAGAACATAATGAAAATTCATCTAATGTGTCTCCAGAAATTACTCTTCTTCCAACTAGGATGCTCAATTGGATGAATAATTAATAGTGACTTTTTGCTAGAAATTAAAGGAAAATATAAAGTATAGGTAATGAGAACCAGAAAAGCTGCATGAATGTAAAATGCCAACATATTCTGACAGTCTGTATGTTTTTGGGGTTAGTCAGAGGGATTGGAAGTCTAATACCTTTTTAATTAAATGACTGGATCATCAGATACAGTAGGAATTATTTTCTAAGGTGAGAACAGATGCCATGCAGAATCAGTTATTTTCCCCTAACTTGTGAAGAAATAGAAAAGATAAGGGAGAAGCAGGCTGGAGAAGAGCATGATATGGAAAATGCAAGTGTGTTCAAGTAGAAGTGCCCCTTCTACTTCCTTGTGTCATGGCAAATGACCTAAACCATCAGAGAAATATTTCTGAGTATTCTAATTTGATTTAAGGTAGAAGTCTACAGGCCAAAGGCAACAAGTAGTTGTGTTCCAGAACTGTTCTTGGCCATTCCCCAAGCATCCTGATTTAAATAAACCAGGAACTAATATGAAAATAGGGTTATCAAAATACTAATCCATTTTCTTATTATGGTTTTTTCTTGCTCTTCTGTTTGAAAAGGTAGTTCCAGAATTTTCCATCTTCCACTGGTCAATGTTTTCACCTTTTCTCAACGTCACTGCCTATTTTATATTGATTGTCTAATATAATCCCTAAAGCACTGCTTCCCAACTCAGGCTGCCAAAGAAATTATATACAGGAGAAGTCTCTCAAGTTTTTTACTACTCAATGTCAAGACCATGTCCAAGATGCTTATTATACCCAGCCTCTTTTCCCTCTATTTAAAACCAAAATTATGATAACCCGTCAGCATTTAATAGTTTCTGTTACTAAACTTTTACTGCAGAGCTTTTCTCTCCTGATCTTCTCCCCATTTTTCTACCCTGCTTATAGCAAAGATTTTGTTTCTAAACTAAGAACTCAGCTCTACCATGGCGGCTGTTTAATTTTGAAATTTAGCATTTTACTATCTAATCAGTAATGTACAATAGGTACTTTAACCTTTTTACTTTTATATGGAACAAAATGTCTATTGTTTTAAATATTCAGAATAATTCTGTTCCTGAATTGGACTGATTTAAAGTTATGATCACATGTTTATCATTATGAATTTTAAATTTCATAGGTGCTTCACATTTGGAAATGCCAAGGAACGACTACGTCTTTTTGTTTCAGAAACAACGTTTATTTAGATATTTAATCTGGACTTTAAAAATGAAGCGTTAGGATACTGTTAGGAAATAACAGTAGCAAGGAAGTAAAATTCTTTAAGTAAAAACATTATCTGAATACCGTGTCTTTTGTTTCCCGTCCACTTTTGATGGATTTTGCCCAAGTTCTAAGTTGACCATCCCTTATACATCCAATAAAGAAATAAAAAATGAGAATGTAACTTGATTATATATCCTTTAAATGTCTACCTGACTTGTTATAGCAGTTGATTTTTATTTGTGCTATAGATCGTGGTTGGCTGTGAGGCAAATTCTTGTGGGGACCTTCACTCAGTGATGCTGGAGTATACAAAGGATGCCAGGTAAATGACAGCAGAATACACAGACCTGAAAAAAAAATAGTATGACATTAGAAATCTAGAGAGCTTTTATTTATTAAAGCAAATGCGATTCACGTTGTAACAGAATCTGAACAAAGCCTGTGTGCAAGTAGTGGGATTTGTCTACATAACTCCCATAAATTCTCTTTATAATTTACCCCAGATGTTGACAGATTCATGGCATTGAGCTTGCAGTTACAGTCATGAGCATGTTCCTGTTAAAAATGTGCTCACAGGAAACCACATTTGCAGGAAACTGTTTTAGGATACAGAACCAAGCTGTAATGAAGTGGGAGTTACTTAACTCCAAATTGGTCTTTAACTAGCTAACAATAACACTGCCTCATGTGCTGTAGAATAGCAGAATGTAAAAATGGAGGTATATTCTGTGCTCAAATGACTGTGAGTGAAAATGCAGCAAATTCTATTGGGACTCTTCTGAATATTGTGAGAAGGAGGCTAAGAAGCAGGCTCCTAAATAAATCCTTCTGTCCTTCTGTCATGCAGCCCAGAGCAGCTGTGTGTACCACACTACTGGGACTACCACAACCAAGGGCTCCAAAACATTCAAACATCCTCCCTGGCTGCACCTGTGCCTTGGCCTCTCACCTCTTGTTTATTTGTGGCTCCAGAGCATGGAAACTATTTCTGACAATCTCTTGAGTTTGTTTAGTAAGACAGGCAATAGCATGAGCCTTAGAAGTAATCTATTTTCCTTTCATTATTTTTTCAGTTGTTTTAAAACTTTTTTTTTTCTTTTTTTTTTTTTTGCTTCCTACAGGACAGACTCATGGCAACTCGTCCAGACACATTGTCTTCCTTCCTCATCTAATAGCATTGGCTGCTCCCCATTTCAATTCCATGAAGCTACCATCTATAACTCTGTCAACAGCTCAATGTGGAGGAGAATAACTATCCAGCTGCCTGACCATGTCTCATCCAGGTAGGTTACTGAAAGGTCAGCTCACTGTGGGCCTATAAAATGACAGCTGTCTTGCTGGCATGGTTTACTGGGAACAACTGGTAAATTAAAAATTATTCCTTATTTCAGGATTTAGATTTGATATGTGAAGAACTAATGTTCTTCAGGAAGCTTTTTGTTAATAGCAGTCACTACTGCCAGTGATGTAGCAGGGTGATTCTTCCCCAGTTACGGAAGTCACAGCCCCCTCACATGGCATTTTCGGTTACATTTTCTGCTGTGTATTAGAACATCACTGCACAGAGGTGTTTAGTTGCTGTGTATCGTAATACAGTGTTTGGATTTTGATATCTGCAGTGCCACCCAGTTCAGGTGGATTCAGAAGGGAGAAGAACTCGAGAAGCAGAGCTGGGCAATCGATCACGTGTACATCGGGGAAGCGTGCCCAAAGCTCTGCAGTGGCCACGGGTATTGCACCACTGGAGCCATCTGCATCTGTGACGAAGGATTCCAAGGTTCCTTTTCTGCATTTCTCTCTTGTACATCTACTACAGTCTAGCCTAGCTCAAAATTAAACAATGTCCAATTTCATCACTGGAATGTCTGAGAAACAAATTCAAAATTAATAATTTGTCAGAGCTCCAAATAAGAGCTTTTCCCTCTCTTTCCTCTTTCCATATTGAGTCAGCAGTCTCTCCCATCTGGCACTGTATGTAAAGTCCATCCAGCCTTTATTGAAGGCAGAACATGGCTACTTGATTACCCAGAACTGGCTTCCATCCTGTACTCCTTCCAAGGGTGCATCCCAGAGGAATGGCAAATGGGATCCAGATGCTGGTGACTGGCATCTGTAAGGGACTCTGTGCCCCATCAGGACAGAGTGTTCTGCTTGAAGCCCTCAGTGCAGCTAAGCACATGCCTAATGGTACCTGAGTGCCCTTGGTAAACTCTAAGTGCTTTGTGGGAGTGGAGCCAGTGTTTAATGTCTTCCAAGAGAGCCTCATAACTTTATAAGATCTGATCCTGTCTGAGTTTTTAGACATATTTGCCTTCAACCAGCAATTTGAGTTTCTCTTATTGGCATCAGTGCAAAACAGGAGAAACTGTATTGCAGTTCTTGAAGATATAATGCTGTAAAAATTAGACTCACAGCCCCAGTTTTGTAAAAATGACTGCTGTATATCAATAAGCACATTATTAACGGATCTGCTGGAATATATTCAGGCTGTCCTCACACTGTATATTGAGCCACAACCTTGAATGGAATTACAATGACCTGTAACTCAATTTTCTCCATTCTTTCTATTTTTATGTGTTTTACAACTTCACTGTGTCATTTTTAGGTGATGACTGCTCTGTTTTTAGCCATGATCTGCCAAGTTATATTAAAGATAATTTTGAATCTGAAAGAGTCACTGAAATAAACTGGGAAACCATTCAGGGGGGAGTAATAGGGAATGGATGTGGACAGCTGGCACCCTACGCCCATGGAGACTCACTCTATTTTAATGGATGTCAAATAAGACAAGCTGTGACCAAGCCTCTGGATCTCACCCGAGCAAGGTAATAGCCTAAAAAGATCTTTTAACAATTCATGAGAAAGGAAACTCTTCACATGTATGTGCAGCCATGTGGGCCAGTACTGATGAGGATGGACTGACCTGGCTGTGCCACGCAGTTGGATGTGGCTGGCAGAAAACACTAGGGTTGGCAAAATGCTTTGTGATTGTGATTTGGGAGATGGAGAGCGAGGATGTCAGATGAAAAGGTCAGATGTTTTCATCATGCCCAACAGAGTGCTGTCTCTGTAAGCCAGCACTGACAATGAAGCTGTTGGCAAAGACTGGACACCAGACTGCCTGGACCAGTGCCTGATCTGATAAGACAAATCCCATGTTTGTATGTGCCTCCACAATGGTTATGACTAAAGATGTTATTTAGTAATTAGAGGGTCATTTTCTCATTTCAGTTGTCAAATAGAATTATATTCACCTGGCAATGAACAGGAGTATCTTTTTCATCTATTAAGCTTCTTTGGCTGTGGAAAAACAAATGTAACCAGTCTGTGCTGGCTCTTAGCAGAGTGACAGCTTTCAGGACTGTCAGATTTATATTTAGTTGTCCAAAGCAAGATTAGAAATAGGATAAATTGGCCAATGGGCCAGATATAAACCAGGCTCTTCTCTTCTTAGTTGAACACCCAGGTAGAACACAATATATATTTTTAGGTACTTTCTTATATTCAACCTTTATTTGTCCTTTTTAAACTTTTCATACACTCATTCACATGTTTGCATTTTTATCCATCTCAGTTTTGTGCAGATATATTGCAAAATTGAATACTGCCTGCAACAATATTTTATACAAAGTAAACCATTATTTTGAAAGGGGAGTTGTGTTTTAAATATGTGAGAACAGTTTATTTTGCATGTTAAAGTAATGATTTTTGAAAATGCTACAAGTCTTGATAAGGTAACTGCAATAAACCTAGAAATGCTATTGTTCCTGTTTGAATAGTTTTGCATATTGAAAATACATTTTCTCTCTGTGTTTTACAGCAAAATCATGTTTGTTTTGCAAATTGGAAGTATTTCACAAACAGACAGTTGCAATACCAATCTGAGTGATCCTAACACTGTAGACAAGGCAGTGCTCCTCCAATACAGTGTAAATAATGGAATTACATGGCAAGTAATTGCACAGCATCAGCCAAAGGACTTTATACAAGCCCAAAGAGTGTCTTATAATGTTCCCTTGTGAGTACCCAGTCACCTTTCATTACCTCTAAGTACACAAGTTTCATTTCTGCTAAAAAATAACCTATTTCTGAATCACTGTTGAAGAAAAAACATTTATGAGAGGGTAAACAAAGAAGAAGACTTAAGGGGAAGGCTGATTAAGAAATTCCAGGCTAGTGTTTATCAATATACTTGAAAGTAAACCAGGAAGAATACTTGTTTTGAAGATAAGAGGGAAAAATCCTCCCTACCTGTGTGCATTTTTAACCATGAAACATTTTATATGTTCAGTTACACAGAAACAATGATTTGACTTTGCTCACAGTTCGTGTTTGGGGATAGATAGGGATATGCAAAACACCAATAGTCTGGAGCTCTGACAGGCTCTGTGTTTGTGCAGGGAGGCACGAATGAAAGGAGTCTTACTGCGCTGGTGGCAGCCCCGTCACAACGGAACAGGTCATGATCAGTGGGCTTTGGACCACGTAGAAGTCGTCCTGTGAGTATCAGCTTCACCTCATCCCACCCCACCTCAGAAAGCACTGAAATTTCTCCCGCATGACATGAGTATTAAGTTCATTAAGAACCACTGTGGCCAGGGAATCCTTTCTCAAAGGGAAACCTTTAAAATCCTATCTTTCCTGATGCTCTGCCCTGACTGCAACAGTCAGTAGTTAAGATGGACACAAAGTAAGTGTCATAGCAGGGGGGTGCGTTGTGCATTGTAGAAAAATGCAGGAGGAAAAGTGGGGCTTTATCACCTCCAAGTATTGCTTTGGTCCCATAATGCAGCAATGACTCTTAAAAAACTATTTTGCTGGGACATAAGAAAGGATATTCCTGTTCAACATTGTGCTGCCATGCAAGGCTGATCTATATCCTTTCAAAGATACAAAAGAGTCTTCTGTATTGTTCATTGCACAAAGTAATGTTGTTGTGCCTCTTAAAAATTTGTGTTAGCAACTAATGCCTTATTCATTTCCTTTTTTTTAGTAAGAAGGACACTGTTCAGAAACAGGTTTCACTATATCAGGTTCCTATGGTCCGAGCTCTATATTCATCCCCTTGTCAAGATTTTACCAAGTCTGCACCCTCCTGATTCTCCCATTCTTGAGATGGGTTTCACTGGCAGCTAACCCGTTTTTCCTGTGTTGCATCACAAAGAGATGACCTCTTTTTCTCTAACAATTTAGTTCCAGTAGAAGTGAAATGCTAGTGGCTTCCCGGGCAGGAACTCATCGCTGGCAGTGGTTGGCAGACAGAGGCGAGCCTGCTCCATAGATAGGTTCAAACATTCTTTTTATTGAACAATTTAAAAACAAGCAATGAAGAAATTGGGCTTAGATAAACTCCAGACTGTGTAATTGTAGCTATGAGGTTTCTGAACTAGCAGAGATATTGCAAGTAATATTTTGTAACAGTAGCAAAGTGAATTGTCTGATTGCTAGCTAGACCTGTTATCCTTTCCACCAAGAAGCACCAGCTTGCATGGCACTCATATCAACCCCAAACCAAACTGGTCCCAACACTGAGTGACTGTCCACCCTCTGCTGCTTTTACACACCTTGCTGGGCTCTGCTTCCATAACATTAAGCTAAAAACTGGAAGAGACAGAGGAGAGAGATAGATACGACTCCTGTTTTAGTTAATCAATGGCTGTATGATGCTGCATCAGGAAAGATATGGAAGAGTATGAGCCTGCAGGAAGTTCACAGTGTTTAGGAAACCATGGAAAAGGGAACTGGTCATTCTGAAATATTCACATGTCTTTCTACCTTGCAATTAAAAATAAAATGAACAGAACAAACCATGTAAGAGAAAAAACAAAACATAATGTTATCCATGAATCCAAGCACTGAATTAGGGGCCAGAAGTAGGAATAAAACAGATCTTTAAAAAGCGATTCTGATGCTGAAATGTGGAGAACTCTGACAATGAGATCTGCCAGGCTGTAGACTAGACACACAAGTTGAGTGGTAACAAGAAGTAATGTGAGATACATTATACTAGAATGGCCATAGCAAGTAATCACACCTTTGCTAGAGAAGGAACCAGGTGGGGAGACAGTGCATCCTCCCTTCTATTATTTTAGTCCTGTTAAAGAGCTTTAAGGCTCTTCTGAAAATTGTCCTAAATATCAGGCTAGAGACAGAGGATTTCCACCCTGTTCAAGTACAATCCAGACAGAAAGGCAGACCAAACTGGATTGATTTCTCCCTTACCAAGTCCTATGGAACACAGTGCCATGACATCTTATTTCCCAGTGGCCAGATGTAGAGTTCCAGTCCCTGCTAACTACATCACATGAGATATGCTGCTCTCAGGAAGAGCAGAATTACATGCCATGGTGCATCTGGTTCCTATTCTGGCATGTACTCAGACCTAACAGGTGTCTTTAACTCCTCTGTTTTAAGTTCTGTCTGCACATTGTAATTTATCAAAATATTCTTTAGGCCTCCTCAAATTTATTTGCAAGTAACTTGCAACTTCCTTATCAATGAATACTCTCATATGGGTTTTTCTGTAACTCTGCTATTTCACTTGGCCACCTCACACTGATCACTTCAGCCCCAGCACTTCAGTTTCTTCACGTGTTAAATGATGAAGACACTAAGTCACCTCCATGGAGTGCTTCAGGGTATCAGAAAGAAGCTTGGATCAGTATTTGGTAGTACTTACCCTAGATGATTCTGCCAGAATCCATACTGTGAGTATTAGGAATAGGACTTAGCTTTCATTCTTAATATTCCTTCATTTTCCAATGAAGGGTACAGAAGCACTGCCTGCTCCTGAAAAGAGCAAGTCCCCTTTCCCAGGCACCTCCCCAGCAAGAAGTGAGGAGGCAGCATCCTCTGGGTGATCTCCCTGCCCACCAAGATTGCCAGGGGAGAGCTATGTTGGCAATACACTGTCCCATTAATTCTATAGGGAGTCATTGGAAAGTCGGTAATTCTGCCTGGCTTATTTGTCCCAAAGCTGGGATTCATCCCACAGCTGGAAACATCTGTGCCTCCTAAATTGGAAGTAACTTCTGTTGGAATTCTGGCCTGGTCTCAGAAGGCCATGAACATCCCCAGATAAGAACCTGTTGCTGGTCCATGTCCAACACAGTCTGTGTTCAGTCCTCTTACAGGCCTGCACTCCCCCACCCTCCTGGATGAGACCCCATACACCTCTCCTCTCCAGAACATCAAAACAATCCTCACTGGCCCTGGTTTCAGTCCTAGGTTTTCATGTTTGTGACCTGTGTGCCCGCACTGACGCAGCAGGCAAGCCTCAGCCTGTGAAGTGTGACAGCAAGGAGCCAACCTACCCTCGGAGATGTGGTTTGGGACACAGATAAATTCCTGGCTTTCCACACATCTCCTGTTTTCTTCACTCCTCTGTGGGCTGACAGAGGTCTGATTTTCCCAGCCCACATGTTGGCTTGGCTGCCTGCACCCCCAGGTGCACACCTAGGTGCTGTGCCAGCTTTTCCTCAGCCCACAGGCAAGAGAGCCATGCTCTCCTTGAGCAGAATGAGGGCTGCAGTAAGAGGGCAAGCAGGAAAAGCAGCAAGGGAGAGCTGATTTGTAGGGATATAAAGCAAATAAGGATTTTCCTGATTTTATTTCCCATCCAAAACAGGGGCTGTCCCTGCTCCTCCCTACAGTGCTCACCCCAGGTGCACATCTGTGTATATATGTTTTCATGGCCTAACTCCTCAGCAATCCAAAGATTTGAAATTAGTTCTGTCACAGGCCTAGCTGTCAATTCGTAGTGCAGATACTGCTACAGCTGACGCACAGCCAGGGTCATGACACTGTTCTGTTCAACTGATTTCTCAGTCAAGGGCCACCATCTTCTCACTAGCAAGAATGCCTTCAGGATGCCACTTGTTGGATTCCTTTTTGCCCCCAAGAAAATTGCCTTGGGGAAAAAAATCAACCTGCAGATTATACACGCATGCAAAATACCTGGCAGTGATAAAAAAGGCCAAAGATGGATGCTTTTGTATCTTACTTAAAATCATTCTGCTTTTGAACTATTTGAATCACTCATTAAAAAGTAGTATTTTTAAGATGGTGATGCAGCTGCAAATGGTGCTTAAATTGAGACCCTCTTTAAAAGAGGTAAAACCAAATATCTGTGTTGACAATGCTATACATTAAATTGATCTTGCCAACTTATCAACAGCTGATGTCTGTACTGTGATGGGGAGAGGATACGAGTTGTTAAGCTGTCCAATCCCTTTTATAGCTAGAACTGATTATTCCTCATTAGTGCAGCGTTTTTTTCTCTCCATTTGTAAAGAAAGCTTTGGGCACAACTCTCATGTGTTCCATGTGGCTCTTCTTAAGAAAGAATCCCAGGCTTAAGAAAGAGTATTTTCCCATGCCCCTGTACTTCTGCCCTAAGAAGAGCCCATGTCCAATTCTGCATTTCATTTGCACATTGATTTCTCTGGAAGCACAGCTCTCAGCCTGCCCACTGCACACACACCTCACACTTTGCATGTGCCTTACACAACCACCATTTCTTTGTGTATAGGGCAGGCCCTTAGAGACATCTCATTAACTTGATTCAAAGTCAAAGGTACTGAGAAATAAAGGGTAGTTATAAGATGAACACTAAGGGTCTGATACTGTTTTCTTTACCCCAAAACGTGTCATGTGATCCAAAGGAATTTATGTTGTGCAAGGAATGCAAGAAATGTTATTCCCACCTACTATTTTAAGGTTAACTGATAGATAATAGAATGAGTTCTTGCATAGCCATCACTCCATGCTCTACATTGTCAAGATATTCTCACATTTTTGGCACAAATGATTTAGTGAGAACTTATGTTGCATTTGGTGCAAAGAATGTTTATCCATATTTTGGAGTATTAAAATACAAATTATATTCTGTGTTTAACAAGAAGTGCTCATGTGGAAAAGCATTTTCATCTGCTTCCTTTTTTTTAGTAAAAAGCAAAGATTTGTAAAATGCATTTAAATTAAGTATCAACATATTTATGATAAAGAATATAAATATTTTAAACATTAGGTGACTATCTAATATTCACAACATTTATGCCAAATTTAATATGATGCAGTTTGTGCTTCTATGACATTTTTATTGTGTTTCTGAAAAGTGCATGCTGAATTTTATAGAAAATAAAAATCTAAACATTTATATGAAATCTGAGGAAATAATTTGTTCAATTTTTATTTTCAAAAGAGATGAAAAGTCCTATATTGCCTCTAAACCTCATCAGGGTTTTATGACTAATCACAGTGCTGCATGCATTGAAAGGCATATTCTAACTTGTGTTGTATTTCATTGTTTGCTGTCATTGGTTTTACACTAGAATAAGGTAAGTACTTTCCCTGAATCAGTATTAAATGTATGTTTATTTTATAGCTACAGCTCTTTCACAAAGTTTTGTCAATGGTTTGGTGGAAAATCATTTATACTTATAGCTCCTGAGGGCCCTGGTCCCACAGCACTTCCTCAGTGAGCTTTGGGGGAAATTAAACTTAGCAGAAATTGTTCAGCAGATTGTGCCATACTGCAGTGGGAATTTCACCAAGGCTGTGATGGGAAGGACTTCTCCTCCTTCTGCTTCTGCTAGGGTACAGTGAGCCCTGCAAATGGAGGCACCCAGAGCACTGTATGGGCAGCCAAGGGGCAATTCCCACTTTTTTCTGTCATAAAACGACCACAGAGATGCAGCTGCAGTCAGGCAGTGTATGTCAGTCACTCTGAAGGTGGCATAGCCACACCTGCCCCTTGGACACTGAACCAGTGTCCCAGCTAGTGCTGTCATGTAGCCCAGCTGCTTTGTGCTGTTGCAGTTAAGAGATACCACTAACCAGCACAGTTACTGAGCTCTGGGTTCCAGTGTTGACTCCACCGAAGGCAAAAAATATTTGCCATTATATGAGCCCTCAGAACTTCAGAGCACATGACTTTTTTTTCATTACAGTACCTGCCTAACAAAGCATCTGTAATTCAGCATCAAAATTTACTCCAAACCTAGTCTTGAGGGACATATCTTTGCTGTGTTCTAAGGCTTTTTTCATGTTTAATTTTGTTATCCAAATATTTTTGTTTCTTTTTTGTTCCTGTTTTGTGCCCTGTCACTTAGAAACACACAAATAATTAATGACATTGATATATACTGGGATTATGTACTGCATATTTTTCATTCCATTTGGCTGTGTTCCATTTTCATAAACTTTAAATTGCAGCCTTGTAGTTCAAATTTTGCTTTCGGAAACATGCAATAAACATAATGCTCTACTAAAGACTAAAGATCTAGAGAGACTCCTTCTCATAAATTGCTTTATTGTAGGTATTTTTTTGAACATGCCCTAGATAGTTTTGACTTCGCTCTTCTGTATTGGTTGCATATTGTTTTCATCCAACTAGCACAACTCCAGGTACTTCACTGGAACATTTTTTAGGGTTTCCTACATAAATTCAAGCAGTGTTATCTTCTGATTATTTTTCAGTAGTGCATTCAAAACTGTCAAACAGACCATACAGTAGTCACTCCTGGTATTTGCTTTTTTTCTCTGTGCTCCATCAGTAATACACAGATAACTACTTTGGATCTGAACTTCTCTGATTGACTGATGGATCAGTGAATGCACAGAAAAGACAGAAGGCTCAGCAGGTGCTGACCAGTCCATTACACACTTGCAAAGCAGTGCCACTGATTCTGAAAATCACACCCTCCATCATGGAAGGGGCCATTCCTAATATAGCTTGATGCAGCCCAGCACATTTTGGGTGCTCTGAACAAGAAAACAACAGTAAAAATATGGTGAAGCCTTTAATCAGTTTGTGAAAATAAAAATAAAAATTAAAATCACTACTAATAGTATTGAAAACATTTTTGCATCCACCAAATGCAAGGAATGTGTAAGTACTCTTGCAGACTATATTATATATTTCTTCTTGTGATTTCACAAAGCACTATTGATCTTTCTTATACAATGCTTGTCTCCTACCAATACATAAAACTAATTCAAAAAAATAACTATAGACCTACTCAGATTTTGTGGAGCAATATGATACAATACTGTAATGCATAGGGTATACATATTTACCCATGGAAAGAGTGAAAATCATAGTATTTCTACAATGGGCATCAAGTTTTTCTGTGGCATCCAACCAGTAGTTGGAAAGTCTGTCTCATGTCAGAGAAGACAAGTTTGAACTACATTAATGCAAGGGGGAAAAAAAGCATTTAGCTCCTGAAAATTTAGATTTCTCTTATTTTTCACACATTGCACTGCTATGGTGTTCAGTGTAAGAAATAAATATATGCTTCTTTTTAACACTTTTATCATCTTCCAATGGAACAAAATTATATACATAAAAAATAAGTTAATCTCTTCTACATTACTAGGTAAGCATTTCTTTGTTCCTTTTTTCAGTTCTTTCTTTTCCTTTATTTTTTTTCTTTGTTCATTGTTTAAACATCTTCATTATCCCTTTAAGGCCAGATACAAAATGGTTGGTCATTTGAAGTGAAATAGAAGCCAGGTGCACATAGCAGTGTCCAAAACAAGTCTTGAACATCTCTACTGAGCTGTTGCTGAACAGAAGCAGACCAAAGGCAGGATAGAGATGGGGCAAAGGCTTTTTGGCCAGGGGCTGCAGCTCAGCAGGTGCCCCATCTGTCCAAGTCTTACCCAAGCTGAGGCTCCTACAGCCAAGCTTCACTCCTAAATCTAACCAGTTCCAGAAATGGCAATTTTTTCAGCTAAACACTTTGGCAGGCTCTCTTTGGTCCCATGTACCCAGAGCAAAGAGCAAAGCTGCTCAGAGTTTGGCTGTCCCAGACCCATCTGCCGTATTCTGGCTGCAGAGCAGCCTTCTCCCAGCAGATAGGGGCTCTATCTTCACCTCATGTTTAGGACGCTCTCCTGAGAGATGGGATGTGGCCTTGAAAGCCAAATCTGAGGAACCACACACTTCCCAGGCAATGGGAATTAAAGGGAAGGCAAAATTAAGAACTTCTTCAACCTTCATGAACAGTGGCAGCCACTGTCAGGAGTGGGTTTGGGTCATAATTTCCCTCCTGCCTTCATCAGTGAGACACCTGGCACTGGAGTGAGGGTGACCTTCCACCCTGATGATTTAAGGACCAGAATGAAGACTGATGTTCAGTGCTGCTTTGCACTTCAGCTATCACGTGCCATTAAAGTTACATAAACTCACCACTATCAGTCTCTCATACAAAACTTAAAAATCAGCACAGACCTTTCCTTTTCACTTGAATAAGTCAACATTAACCCCTCTCTCAATTGCCAGATGCTCTAGAGCTCTACCTTACTGTGACAGTGCCAAAAGTTGTGCCAAGTGTACCTCTGTTTTCTCTCATTGTCACCAGGAGCTGGTCTTTATTTCATTCTTGTATGTACATTCCAGTGGCAAAACCACCCAACCCCCCCAAAAAAAAAACCAAATTGCAAAGTCTTGGAAAACTAGGAAATTACTTGGATTTGCTTAGAGTTTTACAATCTAGATTTTTACACGACAACTATTAATCAGTTTAGTCAATTTTTTTCAGGATTAGCTCATGAAAAGGGCATGATTTTGTTAGACAGAGTGTTTTAGGTTAAATTAGCATACTACAGCAAAATCTGTTTTGGCTTGTGGAGAATCACAGATATTTTGCAAAGCATACAATTACTCCTTCTTCCTAAGGGCCACATTCACTAAAAATAAGCTTATGCACTAGAGAGTATGACTTCCTGCATTATGAGTGATCACTTCTTACAGACAAAACTCAGAAGTGAAAACATTCCTTGAACCCACAAATGGGAGATCTGTTGACTGCAGATCTTCACAGATTTGCCCTCTCATGGTTCCTTTTCCCTCAGTGAGAGAAGTAGAAACCTACATTAGGGGGGATGGTCTTGTCCTCCAGGTAGGTCTTCCAAACAAGTGTGCCTTCTTAAATTCGGCTGCAGATGGGCTCTCTTGCTTGGTCTCCTGCTTATTTGCCAGACCTTCCTTTCACTTTGGAAGAGGCTGCATAGGGGAGGGAAACATTAACCAGAATAACAGTGTTGTACTTCACTTTCTATATGGTAGAATAAAAGTAGAAGATAATGAAGTGGAGTAAATCTTTTCTTCTGTTCTCAAGATAAAGCAGTTCACGACTGAAGACAGAAGGGTAACTGGAGTACAAAACCCCCACAGAGAAATGCTATGAAGTGTGCATAGTTTTAGTGAATATGGCCTTAGCAGCACCAGTTTTCCTTAGCTGAAAGCTCTTAACCTTTCTCTAAGATAATTTAATGTAAATGAAAGCCAAGTGGGACAGATTCTCAATTGGCTTGCACCTTTGCAGTTAAACAAAGGATGTGTTTCACACCAGTTTGCACAGACTTAAAAAGTCATGCAAAGACAAAGAAGAATCAGTCCCACTAGCTCACTGCTCCAAAATAATTTACATTACATATAAAAAAAACCTGACACTCTTCTCTTCTTTCACCCTTTGATTTCAACAGCACTCGCAAACAAAATTACATGATGAATTTTTCACGGCAACATGGGCTCAGGCATTTCTACAACAGAAGACGAAGGTCACTTAGACGATATCCATGAAGAAACGAGAAATTTATTTTTTTTCCCCCCAACATGTGATGTGTTGCTTTCCATTCTTTAAATCTAGCACTGCATCTGGTATCAGGACTTTTCTGCAACTGGCTTGATGAATAACTGAAAGCCTGTCTCAAGACAGAGTGTACACCACTTTTTCGCACTGTGAACTAATGAGAAGTGACTTATTTTCTCATAGGTAAATGTTTTAATGTTGATGTGTCTGTGAAAATTGTGATCTGTTGTAATATCAGTTACAGTGGCAGTATTGGAAGTAAGCAACTAATTCTGTTTAACAGGAAAAAAAACGTTTAAGCACAAAGACTTTTCAGATTTTATGTTTATAAAAATCTACCTGCTAAGTACAGAATTTAACATTCTTTGTCACATAGGTATTTAAGTGCACTGTATTTCAGCTCTGTGTCATTTTATATGATTAAGTTATCATTGTTTGTCCTCTTTGTATTCTCTTCTACAACATGACACATTGGCACTGTATTTACTTGTTTTGTTGTTGTAATATTTTTGCTGCTGATCTTTGGGCTATTTACCTTCTTAAAAAATGTATTTAAAAAAATGATCATCAAAGTACCTAATCCAGAAGATAATTGCAAAAGTAGTTGTAAAGGCGTTGATATCCTTCAGTCTTATTCTTTGATATGTCTGTTGGTTAGCATTGTTTTGTGGATAAAAAAAAAAAAGAATGTTTGACATTAAACTTTTTTCTACTAAGGATTTGTGGATTAAGCCCCAAACAGAAATTCCCAATTCCCTTTCTAAATGTAGTCAGTTCTCTGAAACTGATTTACTTACAGTAACTGCCATTTGGTGTCTGTAGTAATGAAGTGATTTGTAAGCAGTGAACGTTTCATTGTGTTCTCTTTGGTGTTTGTTTCTATTGCGGGTCATGTTTGTATCTTCTGATAAAGTTGTATCTACACCAGCAACGTTAAAATGCCCCTATAGCCCTAAACTGTCTATTATCATAAATAAAATGCTTCACTTTATGGTGAACCAAGCTAAAGATCCATGCTTCAATAAAGATAATGTCAACAAAAAATTCTGATGTTAGACTTTTCAAGCCATGTGGGCTTTACATGAAATTATAAACCAAATTCTTCTACTAAGTACCTAGATTCTAAAGCAAACGTCAGTGTTATTTTTAATATTTAGCACATCACACTTAACAGCACTTTGCAAGTGACAAACCAAGAGATCTCCCCAGTCCCACCTATGGGCATAACACAGTCCTTGGAACAGGTCCTGGCACAAGGAATGAAGTAGGACTACGGACCAATATGCGCTCTTGTTTTATCTGCAAACCAAAAAATGCAAACCACTGTTTCCAAGCTCTGAGAACAAGAGTGTGGCACATAAGGAACCTGGTTCCAAACAGACAAAGCTGGCAATTCTTAGAGTCATAGAACCATTGAGGTTGGAAAAGACCTTCAGCATCAAGTCCAACTGTTAATCCAGCACTGCCACGTCCACCACTAAACCACATCCCTAAGCTTCACATCTACACATCCTTTAAATACCTCCAGGGATGGTGACTCAGCAACTTCTCTGGGCCGCCTGTGCCATGCCTGATAACCCTTTCCATGAAGAAATTTTTCATTATATCCATTCTAAACCTCACCTTGAGGCCATTTCCTCTTGTCTTATACTTTGCTACTTGGTAGAAGAGACTGATGCCCACCTCACCACAGCCTTCTTTCAGGTAGTTGTAGAGAGCAATACAGTCCTCCCTGGGCTTCCTTTTCTTCAGGCTAAACAATCCCAGTTACCAGAGCTTCTCCTCATCAGAGAGAAGTATCATATATACCTGCTCTGCTCTTACATCTGGCAAATCTGCTTCGGGCACTATGCCTGTCTGAACCAGAATGGTATTTGTTACAGATCCATGTTCAGCTGAACCATGTGTTTAACTTTTAGGAGGTTTTTGATCACAGGTACCTGAGCAGTGCAGAAAAAAAAAAAAAAAGAGGTTGTTCAGTGACCAACTAGTGAACACCTGGGCTAGGTCAGAATTAAGTGACAGACCTTTGGATGATCTGGAAACTTGCTGTAAAAGTCCAGCCTCCTGCAAACTCACTGCACTGTTCTGGAGAACCAGTGTACTTTGTGTACTTTCAATCCCTGAAAAAAGATAATGGTTCTATTCAGAGAAATAGCAGGAAGACAAAACATGAGGGTTTTAAAGCATATAACAACTTAATATTTGAGTATGTGATTTTAAAATATTGTAATAAGAGTTTTGCCCATTGAACAAACAAAACTGCAAGATCTAAACCCTCCTGTTTTTAAAGATAATTTTATTTGCTTTAATATGTTAATGGAAGGGTGATAGTTCAATCTAAAATGCATGTGCAGCTAATGTGCTTCAAGGGAATTAATTTATTTTAAAGACTTTAGATACAATGAGGCACTTTGCCTGACTTTTCAGGCAAGAAATCAGCATAACCAGAGAAGCTGCTTTTCACAGTTGTATTTATTTCCTTTTATTTCCTGTTTATTTCCACAACCACAGAGGAATACCATAAAGCATTTTACCCAAACTCACCTCAGACTCTGCACTGACTTTTCCTCACTGGAAGATTCCCAAATGGTATTACCATTTACTCTTTCCAGATTCCACGAAGTTCTTCCCTAGACTTTTTCCATTCCTACAACACTATACACAGCATACTCATATGGTATACTCAGTACATGTGGGTTTTTTATTTCTCCTCCCATATGGCTGAAAAAAATGAGTCATCTGACATTAAACAGTTGTTAAAATAACAAGGGTGGCACAAAGGATAATCAATGGCAATAAAAATCCTATAAAATGTACTAATAAGCTTATCTACTGGTGTAAAACTTCAGCAGACATAAGTATGAAAACTAACTTTTAGTACTTTTAGTATTCCTTATAGTCTTCCTCATTTCTCCTGTCAGCTCACTAACCCATGTTCCAGCAGAATAAGGAGAACAAAAGAGAAATGAAACAAAAATACAGCAAAATTAAACGGACTCACTGGAGTTCCTGAAATAAACAAAACCTGAAGTTCTCATAATTTTGCCTACATGTTATTCTCCCAAGCTTGCTTCATCCAAAGATGATAACATTTTTTTAATGGGAGGAAATGTGCAGAGTGCCAATATTTTTGAAGGACCAAATCTGGCTTTGCACAATCTTGACAATATACTGAAAAGGGTAATTAAATAACACAGCAAATACACCCAAGGACAAGACAATGTCAAAGAGCAAATTGGGTAAATACCAGACTAGACAACAAAATTATAGAAGCAGAATCAACAGCATAAAGCAGTTTTTTAAAATGCCATTTTGCATTGCATCAGTGGAAGTGTTTATGATAAAACAAAGTAAATAAAAGTAGGGCTGCCTGTGCTGGTAAAGCAGACCGCAGTTGCCAGCTGTTGAGCTCTCCACTTAAATACAGATGTAAACAAGTTGGAGAGATTGCAAAGTACTACAGCAGAAACAAAACCCTTGAACCCATGAGCTTCCAAGTAGAGAGAGTTGTTTAGTCTAGAAAGGAAAACATTTGGAAGGAGACATGACAACATCCATAAACATGGTTCTATGTTTTATTTACTTTCTAACCCTTCTGGGCAAATGTTACTGGGTGGAAATGCTGCCACAGCATCTCCTCATCATTTATCTACTAATAGTCAATGGGGTTGGTTATTATCAAAGCAGGAAGCCAGAGTGAGGCCCCAGATAAACCCCACTCAGATCAGCTCTGTAGTGAGGTTTAACTAATGACTCAACACTGGAGGAACAGGAACAAGCTAGCTGCAGAGGGGAGCTACCTTCATCCTGAGCTGGCAAGGGAGCTGCAGAATGAAACAAGGTCAGCAGAAGGGCTTGCCCATGTTAAACATGGCCCTAAAGAGCTGTTTAGGGCTGTTAGCAATCCAGAGCAGCTGAGCCCCTGCTACCACTTGCAGTGCTTCTGTGAAGGAGCAGACAGAGCACCCTCCATCCACAGGTGGTGGATCAAAGCTGGAAACAAAGACCATGAGGTATGGGAATGCAAGCACTGTACAGGTGACATGTGAATGAATTACCCAGTGTTTTCCTCTGTTGCTGATGTTTTCTGACTTTTCTGTTGCTTTTTTTCCCCCATGTTATTCCTGGTTCAGCTGAAGGGACTGAGCTGGCAGTAAGCCTAAAGACTTAGGCCCTGTGTGGCTAATTACTACAGAGCCTGATGGGAAGAGTTTTAGCTGGCACGCAGCAAGGCGGGGCCAAGTGAAAATGCTATTCCAGGAATAGAAGAGCACCATACTAGAGGATGATGATAAATGCTAGGTTTTTAGACTGAAACAAATGTCTTAAGCATCATTAAAAAAATAATAGAATGTGGTTGTGCTTTTGAGCTCTGCTGCTCAGGGGAGATTTGTGCAAATTAGTGGCAAAGAAGCTATGTCAGAAGGCTCATCTGTTTCCCTGACTGCATCGGGCAGAACTCTGGGAGATACTGTGTAGTCACAGGTTTCAGGGCTACTTCTGCATTAGGATGATACTGCTGATACCGTGAAGCTGGCTGGTACCCCCAGGGCCCTCTTTCCCTGCACACTGATCATGTGCTCACACACAGCCCTCTGCTGATACCCTGTAGCTCCAGGCAGGCTAGAAACAGCACATGCAAAGCCATTCAACTGGTTTATATTCACAACTTGACACTCAGCTTAGCTGATTTTAAATCACACCCTTCTAAGGGGATATTTTAAATTATTCAAGTTCAGCCACCTTCAAGGAACTTCAGTGCAGAAGTTGTTGGTCCTCTGCTAGAATAAGTGTTATTATGGACAATAACAAAGCTTAACATGAGTTATGTGTCTGTACAGGACGTGGGTAGCAACTAATGAACAGCAGCATTTTGAGAACCAAGCCTACTGTCTCTGAAGTCAGTGGGAAAATTCCTGTACATCAAATGTGTTTCACTTCATATGGAAATGTCCCACCTCAGATTTACTAATTCATCTGGTTTTACCTGTCCTAGGACCTGTGTAAGACTCCAAATATGTACAGGGATTTTTCTGCCTGAGAAAGTTGCCTCATTCTTAGAAGACCCATGAGGGTAGTTAAGGCGTGGCAGGTAATTGATGGAGCCCATTTGACCCATTTGGGGTGTTCCACATGAGAAGTGTGTGCCAATGACCCAGTGGGAAGTGTCAGAACTCTGCACTCCCAGCCCCTCAGCTACCTCCCCTGCCCGTCCTCACCATCAGTGACTGTTGAAGAAAGCTGAGAAAGAACCAGCCCAACAGTGGAGCTCCAGGCAGCAGTGAGTGCTGGGCCTGGCCGTTGACAGCACCTCACAGCTTTCCTGAAGCTCCTGGAGAGCAGAGTTCCTGCTGCTCCATCCCCTGAGAGCTCACACTGAGCTCTCTGTCATCACACAGTGGCATGTGTGCACCCTTAACCAACATTCCACAATTATCCTCCACAGGAGTGTTTTTACTCTCCTCGTCTAGATTGTTTATTCCGTATTAACTTTCCCTCCCTATTCTTGTTCTGACCAAAAATCCTCTTTTCATTTTGTTGCTACTGAATTTAGCACCACAAAAATCCCTGTCCTTCTCCCAGAGCTGAAGAACCACAGCATCTTTTACCATTTTAGACAATGCTGGAAAGAAGCAATAAAAATAATTACTAACCTTTGAGCGCGTCACGCTAAAATGCACACAAGAAATTAAAACCAGCTTCTATTTAAATACAACCATTGACACAATTAGCGTAACATAATCCCCAGGATTACTGGAACATTCAAAATGCTTTATACCTGGGTGGATTTTTCTAGCAGGAAGGCTGCCAATCTGTGTTTGTCTTAGGCTTTCTCTTCTCCTTTCCCTTTGTGCAGGGTGTATTAACAGGACTTTCTGTGGTATGTAACTGCAATGTATGTTTTACTGGCAACAAGGCATGTCAGAATTTCACTGCCAGGCCTTATCGCCATAAGTGAATTACACCTGCATTCTAAGACAGGCTACAGATTTCCAAGTTCAGGAAAAAAAGAGCTTTTTGGATAAATAACTGAATCAACAAACCTGCCTTACCCGAGGTATCTCCACTTACCCAGTTCTGTATTACAATGGCATCCACCATCATTCCACATGAAGTCTGATGCATATGGCATTATCTATCTCTGAAATTTTTCAACAAAATTTTAGTTACAGCCTGTTTTGAGTAAGCAAGCTTCATTTTAAAAAGCAACTTTAGAAATGTTTTCACCTTGAAATTTCTCAGTTTGACAATACTGAAATTAGAAGTGCTCTATTTCACCTTGAAATAACTTTCATTTTATTTAAGTCACTCTTAAATTCTAACAAAGGCTACCATGTCAAGGAATCATTTTAAGGTTTTTAAATAATACAGTCCTGTAGACACCAGTTTCACAGGTTTCTTAGTGGCCTTAGTTCATAAGAATTTGAAAGTTGGGAAAAAAAAATTCTACAAATTGTGTGTACCAACCTAAATCTGGGAGGTGGGAAAACATTTTTGTCTTTTGCAAGAGAGAGATGTCACTGTGATGGAAAACATTATAAGCCAAGGACTGAAAGATGAGATCCGTGAAGGCATTTCACTGATTCCTGCATATTCATAATGAAATTGATACATGTGTACTCTTTAAAAATAAAAAACTTTCTCAGAGAAATAAAAACTATATCCAGATAGAGATTTGGAAAAAAAAATCACAGTTGGGCTGGTCACATCGTGGAATAGGTTGCTTAGGGAGGAGGAGTCGCCATCCTTGGAGGTGCTCAAGAGGCGTCAGCATCTGGCGCCGGAGGTGTGGATTCGGGGTTCCAGGGGCGGTGCGGCGCTGACGGTGGGGCTTGCTGATGTTAAGGGATTTTCCAGCCTCGCTCACTCCACGACTCCCGGGCTTTGC